>OX346271.1:0-1200000 GCA_947049275.1 Epinotia bilunana
CTAACCTAACCTAACCTAACCTAACCTAACCTAACCTAACCTAACCTAACCTAACCTAACCTAACCTAACCTAACCGAACCTAACCTAACCTAACCTAACCTAACCTAACCTAACCTAACCTAACCTAACCTAACCTAACCTAACCTAACCTAACCTAACCTAACCTAACCTAACCTAACCTAACCTAACCTAACCTAACCTAACCTAACCTAACCTAACCTAACCTAACCTAACCTAACCTAACCTAACCTAACCTAACCTAACCTAACCTAACCTAACCTAACCTAACCTAACCTAACCTAACCTAACCTAACCTAACCTAACCTAACCTAACCTAACCTAACCTAACCTAACCTAACCTAACCTAACCTAACCTAACCTAACCTAACCTAACCTAACCTAACCTAACCTAACCTAACCTAACCTAACCTAACCTAACCTAACCTAACCTAACCTAACCTAACCTAACCTAACCTAACCTAACCTAACCTAACCTAACCTAACCTAACCTAACCTAACCTAACCTAACCTAACCTAACCTAACCTAACCTAACCTAACCTAACCTAACCTAACCTAACCTAACCTAACCTAACCTAACCTAACCTAACCTAACCTAACCTAACCTAACCTAACCTAACCTAACCTAACCTAACCTAACCTAACCTAACCTAACCTAACCTAACCTAACCTAACCTAACCTAACCTAACCTAACCTAACCTAACCTAACCTAACCTAACCTAACCTAACCTAACCTAACCTAACCTAACCTAACCTAACCTAACCTAACCTAACCTAACCTAACCTAACCTAACCTAACCTAACCTAACCTAACCTAACCTAACCTAACCTAACCTAACCTAACCTAACCTAACCTAACCTAACCTAACCTAACCTAACCTAACCTAACCTAACCTAACCTAACCTAACCTAACCTAACCTAACCTAACCTAACCTAACCTAACCTAACCTAACCTAACCTAACCTAACCTAACCTAACCTAACCTAACCTAACCTAACCTAACCTAACCTAACCTAACCTAACCTAACCTAACCTAACCTAACCTAACCTAACCTAACCTAACCTAACCTAACCTAACCTAACCTAACCTAACCTAACCTAACCTAACCTAACCTAACCTAACCTAACCTAACCTAACCTAACCTAACCTAACCTAACCTAACCTAACCTAACCTAACCTAACCTAACCTAACCTAACCTAACCTAACCTAACCTAACCTAACCTAACCTAACCTAACCTAACCTAACCTAACCTAACCTAACCTAACCTAACCTAACCTAACCTAACCTAACCTAACCTAACCTAACCTAACCTAACCTAACCTAACCTAACCTAACCTAACCTAACCTAACCTAACCTAACCTAACCTAACCTAACCTAACCTAACCTAACCTAACCTAACCTAACCTAACCTAACCTAACCTAACCTAACCTAACCTAACCTAACCTAACCTAACCTAACCTAACCTAACCTAACCTAACCTAACCTAACCTAACCTAACCTAACCTAACCTAACCTAACCTAACCTAACCTAACCTAACCTAACCTAACCTAACCTAACCTAACCTAACCTAACCTAACCTAACCTAACCTAACCTAACCTAACCTAACCTAACCTAACCTAACCTAACCTAACCTAACCTAACCTAACCTAACCTAACCTAACCTAACCTAACCTAACCTAACCTAACCTAACCTAACCTAACCTAACCTAACCTAACCTAACCTAACCTAACCTAACCTAACCTAACCTAACCTAACCTAACCTAACCTAACCTAACCTAACCTAACCTAACCTAACCTAACCTAACCTAACCTAACCTAACCTAACCTAACCTAACCTAACCTAACCTAACCTAACCTAACCTAACCTAACCTAACCTAACCTAACCTAACCTAACCTAACCTAACCTAACCTAACCTAACCTAACCTAACCTAACCTAACCTAACCTAACCTAACCTAACCTAACCTAACCTAACCTAACCTAACCTAACCTAACCTAACCTAACCTAACCTAACCTAACCTAACCTAACCTAACCTAACCTAACCTAACCTAACCTAACCTAACCTAACCTAACCTAACCTAACCTAACCTAACCTAACCTAACCTAACCTAACCTAACCTAACCTAACCTAACCTAACCTAACCTAACCTAACCTAACCTAACCTAACCTAACCTAACCTAACCTAACCTAACCTAACCTAACCTAACCTAACCTAACCTAACCTAACCTAACCTAACCTAACCTAACCTAACCTAACCTAACCTAACCTAACCTAACCTAACCTAACCTAACCTAACCTAACCTAACCTAACCTAACCTAACCTAACCTAACCTAACCTAACCTAACCTAACCTAACCTAACCTAACCTAACCTAACCTAACCTAACCTAACCTAACCTAACCTAACCTAACCTAACCTAACCTAACCTAACCTAACCTAACCTAACCTAACCTAACCTAACCTAACCTAACCTAACCTAACCTAACCTAACCTAACCTAACCTAACCTAACCTAACCTAACCTAACCTAACCTAACCTAACCTAACCTAACCTAACCTAACCTAACCTAACCTAACCTAACCTAACCTAACCTAACCTAACCTAACCTAACCTAACCTAACCTAACCTAACCTAACCTAACCTAACCTAACCTAACCTAACCTAACCTAACCTAACCTAACCTAACCTAACCTAACCTAACCTAACCTAACCTAACCTAACCTAACCTAACCTAACCTAACCTAACCTAACCTAACCTAACCTAACCTAACCTAACCTAACCTAACCTAACCTAACCTAACCTAACCTAACCTAACCTAACCTAACCTAACCTAACCTAACCTAACCTAACCTAACCTAACCTAACCTAACCTAACCTAACCTAACCTAACCTAACCTAACCTAACCTAACCTAACCTAACCTAACCTAACCTAACCTAACCTAACCTAACCTAACCTAACCTAACCTAACCTAACCTAACCTAACCTAACCTAACCTAACCTAACCTAACCTAACCTAACCTAACCTAACCTAACCTAACCTAACCTAACCTAACCTAACCTAACCTAACCTAACCTAACCTAACCTAACCTAACCTAACCTAACCTAACCTAACCTAACCTAACCTAACCTAACCTAACCTAACCTAACCTAACCTAACCTAACCTAACCTAACCTAACCTAACCTAACCTAACCTAACCTAACCTAACCTAACCTAACCTAACCTAACCTAACCTAACCTAACCTAACCTAACCTAACCTAACCTAACCTAACCTAACCTAACCTAACCTAACCTAACCTAACCTAACCTAACCTAACCTAACCTAACCTAACCTAACCTAACCTAACCTAACCTAACCTAACCTAACCTAACCTAACCTAACCTAACCTAACCTAACCTAACCTAACCTAACCTAACCTAACCTAACCTAACCTAACCTAACCTAACCTAACCTAACCTAACCTAACCTAACCTAACCTAACCTAACCTAACCTAACCTAACCTAACCTAACCTAACCTAACCTAACCTAACCTAACCTAACCTAACCTAACCTAACCTAACCTAACCTAACCTAACCTAACCTAACCTAACCTAACCTAACCTAACCTAACCTAACCTAACCTAACCTAACCTAACCTAACCTAACCTAACCTAACCTAACCTAACCTAACCTAACCTAACCTAACCTAACCTAACCTAACCTAACCTAACCTAACCTAACCTAACCTAACCTAACCTAACCTAACCTAACCTAACCTAACCTAACCTAACCTAACCTAACCTAACCTAACCTAACCTAACCTAACCTAACCTAACCTAACCTAACCTAACCTAACCTAACCTAACCTAACCTAACCTAACCTAACCTAACCTAACCTAACCTAACCTAACCTAACCTAACCTAACCTAACCTAACCTAACCTAACCTAACCTAACCTAACCTAACCTAACCTAACCTAACCTAACCTAACCTAACCTAACCTAACCTAACCTAACCTAACCTAACCTAACCTAACCTAACCTAACCTAACCTAACCTAACCTAACCTAACCTAACCTAACCTAACCTAACCTAACCTAACCTAACCTAACCTAACCTAACCTAACCTAACCTAACCTAACCTAACCTAACCTAACCTAACCTAACCTAACCTAACCTAACCTAACCTAACCTAACCTAACCTAACCTAACCTAACCTAACCTAACCTAACCTAACCTAACCTAACCTAACCTAACCTAACCTAACCTAACCTAACCTAACCTAACCTAACCTAACCTAACCTAACCTAACCTAACCTAACCTAACCTAACCTAACCTAACCTAACCTAACCTAACCTAACCTAACCTAACCTAACCTAACCTAACCTAACCTAACCTAACCTAACCTAACCTAACCTAACCTAACCTAACCTAACCTAACCTAACCTAACCTAACCTAACCTAACCTAACCTAACCTAACCTAACCTAACCTAACCTAACCTAACCTAACCTAACCTAACCTAACCTAACCTAACCTAACCTAACCTAACCTAACCTAACCTAACCTAACCTAACCTAACCTAACCTAACCTAACCTAACCTAACCTAACCTAACCTAACCTAACCTAACCTAACCTAACCTAACCTAACCTAACCTAACCTAACCTAACCTAACCTAACCTAACCTAACCTAACCTAACCTAACCTAACCTAACCTAACCTAACCTAACCTAACCTAACCTAACCTAACCTAACCTAACCTAACCTAACCTAACCTAACCTAACCTAACCTAACCTAACCTAACCTAACCTAACCTAACCTAACCTAACCTAACCTAACCTAACCTAACCTAACCTAACCTAACCTAACCTAACCTAACCTAACCTAACCTAACCTAACCTAACCTAACCTAACCTAACCTAACCTAACCTAACCTAACCTAACCTAACCTAACCTAACCTAACCTAACCTAACCTAACCTAACCTAACCTAACCTAACCTAACCTAACCTAACCTAACCTAACCTAACCTAACCTAACCTAACCTAACCTAACCTAACCTAACCTAACCTAACCTAACCTAACCTAACCTAACCTAACCTAACCTAACCTAACCTAACCTAACCTAACCTAACCTAACCTAACCTAACCTAACCTAACCTAACCTAACCTAACCTAACCTAACCTAACCTAACCTAACCTAACCTAACCTAACCTAACCTAACCTAACCTAACCTAACCTAACCTAACCTAACCTAACCTAACCTAACCTAACCTAACCTAACCTAACCTAACCTAACCTAACCTAACCTAACCTAACCTAACCTAACCTAACCTAACCTAACCTAACCTAACCTAACCTAACCTAACCTAACCTAACCTAACCTAACCTAACCTAACCTAACCTAACCTAACCTAACCTAACCTAACCTAACCTAACCTAACCTAACCTAACCTAACCTAACCTAACCTAACCTAACCTAACCTAACCTAACCTAACCTAACCTAACCTAACCTAACCTAACCTAACCTAACCTAACCTAACCTAACCTAACCTAACCTAACCTAACCTAACCTAACCTAACCTAACCTAACCTAACCTAACCTAACCTAACCTAACCTAACCTAACCTAACCTAACCTAACCTAACCTAACCTAACCTAACCTAACCTAACCTAACCTAACCTAACCTAACCTAACCTAACCTAACCTAACCTAACCTAACCTAACCTAACCTAACCTAACCTAACCTAACCTAACCTAACCTAACCTAACCTAACCTAACCTAACCTAACCTAACCTAACCTAACCTAACCTAACCTAACCTAACCTAACCTAACCTAACCTAACCTAACCTAACCTAACCTAACCTAACCTAACCTAACCTAACCTAACCTAACCTAACCTAACCTAACCTAACCTAACCTAACCTAACCTAACCTAACCTAACCTAACCTAACCTAACCTAACCTAACCTAACCTAACCTAACCTAACCTAACCTAACCTAACCTAACCTAACCTAACCTAACCTAACCTAACCTAACCTAACCTAACCTAACCTAACCTAACCTAACCTAACCTAACCTAACCTAACCTAACCTAACCTAACCTAACCTAACCTAACCTAACCTAACCTAACCTAACCTAACCTAACCTAACCTAACCTAACCTAACCTAACCTAACCTAACCTAACCTAACCTAACCTAACCTAACCTAACCTAACCTAACCTAACCTAACCTAACCTAACCTAACCTAACCTAACCTAACCTAACCTAACCTAACCTAACCTAACCTAACCTAACCTAACCTAACCTAACCTAACCTAACCTAACCTAACCTAACCTAACCTAACCTAACCTAACCTAACCTAACCTAACCTAACCTAACCTAACCTTTTTTTTTTTTTTTTTTTTTTTTTTTTTTTTTTTTTTTTTTTTGTTTACCCAGGGGAAATCCGTTATGGATCCCACTCGGTTCGGGAGAAACCAAGTGGGTATGTCCGACTCCCACGGACTAAAACCCCTGGGGTGTTCCTTCGCTCGCCATTGGACGGGGTTCCGGGAACGCGATTGCACACCGTTACCCCGTCAGCGCTGCCCTCACGGGCCCAACTCCAGGGGCCGAGGCACTAATGCCCCGGGCCCACTCCGCTGAAGACTTCACGGAACACTCGCGAAGTCTTCCAGCTCAGGACCTCTTAATGCGAGTGATAGCCTCCCTATCCATCACCCGTAGGTCCTCGTCATGCCGGTAGCATACGGCCAGCATAGGCCGCACGCCGCCTGCCAGGTCTTCGGCGACGTTGTGGGGGCGCGTTAGCGTCGCCTTCGCGCTCGCGCTCCGCCATCTCCTTCCGCGACATCACCGCGTCGCTGAACTCGACCACTGCCGTCCAGGACTCCTCGCTGCTGGCCATTTTGGCGACCAACGCCGGCAGCGACAGGTCACTCCCAACAGCCGCGGACAGGATAGCACGGGGTTCCGCCCATGCAGGGCACTCTGAGCGCGTGTGTTCGGCCGTGTCCGCAGCCCTTCCTCCGCAATGGTGACATGCCGCTGTCGGCTCCCTGCCCACCATCACGCACAGGTACCTGCCAAAGCAGCCATGCCCAGTCAGGAGCTGCGAGAGATGGAAGGTGGGGGCACCGTGTTTCCGTTCGACCCACTCTTTCAGAACAGGCCGAACCGCCGCCACTAGCTCCCGACTTGCGCCCGGGACTGCGAGTCTCTCCGACCACTTGTCGAAGAGAACATCGCGTGCCTCTTCCCGCCACTGCTGGACTTCTCGCGGATGCGGCCAGTTTTCCTCCTCCCTTGCTGCCAATACCCGCCAGTATACCTCGGACAGAACCTCGGCATCGAGGTCCCACGGCGGGAACCTTTTTTTTTTTTTTTTTTTTTTTACGTGGGGAAATGCCTTTACGCATCCCGTCCGGCCGGGGCAGCCAGGACGGGTATGACGGGCTCCCGGGAACCGCCCGGACTACCGTCTAAAACCCCACGGTGTTCCCCCTCATCACCATATTGCCGGGTTACGGGTACGCCGAAGCACTCTTCCGCGACCCGGCGGTGATTGGCCTGGTGGGAGGCCCCAAACTCTGTGGCAGGAGGGTGAGGTGTTCAACCCTTCCTGCGACGACTACGGAGTGGCGCGCGGGAACACGCGCAACGCCATCTCGGGCCAGTTAGTGATACGGCCGGCAGACTTCCCCAAGCCGGCCGGCCCTGGCCACGGTTAGGGTGGGAAGTGACGGGCATAGGCTCGCCGCCTCCGCCCTGGTCGCCGTTGACGGCCGGGATCCTCCGAGGTTGCTTCCCTCTGTCTCTCGGCCGCCTCCTTCCGGTCTATCACGGTCTCGCAAAAGGCGAGAACCGCTTTCCATGCCCTGTCGCTGTCCACGATATTGCGTACTACCGTGGGCAGCGAGAGGTCATGGCCTACTGTGGCGCACAGCGTCCTACGCTCCTCATCCCAGGCTGGGCATACCTCCAGCGTGTGCTGGGCCGTCTCCTCCGGGCAGTTGTCGCAGTGGTGACACTGCGCATTTGGCTCTCGGCCTATGCGATGCAGGTACCTCCCGAAACACCCGTGATCCGAGAGGACCTGCGTCAGCCGGAAAGTCATCGCGCCATGACTCCGGTCCAACCACTGCTCAAGAACCGGACGAACTGCCCGGATGGTCTTAAGGCCTGCACTTGGTTGCGCCAGCCTCTCTTTCCACCTCGCCACCATCTCCAGGCGAGCAGCATCGCGCTGCGCCTCCACTTCTCTCGGTGCTGGCGAGTCACCCCGGCCGAGTGCCTCCTTGCGCCAGCGGTAAACCGTCGCTAGGGCCCTCGCATCAAGGTCCCAAGGAAGTGTTCCCGCCAGCACGCATGCTGCCTCGCTGGAGACGGTACGATATCCCCGTATCAGCCTGACAGCCATCACGCGCTGCGGCTTACTTAGCAGAGCGATTTCTTGCTTCCGCAGGATTTCCGCCCATACGGGAGCACCGTAGAGGGCCATGGAACGCACGACCCCCATGTACAACTGCCGACACGACGCCTTGGGCCCCCCCGTGTTCGGGAGTATTCGCCCTAGAGCGCCGGCGGCTGCCATCAGCTTCGGCAACAGGCGCTTAAAGTGAGTCTGAAACCTCCACCTGCTGTCGAGTGTGAGGCCTAGGTACCTCATGGACGGCTCTACTTTAATCCTGGTGCCCCCCACCACAATATGCGAATCCGACGGAGGCGCTTTACGGGGCCCATGAAAGCATATCGCTTCCGATTTCTGTAGAGCCACTTTCAGCCCCAGTCGCCTGATTCTGCTGACAACGTGCGCCACCCCAGCCGTGGCCAATATGCTGGCATGGCGGTGCGTTTTCCCGCGGGCTGTAACAAGGGTGTCATCGGCATAACATGTCAAATTGACGCCTGGGAGGTTAGCGCCACGCAGGACCCAGTCATAACCAATGTTCCACAGGAGTGGCCCTAAGACCGACCCCTGTGGAACACCGCACGACATTTCGTGTCGTCCCCACTCCTTCCTGCCTGGGTAAATTACGTACCTCTCGGAGAGGTACGCGCCGACCATTTGCCTCAAGTAGGCGGGCACTTGATGGTAACGTAGGGCCTCCAGCACGCATCCCCAGGGCAGGGTGTTAAATGCGTTGGTGATATCCAGGGATACCGCCAAAACCACCTCGTTATCTGACACCGCCCTGTCCGCAAGATCTTTAACGCGGAGGATGGCGTCGACGGTCGAGCGACCACTACGAAACCCGTACTGGCACTCCGCCAGATCCGGTCCGACTCGGGTGAGATGCTTAATGAGGCGGGCAGCGATAATCCGCTCAAAAAGCTTGCCCACCTCATCGAGCAGGACTATTGGGCGGTAAGCAGACGGGGAATCTGCAGGGCGCCCTTCCTTCTTCAGAAGAACAAGCTTGCCCGTCTTCCATTGCCGGGGGAAGAGGGCCTGCTCGAAGCACCCTGAGAAAAGCCTGAGCAATCTGCTCTCTAACGCGTTGCTCGCCAAGACCCAGGCGCGGCCCGGGATCCCGTCAGGTCCAGGGGCTGTGTTTTTGCCCTTTAATCGGAGGACTGCTGCACCGAGTTCCCCGACCGAGACATTTGGGACCTCCTCGTTGCCGCCAGGTACGGTGGACGGTGCCATTGCTGGCGGAGAAAAGCCGTCATTTGCCGGGAACAGAGCCGCGACCACGTCCCGCAGCAGGTTCGGCTCGATACTTCGCGTCAGTGGAGGGGCCCAGGGGCGAAGTTTGTTTCGAACCATTTTATATGGTCGACCCCACGGGTCCCTGTTCAGCGTTTCAAGCATCTCCTGCTGGGAACTCTCCTTCGCCTGGCTTATGGCTAGCTGTAGGCCTTTCGTGTGCTGGATGTAGACGGCATACAGCTCCGCCTCCTGGACGAGGTCCCTGCGCCGACGCCTCCGCTGGTGGCTGTATACACGTCTGGCCGCTACGCAGGACTGTCGTAGCTGGTCGAGTTCAGCCGACCACCAGTGGACCTGGTGTTTTGGAGGCAGAGGTTTTGCTCGGGGCATTGCTGCGTCGCAAATTGCCGTCATCGATCCACCGAGCGCTTGCGCCTCTTCCTCCACGTCGACAGGTCCCACAGGAACCGGATTCCAGGCCTCAACTTCGACGGCAAGTTGAAATAGGTCCCGGTCGAGGCGTTTTAGTGCCCAGCGTGGGCCTTCTCCTCTCAGAGTAAGGCTACTGGGGCCGCTCGGGATGTCCGGTAGAGCGGCGACTCTATACCGGATGTATCGGTGATCCGATAGAGTCTCGACACCCTCGAGCACTTCCCAGTCCTGGACACGGCGCGCCAGGGCGGTGCTGGCGAACGTCACGTCCACAATGGACCCGCCCTGTTGCCGCACGCACGTGTTTACTGACCCGCTGTTTACCACAGTTAGTCCCGCTGTGATGGCCCACTCCTCCAATTCCCGGCCGCGGGCATCTGTTGACGGGGATCCCCAGGCCACCGACTTGGCGTTGAGATCCCCGGCAATGAGCACGGGGCATGGATGACATCGTCTGATGACGGCTCCCACGTCCGTCAGGAAGGACTCAAAATCTGCCAGGCTCCTGTTAGGCGAGAAGTAAACACCGACCACAAGGATGCCGCCAAGGAGCCCGGCAACATAACCTCTTCCTGTGTGGATTTTCTCAAACGGTGGCGAGCCAGCAGAAATTTGCGTGGCTATCGCTACCAAGCCATCATGGTCCCCAGCCCAATTGTCCCTTTGGGGGATAAAATAAGGCTCGGAAACGACAGCCACGTGGATCAACCACTCCGCCATGCTCTGGAATAGGAGGTCCTGAGCCCTGGCGCAGTGGTTGAGATTCGCCTGTAGGAATGAGAGGGCCATTTATTGGATCTCCATTCCTGCAGCCTCCTCAGCCTCCACTGCCATATTGATGGGCGGGTGGAGGTCCGGCCGGGCAACTCGTGGCCCATTGCCGAGCTTCCCCTTCTTTTTGGGAGCAGTGCACGACTTGCTCCCTACGGCGTGTCCCGCCAGTTTTTTGGCCGCAGCGCAGACTGGGCAGTGCGGCGTGGCAGTGCACGTGGCCGCCTTGTGGCCGGGCTGGCCGCATCGGTAGCACAGCTCACTCCGATCCTCCTGTGCTCCGCACTGCGCGCGGACGTGTCCCACTTCGAGGCACTTGTAGCAGCGCAAGGGTCTGGAATCCAGCAGCTGCACCCGTGCTGAGACCCATCCTACTAGCAAACGCCCTTCCTCGGCAAGCTTTTTAGCTGCTGTCACCGGGCAACGGATCCATGCTGTTCCAAGGCCCGAGAAATCCTGACGGACTTCGCCGCATCTTACCAGGTCAGCAGCACACCCAGCAGCCTTTGTGATCGCGACCTTGACGTCTTCAGACGTCACAGAGTCATCGAGACCCGTGATTCGCATTTCCGCGCATTTCGCGGGCCTCGAGATCAGGACGTCGTCGCTGCTTAGCGCAGTCCTTAATTTATCTGCGAGAGCGTCCGCTTTCTCGCTGCCTGTCGCCCCGGGCACTTCAATGATGGTCGCTCCCGTGACCGCCCGTTTGAAGCGCACTCCCTCAATCTGCAGGTCTTTCAGGTCAATCTTCGACCGTGCCTCCTTAAGTATTTCCCCATAGGTGGGGCGGCCCTCTCCCGGCTTTAGCGTCAGCACAACGGCCGCTGAGCGTGGTGCCCGCAGTTTTCGGGTCCGCTTGGGCTTGGACTGTGGCGCCGCTCCCTGCGCGGCAGTCTTCTTTCTCCCTTTCGCGACCACATCCGTCCACGTCTCATTTATAGACGCCGACGCAGGCGGCAACCGGCGGGGCACATGAGCCGGTGGAAGGGGACGCGACGTCTCAGGAGTGTCTTTTCTGCAGGCGGAGGCCTCAGCCGCGGCCAGAGTCGGCTTCTTCGCCTTCTTCCTGCTCTTCTTTCCCTTCCCTTTATCCCCTTTTCGGGGCTCCTCCGCTAGATTCGGGGGCCCTCGCCTCGGAGCCGGCCCGAGAGCGGGCACAGACCCGGACGCGGACGCGGACGGGGGCTCCCGGCTCCGAGAGGCAGCCCGCTCAGCCCGGCGTTTCCCGTCAGCGGCGAGCGGGGGCCGCGTTGGTTGGGCCGGGAGCAGCCTGCCCTCAAGCTCTAAGGCTCCGAACCTAGCGTCCAGCATCAGCCCCACCTGGGCCGTGATGGACCGCACCACGTCGTCCCCGCTAGTCGTCTCACTGGCGGGTAGGGTCTTTCCCTTGGCTGGAGAAGGGTTCGGAGACTGCCTCCTGTACTGATCCTGGACCTCCCTCCTCAGCTGGACCATCTCAGAGCGAAGCTCAGTCAGCTCCTCGCGCAGGCGATCATTTTGTACCTGCAGTCGCCGCGTCTCTTCCGAGGAAGTGCGCTCAATGAGGACTTCGAACACCTCTCGGATCGATGCGACGGAGTCCCTGAGGGCCTTCACGGCTGTGCCTTTGAGGTTGCTCGATTTGGTGGCTACCAAATCCACGGACTCTAAGCTACCCTGGACTCGCTGGGTGAGGGAAGCTAAGGAGAGGTCACCCACCACAGAGTCGGTTGTCAGCCTTATGAAGCCTCTCTGAGGGCGAGGCGATGGCATCCGATGAGCGCCAGGAGCTTCCTCTCTCTCAACCTCCAGATCGTCCCTGGCGGCCTTAAATGCCTCTTTGGCTTTCGCCATGTCAGCTGTCGGGAGGCCCCTCCCCCTCGTCACCGGAGGTGAAGAGCCACTCGCCGCGGACTGGCTGGACTCATCCTCATCCTCGTCCTGGAGGCGCCGCTTCTTTCTGGGCATCTGCCATAGTCTCCCGCGCAGCGGCTGGGCATCTGCACTGCGGGAGCTGGATCCTATCTCCGCTACATAGGGCACATTCGCCACCCCCGGGAAGTCCTCCGCGTCCGACCGGGGCATTGGGGAGTCCACAGACGACTCCCGCGCCTCCACTGGAGCTCCAAATTTGAAGGGAGTGAGCGCGTATTTGCGCGCCCGCCTCCCACTCACGGTTTTGGATTTGGTTTTTGGTGCGTTCACCTCAGCACCGGAAGACGGCCGCTGCCCTTTCGTGTCAGCACTGGCACCAGCGCAAGCGGACGAGACGGATTGCGCTGTAAGCATTGTCTCGTCCGTGTCTTCATCCCGTGCCGGATCCCTAGGAGCCATGATCCCCTCGGCCAGCCGGGTCAGCACCACTTGGGCGACCTTTTCAAAGCGGACCTCTCCTCCTCCTGCGGAAGGTTGCACCGGCGTCAGTGTGCTCTCCACATTTGGGGCCTCCCCCCGATCTGCATACACAGCCAAGTGTTGGCTAGAGCGCAAGACCTCAGGAGCCTCCGCGGAGCACTCCTTGCTTTGTCCTCGTGACTGGAAACGGCCTGAGCTATCTCGTGCTGGCGGGCCGCTGGTCCGCCCTCTCGGCACCGCGGCCGCCAGTTGTGCTGAGCGCGGGGCCGCCCGCGCGGGGCGCTCCTTGCCCCCTCGTGGCAAGAGGCAGCCAGAGCCGTCGTCCGCTGGGCCGTCTTCATTTATGGGCGCGATCCGGAACATGTCCGCGTCCAGATTTATGTGTGGGCTTCCGCTCTCCCACAGCACTGGTGAGCGTGCCAGGCTGCGGCGGGGGCGGAAGGTCTCCGTTTCGGTGTCCACTGTCGGGTTTCCACCGTCGTCTGTTGTCTCATTTTTATTGGTCTTATTTTTATATGTATTGTCCATTTCTGTTCCCACGAGTATGGGGGAAGAAGAGTCCACCCAGGCAGTGCCCCCTGTACCTGGGTAACCCTATTTACTCTGGAGGTCGGGCGGTATCCAGAGGTTTTAACGACTTCACTGTCGGGTTTTATAGGGTTTTCCTTCCCGCGGGCCGGCCAATTAAGGCAAGCCCTCCGGTCCGCGCGCTTACAGCTGGCACCTCCCGTACCCCATACCGCCACAGATGGGGGTCGTTGGGAGAGTGCTGCGGGTTCCGGGATTCAAGGGGAGCTGGCGTCGACTCCCCTGTCGGTGGTTGGTTAGACCACCCCTTCTCCACGGCCTTACGGCCGTTGCCCATCTCCAGCGCCATCTGCTGCTCAGAGGGACGCGGAGAGAGCCGTTCCGGGACCCAAAAGGGGGCCCCCTGCGTCGGGTTATTTGTAGCACCGATAAGCGATTCCCCCGTAGAAGAATCACTTAACGTTGCCTCCAGGGTGCACCAGCCAGGACCCTTCCCCTTCCCACAGACCCGCGAGGGTCCACAGGAACTGGAAGAGCCCTGACACTCGTGGAGGTTACCCGACCTAGCACCCCCCCACGGCGGGAACCTTTTTTTTTTTTTTTTTTTTTTTTTTTTTTTTTTTTTTTTTTTTTTTACGTGGGGAAATGCTTTTACGCATCCCGCCCGGCCGGGGAGGCCTGGGCGGGTATGTCGGACTCCCGGGAACCGCCCGGACTACCGACTAAAACCCCACGGTTTTCCGCCTCGTCACCGTGTTGCCGGGTTACGGGCACGATTGTGTATACTCTTCCGCGACCCGGCGGTGACTGGCCTGGTGAAGGCCCCGAACTCGGGAGGGTGTGAACCCCACCAGCAACACCTCGGTGTTTTGTGCGCAGGAGCCCGCGCACGCCATCACGGGCCAGTTTGTCATTCGGCCGACAGACTTCCCCAAGCCTGCCGGCCCTGGCCACGGTTAGGGTGGAATATGGCGGTCGTAGGCTCGCCGCCTTCGCCCTACTCGCCGTTGGCGACCGGGATCCTCGGAAGTTGCCTCCCTCTGTCTCTCGGCCGCCTCCTTCAACTCCATGACGGTCTCGCAGAAGGCGAGGACCGCTCTCCATGCCCTGTCGCTGTCCACGATACTACTTACTACCGTGGGCAGCGAGAGGTCATGGCCAACAGTGGCGCATAGTGTCCGGCGCTCCTGCTCCCAGGCTGGGCAAACCTCCAGCGTGTGCTGGGCCGTCTCCTCCGGGCAATTGTCACAGTGGTGACACCGCGCGCTTGACTCTCGGCGTATGCGATGCAGGTACCTCCCGAAACATCCGTGGTCCGAGAGGACCTGCGTCAGCCGGAAAGTCAACGTGCCATGGCTCCGGTCCAGCCACCGCTCCAGAACCGGACGAATTGCCCGGATGGTCTTGAGGCCCGCACATGGTTGTGCCAGCCTTTCCTTCCATATTCCCACCATTTCGAGGCGAGCAGCGTCGCGTTGGGCCTCCAACTCTCTTGGTGCTGGTGAGTCACCGCGACCAAGCGCCTCCTTGCGCCAACGGTAAGCCGCCGCAAGGGCTCTCGCATCCAGGTCCCAAGGGAGTGACCCCGCCAGCACGCATGCCGCCTCACCGGAGATGGTGCGATACCCCCGTATTTGCCTGACGGCCATCACGCCCTGCGCCTTGCGCAGGAGAGCAATTTCCCGGCTCCGCAAGTTCTCCGCCCATACGGGAGCACCGTAGAGGGCCATGGAGCGCACGACCCCCATGTACAGCTGCCGACACGGCGCCTTAGGCCCCCCCGTGTTCGGGAGTATACGCCCTAGGGCACCGGCGGCTCCCATCAGCTTTGGCAACAAGCGTTTGAAATGGGCATGGAAGCTCCAACGGCCGTCGAGTGTGAGGCCCAGATACCTCATGGTGGGCTCTATTTTGATTCTGGTGCCCCCCACCACTAAGTGGGCGTCCGGTGGAGGGGCCCCGCCACGCCCGTGAAAGCATATGGCTTCTGATTTTTGCAGAGCCACCTTCAACCCCAGCAGTCGGATTCGCCTTACCACGTGAGCCACGCCAGCCGTGGCCAGTACACCAGCATGGCGGTAAGTCTTCCCGCGGGCCGTCACAAGAGTGTCGTCGGCGTAGCACGTTAGACTGACTCCTGGAAGATTTGCGCCACGCAGGACCCAATCGTAGCCGATGTTCCACAGGAGAGGCCCTAGGACCGACCCCTGTGGAACACCGCAGGACATCCGATGTCGTCCCCACTCCTCCCGGCCTGGGTAAATTACGTACCTCTCAGAGAGGTACGCGCCGACCATTTGCCTCAGGTAGGCGGGCACTTGGTGGAAACGTAGTGCCTCCATCACGCATCCCCAGGGCAGGGTGTTAAATGCGTTGGCGATATCCAAGGATACCGCCAATAGCACTTCTTTTTCTGACACCGCCCTGTCCGCAAGATCTTTTGCGCGAAGGATGGCGTCGACGGTCGAGCGACCGCTACGGAACCCGTACTGGCACTCCGCCAAATCCGGTCCGACTCGGATGAGATGTTTAATGAGGCGGGCAGCTATAATCCGCTCAAAAAGCTTGCCCACCTCATCGAGCAGGACTATTGGGCGGTATGCAGACGGGGAATCCGCAGGGCGCCCTTCCTTCTTTAGAAGGACGAGTTTGCCTGTCTTCCATTGCCTGGGGAAGAGAGCCTGCTCGAAGCACCCCGAGAAAAGTCTGAGCAGTCTGTTCTCCAGCGTGTTACTGGCTAGGACCCAGGCGCGGCCCGGGATCCCGTCAGGTCCAGGGGCCGCGTTTTTTCCTTTCAATCGGAGAACAGCTGCTCCGAGTTCTCCGATTGCCACATTTGGAGCCTCTTCCTCGTCGTCACCAGGTACGGTGGGCGGCGCCATGTCTGGCGGAGAGAAGCCTTCACTAGCCGGGAACAGAGTCGCGACCACGTCCCCCAGCAGGTTCGGCTCGAGACTTCTCGTCAGTGGTGGGGCCCAGGGGCGAAGTTTGCTGCGGACCATTTTATATGGTCGGCCCCACGGGTCCCTGTTGAGCGTTTCGAGCATCTCCTGCTGGGAACCCTCCTTCGCCTGGCTTATGGCCAGCTGAAGGTCTTTCGTGCACTGAATGTAAACGGCGTACAGTTCCGCCTCTTGGACGGGGACCCTGCGTCGACGCCTCCGCTGGTGACTGTACATGCGCCTTGCAGCTACACAGGACTGTCTCAGCTGGTCGAGTTCAACCGACCACCAGTGGACTTGGCGTTTCGGAGGCACGGGTTTTGCTCGGGGCATTGCTGCGTCGCAAATCGCTGTCATGGATCCGCCGAGCGCTTGCGCCTCTTCCTCCACATCCACTGGGCCCTCAGGAACGGGGTTCCAAGCCTCGACTTCGGCGGCAAGATGGAATGTGTCCCAGTCGAGGCGTTTTAGTGCCCAGCGTGGTCCCTCTCCTCTCAGAGAGCGGCTGATAGGGCCACTCGGAGCATCTGTTAGTGCGGAGACGCTGAACCGAATATAACGGTGGTCCGACAAGGTCTCGATGCCCTCGAGCACTCCCCAGCCCTGGACACGGCGCGCCAAGGCGGCGTTGGCGAACGTCACGTCCACAATGGAGCCACCTTGTTGCCGCACGCACGTGTCGACTGACCCGCTGTTCACAACGATTAGGCCCTCTGCGATGGCCCACTCCTCCAACTCGCGGCCGCGCGCATCCGTTGACGAGGATCCCCACGCCATGGATTTGGCGTTGAGATCCCCGGCAACGAGCACAGAGCTTGGACGGTTTTGCCTAATGACCGCACCCACGTCCGTCAGGAAAGACTCGAAATCTGCCAGGCTCCTGTTTGGCGAGAAGTAGACACCGACAACAAGGATGCCGCCAAGGCGCCCGGCAACATAACCCCTTCCCTTATCGACTTTCTCGAACGGTGGCGAGCCAGCAGCCGTTTGCGTGGCTAACGCTACCAAGCCATCATGGTCCCCAGCCCAATTGTCCCTTTGGGGGATAAAGTATGGCTCGGAAACGACAGCCACGTGGGTCAGCCACTGCGCCATGCTCTGGAACAAGAGGTCCTGAGCCCTGGCGCAGTGGTTGAGATTCGCCTGCAAGAAGGAGAGGGCCATTATTATTCCTCCATTTCTACAGCCTCCTCAGTCTCTGGTGCCACATTGGCGGCCGGGTGGAAGTTCGGCTGGGTGGCCCGTGGCCTAGTGCCAAACTTCCCCTTCTTTTTGAGAGCAGCGCACAACTTGCTCCCTACGGCATGTCCCGCTGGTTTTTTGGCCGCTGCACAGACTGGGCAGTGCGGCGTGGCGGTGCACGTGGCTGCCTTGTGGCCGGGCTGGCCACATCGGTAGCACAGATCGCTCCGATCGTCCTGAGATTGGCACTGTGCTCGGACGTGTCCCGCCTCGAGGCACCGGAAGCAGCGCATGGGTTTAGCTGCCAGTAGCTGCACCCGTGCGGATACCCAACCTACCAGCAGGCGCCCGCCCTCTGCCAGCTTTTTGGCTGCTGTTACTGGGCAACGGACCCATGCCGTGCCTAACCCCGAGAAGTTCTGACGGATTTCGCCGCACTTTACAAGGCCAGCATCGCACCCGCTAACCTTTGAAATTGCCGCCTTGACATCCTTCGGTGTCACTGAATCATCGAGACCCGTAATGCGCACCTCCGAGCACTTCGTGGGCCTCGAGACTTGTACGTCCTCGCTCTTGAGCGTTGCCCTCAACTTTTCCGCGAGAGCATCCGCTTTCTCGCCCGCTGTCGCCCCGGGTACCTCAATGATGGTCGCTCCAGTGACCGCCCGCTTAAATCGGACACCCTCAATCTGGAGGTCTTTCAGATCGATCTTCGACCGAGCCTCCTTAATTATGTCCCCGTAGGTGGGGCGGCCCTCTCCCGGCTTCAGCGTCAGCACTACGGCCGCTGAGCGTGGTGCCCGCAGTTTTTGGGTCTGCTTGGGCTTGGACTGTGGCGCTGCTCCTTGCGCGGCAGTCTTCTTTTTCTTCTTGCCTTTCCCGATGACGTCCGTCCACGTCTCATTCCTGGACGCCGGCGTAGGCGGCATGGGGCGGGGCACATGAGGGGCTTCGGCTGGCAGAGCTGGTAGAGCCACATGGTCATCCTTCTTGGCCTTTTTGACGGGTTTTTTCTTCCCCTTCTTTCCCGTTGGAGGAGCAGGAGCAGGTGCTTTAGGCTCTGCCATCTTCCGCCCGCTAGTGCCAGCGACGTTGTTGTCTGCTGAGTTGGTGGCAGGCGGTGCGCCCTGTCCCTTTTTGTCCGCCGCGAGCAATGGGCGCACAGCCGTCGGTGGGAGAAGCCGATCTTCTAACGCATCCAGCCGAGCGTTTACCATGGTCCCCACTTTGACCATTATGTCGCGTTCGGCGTCCTCCGGCATATGAGTTTGCGGTGTGGGAGCTGCTTTAGCTGTGCGCAGCTCACTCCGCAGCTCCCCGAGCTCTCTTTGGAGCTCAGTCATCTGAGCTTGCAGGCGTTTGTTTTGGGCCTCAAGCCTCTCGGTCTCTTCCGAGGATGTGCGCTTAATCAATACCGTTGCAGCATCCATATAAGCCGCCACCGCATCCTTCAGCTTCCGCTGGTGGGTCCCCTTTAGGTTGCCTGATTTGGCAATCACTGCTTTGATCACGTCAGTGCTGTCCATCATTTGCGTGTGTAAGGCAGAGGCCAGCTGGTCCTCCGCTCGTATACTCTGCGTTACTGTCCGGTCGGGTCTCAAGCGGATGACCATTTTGGCCACCTCCGCCTCTGCCTCTTCTGCAGCCTTGCGGCGGAATTCCTCCTTCGCCGCCTTGTAATCGGACTGCGCCTTGCCTATTCCGACATACTTCCCTGTCGTAGGCGTAGACCTGTCCTCCGTCGCAGTCTTAAAATCGCCATCACTGGACGATTCAGACAGTTCTAGACGCCGCCTCTTTTGCCCGTCCTGGGACCATAAACGACCTTCAGGAACGGACGACGCTGATCCCGACCTGGATCTGGTCCTGACGGTTACCGGGCTTGAGTCCGAGAGCCGCTCCGCCCCCGCCTGCCCCGGCGGGTCCTCCGCGTCTGACCGGGGCACTGGGGAGTCGACGGACGACTCCCGCACCCCCGCCGAGTTCCCGAAATTAAAGGGAGTCAGCGGGCATAGGGGCAACCGCCCCCTGGCCCTGGCTCTGTGATTTCGCCGCAAAGCCAGTTCAGCCTGTTGAGGAGCAGCCTCGTCGGCGGAGGACGGCCGCTGCCCCTCCCTGTCAGCTATGGCAGGCGAGACGGAACGCGACGTGCCCAGAATCTTCTCTGCGTCCTTCGCCGGAACTCCCGGGGGGCAGCTCCCCTCGTCCAGGCGGGTCAGCACCACCCTAGGGATTAGCTCGTAACGGGCCTCTTGCCCCCCCTCCAGTGCCGGTGGCAGGCTTCCCGCACTCGTGGCCGCCAGTTGGACCGAGCTCGAGGCCCCCTCCACCGAGCGCTCCCTGCTCCGCACTCGCGGCAAGAAACGGCCAGCGCCGTCGTGCGCTGGGCCGTATGCCTTTTTCGGCACGATCTGGATGGCGGCCGCGTTCAGATCGAGACGTGGACTGCCAACCTGTTGCACTGGTGATCGTGCTAAGTTTCGTCGGGGGCGGAAGGTCTCCACATCTGTGTCCAATGTTAGTTTGTCAGTGTCGTCGTTTTGGATCATCTCGGGTTTTGGGTTGGGTTTGGGTTTGGGTTTGTTTACCATTTTGTTCCCACGAGTAAGGGGGAAGGGGGAGTCCACCCAGGCAGTGCCCCCTGTACCTGGGTAACCCTATTTACTCTGGAGGTCGGGCGGTGTCCAGAGGTTTTAACGACTTCACTGTCGGGTTTTTAAAGGGGTTTCCTTCCCGCGGGCCGGCCAATTAAGGCAGGCCCTCCGGTCCGCGCGCTAAAAGCTGGCACCTCCCGTACCCCATACCGCCACAGATGGGGGTCGTTGGGAGAGTGCTGCGGGTTCCGGGATTCAAGGGGAGCTGGCGTAGGCTCCCCTGTAAGTGGTTGGTTAAACCACCCCTTCTCCACGACCTTACGGCCGTTGCCCATCTCCCGCGCCATCTGCTGGTCAGAGGGACGCGGAGAGAGCCGTTCCGGGACCCAAAAGGGCCCCCTGCGTCGGGTTATTTGTAGCACCGATAAGCGATTCCCCCGTAGAAGAATCACTTAACGTTGCCTCCAGGGTGCACCAGCCAGGACCCTTCCCCTTCCCACAGACCCGCGAGGGTCCACAGGAACTGGAAGAGCCCTGACACTCGTGGAGGTTACCCGACCTAGCACCCCCCCCACGGCGGGAACCTAACCTAACCTAACCTAACCTAACCTAAAGGTTACAGCGATAAAGAACAATGGACGAATTACGTGAGTTTCTGTTCAACTGTGATTTGCTACCATTGTATGGACCGCTACACAGTAAGTTATAAATTCAGTACTAAAAAAAAAAAAAAAAAAAAAAAAAAAAAAAAAAAAAAAAAAAAAAAAAAAAATGAATGAGTGTTTGTTGTTGTTATTGTGTTGTGACTCGCTTTCCATCCAATCCAATTTCGTATGTAACGAAATGAGGCCAATTTTACGGCCTTTACCACATTTGCTAGGTTAAAGTACCTACTTTAACCTAGCCTACGTTGGACTGAAATGATCATTTTTGTAGACAACTGCATCGTACCTAACGGCCAATTAGGTACTAATATGTTTTTCTTGAAATCATTGATTTTTTCAAAATTATTATACTTATGCTCATTAATCTCATCGTGACAAAAATACGAGTATTGCCGGCATTGTTATTTGTTACCGCCATGACAGTGCAGTGAGATGAAAGCGTAGGTAGATATGTAGAGTAAAAAAAAAAATAAAAAAAAAAAAATAAAAAAAAAATAAAAAAATTATAATAATAATAAGTGGTAGGTACCTACTATAATTGTTTCTATCAGGGCGCGGATCTTGAGTTTTTGTGCCGGCAATAGTTCAGAAAGGAAAACTTCGCATGGCATTAGATCGAGAAAGAGATCGTGTGAGCAGCTTAAATTTTTTTTTTTGCATACCGGAATAGGCGGGTTCACACTGAACGAGCCGCCTCGCGAGGAAATTGCAGTCTATTTATTTATTTATGGATTTTATCCTATCCTATCCTATACTAATTAAACGAGCAATATTTGTATATATATTTGCAATCACGTTCTCACCGGCCGTGCCAGGATAAGCTAAGTGATTCTGCCCTCGAGCCTGGAGCGGTCTCTAACGTGGAAGCGACTAAAAAAAATATCTGAAAAGTTCAAGTCAGCTCTTTTTATTTAACTTTTTTTCTAATCTTTTCGTCATCTTTAATAAGTGTACAATATATGTGAAGCACACTAAAATCAGATGGCTAGAAAAAAACTCGAAGAAAAATCATATTTCGTTTTTTTTTAACAAAACGATAGTTTAGGGTGCTCAAATTTTGCACATTAATTACTAATATAGAGCCACACCGTCCATATAAACTACAAGCCCAAACTCGACGGGGGCAGAATCACTTACCTTATTCTGGCACGGCCTTTGGAATATACACCGTGGGCCCGAGTAACCCGAAATATTTTAACCACGCATTCCTTAGGTCATTAGGAACAAAAAACGTTATATGAACCCCAGTAAATTCCGACTTAGTATTAAAAATATTATCAATTTTCATGTAAACTATTTATTGTGATTACTAAGTGTATTAAGCTCTTTTGATTGCGACGTTGCTACCGATGTTGGCTAGTTTAGCGTCGCTATTGACAGATATCAAAGTGCCAGCTACCACTCACTAAATTGATCCTTTTTTGGAAAAAAATCGTTACCGTTTTATTAAAAGGGATAATTTCCATAGAGAAGCTATAGTTATCCAAGTTTTATTTACAAAAACCGACAAAATAAGAGAAAAATATTTTTTTTGTTGAATTTGAGTTTTCATATAACTTTTTTTTACTACTAATGACCTTAGGAATGCGTGGTTAAAATCTTTCGGGTTACTCGGGCCCAGAGTGTATATGGCCGTTTTAATGTCCGTACAATACAGATCCTTACGCAACACGCTATGTGCCGGGCCTTAAATTTAACATAATCTACATTAAAACGATCTTCTTAATTATTTATCAACATGTATATAGTACTTTAAGCAACTATCATATGAAAAAGAAGCGGATGCCCCTAATCATTAAAACACTAGTGTGAAAACATGAGGCTAAATCAAATTTGATGATGACACTAGTGTTTTAATACCTAATTATATTATGGAGTTGCATATACTTCTTTATCATCCCTAGTTTTCATTTTTCTTTGTAGAAATCAAAATCATCATCTAGTTCAACCTGTATTGTTGCAACATCATCATCATCATCTAGTTCAACCTGTATTGTTGCAACATCATCATCATCTAGTTCAACCTGTATTGTTGCAACATCATCATCATCTAGTTCAACCTGTATTGTTGCAACATCATCATCATCTAGTTCAACCTGTATTGTTGCAACATCATCATCATCTAGTTCAACCTGTATTGTTGCAACATCATCATCATCTAGTTCAACCTGTATTGTTGCAACATCATCATCATCTAGTTCAACCTGTATTGTTGCAACATCATCATCATCATCTAGTTCAACCTGTATTGTTGCAACATCATCATCATCTAGTTCAACCTGTATTGTTGCAACATCATCATCACCTAGTTCAACCTGTATTGTTGCAACATCATCATCATCATCTAGTTCAACCTGTATTGTTGCAACATCATCATCATCTAGTTCAACCTGTATTGTTGCAACATCATCATCATCTAGTTCAACCTGTATTGTTGCAACATCATCATCATCTAGTTCAACCTGTATTGTTGCAACATCATCATCATCTAGTTCAACCTGTATTGTTGCAACATCATCATCATCTAGTTCAACCTGTATTGTTGCAACATCATCATCATCTAGTTCAACCTGTATTGTTGCAACATCATCATCATCATCTAGTTCAACCTGTATTGTTGCAACATCATCATCATCTAGTTCAACCTGTATTGTTGCAACATCATCATCATCTAGTTCAACCTGTATTGTTGCAACATCATCATCATCTAGTTCAACCTGTATTGTTGCAACATCATCATCATCTAGTTCAACCTGTATTGTTGCAACATCATCATCATCTAGTTCAACCTGTATTGTTGCAACATCATCATCATCATCTAGTTCAACCTGTATTGTTGCAACATCATCATCATCTAGTTCAACCTGTATTGTTGCAACATCATCATCATCTAGTTCAACCTGTATTGTTGCAACATCATCATCATCTAGTTCAACCTGTATTGTTGCAACATCATCATCATCTAGTTCACCCTGTATTGTTGAAACATCATCATCATCTAGTTCACCCTGTATAGTTGGAACATCATCATCAACTGAATTATTGGTAATTTTAATAATATCCATACACTGTACTTACGGTGGATTATGCATTTGTATGTCATTGTTGTTTTAAATATGATTTTGCCCAAATGCATACTAATCCATACTAATATAAATGCGAAAGTATGTCTGTCTGTCTGTCTGTTACCTCTTCAGGCTTAAACCGCTGAACCCATTTAGGTGAAATTTGGTATAGAGAAAGTTTGAGTCCCGGGGAAGGACATAGGATAGTTTTTATCCCTGAAATCATTCCCTAAGGGGGTGAAAGTTTGTATGGCGCTGCAATATAACTTGTTCCACGCGGACGGAGTCACGGGCAGAAGCTAGTAACCCAATAAATATGGTTGACTAACTAATAGCCTTGGGCCTCAGTAGCCTGAAATAAATGGTTATGATTAATAACTGACTTCTAATTCTTTTGTAACTCAGTGCTTACTTGATTTTCAGGAATAGGACCTCAATAGTGAGGACTTACAGTTTATAGATATAGTGGCTACGACTAATGGACTCAAACAAATTTTAGAAAACACCAGCATTGGGAAACCTCTCCTAAATAAACAATTCTTATGCTCAAATGACCGAAAGACACTGACGGCCCTTATTGTAGAGGCGAAAGTTCGAAAATTGAAAAATAACACTGAACCAATAAGGAAGGAGACTTGGGACAAGTGGACGAGCGAAATAATTAAGCTATACCCAGGAGAAACAAAGGCGGTTTATTACAACCCATTTCGACTTATAGATGGTAAAGTGATTCAAGCGAGTGGCTTGATAGTTAATCGGCTCATAACCGTAAGAAGAAAATTAAATACAGTTAACCTCTGCGGCAGTAGGACTAGCAGTAGCGATAGCAGCGAAGAAAAAAAGAAGAGAAAAAAATTGGCTTTACCCTCCCCTGCACGAATTCGACCATTACCCGACTTTTGAAACAGACAAGACAAATCTAGACTCAGAAAAAGATACATTAGAGTGGTTAAAATACTCGTCGTCACCGAGAGAATTAGTGGAAAGCAAATGGAATAGCTGCCTGCGTGAACGTATGGTGGCCTTGCGAGAAGGTGACCACATTCATTATATGAGCACATTCCCAGCAATTTGCAGTCCTTGGGGCTATGAATTGGTGAGTAATAATTTAAATAAATAATAACTAATCATTAATACAACAATTTTGCATTAAGTTATTTTTACCCGACTGCCGAAGGAGAGGAGGGTTATGTTTTTCGAGCGTATTATGTATGAATGTGACTGGGTCTATTTCTTGGCGCGCCCTGCAGCCTAAACCGTGTAACGGACTTTAACGTATGAGGTATCATTTAATTCGTCTTAGTTGCAGAAGTGACATAGGCTATAATATTTGTAAAAAAGCAGTCGGTTTTTCGAAAATTCTTTTGATTTCACTTGTTACCCGACTGCACAAAGAGGGTTATATTTTTTGAGGGTATGTATTTCTAATTATTTGGCATACTCTACTGCATATGATATATGTATATTATTAAGCAGTGATTTTTTTGGTTACTCATAGTCATATATACAACCAGCGTCTGTAATAGGTGTAAGTATTCTTTATACAAATAATGCACATGTGTAAACACGCGAATCCTTCATAACATAAGTCTTTCAGCCTATCTTTTAATTGTTTATCTTCTCTCATGTCAATCCAACTTCTGGTTTGGTTATGGCTAAGGTAAATAACCTGAAATGTACAATCTTAGCAATAAAATATAGATGTAAGCCTGTTCATTAAACGCGATTCCTTAATTTTAGTTTTAGGTTAGGTACTCATTACAGGACCCACTGAAAATCAGCGTCGGGGCCCCCTCTGCCTCGACTCATGCTGAGTGGGTTCCTTTTTTGAGACAACTAAATAATATTTTTAGATATAAGAATTCTGTACACTGTTAACTTTTGTTGTTTCAAAATAAATCTCATTCATTCATTCATTCATTCATATAATATAAATCAGCAACTTTTCTTGTTTTATGATTATGATCTATGACTAACATTCCTGGTTTTGTGAAAGAGCTCTTGAGCTCTACTCAAAAAATATATGCTTGATTTTTGGTTATTTCCAGCTTGCCAGTGACTTTGAAAAAGTCTACCCGGAAACGGAAGGAAAATTTAATGAAAGGTTCCCTGTGGTGAAGGGTCGCCTGCTGTCGTTTTTAAATGAGAAGGCTGAACAGCTCACACGAGCCGACACCGCAATTCAAAGTGTTTTGGATCTTGCAACTTGTACTTAAGTTAGTTTATTAATTTTTCTAAATTGAGCAAATAGTACTTAGTAGTAGTTATTATTGATCCAGTTCGGTCCAGCGACAGCTATTATGTCATCAGACCATCTTGCCTTGGGCCTTCCCACTCGTCTTTTTCCTAGTGGCCGTGACAATTTAGTGACTTCGTTAGTCCATGGCTTTTCGGTGATTCTTGCGACACATTGTGTAGATGATTTTGGAAAGTTTCTGTATAGATATTGGAGAACTCGACTGTACTATGGGTGCTAGACGACGATATACATTATATTTATATAGATAAATGGACCCGGGTATGTCCTAAAACTACGACCAGGACCACCGGGGGATGGGCAGCAGCATCCCTGGAGTTAGGTGGAAATACTGCGATCGCCAACCCGCATGCCAAGCGTGGCGATTATGGCATATACCCCCCATGCAGAACACAACAAAGCCACGGCCCCGAGGTTCCGGCGACCCCCGGTACCCTGGTTATGGTAGCGGCCAGGGTACTAGCGGGGTCAGGGGTGCTAAGAATCTCCGGCGAAGATCCGGCTACCACCACCGACGACCCCTGGCCCTGGCAACATACAACACGCGCATACTGCGGACCGACGTGAAGATAACGGAACTGGAGGAAGGATTGAGCAAGTTGCGGTGGGACGTCATAGGGTTATCGGAAGTCCGAAGAGAGGGGGAGGACACGATAACCCTTAAATCGGGCAACTTGCTCTATTTCCGGGAGGGCGACCAACAGTCCCAGGGAGGTGTCGGGTTCATCGTCCACAAGTCCCTAGTGAACAACGTGGTGAAGATCGAGAGTGTGTCGACTAGGGTGGCGTACCTTATACTCAGAGTATCCATCGTTGAAGGTCATACAGGTTTACGCGCCGACCTTGACACATTCCGACGACGAGGTGGAGGCTATGTATGAAGATATATCTAAGGCCATGCATAGTTCCAAAACCTACTTCACCGTTGTCATGGGGGACTTCAACGCTAAACTAGGCAAGAGAGATGGTGAGGAGCTGATAGTGGGGCAATTCGGAGTCGGAAGTCGGAACCACCGGGGCCAACTACTGGCTGGTTTCTTGGAGAAGGAGGGACTCTACATGATGAATTCCTTCTTCAAGAAACGCGAGCACAGAAAGTGGACCTGGATGAGTCCCGATGGTGTGACTAAAAACGAGATTGACTTCATCATGTCGACGAGGAAGCATGTATTCAATGATGTCTCTGTAATCAATACGTTTAAAACCGGGAGTGATCACCGCCTGGTAAGAGGCATATTGAATATATGTGTCAAGCGAGAGCGCTCTCGCCTGATGAAGTCTACGCTCCGTCCAGTATCCACCCAAATCCAAACCCCCGAGAGCTTTCAGCTGGAACTCCAAAACCGTTTCGATTGCCTAGGTGGCGATGTGGACGAACTCAACGACGGGTTTGTGGAAGCTGTCCGTGCCACTGGGTCTAAGTTCTTCAAGGCCCAGCGGCCCAACAGAACTAAAAGGGTCTCTAGCTCCACTCAGAAGCTCATGAAGGAAAGGAGTGAAATGATTCTGCATTCTTCAGCCGATGCGACTTTATACCGGCGACTCAATAAACGGATCTCCAAGTCCCTTACCCGCGATCTGCGCCAATTCAATACGAACCGTATCGAAGAGGCCATCGAGCGAAATAAGGGCTCGAAAGTATTCGCACGAGATCTGTCTATTGGGCAGAGCCAGCTCGCAAGGTTGAAAACTGAGGACGGCAGAGTCGTTTCTTCCAAACCTGAGCTTTTGAGTGAGATAGAGCATTTTTACGGACAGCTATACACGTCAACTCGCAAACCCGAAGTTGGTCCGGCAGAAGACCCTAGAGTTAGACTTACCCGACACTACACCGACGACATCCCGGACATCAGCCTGTACGAGATTAGAATGGCTCTGAAACAGCTTAAGAATAGCAAGGCACCCGGTGAAGACGGAATTACAGCCGAACTCCTGAAGGCGGGTGGAAAACCGATCCTTACGGCCCTTCAGAAGTTATTCAACACCGTCCTACTGGAAGGGAGAACGCCAAAGGCGTGGAACAGAGGTGAGGTGGTGCTGTTCTTCAAAAAGGGTGACAACACTCTGCTGAAGAACTACCGACCCATCTCACTTCTGAGCCATGTCTATAAGCTGTTTTCAAGGGTCATTACGAATCGTCTCGCACGCAGGCTTGATGACTTCCAGCCTCCCGAACAAGCCGGTTTCCGAAGAGGTTTTAGTACCGTAGACCACATTCATACGCTCCGCCAGGTTATACAGAAGACTGAGGAGTATAACCTGCCTCTCTGCTTAGCGTTCGTGGACTACGAGAAAGCCTTCGATTCGATCGAAACCTGGGCTGTACTACAGTCTCTCCAACGGTGCCAAGTAGACTGCCGCTACATTGAAGTGCTGAAGTGTTTGTACGAGAACGCCACTATGTCAGTCCGACTCCAGGATCAGAGTTCGAAGCCTATTCCGCTGCAGCGGGGTGTCAGACAAGGGGATGTTATTTCCCCAAAACTGTTCACCGCTGCACTGGAGGACGTGTTCAAGACTCTAGACTGGAGAAGGCTAGGCATCAACATCAACGGCGAGTACATCACTCACCTTCGGTTTGCTGACGATATAGTAGTCTTGGCTGAGACCATGGAGGACTTAAGCACGATGCTCGATGACCTCAGTAAAGCCTCCGAGCGAGTTGGTCTAAGGATGAACATGGATAAGACAAAGATCATGTCAAACCTCCATGTAGTACCAACCCCCATTTCAATCGGACACTTTACGCTCGAAGTTGTAGACGATTATATATACCTAGGACAGACTGTTCAGTTAGGTAGGTCCAACTTTGAGAAAGAGGTCAATCGTCGAATCCGACTCGGCTGGGCAGCATTCGGGAGGCTACGGCACATCTTTTCGTCCAATATTCCGCAGTGTCTCAAGACGAGAGTCTTTGACCAGTGTGTGTTGCCAGTGATGACGTATGGCACGGAAACGTGGTCGCTTACTATGGGCCTCATAAGAAGGCTCAAAGTCACCCAAAGGGCAATGGAGAGGGCTATGTTGGGAGTTTCTCTGCGCGATCGCATCAGAAATGAAGCTATCCGCAGCAGAACCAAGGTAACCGATATAGCCCTCCGAATCGCTAAACTTAAGTGGCAGTGGGCGGGGCACATTGCACGTAGAACCGATGGCCGTTGGGGCGGAAAGGTTCTCGAGTGGCGACCACGTACCGGAAGGCGCAGCGTGGGTAGGCCCCCCACAAGGTGGACTGATGACCTGGTAAAGGTCGCGGGAGTCCGCTGGATGCGGGTGGCGCAGGACCGGTCATTGTGGCACTCTTTGGGGGAGGCCTATGTCCAGCAGTGGACGTCTTTCGGCTGATATGATGATGATGATGATGAGATAAATGAATACATACTTAAATACATAGAAAACATCCATGATTCACGAACAAATAGTCGTGCTCATCATACAAATAAATGCCCTTACCGGGATTCGAACCCGGGACCTCTAGCTTCTTAGGCAGGGTCACTACCAACTAGGCTAAATTGGTCGTCAATATTAATATTACATTACAGGTAGGCCTACGTCACTCAAGTGATCGGGCGCGTCTGTCATTCAAATTTAAGTCTTCTGTCAAAAGCAAAAGTTTTTCATTTCAATGACAAACCATGACCATACTGAGTGTTACTTATTTTTGCAGCGGGAGAGGAACAGGCGAACATTGCGGCTTTTTTAGCAGTTCCCCTGTTGCTGAAACAGATGCACACTGTTCCCGTGAAAGGTGTCAGAAGACCTTGGAACCCCTCGAGATCGGAAGTAAGCAACGCGTTTTTAAGCTTGGTGCCATCTACATCAGACCTTCAAAGCCTCTTTAGCAAACAGAAGGCCAGTTTGCAGGAAAAAAAATTGCCAGTTCTTCCGTATCTGGTTGCTGTTGGGGCTTGCTGGCAGGATGTAACACAATATGATTTATTAATCTCTGAAGACATCAGATACACATTTCCCAGCATTTGTAAAGCTGTTTCAAATACTTTTAAAATTCTATGGGCATTAGACTTACCATATTCAAGAGATTGTTCCCCAGTCTGGATGTTCATTTAAAGAAGTATATATGTAGTGAAGAGCAAGTTTGACACTGAAGGCACCCCTATGCTAGATTTGCTTGCTTCTATTTCTAACAAGCATGATGATGCAGTGTGCAATATGTAAAAGGTCTTTTGTCCAAATGAAGCAATTTCAAACCCATTTCACATTTTATCATCCCGGTGAATTATATATTTGTCCAAACATATAGGTTGTGGAAGAACTTATCATCTCTACAATTCATTTAGGCGTCACTATTTGAAACAACATTCAGATTCTTTTATGTTACAACAGGCTTCAAGTGTACAGACTTTTGCTATTGAACAAGAGACCACTCCCCTGAATAATGATCCTTTACATAATGTATGTAGCGCGACCATGATGCAAATCAAAGAAAATAATAGTACCACACAGAGTAAAAGCGTAAGCACACCGCCGCTAAGCGACAGTTTAGGTCAACTTTTCTCATCCCTGTATAGTAATCCCCATTTGCCGAATAATGTGCTAGATACAGTTTATAACGGTATTCACAAAATGTTCACTTTATCAATCAGACCTCTGTTACCAGTGACAACTAGCTCTGCCGTAGAAAAACTGACAACCGACCTAGAGATGTTCAGTTCAACTTATAAACGACATCAGTTTTTTGAAAGAAAGGGTACTTTAGTTAATCCTGAGCCTTACACTGTGGGTCGACGATTTGATTTTGTAAAAAACAAAGGTAGTTATTACCAAGCAGTAGAGTGCATAGCGCATAAAATACCTATTAGAGATCTGTTACACAGATTTTTTTCTTTGCCTAATATACTTCGTGAGACCATCGATAACATGAAAAAACTGAAGGCTCATGACATTTCGAACAGTATAGAGCATTTTATGCATGGTTCATTTTGGAGACAGAAAAATCATGGGGAGAAGATAGTCATGCCCATATTTTTACAAATTGACGATTTTGAGACTTTGAACCCTTTGGGTAGTCATAGTGGTGTGCATAAACTAGGAGCCGCATACATTTCTCTTCCTTGCCTGCCGTACTATTGTGCATCTCTGTTAGGTAACATATTTTTAGTCTTACTCTATCATTCCACTGACAGAGTGGAGTTTGGAAATCGAATAATATTTCAACCACTGATTGACCAGTTTAATGATTTATTGAAGCACGGAATACTTTTTGATTTGCCCGATTTCACCGGCACAATTTACTTCGAGCTGGCATTAATTTTAAGAGATAATTTAGGTTTGCATAGTGTTTTAGGATTTGTTGAAAGTTTGCAGTTTTCCTTGCAGAACATGTAAAGTAGAGAAAAAAGTCTTGGCAAATCAGTTTTATGAAGATGAGTCTCTCTTAAGGACTGAGTTAAATTACGAGAACGATTTAAAAACGAATAATTCATCTCTGACAGGCGTGAAAGAAAAATGTATATGGCTCGAATTGGAAAATTTTAAGTTATTTTCGCAAATGGGTTTTGATGTAATGCATGACATGAACGAAAGCTGTTCCAAATACGTCATGTGTTCTTTACTTGTGGTTTTTGTAGACAAAATGAAATATCTTACAATTGATATAGTTAAGGTCCTGGGTTCGAATCCCGGTAAGGGCAAATATTTGTGTGATGAGCATGATTATTTGTTTCTGAGTCTTGGATGTTTTCTATGTATTTAAGTATTTATACCTATTAAATATATCGTCGTCTAGTACCCATAACACAAGCCTTATTGAGCTTACTATGGGGCTAGCTCGATTTGTGTAAGATTATCCCCTAATATGTATTTATTTATTTATTTCATAACTAAATTTCCTCTTTTCAATACGGTCCCGATAAAAAAGATAAGCCCGTCACGCTAGCCATGTCCAATTTAAGAAATGGCAATATACGTTTAAATGCTGCCGAAATGAACGCATTTTGCAAGTATTTCGGTGTAATGTTTAGCGATTTAGTTCCAAGGCACAATAAATATTGGCAACTTTATATTCAATTAATGGCTATTCTAGATATTATCATCTCACCCCGTTTTGCATCTGAGCAAATCGTATTTTTTAAGTATATGGTCGCTGACTTTTGCGAAATGTATACACCGTGCCCAATAAGTTTGGATACAATATGTTTCGAACTGGTATAAAATACATGAAGCTGCAAATAAATAGTTATTTTTATAAAATTTAAATATATATGTACAGAAACAAAATACAGTCATTTCAAATGTCTACCATATTTCATTCATGTGTAAAACACGATGAAGCAATTTCGAGAAATTATTGTTACCAAATACCGCAACGGTGAGTGCGCTAGTGACATTTTCAAAGCGATGAAATCTCTTGGGATCAAACGTGATTTTGTATATAAAACATTAAAACGATTTAAAGAGACCTCCTCAACAGAAGATCGAAAGAGATCTGGTCGGCCGCGATCAGCGAGAACAGATCAGGTAGTTAAAATTGTGAGGGAGCGAATTAGACGTAAAAACCATCGCTCTATTCGAAAACTAGCAGCCGAATTGAAAATTTCAAGGGGGTCTGCCCATAACATTTTGAGACATGATCTCGGGTGTTACGCGTACAAGAAACGTAACGTTCATGGACTTTCCCAGGCGTCTAAGCAGAAGAGGGTCCAGCGATCAAATACAATACTTTCGTGGCACGCTGGGGATGAGTTTGTCTTCTCAGATAAAAAACTGTTTGTTTTAGAACAACCCCACAATGCTCAAAACGATCGGTTGTGGGCAGCCCAGATGGCAGACATTCCAGAGAATCAGAAATACGTTCCAAGATTTCAGGGTGCCCCCTCGGTAATGGTTTGGGGAGCAGTGTGTAAGCGGGGCAAACTTCCTTTGATATTCATCGATAAGGGTGTTAAAATCAACGCTGAGTATTACAAAACCGAAGTTCTGGCGAAAGTTGTTGCTCCAAATCTGCAACGCATGTTTGGAGAGGACTATTATATTTTTCAACAGGATGGAGCACCTTCCCATACCGCAAACAGCGTCCAAGCCTGGTGTAAGGCAAATTTAACTGATTTCCTACCCAAGAATGAATGGCCTCCCAGCTCTCCGGATTTAAATCCTTTGGATTTTTTGTATGGTCATATATGCTGTCTAAGCTGAATAATTATAAAATATCAAATTTGGACCAATTAAAAAAAAATATCGTGCGTATTTGGGATGAAATGCCTATGGAGGTAGTGCGTGCCGCATGTGACGGGTTTGAGAAACGTTTAACCCTGGTTCGGAAACTTAAAGGCGGAGTAATTCCCAAACATTTATTGTAATTATTTGATATTAGTTTTATTTTAATATAATACAGTTTTCATATCATTTGGCATCGCGTAGTTATTTTTATGATATTTTATAGTTGTATGCAAATATATTTGACACGGTGTATAACATTGTTTAACCAAAATCTTAAGCCTAAATTTCACAATTTACTGCACTATCATTCAGCAATGTTACGTTTTGGTCCCTTGAGGTTTCTGTCTTCAATGCGCTATGAAGCTAAACATCGTTTCAACAAGTTAGCTGCAAAATCAACTAATAACCGAATTAACATGACACTGACAGTAGCTCGAAAGCATCAGTTGATGTTAAATGACATTTTCTTAAAAGGAACTGTTCGTTCGCCACTGTCGTTTGGAGGCCAAGCAGAAGTACCAGTTAGTGAATGTAAACAGATTCTTGATCAAATGCAATGGGCAAATATTACAAAATTATATCTAGTGAATTGGGCTGCAAACTGTTCCGAGCGCTACAAAGTTAACTCTATAATAGTTACTACTATCAATGAAGAAAACATATATTTTTCTAAAGTTGATAGCATATATGTTGATGGAGTGTCTAAGATTATCTTAAAGGCGAAGCCTTTAAAAACAATTGGTTTTGATAATCATTACCATGCTTATAATGTACTGGACTCATTACAATCATCAGCACCGATATACATTGACCAGGAATCAATGCAGTATCCGTTCGTATGCAATTGTGTAGTCATTGGACATAACATCAATATCCCTGAGTATCATATCGTACTCCATATCGTACTCGCAGCGCGCACTCATCGATGTGTGATGTGTGATGTGTTTGTGTAGTGAGAGAGCACTACACATCGACGAGTGCGCGCTGCGACACGATAGCGATCGCCGCGGCGTATCAGCGACAGTCGGCGACCGTCGACGACCGTCGCGGGCGTTCGCCAGCCGCAGCAGGCAATATCCATGAGACGGTAAATATGCTTATCTATTAGGGCCCTTACAGACGAGCGACAGCACGCCAGCGACCGCCCGTGACAGCAATCGGCGATCATCAGTACTTATACTATTATGGTGCAAACTTCATGTGTTACCACTGTACATTTATTTTAATAACAATGGCTAGGAATTTCCATTCCCAATAGTCATATGCCATAATATCAGAGGGAGAAACTGGTGCATTACTCCGCCTAAATGTTCGTCCCTTTTTATCAAAATCTTCTTTGTTTTATATAAATATTCTAAAATGTATCATCGTGCAGCATATGAAACTAAGATATGACTAACCATTACAAATTTCTAAAAATAATACTCAACCGTTTCATAATGTCTTAGGCTAGGATGTACGGTCAACGTCAAAGATATGTTTATACTTTTGCACCTTATCCCATTGTAACTAGGCGAAAAATTTAAACATCTTTTTGACGTCGAATGTACAGTCGAGGTCATAAATACGTATACACTTTCGCACCTTATTACAAGGCAAAAAGGTGCAAAAGTAAACGTATTTATGACCTCGACCGTACACCATTATGTATGCGATTGGGTTCATGCACTATTGCACTATGAATGTGTTAAGCATAGTTTCTAGTTAAACGAAGTAAGTACAGTTACGTTAAGGTTCGGTGTCGGCGCCCAATAGCGGCCCGACCCGGCAAAGGATTTTTTGCGATAAATGTACGTTAATGTCATGTAGTTAAAGCTGCATTTTGATTTGCAATTTATTTTTATTTTGATTTATTATTAATTAATTAATAAAGCAATGCCGGTACTTGATTACTAAGATGGACGTCTTTAAAGAGGTAACTTAGGTAAAAACTTAAGGAAACACCTTGCATGTAGGTAAGTGACCCGTATGAATAGACATTTTCACAATTTTATATTACATTAAGTGGTTTCCTTATGTTTTTGACCCTTACCCTTGTTTCAAAATTATTCAAGAATTAGTAATACTACTAATCAATACTTGTGTCCAGTCAAGTGCATAAATATTTAAGTATCTAAAGAATCATCTCATACATATTTATCAATGTTCTTATCACAACTATATTCCCAATATTATCTCCACTATTTGTATTTGAGTTACTTACACAAGATTTTTGATAAATAAAAGTTTTTCTTATAAATCATGTTTCATATTTATTTCAGGTATAGATGGTCGTCCGCGACTTTTAGCATCCCTTTAAGGTCGAGCCACACCGGATGCGTGCGCAGCACGTGCGCGTGTGCGTGTGCGTGGCGTGCGCGTTGTATCGTATGAAATGTTATGACATTTCATACGATACAACGCTTAGACGACACACCGCTTGCGTGGCGTGCACGTGCGCGTGACTTGTGTGCGGTGTGTCATCTACTATGACATTTCATACGATACAACGCGCACGCCACGCACACGCACGTGCACGCCACGCATCCGGTGTGGCTCGGCCTTTATTCTACGGGTCTAGCAATGTTATCATTGTTACCCCCGCAATATTACACTGCGGGACCAACAAAGCTAACATTGCTAACCCCGCAATATTCTACGGGTCTAGCAATGTTATCATTGTTACCCCCGCAATATTACACTGCGGGAGCAACAAAGCTAACATTGCTAACCCCGCAAGTTTCTACGGGTCTAGCAATGTTATCATTGTTACCCCCGCAATATTACACTGCGGGAACAACAAAGCTAACATTGCTAACCCCGCAATATTCAACGGGTCTAGCAATGTTATCATTGTTACCCCCGCAATATTACACTGCGGGAACAACAAAGCTAACATTGCTAACCCCGCCATATTACACTGCGGGAACAACAAAGCTAACATTACTAACCCCGCAATATACTACGGGTCTAGCAATGTTATCATTGTTAACCCCGCAATATTATACTGCGGGACCAACAAAGCTAACATTGCTAACCCCGCAATATTCCATGGGTTAAGCAATGTTAGTATTGTTACTCCAGCAATATTACACTGCGGGACCAACAAAGCTAAAATTACTAACCCCGAACTACTACGCTACCTTGTGAAATTAGCTATGTTGTAATTCACAAAGTTATTACCTCCACTTTGTCTCATTCGCAACGTTGTTCCATTAAGTTAAGTTTGCTAAAGAAGCAATGTGAAAATTGTGAAAATATACATTTATAAAATTCGCAATGTTATATAACACAAAGTTAATACTTCCGCTTTGTCTAATTCGCAACTCTGTTCTAATAAGTTAAGTTTGCTAAAGAAGCAATGTGAAAATTGTGAAATAGGAGCCGACAGAGTAAAATTGTGAAAAACATACATTTGTAAAATTCGCAATGTTATATATCACAAAGTTAAGACTTCTACATTGTCTAATTCGCAATATTATTTCGCAAAATTAACGTTGCTGCGCCAGCAATTCAACTCTGTTGGCTCCTATTTCGCAACGTTTTTTTGTTATTTTCACAATAGTTTTTTCTGAGTGTAATGTAACCGGTTTTTTGTTGTTCCCGTCGATCAGTGTCGCCCTTTGTCCCGGCAACAAAGACGATAATGGTTTAGCTGACCGATCGTAATATCTTTTAGTATTTACCTTTTGTTGCAGCATTTTTTGATAATTAAGCGTATTATCAACCCATTCTGCAAAAGTCCGGTTTTAATTGGGAGGTTTGTGTTCAACCGTCGCCCCATTAACATTTGCGCCGCTGAACCTAGATTGTACCTAAAGGTTGACCAAGGTTGAGTAGAGTCCAATAGAAATCTTCTCCCGAGTCATGGCACTTTTTGACCATGTTTTTAATTGTTTGAACCGTGCGCTCAGTTTTCCCGTTAGATTGAGCATAGCGAGGGGATGACGTCACAGTATGTTCTATTTCCCAATCCAACACGAATTTTTTGAACTCGCATGAGCTATAAGCTGGCCCGTTGTCGGTCACCAGTTCTAAAGGAATGCCGTACCGCGAAAACTGTTCCTTCATAAAATTAATAACTAATTTGCTAGTTATATTGTTGAGCATACCTACCTCGACATAGTTTGCAAATAGTCAACTAAGACTATGTAACACGTTCCCCGATACACGAAGATATCCGATGCAACTTTCGACCAGGGTAATTCCGGCAGTGCGTGCTGCAGTAAAGGCTCGCGGCGCGGCGCCGGCGCGTGTAGCGCGCATGTCGCCCGCTCCGAGTCGGCGTTATTTTCTATTTGAATGACATTGGCCCGACTAATCAGTCCTAAGGTTACGCAACCTTCTAACCCCAGTATATTTTGATATTTCAAATCAGACACCGCACACATTAACTGGCATTGTTTATTTCGGCAAGACACTAACAAACTACAAATACCTATAATGGGTATATTGTTTCCCGTAAATGAATAAACATGCTTAACAAACGGTTTCAAATCCCTTAGATGTAAACCTAAATTTAGGTATTCGGATTTCGATATGACATTCAACATGGATCCCGTATCAAGTTTAAACAACAATCGTTTTTTATTACATTTAACTACCTCCACCCATTCTTTCGGCGGTCGAGACTTAGTTTCCTGCTGAATAACATCGACGTAAAACATACCGTCCTCCCCATCCGAATCGTCCACTGCCAAGTCACATACCTGGTCCCGCGTCACCTTGCGCCGGTTACACATCTTTGCGAAATGTCCTCTTTGATCACACACATAACACAACACACTGTATGGCGGGCAACGCTCGTCCTGGTTGCACCAAGCGCCGCCGCACGCCGTGCAGGGTCGCGCGGCGGGTCCCGGCGCGCCCGGCGGCCGTCCACCGCGCCGCCGCCGCCCGGCCTGCGCCCGCGCGCGTTCTGCTGCCGCTCGCTCGCGCAGCCGGCCACACGGCATCGACACGAACTTCATTCGAGCCGCCATCGATACATTGACTTTCCTCGCGTGACATCTCTGCCGCTTGACAGATTTGAAGCGCCTTCTCTAATGTTAATCCCTCCGTACGAAATAGTCTATCCCGTATTACATTACTACTTATGCCGCACACGATTCTGTCGCGAATTAAACTATCCGCGAACGGGCCGAATTCACAACTCTGACTCAACAGACGTAATGATGTAAGCCACTCCTGATTCCTAATAAAAAACTTAAGTATAACGAGCCACCGTAATATTCGGCTTGGTTCCGAAGTGTTCATCGAATTTTTTCAATAAAGATTCGATGTCCTCGCTTTCCTTCTCGCTCAACGTGAACGCGGAATAAACTTCGTAGCCGGCTGGCCCGATGAGGTTGACTAACAAGCTAGCCTGGATATCTGCAGGCTCCTTGCTCACTCCGGAGGCTTTAAGAAACACCAAAAACTGTTTCTTCCACTTGCGCCATGCCTCGGTCCGCGTGGCTGGTCCGCCTTCTAAGATTAATTCCACCGGAGGACGCGCGTGTTCCATTATAACGTTTGACGTACACAATCACCAATCAACACAAACTTGCCAAAACAAATCTCCACCGCCTTGATTATAGCAAATTTCTAATTAATTAGTGACCACCGCTGTCACCATGTAGTGAAACACGCATAGTTAGTTCATGCAACACTGATTTAATATATATCAATTGTAGGTAGACATTACTATGTCTACCTACAATAGTATATTAGTATAGGGTACTTGTGAATTACTATTCACAAGTACCCTATACTAATATACTACAACTACCTTACATTTTCTAGGCGTTATAAACTAATCCTATCTATACCTACATTACAGTTCTTCTTCTGAAGAAAATCCAAAAAGTGTTTCTGCGTTTCCTATATAAGAAGTAGTGGTTCGCCTTTGTACTTTGATTTATTGTGTGACATGTATATTCTTTAACCTGTTATTGTGTACAATAAAGTGCTTACATACATACATACATACATACATACTACCCTTTTTTGTACCCGTCGAAATTCCTGCTCGATGTTCTGGGCTTTAACTCTCTGGAGGTCAGGCGCAACTATGGGCTGCTGAGTACTGACCACTGCTTGTAGGGTCTTAAGAGGTAGGTCCGACTGTCCGGAGTTAGAAGCGCAACTAGTACGCCTGTTTGTGCCGTCACTGGCGAAGGCCAATTTTAATCTCCGGCCACGCCCGTCAGCTGTTGGCAGGGCCGGAAGCGCGCACCGTATCACACGGCAAATCACCACTTGTTCGCGCGCTCACCTGCATCAACGCGCTCCACGCATCAGCACCTGAATGTGATGTTTTTGCCAGTAGCTGGGTCAGTGTATGTGACGAGTGTTTGAAGTTCTGCGAGGCGATGGAGAAACGGCAGTCATCTGTTGCTAGTTAGGTATTTTTCTGTTTTTCTGTTTATTGTTTTATAGGTCCAATATACTTATTTAGTCTGTTTTTATTATACTGAAATATAATTCTGAATGGTTAGTCTTAGTTTTGTGACGCATTGGTTTTTTAACTGATAAGATTCTTATCACTATCGTCTACTGTGTTTAAGTATTATGTACAGTCAAGTATAAAAATATGGGTGCATACAACGTACTCATAAATACGTCCTATAACTGATGTCAGCGGATTAAGGTTTTGGTACTTATTTATGAGAGGATATTATCGATACATATTTTTGCACTTGATTGTACTTATCTACCTGATAATAATTTGTTAACTGGCTAAGCTTAGTGTCTGTTGTTGCAGCTGCCTTATATTCTTTATTAATAAACTCCCTACTGGCCCTACTGGCCCTACTGGCCCTACTGGCCTGCCCTGCTGGTCTCCGCTGTTTCCTGTTTTCTCTGATCTCACCTATGGCCCAATAGGCTGACAATGTTATGTATTATATTATTTTATTGTGTATTCATCATAATCATCATATCAGCCAAAAGACGTCCACTGCTGAACATAGGCCTCCCCCAAAGAGTGCCACAATGTCCGGTCCTGCGCCACCCGCTTCCAGCAGACTCTCGCGAACTTTACCAGGTCATCCAGTCTACCTTGTGGGGGGTCACCCACGCTGCGCCTTCCGGTACGTGGTCGCTCGAGAATCTTTCTGCCCTAACGGCCACTTAAGTTTAGCAGGTCTGAGGGATATATTGGTAACCTTGGTTCTGCTGCGGATAGCCTCATTTTTGATGCGATCACGCAGAGAAACTCCTAGCATAGCCCTTTCCATAGCCCTTTGGGTGACTTTGAGCCTTCTTATGAGGCCCACAGTAAGTGACCACATTTCGATGCCATACTTAACACACCCTGGTCAAAGACTCTCGTATTGAGACATTGCGGAATATTGGAGGAAGAAATGTGGCGTAGCTTCCCGAACGCTGCGCTGCCCACTGCCATTGCCCAGCCGAGGCGAAGGCGATGTTACCTGGGAGGGGGCGCGGGCGGCGGCACGCGACTACGCGAGTGTCATGCTCATATACATATTTATTGTACAGTTGACGTGTAAATTAAATACCTGCTACGTAAATGCTGTTTTAAATAAATACTGAATGTGATAGGAGCGTCAACCGCGATAATAACCGAGGCTCTCCAATTATAGTTAAACAAACGAGCTCCGAATGTTAGTTAATTACAAAACTGATTATGAGCGAGCAAATTATTTGTGTAGCGCACCGAAGTACCTACAATGCTTGGAATACATTATGTGTGTGTCAGATTGAAATCAACGATCAATAAAGAATACCTATCTCCACGTTAGCTTTGTACTATTATCTAGTCTGTGACAGTTCATTTATAGGTTGTACGGAACCGTTCCGGCAATCTAGCAACAGCTACAAGGACATTTCTAATAATAATTGATGGATTCACTAAATTTTGCATTTTAGTGCCGCTTAAGACAATGGGTGCTCAAGAGTTAGTAGTTAAAGTACGTAATTCTGTCATTGTGTTCGGAACACCTTCCTTAATTATAACGGGCCGCGGTACCAATTTTAATTCAAGACAGGCGAGAATTATTCACTGAATGACAAGTTAGGCATCATTTAATTTGCACTGTGTACTCATTGCTTCTATGAGATTCGAGATTTGATAAAATAATGTCGTTTTAGGTTGATTACATCATTTAATACCTAATGTAGTTTGAGGAAAATATAAGTTTCTACTTATTTTTTTTATACCCAACTTTGGTTTTTTGTCCGATTTTTTTTAAGCAATCCTGTTTATTCACGAAAAATAGATGTAAGTACTCAACTGTTCCGTACCCAAAGGGTAAAAAAACGGGAACGTTTAAAGATTCGTTTACCATACATACTGTTAATAATTAATATACACATACAATATATTCTAATAATGCACCGAAAAATAACTGTTGTGTCATCGGCATAATAATATGATTCATCAATAAAGGAAGACCGGTTGAGAAACTCCTTTCATAATTGTTATGGTGTTGAATGCTATGTTATCGTTCAGTAAATGAATAATTGTATTAATGTAGTAGGATCGGTCAGGCGTTCGCGGCGCGGCGCGGCGCTGGTGGGGTGGGAGTGGTGACGCGCTCGGCGTTTGTTTACGCCGCCGCCGCCGCGCCGCGCCGCGAGTCCCGCCCGCACTCATTTAATTACAGTCGTGTCGTGCAGTTTGGAGGCTCACCGAGTCTGGAGTACGTTCAGTGAAATAGTGATGTGTCCAGCAAGACAAAGTAAGTGAAGAGCCGGGGGCGAGTTGGGTGTTGTCGGTGACGTCACGGGCGCGGCGCGGGCGCCCTTGACTGCGGAATCATGACCGGTAGGCGCGGGTGCCAGCTGCCAGTCCACTGCTCGGTCCACGGCTCACTTATCTTATTGTGGAGTTGTATTGACAGCTTTGAGCTCTCATGTCTCATTACCACGTTGTTACTAGTTTATCTGGGTGCGGGTTGTTTACCTACGTAAACCTACTTACTGGAATCGAGTTTACATTATTAAAAAATTGTTTGTTATTGCTCTGGTTAAGTGTATAGTAGGGTACAGTCTTATCGCAAAACACATAACTATAAGAAAACCACTTTAAACTTATTCCATTACTTTGAAATAAGTACTAAGTAAGTACCTACGTATATATTTAACAACGTACGGTAGGTATTTTGTGTCTGTGACTGTTAAAATACACTACTATACGACCTTATCTACCGACCGTGAAGTGGAGTTAGCTAACTGCAGTGGGTCGTGTGAGACTTGAAGGTTATTTTATTTTAGCTTATTTAAATCTAATATTTACTTATATATGAATTTATGCTTGAATGCTGAATACGACTTTCCAACTTTATACTAAGACTGTATGTGTATAACTGTATTCTGTCGTTTTTTTAATGTATTTGAACGGTGCTGATGCAGAGGATGATGGCGACGGGTGACGAGGAAGTCGCAGTTGCAATCTCAATGGCTAGGCACGCCGTGGCATCGGCAAGCATTCTACATGAACATGGGTGACGAGGAAGTCGCAGTTGCAATCTCAATGGCAAAGCACGCCGTGGCATCGGCAAGCATTCTACATGAACATGGGTGACGAGGAAGTCGCAGTTGCAATCCCAATCGCTAAGCACGCCGTGGCATCGGCAAGCATTCTACATGAACATGGGTGACGAGGAAGTCGCAGTTGCAATCTCAATGGCAAAGCACGCCGTGGCATCGGCAAGCATTCTACATGAACATGGGTGACGAGGAAGTCGCAGTTGCAATCTCAATGGCTAGGCACGCCGTGGCATCGGCAAGCATTCTACATGAACATGGGTGACGAGGAAGTCGCAGTTGCAATCCCAATCGCTAAGCACGCCGTGGCATCGGCAAGCATTCTACATGAACATGGGTGACGAGGAAGTCGCAGTTGCAATCCCAATCGCTAAGCACGCCGTGGCATCGGCAAGCATTCTACATGAACATGGGTGACGAGGAAGTCGCAGTTGCAATCTCAATGGCAAAGCACGCCGTGGCATCGGCAAGCATTCTACATGAACATGGGTGACGAGGAAGTCGCAGTTGCAATCTCAATGGCTAGGCACGCCGTGGCATCGGCAAGCATTCTACATGAACATGGGTGACGAGGAAGTCGCAGTTGCAATCTCAATGGCTAAGCACGCCGTGGCATCGGCAAGCATTCTACATGAACATGGGTGACGAGGAAGTCGCAGTTGCAATCTCAATGGCTAAGCACGCCGTGGCATCGGCAAGCATTCTACATGAACATGGGTGACGAGGAAGTCGCAGTTGCAATCTCAATGGCTAAGCACGCCGTGGCATCGGCAAGCATTCTACATGAACATGGGCGACGAGGAAGTCGCAGTTGCAATCCCAATCGCTAAGCACGCCGTGGCATCGGCAAGCATTCTACATGAACATGGGTGACGAGGAAGTCGCAGTTGCAATCTCAATGGCTAAGCACGCCGTGGCATCGGCAAGCATTCTACATGAACATGGGCGACGAGGAAGTCGCAGTTGCAATCTCAATGGCAAAGCACGCCGTGGCATCGGCAAGCATTCTACATGAACATGGGTGACGAGGAAGTCGCAGTTGCAATCCCAATCGCTAAGCACGCCGTGGCATCGGCAAGCATTCTACATGAACATGGGTGACGAGGAAGTCGCAGTTGCAATCTCAATGGCTAGGCACGCCGTGGCATCGGCAAGCATTCTACATGAACATGGGTAACGAGGAAGTCGCAGTTGCAATCTCAATGGCTAAGCACGCCGTGGCATCGGCAAGCATTCTACATGAACATGGGTGACGAGGAAGTCGCAGTTGCAATCTCAATGGCAAAGCACGCCGTGGCATCGGCAAGCATTCTACATGAACATGGGTGACGAGGAAGTCGCAGTTGCAATCTCAATGGCTAAGCACGCCGTGGCATCGGCAAGCATTCTACATGAACATGGGTGACGAGGAAGTCGCAGTTGCAATCCCAATCGCTAAGCACGCCGTGGCATCGGCAAGCATTCTACATGAACATGGGTGACGAGGAAGTCGCAGTTGCAATCTCAATGGCAAAGCACGCCGTGGCATCGGCAAGCATTCTACATGAACATGGGTGACGAGGAAGTCGCAGTTGCAATCTCAATGGCTAAGCACGCCGTGGCATCGGCAAGCATTCTACATGAACATGGGTGACGAGGAAGTCGCAGTTGCAATCTCAATGGCTAGGCACGCCGTGGCATCGGCAAGCATTCTACATGAACATGGGTGACGAGGAAGTCGCAGTTGCAATCTCAATGGCTAAGCACGCCGTGGCATCGGCAAGCATTCTACATGAACATGGGTGACGAGGAAGTCGCAGTTGCAATCTCAATGGCTAAGCACGCCGTGGCATCGGCAAGCATTCTACATGAACATGGGTGACGAGGAAGTCGCAGTTGCAATCTCAATGGCAAAGCACGCCGTGGCATCGGCAAGCATTCTACATGAACATGGGTGACGAGGAAGTCGCAGTTGCAATCTCAATGGCTAAGCACGCCGTGGCATCGGCAAGCATTCTACATGAACATGGGTGACGAGGAAGTCGCAGTTGCAATCCCAATCGCTAAGCACGCCGTGGCATCGGCAAGCATTCTACATGAACATGGGTGACGAGGAAGTCGCAGTTGCAATCCCAATCGCTAAGCACGCCGTGGCATCGGCAAGCATTCTACATGAACATGGGTGACGAGGAAGTCGCAGTTGCAATCTCAATGGCAAAGCACGCCGTGGCATCGGCAAGCATTCTACATGAACATGGGTGACGAGGAAGTCGCAGTTGCAATCTCAATGGCTAAGCACGCCGTGGCATCGGCAAGCATTCTACATGAACATGGGTGACGAGGAAGTCGCAGTTGCAATCTCAATGGCTAAGCACGCCGTGGCATCGGCAAGCATTCTACATGAACATGGGTGACGAGGAAGTCGCAGTTGCAATCCCAATCGCTAAGCACGCCGTGGCATCGGCAAGCATTCAACATGAACATGGGTGACGAGGAAGTCGCAGTTGCAATCTCAATGGCTAAGCACGCCGTGGCATCGGCAAGCATTCTACATGAACATGGGTGACGAGGAAGTCGCAGTTGCAATCCCAATCGCTAAGCACGCCGTGGCATCGGCAAGCATTCTACATGAACATGGGTGACGAGGAAGTCGCAGTTGCAATCTCAATGGCTAAGCACGCCGTGGCATCGGCAAGCATTCTACATGAACATGGGTGACGAGGAAGTCGCAGTTGCAATCTCAATGGCTAAGCACGCCGTGGCATCGGCAAGCATTCTACATGAACATGGGTGACGAGGAAGTCGCAGTTGCAATCTCAATGGCAAAGCACGCCGTGGCATCGGCAAGCATTCTACATGAACATGGGTGACGAGGAAGTCGCAGTTGCAATCTCAATGGCAAAGCACGCCGTGGCATCGGCAAGCATTCTACATGAACATGGGTGACGAGGAAGTCGCAGTTGCAATCTCAATGGCTAAGCACGCCGTGGCATCGGCAAGCATTCTACATGAACATGGGTGACGAGGAAGTCGCAGTTGCAATCTCAATGGCTAAGCACGCCGTGGCATCGGCAAGCATTCTACATGAACATGGGTGACGAGGAAGTCGCAGTTGCAATCTCAATGGCAAAGCACGCCGTGGCATCGGCAAGCATTCTACATGAACATGGGTGACGAGGAAGTCGCAGTTGCAATCTCAATGGCAAAGCACGCCGTGGCATCGGCAAGCATTCTACATGAACATGGGTGACGAGGAAGTCGCAGTTGCAATCTCAATGGCAAAGCACGCCGTGGCATCGGCAAGCATTCTACATGAACATGGGTGACGAGGAAGTCGCAGTTGCAATCTCAATGGCTAAGCACGCCGTGGCATCGGCAAGCATTCTACATGAACATGGGTGACGAGGAAGTCGCAGTTGCAATCTCAATGGCTAAGCACGCCGTGGCATCGGCAAGCATTCTACATGAACATGGGTGACGAGGAAGTCGCAGTTGCAATCTCAATGGCTAAGCACGCCGTGGCATCGGCAAGCATTCTACATGAACATGGGTGACGAGGAAGTCGCAGTTGCAATCTCAATGGCTAAGCACGCCGTGGCATCGGCAAGCATTCTACATGAACATGGGTGACGAGGAAGTCGCAGTTGCAATCTCAATGGCTAAGCACGCCGTGGCATCGGCAAGCATTCTACATGAACATGGGTGACGAGGAAGTCGCAGTTGCAATCTCAATGGCTAAGCACGCCGTGGCATCGGCAAGCATTCTACATGAACATGGGTGACGAGGAAGTCGCAGTTGCAATCTCAATGGCTAAGCACGCCGTGGCATCGGCAAGCATTCTACATGAACATGGGTGACGAGGAAGTCGCAGTTGCAATCTCAATGGCTAAGCACGCCGTGGCATCGGCAAGCATTCTACATGAACATGGGTGACGAGGAAGTCGCAGTTGCAATCTCAATGGCAAAGCACGCCGTGGCATCGGCAAGCATTCTACATGAACATGGGTGACGAGGAAGTCGCAGTTGCAATCTCAATGGCTAAGCACGCCGTGGCATCGGCAAGCATTCTACATGAACATGGGTGACGAGGAAGTCGCAGTTGCAATCTCAATGGCTAAGCACGCCGTGGCATCGGCAAGCATTCTACATGAACATGGGTGACGAGGAAGTCGCAGTTGCAATCTCAATGGCTAAGCACGCCGTGGCATCGGCAAGCATTCTACATGAACATGGGTGACGAGGAAGTCGCAGTTGCAATCTCAATGGCTAAGCACGCCGTGGCATCGGCAAGCATTCTACATGAACATGGGTGACGAGGAAGTCGCAGTTGCAATCTCAATGGCTAAGCACGCCGTGGCATCGGCAAGCATTCTACATGAACATGGGTGACGAGGAAGTCGCAGTTGCAATCTCAATGGCAAAGCACGCCGTGGCATCGGCAAGCATTCTACATGAACATGGGTGACGAGGAAGTCGCAGTTGCAATCTCAATGGCTAAGCACGCCGTGGCATCGGCAAGCATTCTACATGAACATGGGTGACGAGGAAGTCGCAGTTGCAATCTCAATGGCTAAGCACGCCGTGGCATCGGCAAGCATTCTACATGAACATGGGTGACGAGGAAGTCGCAGTTGCAATCTCAATGGCAAAGCACGCCGTGGCATCGGCAAGCATTCTACATGAACATGGGTGACGAGGAAGTCGCAGTTGCAATCTCAATGGCAAAGCACGCCGTGGCATCGGCAAGCATTCTACATGAACATGGGTGACGAGGAAGTCGCAGTTGCAATCTCAATGGCAAAGCACGCCGTGGCATCGGCAAGCATTCTACATGAACATGGGTGACGAGGAAGTCGCAGTTGCAATCTCAATGGCTAAGCACGCCGTGGCATCGGCAAGCATTCTACATGAACATGGGTGACGAGGAAGTCGCAGTTGCAATCTCAATGGCTAAGCACGCCGTGGCATCGGCAAGCATTCTACATGAACATGGGTGACGAGGAAGTCGCAGTTGCAATCTCAATGGCTAAGCACGCCGTGGCATCGGCAAGCATTCTACATGAACATGGGTGACGAGGAAGTCGCAGTTGCAATCTCAATGGCTAAGCACGCCGTGGCATCGGCAAGCATTCTACATGAACATGGGTGACGAGGAAGTCGCAGTTGCAATCTCAATGGCAAAGCACGCCGTGGCATCGGCAAGCATTCTACATGAACATGGGTGACGAGGAAGTCGCAGTTGCAATCTCAATGGCAAAGCACGCCGTGGCATCGGCAAGCATTCTACATGAACATGGGTGACGAGGAAGTCGCAGTTGCAATCTCAATGGCAAAGCACGCCGTGGCATCGGCAAGCATTCTACATGAACATGGGTGACGAGGAAGTCGCAGTTGCAATCTCAATGGCTAAGCACGCCGTGGCATCGGCAAGCATTCTACATGAACATGGGTGACGAGGAAGTCGCAGTTGCAATCTCAATGGCTAAGCACGCCGTGGCATCGGCAAGCATTCTACATGAACATGGGTGACGAGGAAGTCGCAGTTGCAATCTCAATGGCAAAGCACGCCGTGGCATCGGCAAGCATTCTACATGAACATGGGTGACGAGGAAGTCGCAGTTGCAATCTCAATGGCTAAGCACGCCGTGGCATCGGCAAGCATTCTACATGAACATGGGTGACGAGGAAGTCGCAGTTGCAATCTCAATGGCAAAGCACGCCGTGGCATCGGCAAGCATTCTACATGAACATGGGTGACGAGGAAGTCGCAGTTGCAATCTCAATGGCTAAGCACGCCGTGGCATCGGCAAGCATTCTACATGAACATGGGTGACGAGGAAGTCGCAGTTGCAATCTCAATGGCAAAGCACGCCGTGGCATCGGCAAGCATTCTACATGAACATGGGTGACGAGGAAGTCGCAGTTGCAATCTCAATGGCAAAGCACGCCGTGGCATCGGCAAGCATTCTACATGAACATGGGTGACGAGGAAGTCGCAGTTGCAATCTCAATGGCAAAGCACGCCGTGGCATCGGCAAGCATTCTACATGAACATGGGTGACGAGGAAGTCGCAGTTGCAATCTCAATGGCAAAGCACGCCGTGGCATCGGCAAGCATTCTACATGAACATGGGTGACGAGGAAGTCGCAGTTGCAATCTCAATGGCAAAGCACGCCGTGGCATCGGCAAGCATTCTACATGAACATGGGTGACGAGGAAGTCGCAGTTGCAATCTCAATGGCAAAGCACGCCGTGGCATCGGCAAGCATTCTACATGAACATGGGTGACGAGGAAGTCGCAGTTGCAATCCCAATCGCTAAGCACGCCGTGGCATCGGCAAGCATTCTACATGAACATGGGTGACGAGGAAGTCGCAGTTGCAATCTCAATGGCAAAGCACGCCGTGGCATCGGCAAGCATTCTACATGAACATTGTTATTGCAACTGTAATGTTAATGTTAGCTCACTGTTAGGTCTATTAAATGCGCTGAAGTAGTTACAGATGGCAGGGTTGACTCTCTATCCGCCGGGAACACAACACAACCGATGGGAAGTCAGCGAACACTCGCACCTCGCACCCACACAACACAAGTCATAACCAATGTGCCGCTTTGTTTTCGCGTCACGTCGAAACGGCAGAACGGATTCTTAGCATTACCATATTTAATAGCATCAAGGAAAAACGGAGTTTGCGTAACGTTAGGCATATTCCGCCGGCGAGCGGGTTCCTGCCGCGGCCGCCCCGGCAGCGCAGCGCACTGCGCATGCGCACATCGCCGACGCCGACGCCATCGCACTGCCGATGCAGTCGACATGAAAATCCTCATGATAATTGTGAACGACTAACATAAGATATTTAATAGTCCATTACTTACCAAGGGCTGTAAAAGAAATAAAACCCGAAATCGCGGGTATTTGTGACGCGAGCCGCAGGCGAGGGTTGTAAATATGCGATAGAGGGCTTTCTTTTTTACTGCCCGTGGTGAGTCACACATACCCGCGATTTCGCGCTTTCTTTCTTTTGGAGCCCTTGGTAAGTAATGTACTATTATGTCACTGGGCAGTAAGTGAGATTAACCGCCCACGGGCGCAGCGGCAAATCTCACTTCACCAGGAGGACGTAAAATTATGTACGCACCACAGGCGGTAATTCATAAAGCCCCAGATCGCATATTTATGGCCCTCATCTTTGGTTCGCGCCACATACACCTGCGATCTGGGGCATTCACGAATAGGGGTGTAGACGGTAACCTATCGAAGTTTCGAAAAACACTTGCCCGATTTTCACTTGTCCGAAAACAGTTAACCGAATTCGTATAAATAATCCATATACTTTGTTTACCATACTTTTGAAATGTCGCTGGTTTGTTTTCCCACATTATCGCTTTCCCGAAACTCAATAACCCGAAGAACGATTGCCAACTTTATTATTTGACAACCGAATTGTTTACCACCTTTTCATAATTCCGTTGCTACGGAAAATCGAAATTTCATTTTCCCTAATATCATTTTTCCCGCCACGATTAAAAAAACATTCAGATATGCTAAAAACCCTACAGAACTGCATTTTAATATTGCAGTGCGAAAACAAATTTTGACTAATAAATGGCTTAGGTTACATTTAAAACTGTGACCTTATAAATAAACAATTGATAGAAAAAAAACTTTTTAACAAAAAAACTAAACCGCCGAAATAAAACTGTAAAGCAAAAAATAATAAACCTTTTTTATTTAGTTTAATAACTAAGTTCTTAAACTATTGTAAGTATCATCATCATCATCATCATATCAGCCGAAAGACGTCCACTGCTGGACATAGGCCTCCCCCAAAGAGTGCCAAAGTGACCGGTCCCGCGCCACCCGCATCCAGCGGACTCCAGCAACCTTCACCAGGTCATCAGTCCACTTTGCGGGGGGCCTACCCGCGCCGCGCCTTCCGGTTCGTGGTCGCCACTCGAGAACCTTTCCGCCCCAACGGCCATCGGTTCTACGCGCTATGTGCCCCGCCCACTGCCACTTAAGTTTAGCGATTCGGAGGGCTAGTTAGTTATATTTCTGATGCGATCACGCAGAGAAACTCCCAACATAGCCCTCTCCATAGCCCTTTGGGTGACTTTGAGCCTTCTTATGAGGCCCATAGTAAGCGACCACGTTTCAGTGCCATATGTCATCATTGGCAACACACACTGGTCAAAGACACTCGTCTTGAGACACTGCAGAATATTGGACGAAAAGATGTGCCGTAGCTTCCCGAACGCTGCTCAGCCGAGTCGGATTCGACGATTGACCTCTTTCTCGAAGTTGGACCTACCTAGGTATACATAATCGTCTACAACTTCGAGTGTAAAGTGTCCGATTGTAATGGGAGTTGGTACTACATGGGTATTTGACATGATCTTCGTCTTATCCATGTTCATTCTTAGACCAACTCGTTCGGAAGCTTTATTGAGGTCATCGAGCATCGTATTTAAGTCCTCCATGGTCTCAGCCAAGACTACTATATCGTCAGCAAACCGAAGTAATTGTATTGTAAGTATACCTGAAGTATATATTTTGGTAATTATTTTGAGTTTTTAATTAACCTTCATAACTAAGTTCTTAAATTAATGTAAGTGTACCTAAGTAATTTTGAGTCGACGCCAAACAATCAATGAACAAAGATTTGATTTGGTGCAACTTGTACTTGTTTGGAGTAATCTTTGTTCAGGCGTACAGCTCATTCATCGTGAGGTTTTTCAGACGCGCGCGCACACACACACACACGCACGCACGCACACGCGCACACACACACACACACACACACACACACACACACACACACACACACACACACACACACACACACACGCGCGCGCGCGCGCGCGCGCGTTTACGCGTTGACTTGAGAACCGTTTTTTTCGTCGGTTGAAAAGGGGCTTACATTAGGTCCAAACATTTAAGCAACTAGAGTGCTGCACGTAAGTGTCCAAAGTTTTAAGAAGGGGTATGTTCTGTCCCTTTTTCGCAAAACGCAATTCTTCATATGAAACGATGACGCTGGAAGAATGTGACGTCAATGTGCCGTGCCCATCGTGTTCGGCGCCGCCGTCGGCGCGGCCCCCCGCAGCATCCTGTAATGTGACGTCACACACTGTTTGCGTTTTCTCTCTCTAACAAGCAATATTAATACGGTTGTAGCTTCGTAATTCTTTGAGATATCTGAATTTGATTTTCATCACGGCATATTTTTTCGCCTTCTTTCTTTTGGAGTAATAATAATTTTCGAGTCTACACCCCTATTCACCGCCCTAGGTACGTACGAATAATGCAAGTTAAATAAATCTCGTAAAAACAGTTATAATACATATCGGTATCTAAGGGAATGCAATTTCGATCTCGCGAGATCTCGTCCAGTCTCATCTCAATTTTCGTAAGAAATTTCGTGGATATTGCGAGATTGAGCGGGGCAGCAAAATCCGTTCGAACCATATCAGTGCATATGCTTTAAATTGATAGTGCAGTTTATTGTAACTATTCATAGGAACGTTAATTATTTACAGTGCACTTCAGAATATTTTTCCTATGAATACCCAACTAACATTTTGGTGTCAGCTAAGGGTTTTATTATAACCTTAACAAAGGTTAAGATAAGTTAGTTATAGTGATCTCAGTTGGAACTAAATTATAGTGTTATAGAGGAGTTAAGAAAAAAAAACTCCAAAAGTGTTACTAGAGCTTTATTGAACGCTGCTAAAAAGGTTTTAGAGTTATAAGTGTGTTACCCAAAGCAATTATACCTAAGATGTTAAAGCTTTAACCTGTTTGTAACACTTAAACCTTTACAAGAGTGCTCGCTGACGCTCATTAACTCTTATTGCTTTTTAGTTGTTGCCGTGGAGTGTATTATAAAGCTTAAGGTGTTATATTTAGTAGAAGGAGCAGGCAGAGACTTTCAACTCTCTTTCAGAGTTGGTCAAGAGTGTAGTAACACAAGATACTAGAAGTGTTGAACAACTCATTTGTAAGTATTAAAACTTTTTCTAACGCTTAAGGTGTTAAGCAGATACACTTTAAAGTATCATAACACCGTTATGAAGGCAACGCCTGCACAATTCTCTTGACTACAGGGGCCGTTAACGAAAAGTGTTTCGTCGGCATCTGTCATTCCCCTACATGTTATTAGTTTTCTATTGGCGTTAACGCTTGTCGATTGTAACCTTGTCTAAGCCTCCTGGTGTTGTAACTCAATAAGCGTTAAGTATAGATGACTTAACGGACGCCTAAAGCTTTAATGTAAGTTCGCCATTGTTTTGGTGAACTCTAACCTACGAATTGATTAGGTTATTCAATATTTGATATCAAAATAGTTCACTATTTATGTTACTCTTGCCATTCTAGGGATGCCACTTAATTTAACATGCCCCTGGCCAAGAAACAAGAATAGAAAATGATAAAAACTTTAGGAGTCTATTTCATTCTTCATAAGTTTTATTGGAAATCTTTAATAAATCCTGGGCGCGTTAAAATTGAGATGGGAAACACACTTACCGTAAAATCACAAGGGCAGATTGTTTTCACTTTATGTAACAAACGCTTCCAATTTAATTCACTTTCAATTAGTACGACTCCCGTCACATAAGTACCTACTAACTATCTTCGCCATTTTGTGGGTAGACTATATTTGTCTTATAATTTTATAGTAAAGAAAAGAGTAAGATGCTCACTTGAAACTGGGTGAGCGCAAGACTGTTATAACACTCTTGGCTAACACCTTAAGCGTTAGTACGGTGTTTGTAGAGCGTTGGGCAACACTATGGGTGTCAAATAACACTCTACAGGCTTTCTAACACCTTTACCTGTAAGACGTGGGGTATCCATTGACTTAGTATTACTACGTATAGACTGGCAACCCAGAACATTTCTCTTGACGTCTTTCAATCGGGCCGCCATCTTGTAAAATCAAAGAGTATGCAAACGTGCAGTAGATGCGACAATTTTCTGAGTTCTGATTCAGTTATGGTCATAGCGTGATTTAATACACTCGTTTAAAAAAAACTATTTATTGATTGAATCACCGACATTTGGTGACAGTATTTTTTTATACTGGATATCTTTTATGCTCGATTCTTATAGTTCCCGAGGGTGCATTGTGTTGATGCAATTTGTCTCACCAATTTGTTCCAGATTTGATGACAAAGTCCTATTTAAGGTCAATGCGGATCCTCAGATATCGATTTTGATAGCAATCGCAGCAAGACAAAAAAACTAAATTACGACCATTTTCAGTTTCAGTCAGATCCATACACATTAAAGGTCCCACGGGATCCTCAGATATAAATTTTGAAATCAATTGGAAATTAATATTATTATTATTATTCTCCTAAATTGCTAATGGATTCATATTCGGAGACCATGTTCGCGTCGCGTACATTATTTATACAAAAGAATTGACCTAGGATTTAAAAAAGTAGCCAATAAAATTATTCATGAAAAAGATTAAATACAAAAAAAACATTTGGTTGCTGCTATTTTGGCGCAAAAATTAAGATCTTTAAAGCTTGAAATCAGTGAGTCTAGTAAGTTTAATGTTGTACTAAAAAGGCAAAATAGTCTTAGGAAATTGTCACTTCTACATTTTTAATCGTCGAGTGGCGACCACGTACCGGAAGGCGCAGCGTGGGTAGGCCCCCCACAAGGTGGACTGATGACCTGGTAAAGGTCGCGGGAGTCCGCTGGATGCGGGTGGCGCAGGACCGGTCATTGTGGCACTCTTTGGGGGAGGCCTATGTCCAGCAGTGGACGTCTTTCGGCTGATATGATGATGATGATGACATTTTTAATCTTTGAAATAATGGCCGCCATCAGCGCGTATCTTATAAATTACAGAAAAAATCATGTTATTTAAAAAATCTGTGAATTTCCCGATGAAAAGCGATTCCCGTACTTTTGCTATTGTTGGGTTTGTTGTTGGTGCAACAGCGCAATGCAAAAGAAGGCATTTTTTAAAGTTTGAGTCAAAATTGCACTCGAAACGACCGCCATCACTGCCCGCCACAGACTAAACCAACATACTCGGGTTCGAATCCCGGTAAGGGCATATATTTGTGTGATGAGCACGAATATTTGTTCCTGAGTCATGGATGTTTTCTATGTATTTAAGTATTTATTTATCTATTTAAGTATGTTTATCGTCATCTAGTACCCATAGTACAAGCTTTGCTTAGTTTGGGACTAGGTCGATTTGTGTAAGATTGTCCCGTAATATTTATTATTTATTTATTATACTCTCATGAGAGTATGTTGACATGCGCAAACTTATGCTAGGTGATGTCTACTCTAGTAATATAACTCAATGGGGGTACTTTACTATCCTACTTTTTCGGCGAAATATGTTTCGCCAAACTTTACTTCGCAACCAGCTTTTCGCAGAAGTTTCATTTGGCAAACCAATCGTTGGCCTAACTTTACTTCACACTTTTCTTATTTGGCAACATTTTTATAACGCCAAATTTCACTTCAACACACTTTTATGTGGCAAATAAAGCATGTGCTACACGGTTTACAACCGCGGTTTCTGCCACGTGACCTTGGTAGAAGCGAGGTAGAAGCTCTGCTGTCCTCAAACTTCAGTGTGTTTGAAACCCTTGTGCGGGGCAAACGTGTGCGGAACATCTACGGAGACGCCATGGCCCCTTCCTTGTCGAAATTTCAAAAGGTCGGAGTTTGTTTTGCACTTTTGTGTGCAATTAATGAACAAAAATCTTTTTTTTTTGGCTAGGTTCCTTATATTCCTCACTAGTTAAGTCTCACAGACACGGAAGGTCTCTATACAGTTCAATTAGTTCGGTAACCACCTCTCGTTCGTTCGCCGACGCCATTTTGAACCTAAACCTGCGCGACACGTCTACACTCTGTCACACTGTCGTTCGCGTGTTTAAAACCAGCGGCTACATGGTTGTAAGTAATTCACCGTTTCTGCCAAATGGTTTGCCGAGCGCGCCTGCCAACCAAGGTCATGCGAAATTTGGTTTGCAACCACCTGGCTACATGGTTTACAACGGCTGTTTTTCTACCAAGGTCACGTGTTCCCGATTTTATCAATTAATCAATCAATCAATCATAATTTATTCATCAGAATATATGGTATACTAGCGGAAGCTACGCGGAAGCCCGCGACTTCGTCTGCGTGGACCCGGGATAAAAACTATCCTATATTTGAATCCAGGTTATAAACTATATCGGTTAAACCGTTTAAGCGTGATTGAGTAACAAATATCCAAACTTTCGCATTTATAATATTATATATAACTTCAAGGAAACCAACTTCAAGGTAGAAAAACTAAAATTACGGCATGAAAGCTACGCCTCATTTATAGTCACAGTTCCTGTAAGCCTTTATGAACTCTTCATGCCTGCTGAAGCTTGGCCAGTCGGGACTCGAGTCAGCGAGTGGTTTCAGCGATCCGCCGGGGGCGCAAACCGAGTTCACCGCCACCCCGCTTCCGGCCGGAGATCAAACCAGAAGGGTGACGAGGCAGCGCTCGCGCAGTTACAGTAGTGGTTGTAGCGCCTCCACACTGCGTATAGTATATCAAAATGTTCGCGGCTTAAAGACCAAGCTGAAATTCTGGCGACACAACGCTGCGCTTCTCCAAGTAGACCTCATTGCTGTAACCGAGACCAACCTGGACTCGTCTATCAGCGACCCTGAGGTGTTGCCTCACGGTTGGACGATGCTCAGACGTGACCGGGGCGCTAGAGGCGGTGCCGTGCTTCTAACGGCGAGACCTGGTATCACTCTGCGTCGGCGGTTAGATTTGGAAACACTGAGCGGTGAAGACCTGTGGGCGTCCGTTACGTACGACGGTTGTGAGTTGTTCGTTTGCTTGGTATATCTCAAGCCCAGTGCCGTTGACTCAGACTACATGACGTGGTTCTGCAAAGTCGAGGATAATTGTGAAGTTATGCGAAATCCTAATTTTGTAATACTAGGTGACCTAAACTTAAATAGTGCTAGTTTGAATGTAAATAATTACCTTAATTACTTTTTGACATTTTGTAAGCTATCTGAGCATAATGACATTATGAATGATAAGGGAAGTAAGTTAGATGTTGTGTTAGTATCAGAGTACACGGGTGCAGTCAGAGTATTTGCAGCGTGCGAAGGCTTAGTGGAACGCGCAGATGTATACCATCCTCCGCTGGATATAATGGTTACTCCGGATCGTCCCGGGAAGGCTGTGGTGGTTGATCCTAGCAACATTGACCCGGCCATAGACTGGGATTTCGGTAAAGCTGACTTTCCTTCCCTGTATAACTTTATTTCTGAGGTAGATTGGAGCCTCGTTCTGGCTGTGAATTGCGTGAACGGGGCAGTCAAGCGACTTTACTCCCTACTGTATAGCTGTTTTGATAATTGTGTTCCAAAGAAGAAGCGTAGTGTGAAAGTCACTAGAATGTACCCAACTTGGTTTCCAATGGACGTTATCAAAGATTTAAAAGTCAAGGCTGACTTGCATAAGCAGTGGAAAGCTTCTCGTGATCCAAATGTCTACATTCGCTTTAGTCAACTGCGAGCAAGCATTAAAGTTAGAGTTGCGAGCGCGTATGCTGCCCACATTGATACTATCCAGCGGGACATCAAAACGAACCCCAAATCTTTTTGGAAGCATATCTCTGACTTGCGGACGAAAGGTGGTTTTGAACCCAATATTACTTATAAGGGCCAAACCTTTAATGGACTAGCAGCGTCAGGAGCTTTTGCGAACTATTTCAGCAGCGTGTTCCTTCCAATCGCGCCTAAGTTATGTGCTGAACGGGCGGGCTTGGCTGCCAGCGATCATTTAATTGGCATTTAAAGTTTTGCACTCCATGAAATTGGTAGCGGGATTGATAAATTAAAACCAAAACCTCTGTCGGTCCGGACAATGTCCCTCCTTTCATAATCAAAGCTTTTAGATCCCAACTTTTGTCTCCCCTAGCACATATATTTAATCTTGCTCTCAAAACAGGCACCTACCCCGATTATTGGAAAACCACAAGAGTAACCCCAATCTTTAAATCTGGCGATAAATCTCAAGCGGTTAACTACCGTCCTATTGCTATTTTAAATTCATTAGCCAAGGTGTTTGAGAGTGTTCTGCATTCGAAGTTATATAAGCAGGTCGACCCTTACTTGGACGATGCACAACACGGGTTCAGGAGGGGCCGCTCTGTTAATACCAATCTTCTTTCACTGGTGAACCACGTCTCAAAGAAACTAGATGAGGGAGGCCACGTGGTGTACCTTGATTTCAGTGAAGCGTTTGATCAGGTCGATAATGATGTCCTATTGTAGAAACTTTCCTCAATAGGATTTGCTCCTCCACTCTTGCGATTGTTTTCCAGTTACCTGAAAGATCGCATGCAATTCGTTCGACTTGGATGTTTTGATTCGGATCCTTACCATACGAAGTCCGGTGTAAGTCAGGGTTCCATTCTTGGCCCCTTTCTTTTCACGATAATGGTGAACGACCTTTCCAGATTCTCCCTACTGGTAGATCCTTACTGTACGCCGATGACATCAAAGTAGTAGTGGATATCAAGACTCCAGCAGATTGCCGGAATATGCAGTGTAACTTGGATGCGATCCACCGGTGGAGTGTTGAAAATCGCCTGTATCTTAACGCTTCCAAGTGTTACATTATCAGTTTCACTCGATCAAAGCAGGGTGTACTCGCTAGTTATTTTATTGATAAAATACCTCTCTCTCGAACTTATTCCATAAAAGATCTCGGCGTGGTGTTCGATCATGAACTTACGTTTCATAGCCATATGCGCTCTCTAGTTGGTGAAGGTTTTAAGCGTCTGGGTTTTGTTTTCCGTAACTGCAAAGACTTCACACATGTAGGTGTCATCAAGTTACTCTATTCGGGGCTTGTAAGATCCAAACTAGAGGCTAGTTCATGCGTTTGGAATCCGCACGAGTCGACCTATGCACTAATGCTTGAAAAAGTACAAAAGTGCTTCCTGCGCTATCTTTTTAAAAAGTTGTACGGTTATTACCCCCTGATTTACCCTACTGCTTATCTGCAGGGCACCCTCGGATATAACTCGCTGGCAACGCGCAGATTGTTTGACCAGCTGATCACAACTCTTCGCATATTGCGTGGTCGTCTCGATTGTCCCAGCTTGCTCAGTGAGGCCTGTCGCCTCTTTGTACCCGATGGACGTGTGCGTTTTCGAGCAGATCGGCTGCGGCTCTTCGCTGTCCCTTTCTCTCGTACGGTCGCGCATCGTAACTCTCCTGTTTGCCGCTCCCTGCATGCGCTCAATAAACTAAACGCGAAGCAACTTTCCTGCGATCTGTTTGCGGATGGCTGGACGGTTGTTGAAAGAGAGTGCTTGAAGTTGTGTGAGATGCTTATGTAGTATTTAGTGTTATTTTTTAATTTTTTAATTTTTAATATGTGTCTAATATACACATGACTTTATTATGCGAATTGTGTTTTTTTTTAAAATGTAATGGGATTTTTCCTGTAATGTTACATTTTTTGTTATTTCTTTTCGTGTCTATAAAATAAATAAATAAATATATAATAAAACTTACAATATATATTGATCCATTATAAATTAAAACATCTTTAAAAAAATCATCTATCGTATAATAATAAGCCCTATTTATTTAGGACAGAAAATTGACGATTAAAAAATTTAACCAGTATAATTTCTGTTTTTTATTACTGAATCATATAAAATAAGTATATTTTATTGATTGAAGTTTTTTCATTAACTTGACCGTTAACGAACTAGAGTGCTTAAAAGGTCATAGAAATACGGAGGCGCGTGGCACTATATTTTGGACGCGGATTATTGGGTCTTGCATTATCAGGGCAGACAAAAATGGCTTGTCATAAGCGAACTGTCTTAGGTCGGTTAGGTTAGGGTTCACTTGTGTCCCTCAGACCAGAAATAGACATCCCGCGCAGCGGGGTGGCGTCGACTCGCTGGAGATTATCAGTCCGCACAGATAAAACTATGGCAGAATACTATAACTTTGAACCACTCTAGTTCGTAGTTCGTTCGTTTGACGAATACATAAATGACATCTTTAAAAAATCCCAGGCAATAATTTATCAAATCAATAGTTGTGAAATGATATCAGTGCTAAAAGTATGTTATGCCAATCAATACATTTGACGAATACATAAATGACGTATTAAAAAAATCCCAGGTTATAATTTGCCTAACAATAATTTATCAAATCAATAGTTGCGAAATGATATCAGTGCTAAAGTATGTTATGTCAATCAATACATATGACGAATACATAAATGACGTATAAAAAAAATCCCAGGTAATAATTTGCCTAATAATAATTTATCAAATCATTAGTTGGGAAATGATATCAGTGCGAAACGTTGAGTTGGGAAATAAAACTTCGCCCAAATAAAAATATGAAAAACATAGTTCGGGAGTTAAAAATTTGCTAAATAATTTTCGACGAAACATTAGGGAACCAAGACGTGGGCCTCTTTCGTGGTTATAAGGGTGGGTACACCTTTTTTACAGGCATTCTTAACACCTTAACTCTTGGCTGGAACCGATATAAGAATGATATAAAGGTTATTTTAACGCTAGTGTGCTAGTTGGGCATTCTTATTTTATTTTATATCCGCGATCTTAAAAAAGTATAATTTTTCGACGATTTTACGTTGCGTTAACAGTTTGTATTTGATGGTTCCAGGGGCGGCGTCCGCCACGGCGGCGCTCTGCGGTTGCGTGCGGCGCCTGCGCGCGCGCCCCGCGTCCGCCGCCGCGCTGCTGCTGCTGACCGCGCTGCTGCTGCTGCCGCTGCGGGCTCACCCCGACCCCCCGCAGGCACCGCGGGAGCCTCTAGCACCCATCCCGGCCAATACAGCACCGCCCCAACTATACAACTCGTCCAGCCTCGCAGATGAGACGCAGCCTCTGCCCGTTGACGACTGGATGAGTGACGTAGATGACGAAGTGCTGCCGGCGGGCGCGGTGCGCGTGCGGGAGCGGTACGTGCCGGGGCACGCGCGCGCACGCGGCGAGCTGTGCCCAGCGCGCGGCGCGCGGCTGCGGCTCGTCGTACTCGTGGCGTCGGCGCCGGCGCACGCGCGGCAGCGCCAGGCCGTGCGCCTCACGTGGGGGCACGCGGCGCGGCGCGCTGATGTGGCGCTCGGCTTCGTGCTGGGCGCGCCGCCGCCGGCGTTGCGGCCCACGCTCGACGCCGAGGACGCGCTCTACGGGGACCTCATCGAGGGCCACTACGTCGACAGCTACGGGAACCTCACCCTCAAGACGCTGTCGATGCTGGAGTGGTTCCTCGCGCACTGCCCGCGGGCGGCGCGGCTACTCAAGTCGGATGACGATGTGTTCATCAACGTGGAGGGGCTGCTCCGGTTCGCGGAGGCGTCGGAGCGGCGAAGCGCGGTGCGCACGGTGTGGGGCAAGGTGTGGCGCGCCGGGCGGCCCGTGCGGAACGTCAGCTCGAAGTTCTTCGTGCCCAGCGAGGAGTTCCCCGGCGCGGTGTACCCGGCGTACGTGAACGGGCCGGCGTACATGGTGTCGGGCGACGCGGCGGGCATGCTGCTGCGCGCGGCGCTGGGCGCCCGCTGGCTGCGCATGGAGGACGCGCTAGTGACGGGCGTAGCGGCCGCGCACGCGCGAGTGACGCGTGTGGACGCGCCCGCCTTCCTGCGGCGGACGTGGCAGGTGGGAACCGAGTGCGCGCTTCGCGCCGCGCTCGCCGTGCACCAGGTGCCCTACCACGACCAGTTCGACCTGTGGCGAAAATTGCACGATCCCAAATCTAAATGTTAGCTATGTATTTTACTTATTTCGAAACGAAACTAGTGCACCCGTTCTGAGCTAGAATGCTTATCGTATCTGAATGTATTACCACTAGCGTCAGGAATTCTTAAATGATGTCACATCACAGACAATTGATAGTATATTTTACTCATCTCGAGCGGTAAAACAAAGAATGTCTCAGAATGCAGGCATTCGTCGCCCGAGCCGAAGCGGTGCGGCATTCCATGGGGAATAGGCTTGTGCGCGCTCGCGGTCACTGAGCGGATCGCTCCAAACTAGTACAATCGCTCGAATGTAACTAGCTCGGTCTTTTAGGTCTTTTAGTTCACTAGTACACTAAGAAACGACGTCTGTTCATGCTCTTCAACTAAACGTACTAAAGAGTGGAAAGTTGCGCAATAGTTGGGTCGGGAATTAGGTCTTTTTAGTTCTTAGTACATGTACAGTCAAGGGCAAAAATATATATACAATTTTAGACCTTATTGTAATGCAATAAGTAAAAATATGCATAGATATTTATGCCCTTGACTGTACTACACAAGCCTAGGGTCATTTAGCCAGCTATTGTCCGACCGCTTCACTTAGTCCTCGCCTGCGCCTGCGGCGTCGTGCGGGCGAGGACTGAGTGAGTGAAGCGTCGGGCTATAGTGACCACCCAATTTAGTGTGCCGGTTTGCGACCACTCAGGAGAATTGGTGAACCGAAAGGATATTTTCTCGGTTTTTCAGTAGATTCCTGCTTAATTATGTACTTACCTACTTAAAAAAAACATACGGCTCACGGTTTTTTAAGATCGAGTCTGTTGAAATGTTAAGTACTTATAAGATACCTTTAGTTATAAAAACCTTGTCCCCCAGGTGGCGCTAACCGAAAATGATCGCTTGACCGGGGTAATGGCCCTACTTTATCTACAATTAAAAACACCTTATTTAGTGCCATGGCTGTGATGAACGCTATTGTGATGATATTTTTATTTAGTTAATATGGCCGACTAGAAAGAGTTGGAGCCATTTTTCATTGTCACTCACTTACTCACAAGACAATAAGGTTCATAATGACTGCAACTCTTTGTAGGCGAGAGTACAAGTACGTAAGTTTAGTGACTATTATTCTTAGGGTCCCGTACCTCGAAAGAAAACTAGGAACCTATAGGTAGAATCACTTTTTTGTCTGTCTACCTGTCTGTCAATCTGACGAACATTCAGGCAGACAGACAACAAAGTGATCCTACCTACAGGTTCTTTTCCTCCTCCACGATGTCAAGTCATGGCCCATTTCCTCAGAAACGCGTGGTGGTAGCAAGTTGAAATTATGTAGTATCAAATACTCAAGTCAGCAGTCCCTTAAAGCCGTGAAAATATTAAACTTGTAAGGTAATGTATTTAACAGATATGGCAGGTATGCTGCATATTCCCGCATATTTCTACTCTCGCAAGGGACTCAAAAACCCACCACCATAACCAACCATGAAATTCGGCAAGATGCAAGGTTTTATTGCCCGAATAAAGAGAAAAGTCTGAAAACCGTCTTCTTTAATTACCTAATTCACAAAAAAATTACACACCCTGACCAGTTGGTCGGTCCTAATCCTAATTGTAAAGTGAGGCAACTGTACATACCGCGTGGGGTATCACGTGAAGTGGCTTCATGAGAACACTACACAATCTTAACCAGTTTTATTACAGCGTAGAGGTAACATGATTGGTTCGCGTTGGAAGACTTCAATTAAGAACACACACACTGCCAGTAGCAGACTGCTGGTCTGACCATCAACTTCTAATATTGAACTCATGTCATGCTATGGAATAGTTTAGCGGTTCTTTCCGCGCATTTTATGCAATAAAACTGCTTGCATTTGATGCATTTTAAAATATATTTTTTATTATGCAGACTCCCGTGGGCCTCATAAGAAGGCTCAAAGTCACCCAAAGGGCTATGGAGAGGTCTATGTTGGGGGTGTCTAAGCGTGATCGCATCAGAAATGAGGCTATCCGCAGCAGAACCAAGGTAACCGATATAGCCCTCCGAATCGCTAAACTTAAGTGGCAGTGGGCGGGGCACATAGCACGTAGAACCGATGGCCGTCGGGGCGGAAGGGTTCTCGAGTGGCGACCACGAACCGGAAGGCGCGGCGTGGGTAGGCCCCCCGCAAGGTGGACTGATGACCTGGTAAAGGTTGCTGGAGTCCGCTGGATGCGGGTGGCGCAGGACCGGTCACTTTGGCACTCTTTGGAGGAGGCCTATGTCCAGCAGTGGACGTCTTTCGGCTGATGTGATGAGACTCCCGTGGCATTTAGTGCGTACTGGCGCCATCTTACTACATAGTTTATCGAGAAGTTGGCAAAACACTCGTGAAAACGTATGCGCAACACTTACTATACTATGGATGTTGCAGACTTTAGAGGTTCAGTAAAGTATCGCTAGATGGCGCCTCTCTTTCGCTTAGCGCTGATAGTGCGATACCTTTAAAATGTAGTTTATCACCGTGCACCGGTGCGCGTCTAGATGGCGCAGCGCAACGAAGTAAGTCGATGGAGTTGGATCTTTAGGTCTAACGTTTGTCGCTACTCGCTAGGCGTTGACAGCTGCACCAGCTGATCTTTGTTTATTATGATTTGAATAGTCTAACGGAATACGTAACTTGATTAATGGCCATTTGATCAGGTTTTGCTTACTGCTCGTAACTAGAGACCTTTGTTTTGCATAATAGGTGTTCGCAAAAAAGTACCCGGCGGATTAGTACAGTAAGATACGCATCTTACTATAATAATCCGCCGGGTACTGGTTTTGGTTGTAAAAATGTATTTCTGATCAAAGTGATCAATAAAAGAATTTAATTATTTTTATCTACACTAATATTATAAAGAGGAAAGATTTGATTGTTTGTGTGTTTGTATTGAATAGGCTCCGAAACTACTGGACCGATTTGAAAAATTCTTTTACCATTAAAAGCCGACATCCCTGATGACCATATGCTACTTTTTACCGCGGGAAAATGCTTCATTCCTACGGGAAACCGGGTAATCCGTGCGAAGCTGATACATAAACCAAAGTTTAATAAACCAAATAGAGGCGTCATAGTTTTCACATTATTTAATGTTCCCATATTCAGTTTTGTGCAATTTTTTTGTTTGTACAAGTGCGCGTGAGCGTGTGTAAACTTATTTGGCTTGGTTGAAAACCGGCTTCACTAGGTTTTTCGTAATGCTCTGTCTATCTTGGACCGATGACCTGGCCCCGTATCATAGTCGGCCTTATCAGGCAATAAGTGACAAGATAAGAGCGTTGTCTCGTTCTATCGAACGGTCTCAGCCAGTGACGGACGCTCTATCTCGTCACTTATCGCGTCATAAGGCAGACCATGATACGGGGCCTGGTAAAGGTCGCGGGAGTCCGCTGGATGCGGGTGGCGCAGAACTGGTCATTGTGGCACTCTTTAGGGGAGGCCTATGTCCTGCAGTGGACGTCTTTCGGCTGATATAATGATGACGCATCCATATCGATGAATATTTTGGATTTTGTAGTAAAACGATTCAGTTGAGAACCAAACAAAAAACTGCAATTGTATCTTCTTATATGCGGTTTTGTTTGGGTTACTAAAACACACAAATAATACTAAATGGCAAATGGCTTCAGAGTTCAGATTTCAACACTACAAGCAGCTTTTGGTGTTCTATATTTTAACAGTTCTACATATTGTTGACTCTATTTGGTTAAAATCTAGAAACAAAATAGCATCAAAGTACGAGGTTCTTTATTTGATTTAAAATTGGAATACCGAGCTGTAGTGGTGAATCGTATTGTTGCCTTAATACCATTCAAGTTTGAGAGCTTGCTGCGAAAATGTTGAACCCTACACCTAAAAAAAGGCTCGGACCTAAAACATTAAAATGACTCGTTTAAATGAATATATTGAAGACGAATGCGTAACTGCATTTCACAGGATACTTTCAGAAAATTCAAGCTACCGTCCGTCCGCGCGACGTGCTTAATGCTTATGCACGCTCTGCACTTGATTGAGCCTGTGCCTCGGGGAGAAGACCATTTAAAAGTCATTCTCCGAGAAGCTCCCGGGAACCGACCATTTAAGGCTTGTATACCCGCTAAAGACCTTGAAGAAGTCGCTCTCCCCGCGCAAGTCGCACAACCCGCCGTCGTTTATTAAGCGTTACATAGATTAAGTTACAGACGCGTCACCGCGCATCGTTACCAATGCAAGGGCGGACGTGGGTGGGTGACATTCGTCATGCTTAATTGAAACGTGATATTTGTCATACATAAATTACATAATTGATTAAGTTCAAAAATTATGTCCCTACTATTATAATACTATTTACTTACGATTAGTGTAGTTCCGTCAGTACGGCTAGCACGAGACGGCCGCGGCATACACTCGATTTTCTCACACTATCGGTCTCTCTCTTATTAGAACATTAGGAAAGAGAGGTATAGTGTGAGAAAAATCGAGAGTATGTCGCGGCCGTCTCGTGCTAGCCGTGCTAGTGAAAACGAAATTCGTTCGAATAACTCTCATTGTCGCTCGAACTAGCAAGCGCGACAGAGAGGGAGATACACGAACGAAGTTCGGTTTCGTTTCGCGGTAGGCCCTCAGCACGCCTAGCACTAGACGGCCGCGACATACTTTCGATTTTTCTCGCACTATACCTCTGTTACTAAATATTCTAATAAGAGAGAGACGGATAGTGCGAAAAAATATAAAGGTAATAATAATAATCCATACCTACTGTTGCCCTTAGGCCATTTTTTTATGTCGCTATTAATAGGGGCCCATCTAGCAGTTAGCGAGTCACCGTCTGCCAGAGATAAAATGTGAAACAGTTTTATTGGGCAGGCGTCCGATGTTTCATCCAATAGCCCACCTACTAGTCCATCATTTTCACCCAAAAACCCGTTTTATTTAGATTCTATCAACTAGCAATAGACTTACACCCCAGCGGGTGCTGTTTCTGTGTGCGTCCCATGACACGGGCAAAGACAGCATCCGCTTGGTGTACTCCTTGCATTTCATTAAATTGTCAAAAGGGCCTCTACGTGTTGGCTCAGAGCTCCACGCACGCCTCCCTAAGGTCCGGGACATCATTGTCCCGTGAGCGGGAAAGACATATTTAATTCATACTATCCATACTTCCATATCCATACTCCATACTAATATTATAAATGCGAAAATGTGTCTGTCTGTCCGTTACCTTTTGTGTAAGTGTAAGGTTGTTAAGTTTTAAACTAATTTTCCGTATATTTATTACGTTCTACTTCCTTGATTTGATGATGATGGCGTGTACAGACAGCATCAGATAGTTAGTAGCATCCAAAGTCATCTCTCTTGGAGGATGAGATAACGGCCACGGCCACAAAGGGATGTCCGCAAGGTGGGGTACTCTCACCAACTCTCTGGAGTTTGGTGGTGAACTCACTCCTGGTGGAACTCAATAAAGGCACACGGTACGATATGCTGATGATTTAGTAATACTGGTGAGTGGGAAGTTCCCAGGCACGGTATCAGAAATCATGAACAAGGCACTGCAGACAGTGGAGAGATGGTGCGACCGGCACCAATTATCCATTAATCCAGGCAAAACTGTAGTAATACCCTTTACTAGGAAAAGGACCCTTCGCGGCGTACAGCAGTTAAAACTGTACGGGAGGGTACTAGAATTGTCCAACGATGTGAAATATCTAGGTGTCACTCTGGATAAGGATAAGGAACTGAATTGGAAGAAGCATACAGATCTCACCATTACAAAGGCACTCAGGGTATTTGGAATGTGTAGATCAGCGTATGGCAAAACATGGGGACTGAACCACAGGTACAGCGGCGCTAGAAGTCCTACTGGACCTACCGCCACTTCACATGGTGATTAAGTCAGAGGCGCGCAAATCGCTCTACAGACTAAGAACTCTTGGACTGTGGAGCGACAGCAAGCCAAAGACTAAGCACACAAACATGGAGACTGACAGTCTCCTAGGCAGAATAACAAACATGGGATGTGACAAAATGCTACCCAAGTATGTATTTCATAGGAACTACACAACAAAAGTTCCATCCAGGGCCGAATGGGCCGAAGGTCTAGAACCACCGAGGTCTGGTGTCGAAGACAGTATATGGTACACGGACGGATCTAAAATGGGATCCGGTACGGGAGCAGGCATTTATGCGATCGACTACAGTAGTAGTGTAAGCATGGGTAGTTTGGCAACCGTCTTCCAGGCGGAGACATACGCCATAATTGCCTGTGCACAGGAGAATATAGACAGGCAAACCAGAGGGCAGACCATCTATATCCTCAGCGACAGTCAAGCGGCCCTTAAAGCGCTTACGGCGCCGAAAGTGGATTCTAGACTAGTCTATAATGGCGTCCAGGCACTGAACAAGCTTGGGAAGCACAATAAGGTGCAACTAGTTTGGATACCGGGGCACGAGGGCTACATCGGCAACGAAAGAGCGGATGAGCTTGCAAGAGGGGGGTCTACAAATCAGTTTTGTAGGTCCAGAACCATTTGTGGGACTCTCGCAGAGAACCATAATTTCGGCCTTTAAAGCCTACGCCAAAACCAAACACCAACACGAGTGGAAGAATGAGGCGGGCTTAAGGCACTCTAAGCTCTTCATAGAAGGAGTGGACTCGGGCTGGACTAACAAGCTCTGGAAATCCAGTAGGAAGCAACTCAGAATCATATCTGGGGTGTTCACAGGTCACTTCGGGGTCAAGGATCTCTTGGCCAAGATGGGAATGTCGGACAGCTTAGACTGTAGAATGTGTGGCGAGGAGGATGAGACCATGGAACACTTATTCTGTGAATGGCATGCCCTTGCCAGACAAAGAATGAATTACTTTGGTAGCGACTATCCGCAACCAAGGGAGTTCAAGGTGCTCCCGCTGAGCTGCATCATCCGCTTTGTGGAAACGATGGAGCGAGCTTGGGAGTAGGCATAAAGGAGAGGGCAAATGCACAAAAGATCCCGCTGGGTCGAAGTGCATCCGAAAGGGCCCTCATCTAGATAAGATAAGATAAGATAAGCATCCAAAGTAGCCAAACATATCGTAACACATTCCTTACTCCTACTTATAGTAACAAAGACTATTTTGATGAATGTACGTTCCGATATATTTGGCTAACTTGGCTGCTACTAACTATATTATACTGACTGTACAGAAATCGGCCTCGGGTAAACATATACTTATAGATTAGTTTTACGTTAACCATACTTTGTTTCATATCAAATAATAACTGTATCGAACTTGGAGTTGGCATGCAACCCATAGGTAGGTACTTACAATATTTGCCAAGCCCACTATTTTTATTAGAACTTATTCTATTAACACTTGACAGTCATTAATACGAGCAGATACAACACTATTGTTTCTATAATTGTTCATGCTCCTAAGCAATAGATAATGTAAATATATTTACTAATAAAATGTCTGGTTTTAGCGATTTCCCAATTTTGATACTGTTTAGATATTTGATACTTTGATAGAATAGGTATTTACTTGTGTATTCTTTTTCCTCTTCTCTTGTAATATTTCTTGATATTACGTATTTTCCTCCTGCGCTTATTTAACCCCAAAGACCCAAAATAATTATTGAAAAATTTGTGAGACCTAAGCTAAGACGTACTGACTCTAGTATCGTAAGTTTGTATGTTACTAACAATCTATGGGCAAACTGGCCTGAAATAAATAATTTATTATTATTATTTCCCATCTTGAACTAAAAACAAAATCTAAACTATACCTACGTAAATGTTAATTAGGTACAAACGCCAACACAGTCAACTGACCATCCTGTATTTATACAAGAACCTTATTACAATGCACATAAAGTGCACGGATGGTCAGTCAGCTGTCTTGTCTATAGTACCTACTACTTTACAAACCACGAAATAGATTGTCCACTCTATGCAACAAAATTATCTGTCGCTAAAAACTAAACTATACGCAAATGTTTATTAGTTACCTACTATACGAATCACAAAACGGATTGTCCACTCTATGCAACAAATATAGTCCACAATTTCCACAAATATTTAAAAATTTCGGCGCAGCGCAAATTGACACAGGTCCATCATGCAACGTGTCTTGTCCCGCACTGACCGTATGGACGAAAACGGGGAGGCGTAGGAACTTTAGCGGAATATTTCAGAAAACGAGATAAATTTTTCAGAAAATAAAGAAAGTAAGAAAATGAGGCCCTTGTTTATTATTTTATGAAGAAAGTTATAAAATGTCATATTATTCTGATAAAAAATGGAGCAGTAAAATGGTTACAAGTAAAAAAATAGGAGTGACTTTAGATTTCTTTTTCTCTCATTTTTATTGTTAAAATGGATTTCTACGAAAACTATGACCCGTCGCATATCTTGCAGATTATGATATTTTTTTCCGACAAGAAAAATGTTACGTTATAATGTATAAAACGGTTACAAAACAACTCATTTTCACGAAAATTTCGAATGTGGAGCCTTAATGACGTTGGACACTGGACTTGTGTTCATTTTGTAAATGGTGAATTAAAAATATATGATAGTTTGTACACCGATTTATCGCCACTGCAGGAGCAGTTTCTGTCGAAACTATTTTCCTTATAAGCCCCGGAAATCTTTCCCAGTCGTGCAGCAACAAACGAACACATACGATTGTGGAGTTTTTGCAATCATAGAAATATAAGTGTCTTGTGTGTAGACCTCTCAGTCTCTTCATTTCTGCTAAAGCTCGTTCATCTTGAGGTTTGTGTAATACCTTATTTGCATGTAACTAGTAATGAAGTTAGTAATTACCTAAAGTAAGCCACAGAAAATTGGAAAATAAAATCTTTTTAACAAAAAAATTAAACCGCCGAAAAAAAACTGACAAGCAAAAAATAATAAACCTTTTTTATTTAGTTACAAGCTTTTATTTACTTTCACCTGTCCCGTTGTCTGTCTGTCTGTCTGTAATCAAATCTTGCAAGTTAAATTTGATCCACTTCCCGGTTTCCGATTGAGCTGAAATTTTGTACGAATATGCAAATCGCGTGACAATGCAATATTATGATGACGTGGAGCTGATCTGATGATGGAGCTGGAAGGTGGCCATAGGAACTCTGTAATAAAATCACATAACCCCATCGAGTTTGGGCTCGTTAGAATCGTCTCAATGAGTAGTTGATGACGGTATAAAGAAAAGTACAGTCGGCAATAAAAGCTTGTACCAAAAATGTAATTTTTGTCAGAAACTTATTTAATAACTAAGTTCTTAAACTATTGTAAGTATACCTAAGTATATATTTTTGTAATTATTTTGAGTTTTTAATTAACCTTAATAACTAAGTTCTTAAATTAGTCTAAGTGTACCTAAGTAATTTTGAGTCGGCGCCAAACAATCAATGGACAAAGATTACTCCAAACAAGTACAAGTTACACCATTTGGTGTAACTGGTTGTTGGGTGTGAGATAAACATTAACATTCCAGAAAATGCGCTCTCCGCACATTGAACCACTCGCAACGACGACGTGTGCCTTCGCGTGCGGCCCGTTCGGGTTGCTGTCTCGCTGACATTAACCATAACCACAGTATAGGACCAGCAGATAAACATCGAACAAAGGTACAGTACATCGCACGGCTGCACCCATGCGCGCGTGTTCGGTACGAACACACACATCGCCTTCGGGAATGATGGAGAATGCTTCAATCGGGGCCGTGCCTTTGCGGTGTTCGCTCGTTCTCACTCGCTACGTCAAAGGAAGCCGCCTCGTAGGTATGAAGACAGCGAGCCGCCAGTGCCACGATATCAAAAGGAGCCGAATAGGCTTGTATCTAAGCACCTACCAACCTAGTGCAGTTTAGCAACTATTATACTTACTAGGAAATATTTTAAGCATAGTATAGTGGTATTAAAATATTCGATGAAGTGGGAAACTAAAAATACATACCTAACTATCTTTAATATTATTACTTTGTGTATACAATATTGTCTATTAAACTGTAACAGAAATACTTTGCATACTTAAAAGCAAAATTAGTATAATAGGTATGCCAAGCCACAAACGTGACACAGCCCTGCGCATCGAGCGAAAGTAGGTAACGAACGCTCCTAAACGGGCTCTGATTACCTACTGTATTATTCTTCTATACTGTGCCATAACTTCGTGAACGCTCGGCATTCTCCGGCGATCATGCTTTACGTAATTCATTAATATGCTTGTTTGGCGTCGACTCAAAATTACTTAGGTACACTTAGATTAATTTAAGAACTTAGTTATTTATTAAGGTTAATTAAAAACTCAATATAATTACAAAAATTATTACTTAGGTATACTTACAATAGTCTAAGAACTTAGTTATTAAACTAAATAAAAAAGGTTTATAATTTTTTGCTTTTCAGTTTTTTTTCGGCGGTTTAATGTTTTTGTTAAAAAGTTTTTTTTATGGACATTATTGGTACTAATGCATGTATTGAAGTGTACATTAAAGAGTATTTGTTTTCAGCTACGTATGAGTTCGACTGTAAAAATTAAGACGCGCGTTGCTGGCCAACTGGCCATTAGTGTAAATACCGAGTGTACTTGATCTTACTGCAGTAAGGTTCAAAATGGCCAGTTAATAGTGTCTTCGAGGGAATCTATCTACCTACGGGTCAGCGCGCTAGCAACCCATCATTCCACAAAACGGTTGCACTCATTCGTGAGCTCGTTCCTATAATAATTTGGCTTTGACGTTCGTGACGAGTGTGCGCTGTCGGAGGTCAGGGTGGCGCTGGTTCACGGACAGCGACGCGTCCCGCCGCCGGTGTAAGCGGGGCGAGCTCTTGAGTATTACATCAGCATTTCGCGCGGAGATAGCGCGGGGTGGCGTGGGTCAGGGGCAGGGGCAGGGGCAGGGGCAGGGTCCGATAATGACAACACAGAGTGGGGTATAACTATTTATTACAGTAAGTTAGGTAGGGGCGGGGGGCAGGTGGGGGGCTACGATGCGAGTGCTCACTGCTTGGTGGCGGCCTCGTGCAGTTTCTTCTGCACCTCCTGGACCTGCTTGGAAAAGTCCTCGTAGGCCTTCTTGACCTGCGGCGCCAGCTTCTGGTTGGCGGCATCGGCGTTGGCAGCGATGTCCTTGGCGAGCTTCTCGGACTCCTTGATGCCGGTCTGGATGGACTGCTGGAGCTGGTCGCGCAGCTTGTTGGCCTCCTGCTCCACCTCGGGGTGTGCCTTACGCAAGTCGGCCACGGTCTTCTCGATGTTCTGTCGGGCCGCCTCCAGCGACTCCTTAGCCTTGCCGTTGGCATCCGTTATCTGCAACACCAGAGGACTCTTATCAACGATGCACGGAGGAGTTCGTTCGATAAATTTACGCACATGAATCAACCGAGCTAGCAGTTGCTATTGGGATCTCTATAATGTGTGTGGTAAGCATGAATATTTGTCAAGTACACTCACCGGCATCAATATATGATGGAACAAAGTCCGCATACATATCTGACACAAAACACAACTCTATTCCTGAGGCCTTTGATCCATCATAGGTATATTGATGCCGGTGACTGTACTTGACATGCTTACCACACACATTATAGAGATCCTAATCTGGGACCGTCAGCTTTGTATGAAGGATGGAACAATACTAATTAGGGTAAACTGGTAAGACAAGTCGTTAGGTAAATGAAAGATAGTCAAGCTTAACCAAATAAAGTAGGAAGTTGATAAATAAGAGATTAGTTTAAAAAATAATAGACAAGAAACAGTAGATGGATATCTAGGTATAGGTACTCCTTATAATAGGATTATTTTGAAGAGAAAGGGTCTCCTACATATCAGTTGCTACTGATATGGGCAGCGTCAAGTATTTGCGAGCTGAGCTGAGGTAGACTGTTATCATAACTCACAATGGAATGATGTGTAATGTGGGAGTACTCACCGCGCTCTGCAGGCTGGTGGAGAGCTTGGACAAGTCCTGCAGCACCTGGTCGGTGTTGGCCTTGAGCACCTTGTTCACCTCCTGCGTGTTCTTGCTGTTCACCAGCTGGTTCCACTGATCGGAGATGGTCTTCGAGAACTCCTTTGCGTGATTCGCGAGATCGTCCCAGGGATTGGCGGCGGGCGCGTCGCGCCTCACCATCCCGGCGTTAGCCTGCACGACAAACTGGTTAGACATCACACCGACAAGGATTAGCACGGTAGGTTTAAACCGAACGAACGAACATTCTTCCACTTCCGGTTGATATTTTGTGAAGCAATTGAAGGGTCATGCCAGAATGTGGGTTCGCTCGGTTTAAATCCGGAATCACATGAAGGAAGGTACGGCAAAAGTTAATTTGCTACTTAATCACTCACCAGAGCCAAGAAGGCGACGAGAACGATGAATTTGGCAGACATTTTGTAGGATGGAGTGTTTCGGGCGGTGTGTGCTGGAGCTGCAACAGAGCGGGAGTGATGAGTGGGCGGCCGACGGCGCGCTATATAGCGGCGCGGCAGGGCGCGGGGGCGCGGGGCAGGGAGGTACGTCCCTCGGGGCGGGTGCCCTGCGCCTGCGCCCTCGTGCACCCCGGGCCCCGAGCGGCCGGCGCCCGCGAGATAGCCGGGCGGCGCGGCCCGGTCGTGACCGCGGAAGTCAGCCCAATGCGCGGCCGCTCACCTTCATCTGACATTATTTATTAGCTCAATGGCTTACCCAGGTGTTTTCTGAACATTCTGAGTGCTGACGATTGCATCTGCCTGTAATAAATACCTATTCTCCAAAAGAATGTCAATTTTTGAGAAAGTGTTTTTTGATTATTGTACAGAAGGGTGCATTCATTTGTTACTTTAATAGGTACCTACTACACGCATAGGTATTATGTTTATGTAAAGCAAGCTATAATCTGATATTTATGCGCAAGTGTAATTGTATTGTGTGTAATAGTACATTACGTACCTAGGGCGGTGAATTCGTGAATGGCCCAGATCGCAGGTGTTTGTGGCCCGAACCGAAGGTGAGGGCCATGAATATGCGATCTGGGGCTTTACGAATTACCGCCCGTGGTAAATACACAATTTTACGTCTTCATCTGGCCACAATGCGAGTTTTACCGTACGCGCAGCGTGCGGTATAACTCGCATTATGGCCAAGTGTGACGTAAAATAATTTAAAACTCCGATTCTTTAGAGAGATCTGTTGATCGCTGTTTACAGAATTAAACAGACTGAAAGAGATCGCTTACAGGGATAAGTTAGATTATATACCGTTTCAGGCTTATTTGTCTGTATTTTTACAGTCGATTTCTCCAATATCTATACAGAGACTTTATTGTTACTGACATAATAAGACACATGTGTAGATATCTTTGAAAGGTTGTCTGTATAGATATTGGAGAACTCGACTGTATACCAGTGGCTTGGCTTGTGTTGTGTTGGTACTTATCTGCAATACAATATTTACATAAATACATACCTACAGATAAAAACATGCAGATTTTCGTAATAACTACACATCCAGATTGCTATGGCTATACAAGCCGCGTTAGTAAATAAGTCAGTTACACTTGATTTGGATATACTCGTATTTATGACTTCTGAATACATAGATAAATCCATAATTGTTACGTTTGCCATCATCAAATACAAATACAAAATGTTTTTTTTTTGTAAAACAAACTGTCGCTAGTCCATCGCTAACGACATATTTCAACCATTCCCAGTGTCGAATGTTACGAACTCCACGGGACAAAGGGGTTGGTGCTATTTTAGTCCGATACTACACTAAAGCTACAAGTAATGCTTCTCTAATTTAAGAAACGCTATAAGGTTTGCTAATCAGCAGTGTAAAGGCAAAATGTCAAAATCAGCCATTCCTAGCCAGCGCTAAGACGACCCATAACTAAGTGTGACGTCACAACGTGTAAAGGTGTGTATGTACCTCTACAGTAGTTATACTTAAGTACAATTCAATAAAACTATCGGTAGCTTACAATTTACTTTTGTTCAATAGAAATACTTATTCGGAAACTTTGAAATCTCGTATTTTTAACCGACTTCAAAAAAAGGAGGAGGTTCTCAATTCGGTTGTATATATATTTTTTTTCTTTTTCAATGTTTGTTACCTCAGAACTCCCGTCATTGATGAGCCGATTCATTTTTTTTTTTTTGTTTGTATGTATATGCTTCCAGGTGGATCCCATTTTTTTGAAAATTCAATTGGATGATGGGATCCATGAGGAATTGAGGGAACTCCTCAATTATATTAGGCACGCGTGTAGTGATTTTGGTATTTTCTATTATAACTCGTGTATTTACATCCGGAAATCATAAATTGGTGGAGTGGAATTGATGATGAAGACCACAGATGACTTACGGAATTCCTCAATTATGTACTTAAAAGTACAAAAGTATATCACAGATTCTGATAAGATTCCGTTGAAATAGCAACTAATGAAGTGCCAAGGGTGATCCTTGTGGAATCGACGAAAGTCCTCAAATATTATCGGGTCGCATACAGCGATTGGGTTTTTTTCTATACCTAATAATCAACGCATTTGCTCTCGGAAATCAGTTCATGAGGTAAATTGGAAAAGAAATGTTCTCGTGGCTTGGCGGAGTACTAAATTGAAGTCGGTTAAAACTTTGTTTTTAAAGTAAATATTTTTTTTTTTAATTTGATGGTTTATTCTTTTTATTACCCATAGCGTTAATACCTAATACTGGGAAATACACCATGTTGTACAGTCAAGTGCAAAAGTATATACCTACAACACAATACAAATACTCTTTATTGTACAACTCAAAACATAAAAAAGACCTATTGAAACAATCCTATCATAAACACCGGAAACTTAATCCCTTCCGCTGATATAAGCCAACATAAGAGTAAGTTGTATTATGCACTAATATATTTGCACTTGGCTGTATCTACGTGTGAAGAGTCCACAAGATCATCGAAGAAGGCTATAACGTCGCTATTGCTGATGTTTGCTGAACTTAGGTATTCTTATGATGTCATAGGCAGGTGCCTGCAGTGTGGCACTGTGGAGGTCCACAGTGCCACACTGCTGTCAGCTGTTAGGCTACGCAACCAAAATGGTTTGTCTTGAACTTGTACGTTTAACCTAGGATGAGTCTACCCTTGTCCGGGAGTCAAAGTGCGCGGCGCGGGTCAGGCCGGGGCGCGTCGGCCACGGCGGGCTCTCGTGCCTCCTGCGGCCCACGCAGCAGCCTCCAGGGATCCCTGACGCTTCCCAGACCAGAGCCCGCGAGGCCTCGCGCAGGCAAGACGCTGCTGCGCGAGGCGCCAGTGAGCCTTAACAACTTCGTCAATTGCTCACTATTTGGTTGCTTACACTAGTTAGATCGCTACAGAGCTCTATGTCATAATTTGCGCCTGGGACACCCGAAACCTTAGTGATAATAACTACCTATGTAGTACCCTATAACTGATAAGCGAGTTGTCATCAGTTCTGAAAAAAGTAGCAAGTGTATGCACAATAATCAGGGGGCGCGGGCGCTATCACTGTGCGTCGTCCCTTCCAAGTCCGACGCCTGACCCCGTAGCATGGACAGCCTTATCACACGATAAGTGACAAGATAGAGCGTCCGTCACGGGCTGACACCGTTCAACAGAACGAGACGGACGCTCTATCTTGTCACTTATCGCGTGATAAGTCCGACCATGATACGGGGTCTGAGCCACGCCTTCAAATTCTTCATAACGATTTGTCAATTTTAAACAAGGATAAGTAATATTGCATCGATACACGTACTCCGAGAGCGGAACACGTGTGTACTAATATATAGTGCAGTAACACCGCCGGAGCGAAAGTTAGCTTGGGCCACTGGTGTGTTGGCCACATTTCCTCGTTGCATTGCAATTCCACTCCGTTGGCCGAGGAAGTAGCCAGCTGTATTTTCTGCAATTTTTTTATTTAAATTCTTTGTAAAGTCTGCGGGCGTGCACGGTTCAAGAGTTTCTACAGCGAAGGCCGCAAATATGTAGCAGTTTGTCAGGCCCGCATATTTGCGGCGCTTCGCGGCTTCTGCCGCTGATGCTGCCCCGCCCGCCCTGAAAGAAGTTGCGGCTAAATGGGACGGGGTCAGGGTGTCTACGCAGGTGACATCCCAGATAAGTGGCTGAGCCAATCCGCCGGATTGGGTCAGCCCCGATGGCTCTCCTGCCATCATTACGGGCCAGGCCAGGAGGTTCCAGGACGGCTGGCACGTTTACGCTGGCAAGAGCCCGACGGATAACGTCATTAAGGCAGGCGTGACGGGATAAGCGGCCGGCACTCTTTGTGCATGAGAGGCCGTGGTAGCACTTCGACTCCGCAGGGGCAACGGTGGGGTACTACGATATCTGGGTCTAGACGGAGACCGACAGCCAACCTAAAAGAATTGTTGTCTAGGAGAGTTGATTGATTGGAATTGGGTCTATGAATGAACGAAACTTCAGACAAGAGAATACCTAATTTATTAAACGTTCAGCGCGGTACTCGGTATTCCAGGCTTGAACCTGTGAACCCAACACCTATCCTTGAGCCCGTCAAGTAACCGAAATTAGCAACACAACATTGCGGATCTGTAGGTCGCGACCCGGCTCTGAGATTGCGATAACTCGAGGATAATAGTGTATCAACCGCGTCGTTGATCATGATCATAAACAAATATGAAATAACCGTTAAGCATTCGACAAGTTACCTATTCGTTCCTGGCCACTTACTGGCTACTGGCTGTTACTTAAGTTAAATAGGTGTCAAGCAGAGCTAGCCAGTTTTCCCTGTAGCTGACCGTACTTTACAAGTTCTTTCGTCTTTTTATCTGGAAAAAGTACCACGATACCTTTCACAATGTCTACCGTCTAATGATGTTAATTTTTATGAGAAAGGCCGAACGTTCTGCGAAATAAACATATTTTATAGCTGTAACTACCTAGTTGAGTTTGTGGTTATGGTTCAGGTAGGGGCGACTCGGAGCTATGTTCTAATACTTAGAATTGTTGGTGCCAAGATGGGACAAAAGGTATCGCTTAAACATCTAACGGCTCTGAAAGCTAAGGCCGATCAACTAATCCGGCCGGCGCGGGCGAAACACGCCACGACTTGCACATATTCGCATTCGCAAACCATTCGCATCGTTTGATGCGAATGCGAAAGTTGAAGCGAATATTTAAAATAATGCGAATCATTCGCATATGCGAATGCGAATGCGAATATTAGTAACATCCTTGGTCTAATGATTATAATAATGTCTGTGTATCTGTCTATGTGGTATGGTAGCTCCCAAACGGATGGACCGATTTGAATGCGGGTTTTTTTGTGTCATAGATAATTTTAACCCGAGTGTGTTAGCCATGTTTCATGAAAATCTGTTCAGCCGTTTGAAGATCATCAGCTCTTTTCTAGTTGATGAGGGGATCTGATCTAACTAACTTCCTTATGTCCGATCGATTCGAAATTTGGTACCGTGTTACTATAATGACATTTAAATTATATGGTAAGGTAACCATGACCTGATCAGCCGTTTGAAGATCATCAGCTCTTTAAAAGTTGACGAGGGGATCTGACTACCTTTCGTATGTCCGATTGATTCGAAATTTGGTACAGTGTTACTTCAATGATATTGAAATTATATGGTAACTAGCTTCCGCCCGCGACTTCGTCTGCGTGGACTCGGGATAAAAACTATCCTATATTTTAATCCAGGCTATAAACTATCTTCGTGCAAAATTTCATTCAAATCGGTTCAGCCGTTTAAGCGTGATTAAGTAACAAACATCCAAACATCTAAACTTTCGCATTTATAATATTATTTAGTAGGATGTAACCATGACCTGATCAGCCGTTTGAAGATCATCAGCTCTTTAATTGTTGATGGGGGTTTAATTGTTGATCTGACTACCTTCTATATGTCCTATCGATTCGAAATTTGGTACCGTGTTACTTCAATGATATTGAAAGTATATGGTAAGGTAACCATGACCTGATCAGCCGTTTGAAGATCATCACATCACTTTAAAAAGGACAAAATAAAAGAAAAATTTAAAAACCCCCCGCCCCGACACCAAAAATAGACTAAAAACGAACAAATCATATTTTAAACCTATTTCAATTATTGGTGTATTTAATTTTAGGTTTTTTTTTTATTTTTAGTTTAATTGGAATTCTTAATTAAATATGCAATTTCAATTATTATCGTCACATATATTATGTAAGTTCAAATATTTTCCAAGCGTCGACGCGTCGGGGGACCGCTTCAGTCGCACGACGGTCCCCCGATGCGACGACGCTTGGAAAATAAAAATATTTGAACTTACATAATATATGTGACAATAATAATTATTAGTAGTTTATGCAACTGATACATAATCAGAGGCCTTAAAATACGAGTGTGGTTTTATGAAACGAGCATGAGCGAGTATGTACAGTTTCATACACTACTTCTTTATCTACATACCTACATATCATATAGGTAAGTACTCTAAGATGGGTTCAGAAGCCGTAGGGAAATGACTTGCGCATTGCTACTATAGTGCTACCTATAAATAGGTTTAAAATATTATTTGTTCGTTTTTGGAGTTAATTTTTTGTGTCGGGGGATTTTTTATCCACTTGTGGGGTATGTAATTTAACCATTTTTAAATTATTATATTGAAATACAATGTATATTGTTATGTAAATAAATGACTAATGACTAATGACTAACCTTTCGTGCGTGTTTAAGAAGCTTTTGACAAATAACAAAACGTTAAACGCTCATAATACCTACAAAATTGTATTTCTGTTGCCGCTATAACAACAAATACTAAAAAACAGCATAAAATAAATATTTAAGAAAAGAGAGCGAGAGAGAGAGTAGAAGAAAATTGTTTGTTGCCTTCATCAGGCGCTGGGTCTCAACATGTATGGGAAAACTAAAATCCGACTCGCACTTGTATCTTAATTTTACTGTTATCAAGATATTCATTATTTCAATTTAATCAGATTTGCTGCTTTAACCACTGTTAATGCTACATTCAACGATTTTATAGAAAAAAACATTTTTTTTTCAAGTAATAATTATGCTTATTTGTTTCTGTGAATGTACTCTGCAATATGCAGAAGTTAACAGAAATTCCCGGGAACACCGTTTAAATTAAATAAAGGTGTCACTCGCGGGTAAAATACAACTTTGCACCCTTGTATGACAAATCACTATTATTACCCCTGATATATCTTGAACGAGTCAAAAGCTAAGTATTTAGGCAGCAAAATTATAACCTGTGACTATAGACGCACTTAGGATATCATCGCACGCATAGCCATGGCCAAAAAGCTTTCAACAACGCTTAAAAGCAAAGATAGGTTATGAAATATGAATAGCAGATGTCGAGCGCTCTTGAGGCATCCTGCATCCCGAAACAGGTTGAGTTGAGAACTTGAGAGTAAGTGCACGCCCCGCCCTGCACGTCTATCATGCGACGGCCGCGACATACTCTCTATATCTCTTGTTCTAAGTGTTCTAATAAGAAAGAGACGGATAGTGCGAGAAAAATCGAGAGAGCTCGCGCGCCGTCGCATGATAGCCGTCGTGCTGGGCCCTGAACGACCGCCGCGCCGCCGCCGTAGTGGAGATGCGTTATCCGTTATCGAAGCGCGACCTGTGCTGTGCTAACCCTAGCCGGGCGTGCATCTTGCTTTCAAACATTAACTAAACTACCTATCCTACTAATATTATAAATGCGACAGTTTGGATGTTTAGATGTTTGGATGTTTGTTACTCAATCACGCTTAAACGGCTCAGCCGATTTGGATTAAATTTTGCAAGAAGATATTTTATAACCTAGATTAACATATAGGATAGATTATATCCCGAGTCCACGCAGACGAAGTCGCGGGCGGAAGCTAGTGTATAATAAATACGTATAGGTGACGATATTGGTAGGTTATTACAAAGTACAGTCCAGTTCAATTGATGATTGAGCCTGAAGGTGGGACAACTACCAGGAGGCCAGAAGATCGGTGTTCTGCCGTTTCGCAGAACTTTTTTTGGCCGAATTTCATTTGCTAACTAACGTTTCGCCGACGATTCACTTTGACAACTAACGATTACCAAAATTTTATATGACAACTTTTTAATTCGCAGAATTATTATAAAGCGGATTATTATAACGCCTTTACACTTTTGGCACTCATCATTTGTCAAATCTTTCACTTGGTCGAACAACTCTTGGACGAATACGTTTAGTTGATGCAACAGTTCCCTTTTCATACATTAGGCAAGATACAAATAAGAAAAGATACTAGCATATTCGTTGGTTGGAAATATTAAATTTATAAATAGAAATGCGACAACAGGGATTTTACAAAATTCATAAAATTCAAGACAAACTAACTAGGGATGATAAACAAGTAATTTTACACCAACAACAAACGAACCGCTCAATGAAAGTTTTTCAAAGAACAACGGCAACAGGAACAGCAGGGACTTAGTGGCAAAACCGACTCGGATCGCGGAAAGGTTATTTTTTTAAATAAAAGAGCGGAAATACTTGTTCGCAACCAGGGTTTGAAATACCGGTATTTTCCGGAACCGGTATCATGACCTTCAACCAGGAACCGGTATTAGACTTGGTACCGGTACCGAGGTACCGGTATACCTAGCAAAAGTACCGGTATTGCTAAAACCGGTATCCTACATGATACATGATACCGATACCTTGAGTACCGGTTAATTGATGAAATTTACCCGTTTTTAGCAGTTAAAATACCGGTACTCGAAAGAGAGTCGAGTGATTGAGAGAGAAAGAGAACACTATAAGTTATCTAATCACATCGCGAGTTGCGGTTGTGCGCGCAAGCAATCGTTGGAATTATATTCTTCTACTAGACGTGCCCGCGGCTCCACCCGCGTGAATGAATTATATGAACGTATTTGTCACAATTGCATTATGTTCATGAGCCCTGCTTAGCCGTTGCTAAGCATCATGACGATATGGAAATAAAAAAGAGTACCTATATTTTCATATAAGTACATTTATAGTAATACGGGCGTAGACAAAAGAAAGAAGGCAAAAAAAGATGTCTAGTGACGAAAATCTCATTCAGATAACTCAAAGAATTACGAAGCTACAGCCGTTTCAATATTGCTTGTTAGAGAGAAAACGCAAACAGTTTGTCACATCACAAACTGCGAGGCTGCCGCAGAGCGCGTCGCGCGCGCGGCAGGCCGCGTCGATGCCGGCGCCGAACACGATGGGGCGGCACAGCACGTTGCCGTGCTGCGAGCGTCAATTGTTTCACATGAATGCGAAAAGGGACAGACCATACCCCTTCTTAAAATTTTGGACACTTTTAACTTCGTGATTATTTAACCTCTTGCGTCGATTTTTTCTCCATTTGACTACATTTTTAATTCTTTTTAGAGCAAATATGACATTATTGATTATTATATTATTATTAAGTCTCTACACCCCTATTGAAAAAACCTCTTGTACTCTGCGGCCACCAAAGAGTACTCGTCAACGTCGACAGCCCAAGCGCGAGCTATAGCCGTATACGCTTTAAGCCCACATCACACTGCACTGGCGCAGCCTGGCCGCAGCGGACCATAGTAAACTTATCATTAGCTGTCAAATTTACTATTGTCCGCCACCACAGGCCGCGGCAGGGTGTTGCAGGCCTTACATACATACATATTTATTTCCTTTTTTTATCTGCATAGCACAATGTTTTGAACTGGAAATTTGGAATCTTCGCACTTTGATTGCGATTACTGAACACTGGAATTTTGTGTTCAGTAAGCGCAATCAAAGTGTTTCACTCACTGTTTAGTTTATCAACCGAAAATAATAAAAACAAAATTTTAATTATAACATCTTGTATTCTAGGTGTCACAGACAATTTATTTATTTATTTATTTAAGCTTTATTTTTTCCATATTGTTAGTATTCACTAATCTAAAAAGTTGTGTTGTGTTAATATTTTTATACCAATATATATGTTTTCTTATATGGTTTTCTTATGTGGCGATATGGCCTGCCCATTTCCACATAAGGCACAGTGCTTAGTGAAGTGCATCTGTTATCTTTATACATTTTCTAAAAACTTCATTTCTGGTTTTATGTATGCTTTCTTAACTTTAATAAACTTCTCTAATATTGTCCACCCATCGAGCTGGTGGACGGCCGACGCTCCTTTTACCTAGAAGTAGCCACCAATCTGACACCTTTTTGGTCCACCTACCACCATTCTGCCTGGCAAGGTGTCCTGCCCAACTAATGGTATTTCCAACATCGAGCACCTTAGTGCGACGTCGGATCTCAACATTCCTCACCCGGTCTTGTACTCTACCGATCATGTCGTATATAACCGAATCAAGATCCAGATGAGAAAACAATAGGTCCAGCCGATCAGAGCCACTTCAATCAATCAATTTTTGGGGCTATATGGCTCCGTCAAAGCCTTGATGATTCCGAATTCCGCCAATGTCAAGTTTGGATAAGACACGGCCAGTATTTAATCTTGACGGTGGACTACAGGTAGTGTTCGGTAGTATATCCGACCGATCGAACATCAGAGCACTTGTTGCACATGATAACAAACGATAAATAATAATTAAAGGCAAATTTTCAAAGTAACAAACAGTGACAGTGACGGAAGGTTGAACCCAACCAAATGTAGTAGCGTAGTTCCATTTCATGTAAAATTCTCTAACCGCAATTTCAAAGTTCACTTTTAATCATTAATATTTATAAACAGTATGTTTTTTTAGCCGAATGACTTTATAACGATTATACTAACATGGAGATGTAGTCTCAGATATAATCAAATTACGTAAAATGGAATGGAATGTGATTCGTACGTTATCCGAACATTTCCGAAGATTTCCGAACAATGGCCTACGTTTCAAATTGTCAATGTTATCGAGATTTCATTACGTGATTGTAGAAAAAATACACAACTGAATCGGGAGCCTTTATGCTCTTATTCTAAGGTAATATCCAGAAAATTGATTCTTACATTTATTTGTCGTGTTACTTGCGTTGTTTTTGAGAAACGTGTCGCCGGAGATCGTGTTTTTTGTAAGGCGCTATCTCGCTCGTTCCTTCGTGTTTTATCCCGTTCTGGTTTTTCGATTTTATATAATAGATTAGACGCGTCTGGATTAATGCTTGTCGGGGGTCGGTAATTGGGACGATCTAATTTGTGGTAAGTCGTAATTGAGGTGTATGTAAGGTGTAAGAATTAGCAGTGAAGCCAGTGTGTGATAGTGATAGCTTTCCGCTATTGACTGACTTGACGGTAAGTGTCATTAATAACAATATTTACGAAAGTTCGGTGACATTAAGATTATGGCACCATCGACCTGATCTGATCTGGTCATAGAGTCGGAAGGTGACCACAACAGGCTCTCTGTAACAAACCCAGGTACTTAACCCCATCGAGTTTGGTTGGACTTATTACTTAGATTTGTGATGTGATGGATGACTAGTGATGAGTAAGTAAAGTACAATGTACAGCGACCACGCGACTATGGGTGGGAGTGGGACATGATGATTGGTTATTTTTAAACGATTTAAAAATGGAGATTTTTATATTTTATTCTATGACTACTATACCATAGACTCGATTAATCGAAGACAGTTGAACTGATGTTGGTTTGGTAATTGCGTTTTACGTATCAATGTATGTTAAACTTTGTATGAATGTTTACGTCACACCTGGTCATAAACTGGAAATTACCACCCACTTTGCGTGCGGAAAATCCCACTTCCTGGCCAGAGAGAGACGTAAAATATTGTACTCACTACGGGCGGTAACCAAGAAAGCCTCCGGTCGCATATTTATCGCCCTTGTCTTCGGCTCGGGCATCAAATACCTGCTATCTAGGGTTTGCAAGATCCGCCAATATTTCGGATCCGGATATTTCGGATATTTAAATCGAACGGATCCGGATATCCGGATTTTTCGGATAAAACGGATCCACAAGGTTTTTTTGGTATAAAGTAGGAATTGTAAGTCCAAACTAAGAAAAAACTAAAAAAGCGTCCAAGTGCGTGTCGGACCACGCACAACGAAGGGTTCCGTGCCTATTAAAAAGGTCGTATCGTTACTGAAATCTTATGGGACTTACGTCCTTTTCTTTAAGGAAGGCAATTTTTTAGAAATATCTTGAACACCTTTGAACCGATATTGTTCAAAACCATTTTCGCTGAAAGAATTTAGTAAGCCCTATCTCCATGTTTTTTTTCATATTTTTAAAATACACGGTTCAAAAATTAGAGGGGGGGACGACGACACAATTTTAGTGACTTTCGGGGCGATTATCTCCGACTCTATTCACTTAACCTTATATTTATTTTGAAAGGCCTATCGATTAATGTGCCACACGTGGGCCTGCAATGTTTTTTTTTTTTACTTAGTTTTATGTATGGAGTGCACCCCAAAAAAAATTTTTTTTAGTAAGTTAATTACAAACCTATGTAGCGGCTAACAAAATACACCTATGCTCAAAATTTTATTCAAATACACCTTACAGTTTTAGAATAATGTGCCTGTGACATAAGGACGGACAGACAGACAGACATGACGAATCCATAAGGGTTCCGTTTTTTGCTATTTGGCTACGGAACCCTAAAAACGGCCATACCACCGTATTTAGGTATATAACTGAAAGATTTTAAATAGATACGCATTCCCGAGTTCATAAGGGGTATAAAACTTTATTTGAAACAAAATAAAGTTTTATACTAACTTTTAACTTACGACTACAAACTAACTAGCGAAGTTAGTTCAGTCACTGAAAGCTGTCACTTGAATAACTACTCCGTACCTGGCGCTCGTACCCTACTGCTGTCGGACCACGCACAACGAAGGGTTCCGTGCCTATTAAAAAGGTCGTATCGTTACTGAAATCTTATGGCACTTACGTCCTTTTCTTTAAGGAAGGCAGTTTTTTAGAAATATTTCGAAAACCTTTGAACCGATCTTGTTCAAAACCATTTTCGCTGAAAGAATTTAATAAGCCCTATGTCCATGATTTTTTCATATTTTTAAAATACACGGTGCAAAAATTAGAGAGGGGGACACAATTTTAGTGATTCTCGGGGCGATTATCTCCGACTCTATTCACTTAATCAAAAAAATTGCTGAGAAACCTTATATTTATTTTGAAAGGCCTATCGATTGCTGTGCCACACGTGGGCTTGCAATGAAAATTTTTTTTTTGACTCAGTTTTAAGTATGAAGTGCACCCCTAAAAAAATTTTTTTTTAGGAACTTAATTACAAAACTGTAGCGGCTAACAAAATACACCTATATCCTCAGAATTTTATTCAAATACATTTTATAATTTTCGAATAAAATGCCTGTGACATACGGACAGACAGACAGACAGACATTATGACGAATCCATAAGGATTCCGTTTTTTGCCATTTGGCTACGAAACCCTAAAAAGAGATCTTTTGTTCCGCTTAAACACTGCTTGCGCAGCGGTCAATGGGTATAAGTACTCGAAATGATTATCTATTATTAATTAATTATGGGTTAATTTTATGTTATAATCAATGTAGGTATATTTTTATAATGTGCTTTGCACACTCCGAACTCATCAAGACAGCGCAGCGATAGCATAGGTAGGTACCTACTCGTATCCGGGAGCACGCATGCACTTGTTGTTCGAAACATTATACATATACATATACATATAGTAACTAACGATGATGTAAACTAAACATTAGCGATAACTGGCCGGCGATAACGCGGCAAAGTCCGCGGGACGAACGAGCATCGCGGAACTTTCCCCAACAGACACTTTGTTAATCAATATCAAGGACATTGCCAGCGGAAAATACCAGACTATCCGGCTCTACTCTAATTATTATTATAACAGGTAAAATTTGGAAAAGGAATGAATTGCAGAACAGGGCCCCTTGCGGTCTCGCCAGGTACGGCTCTACCCAAGCAGTTCTGCTAACCTTTTCAATGGCGGTGGTTATTCTACGGCTTATGCTTTAAGGAGGCGTGAAATCCCCGAGTGTATTAAAGGTGATGGTGTACTTGAGCGTTTCTCAAAAAAAATGCCACTATTATTAATTGTACTTATAGGAATTTTATGTTAACTATTTCCACTCAGAATCAGGAGCTCTTTCGACCCTGGTAGGACAAAAAACTGTCCTAGAGATATTTTTCCTATTGTGTTACCATTTACCTTATACTTTGTATGGTGGTAACACAATAGGAAAGTTCAAAAATGTATGGACATTTTGGGACACTTTTTTTCTCCTACTGGGATGGAAAGACATCGTGATTCTGAGTAGAAATAACAAAAAAGTTGCGGAAAATCTCCGAAAAAATGTAGTGGCATTTTTTTTGAGAAACGCTCACTTACCTGTGGCAGACGGCGGCGCGGACTGGCGGCGGACTGGGGCCGCTGCGCCGGCGCCGCGTCCTACGGGGCCATTGTCTGCCAAATACACACCTCTATTATACTACCGTCCAACGCCAAAGAGGCTTATATCATCGTGGAATTCGGTGGAGATACGCTGAACGATCGGATGAACGCGGTAGTATAGTATGGCTGCCGCCACTATTATATATATTCGTAGGGCTGTGTCTCCACAAAGGTTCTGGTTAGATTTTTAACCGACCAAGAGGAGGATCTGAAAGGTAGTACGTATTATTTATTTTATGTTTAACGTTCAGATGTTAATCACGTTGTTCGAATTTAAAATATCTAATTTTGATGGGGATGGGGTTTTTTGAAGTCGTAGAAAAAAGTAACTCCGGCTTGCCTAAGCTTACTGTATAATACATAATATACATATAATCTGGGGGCACGGTGTTGTCCCTCTAAGAACAACAAGTCGAAGATACCCCCTATTACTCGAAGCTTTTCGTTGTACCTATTTTTCCAAGCGCAGAAATAATCTTAATAATACTAAAGAGCCCATATTCCTGACGAAGCTTGCCTATATTTTACATCCGAGATTTTTATAAATACCAAGAAATCCTCGATCTCGATATATTAAAAATAGCAAAAGGGGGTGCTGGATTGTATGCGACATTATTTTGCGTATGTGGTACAATCACGAACTTTAATTTGGGACCCACTTAAGATTCACAATCCTGTCAAATTTTATAGGAATACAAAGAATATTTTAGAAAAAAGGGCCATAAATTAAAGAACGCGACCGTACAAACGCCAGTACAGTTAACTGACCATCCCGTCTTCATATTATATAGAACCTTATTACAATGCGTATAAAGTGCACGGATGGCCAGTTAGCTGTGTTGTCGATAGTACAGAATTACAGATAGGTACTTCCTGAAGTACAAACCAATTAAGAACTTGATTTTGTACCGTAAGTACTCTATTCAAGCATAGATATTTTTTTCAGCGTTCTGAAGCGCTCGAAACATTATGGACTAATTTACTTTAAAAACAAAGTTTCAACCGACTTCAAATCAGTGAGTACCCAAATTGCTTCATGTTTGCCTTAAGTTTGAAGAGTTCCCTCGACGTCTCCAGGATCCCATCACTAGACCCTCATCAGACAACCACGGAACCACCTGTGTTCACAGAACAGAATCACGCGCCTTCCAAGGCGCCTACGGTTGCGACATCAACCTAGTATAAGTTAATCTTAAGATTCCGCACATTTGTACATAAGAAGTCTATCTAAAGATCAAATATAAGTAACTCTGCACCTTTTTCTACATCTTGCACTTTACACCTACAGTATACTAAGAAAAATATGTAATAAGTAGTGTGCTGTAGGCAAATATTGTATATAACCACTCACTTGCTTTCGGATTTTAAAAAAGGTAGCCTAAATTGCTTTCAATTTTTCTTTATCAAAGAAGTCCATACTTCACTTGGCAACGACAGTTGCCACCATCAGTTTAGGGGTGTGCGAAATTGGCAACTGTGGTTGCCACAAGCAAGTGAGTGGATAAAGAATAGGAAGTAATAAATCAAATTAGTTACCAATTTTCCGTTGGTGTTTTATTACCTAAAACCCTGCACTCTCACCTTAATACACCTTCAAGCCCTCAATCGATCAAATGAGCCTGTTTGATCGGCTGTGAGAAAATCACCCTCCGCTAAACCCAATTTCCTCCCCGTAGGTATCCATCTGTTGCCTTAGGGCTCGTGGTAACAGATATCCCTGTCTACATGGGTACGTGTGTGTAAGGTGTAAGTCAAGGATAAGTTAGGGACTGAGGGACGTAGGATGGTAAGCTCCCTTGCATAAACCCACCCCTTAATCTTCCACAGTCTGTGCGGTCGCACGCTGGATAACATCATTCCCATCCTAGGGTAATTACCACTAAACCCGATCCAAGGGTAATTATTACCGAAATTCCAATCCTAGGGAAATTACTACCCTTTTAAACAAAAAAGATATTTCCACATAGAGGAAATCAAATGTTCGGAATTTGTACCTATAGTTTGCTTTTGACTTTGGAACCTACCTACCACTTACGTCGTTATTATACTTTTAGCACAGCTTACGAATGGTCAGTTGACTGATCTTCGTTGGTGTTGGCTCATCTTGCACAAATCGGAAATAAACCGTCAATAATATACCTAAGTCAACATGATTAGCCTACATTCTCCGGAGGGGCGCGCCGGCTTAATCGGAGGAGTGAAACAAAACAAAGATACGGAGAGGTCACGCGACCGCCAGCTCCCTTGCGGGCGAAGGTTGACACGAATTATTTTGTTTCAAAATGTTTCATAATTAAATGCGTGGCTATAAGTTACCGAAAGCAACAGCATGCCGTGTGATCATTATATAATCCATTTTTTAAAGTACGATGTACTCCAAAAATGATGTTAAGCTAACTTAGCTCAGCTTGTCGGGAGTGCCGGAGTGCAGCCACTGGGTCGCGGAGCGCCGCACAATGGTTGCGGTCCTTGCACTGGATGACGTCTTGCTGCACAACGTCGTTGCGGCCATATTGAGCTGCGAGAGATCCTGGGCTGCGGTGGCCTCCTTTTGCGATACAATCATCTCGAAAAAGGAGACGGCGGAGAGGGAGTGCGAGGATAGAGCAGACGCACCCCTAATCGGGCGTAGACGAAGAGGGAGAAGACGCGCACGGTTTGCAGCCGTAAGCCGTATCCTCCCCCAGTTAGGGTCTTAGTGGGTTGGGGACTCAAATTCCACGGCCTTACTTTGTTTATGGGAGGAGCTCAGCTGCGATCAGCTGTCGCCGCATCCGTTAGTATCCATTAGGTGGAGATTATGCTTAAGTGTCACAGGAATCATTTGTGTCCAGCCATATTAAATGTATCATTAATATTGTTATACAAGTCACTGCAGCGTGATAAAAGAGATAGAGGGCCTACATGGGGCTGGGGCCCTTTTCTTTATCAAAATCACTAATATGGCTACAACAAAAGTTAAAATGTACACCTTTAAAGTGTTCATGCCGTTCATGGCTTTGCGGGATGGCGGTCGCGGACCAGGCACGGTAAGCGAGGTCAAGTAACGTCGATCCCGGTCAGTTCTTGGATGGGTTAAGTCGTGTCCTCTCTATCAATGTCAGAATTTTCAATCTACCAGGTGAATTCAGTGGGTATCTATTTGTTTTTGACCACTAGATCGTCGGTTTCAGATGTTCTACTTTGCTTGTAGGTATTGATATTATTTAATTATCGCGTCGCTCTCTTGGCCAAGCCAACCCTAGACGCGTGGACTCGTCATGTATTATTATGACCTATTGCAAGGTAATGTCAATGTCGTGCGAGCATTAGTGTGGCTCATCGAGGGCTGGGACTTGATACTGACTAATGAAGTGTCGCGTCCGTGCGTGAAGCATGACCACGGCGCGGCGGCGTGGCAGTGCGCCCGCTGTAACATCCTCCCTAGTATCAACTTTAAAAGCCTACTTCAGCCTACCTACTCTTATACTTACTCTACTAGAAAATCTGAAGCTGAAGCTCTGGAAAACTTGAAGTTATAAAGTTCTGTAAATATCTTCAATTCCTGAAGCTTTAAGCTGCTGAAATCTATATTATAGGGTTCTAACTGAAGGGAAAGAAAATAAATCAAACAAGGAATGAGAGAGAGAAAACAAATTAACAATACATTTATTCAGAAAAGTGATTTTACTCGAAACTTTGACTATTTTATCTAACAAAGCCGGTGAGGACTTTATTAGACATCCGCGTTGATTCCTAGGCCAATCCTAAACAAGGGAAAACAATGCGGACTCAACAAAAACCCTTGTTGCCAACCTTATTCTAGTACACTTTTATTTATCTGGCATTATTACACTATTCAAATAATTTTGCTACATTCTTAAATACGCAATTATATTATTAATTGGAAAACTACGTAAGTAAACAATTCAAGCGTGATCATCTAATGTCAGGACTAAAAACCTAGTTGTGAAATGTAGTAACCAGAATTCTCTGAGGTGTGAGAAATGTACGAGCAACTGAAGCCAGACCATGTCCAAGCAAGCATTGTTAATAAAGCTAAATAATAACTATACTAAAATAAAATTACCTTAAGTAAATGTATTCACGCCCTACAATATCTTAATTATAAATGTTACTAACTGAACACAATACCGTCAACTGCTACAACTTTGCCAACCTGCCACAATTTTGCCCATTTTATAAAAACTTACTTTTCTACCAAACCGTTACATATTTTTTTCTTCCATAAATAGTACAATTTGTAGAATTTACCTGGCAACCCATTTCAACATATTTTTTCCTGGTAACACAGGTACTATTGAACTTAGTCGGTGTCAACGCTTGAATAGCAACCACGTGTTTTTTCGATGTGTTCAAAACTTTTATTAAAAGTGCGAAAATATCTGTTATAACCACTTGTGGAGTACTCATATGGTAAGTAAATATGCTCTTTTCGATGTTTTATGTAGTTTTTCGTGTAAATAAACTCATTAAAGGCCAGAATGACGACGGGCAATGTTGGGCAAGGTTTCTTAGAATGTACATGTCCCAATATTGCCTGGTCTAGGGTTGTCACTATCAAGTAGTTTTGCACCGTCAATATTAGGTAGGTACTCTTATAGGCAGATTTGCAGGGCTAAGACGCCAAGTTGATAGCCTGATGAAAAGTTAAAAATAATCTATGAAAACGTACTTTGAAGTGGCAGTTTTCTTTTTTTTACTATAAATGGGCTGTAAATACATACATACGTCTGGATTTGAACCCACGACCTTTGAATTAAAAGCCGTACGCTTTTACCGCTGGGCCACCATCGCTTCCTAAAAATCCCACGTGTCGACGATTTTGTTTTCAGAAACGTTTAATTGAAATTTTATGCCGTGAGTTATTAGAGAACGAATTAATATTTTCAAAAAAATACATAAATTATTGTAAGTATTTTAATTGTGATTAGATGAGGCTGAGATTTAAAAGTTACAATGATTACTAGGTGTTGCAGAATTTCTGTTTCAACTCTAAGTTCCTAAGATTTTTTTTATTGTGGTTAATTTTAATTTCAAATTATTTTAAGTTAGAATAATTATATAACAAAATTAATGTTTAAGTTTCAAGTTCCTAACATTTAGTTTTTGAAAAATGTAGTTTAAATTCTACTTTGGTTTTATAACCATTTTTTTTATTGTGGCGTAGACTTAGATGAGACTGACACTATTTTCCAAAAGTAAGAGTTATTACATTAGTAAGTAACATTGCAGAATTTATGTTAATGACTTAATTTCCAAAGATTTAGTTTTTGATATATTTATGGTGAGAAGGAGAAGGCTGTCCACCTACGCAGACATCGGTCCAGGGATCAATTAAGATAGGGCGTCACTGTGCTCATAGAAGACTATGATTTGCAGTAAGGCTGGCTGTCCGCAACAGATTTTGTCAGTGCCGATGTAAGCGTCGGAGAAAAATAGGACTAAATCTTATATGTAGGTACGTTTATTTTTGATTTTAGACATTATTATTGAAACAATATGGCTGTGAGATGATTAGCACTGATTAAGTAATTATTACATTTTGTAGCTTTAGGTTTTTAAATATAATAACATTACCTATTACACTAGTTAGGATTGTTAATTTTGTTATTGATTCATTTTTATACTAGATACTGCTTAGTACCTACTTTATCGGCAATAGTTTGTTGATCTCACAAGCGTGGTTGAATATTTTCATTTTGTTTATTTTCTTTTGGAGCTTTCCATAGGTATGCTCATCAATTATGATTTTTTGTTACTTATTCGTTTTTTTATTATATTCCATTTATTATATTAAAAAATATATGAAAAAAAAACAGTTTTATTAATATCCTTGTCTTTAGCTACTATTAGCTATTTGTTATTTAAACCCCTACAAGACTAAAAATTTGCAAATTTATAATAAAAATGCATTTTTTTTAATTCGTAAAAATATTGGTGTCTATTTTGTTTGGCACAACCCTAGCTACGCTTGGAACAATGTATGGGAATGCTGTAGAACACGTCCCAACTATGCCTATGTCGTAAAAAAAAGACTTGAGTAGTTATTTAGTGTTTCTACTGCCACCTTGGCTTAGATATGACTGCTGGTAACATTAAAAAGGGTTTCCATTTTTAAATATTCCAAATATTACCACAGATAATCCACTAGGCAAAGTTGCAGCTTTTGGCTACAACTTTGACTGCAACTTTTAATGCTTCTAGAAGCTAAACTTTTTATTTTTATCGTACTTTGAACCCTGATACTAGTGTATTTTGACCTAGATTAGCTTAGCAATGTAAGAAACAGTACAGATAACGTATACTTTTGGAGTTATTCGAAAAAAACATGAATTTCCGTGCAAAGTTGTAGCAGTTGACGGTACTAAGAACTGAAACACAGAACCTAACCTATTTATAAAATACCGTCGTTGGCTGTGTGGTAAAAGAATGGCTTTAATAAGCAGGTTATAGTTTATATAGTGGTCAAAAATAGACAAGTTTAATGCGAAGCGAAGTAGATCATTATAAAATATTTTAAAGTGAATAAAGTACATGTAGGTACCTAGAAGTTAAAAGTAAAGAATGGTTAATATAATAGGATCATGACGGATATAGTTATGTGGAGTTGCCATTAAGAAATATAACGTTTAATAAACCTTAAAGCTAGAACGTATTAAGTCGAGACGGCGATGATATTTCCTACAAGGCAGGATTGGAATTGGAAAGGTAATATCTGGCTTCTTACCAAATGTAGGTAATACAAATCTCAATCTAAAAGATGTGAGAACATTGCAGGTGTAAAATAGCTGATTGCAAGCAACCATAAAGCCACAGGACCTCATAAGACTACCATGCATAAGTCATATATGTATTGGCAACTATGTCGAAGGCCGAGTCTCACGAGGACCGATTCCGATGCTAACCCCCTGGGCGCGTCAAGCTAACCACTCGGGCATGTCCCTACCTAACACCTAACACGAGCAAACGGAATATCCTCGTATCAGAGACTATAATAGATATGTGACAATAGCGCCTGACGAATGAACAGTATACATGGCAGTAGTAAGAGCGTAGCCCATAATATTATGAGACCAGGCATTTTATATTGCATAAAGCAAGTGATGAACAACTGTAGCTAAATTAGAAGCCAGTTGGATTAGGTATGTGATGATGCTGCTGCTGCCGATGATGTTGATTTGTTAACCAATTCCGGCCACAACCATCAGTATTTTATATTGCATAAACAAAAGTGATGAACAACTGTAGCTACATTAGAAGCCAGTTGGATTAGGTATGTGATGATGATGCTGCTGCTGCCGATGATGTTGATTTGTTAACCAATTCCGGCCACAACCATCAGTATTTTATATTGCATAAACAAAAGTGATGAACAACTGTAGCTACATTAGAAGCCAGTTGGATTAGGTAAATGATAACGATGACGACGCTGCTGCTGCCGATGATGTTGATTTGTTAACCGATTCCGGCCACAACCATCAGTATTTTATATTGCATAAGCAAAAGTGATGAGCAACTGTAGCTACATAGAAGCCAGTTATATTAGGTATATGATGATATGTTAACCGATTCCGGCCACAGCGACTGTGTGTATTAGATTATGTATACACCATAATTGATGGAATTATAACTTCACGTCGCACCCAAATAAGTACAGCATACTGTACTATGCAAACAAGACAAGCTGTTGCCATTCAGGTTTAGTAAGCAAGCCGTGTATATCTAAATTGACATGTTTTTATTTTTATTGATTTTATTTTAATTAAATTAAAATTATTTAATGCAATTTAAATGTGGATGAAAATTTGAAATAAATGACTATTTAATTTAATTTTATATCATGGGTGATTTTAATGCACATATTAACGAGCCTTTTTACCACGAGCTATTAGAGTTCTGTTCCGAGCAATCGTGGATATGTGCGGATATTAAAGTGCTTGGCCAGGATTCGGGTACGTGCACTTTTATCAGTGATATACACGGATGCGAGAGATGGCTAGATCACTGTGTGGTCACTGAGTGTGGTTGGAGCTCAGTTAAATCCATATCTGTTATTAATGATGTTTTCTGGTCTGACCATTTTCCGCTATATATAGAATGTAACCTAGATATATTGAAACCTGCGTGTAAGATACCGGTATGTAATAATGTCAATCAAAATATTGTCTGGGGGGAGCGCACGGCAGATCAAATTGACAATTATCGAGATATTTGTAATCGTAGGCTAAAGCTCCTAGATTTCCCCCATCAACTAATTGAATGTTGTGATAACTTGTGCAGTAATACGAGTAGTGACCACTTTGCTATACTAGATAAAATGTAGAGAAATAATCAGTATCTTTACGCGCAAGCGCATCTTTAGAGACACATACGCGTAAAAAACCTAGGAAAGGTAGCAAAGGTATATAGCAGGTTGGAACAAGCACGTAGCAGAGGCTCACAGGGAGGCTCGGCTGCACTTTCAGATGTGGGAGCTCGCGGGAAGGCCGAAGCGAGGTAAGGATTTTGATCTTATGTCGGAGAGTAAGAAAGTGTTTAAAGCGAAATTTAAGTGGTGTCAAAACAGACAGGATCAACTTAAGATGGACGCTCTCGCTATGGCACATAATGACATGAACTTGAAGAGCTTTTGGAAAGGAACCCGTAGTCTGAACGTGGGGCCGGGCCTCCCTGCCAGTGCCTAATACTGATATATCATCCGCGAAGAGCGTCCAATGGGCATCTAATACGTTAGGTAAATCATTGATATAGATAAGGAATAAGTGGACGCTAACCTTGAGGGATAGAGCCGGTAATAGAGACACAATTTGATCGGATTTGGTTTATTAATCCGGTCTCGAAATATGCATTCTCTATTTGTACATAATTGGACGCGATTTTCAAAATATGACTAGAACCATTTAAGGGCAGATCCTCTGATTCCAGTATTATGTAATTTAATTAAAAAGGTTTCATAACAGACCCTATCATAAGCTATATTCATATCAAGTAAGAGGCCCATAGCATATTTTGTATTGTTTATTTCATTAAGAATATCTAGGACGTATTTATAGATTGCTAGAGTAGTGGAGTGATGCTTCCTAAAACCGTATTGATTTTGATTTTGAATCTTATACTTTTCATAGAAGGAATAAAGGAATAAATAAATCATGATAGTTTCAAATATTTTAGCTGAGGCTGGCAATAGGACAATTGGTCTATAGTTATTAGCATCAGACGTATTGCCTTTTTATGTATTGGTTTAACAAGGAAATTTTAGCACCAAAGAGTTAGAGTTAATAGAACTTCACACTTTATATTTAAGTAAGTACAGTCGCCTGCTAAAATATCTACTTGTCTACTTTTGCGGCGTACTCAAAAATAAACTGTTATCGCAGTTTGGCGAGTAGGTAATATAACATTGTTAATTGTTTTGTACTTTTGATTAAAAAAAACCGTGATAACCACTGACTAGACTCAGTCTATTATGATTGAAATGGGTGCCACCTAATGTAGACAACAGGAACCCAATTAATTTATAATTTACTTTTTTGCAGAAGTTATTGCCAGACATCTGGAATTTGGCTTACTTACTTGAGTAAAATAAAAATACAATACAACAGTACAAAAATATATAATTAAAATCAAGTCATAATATTGAGGCTTGTCCTGAAAAAATAGTTTGTATATTTAACGATTGCTACACTTCGGCGCTGGCAAGACCCCGATAGATGGCGGCAGCAGCGCCTTCGCTGCACCCGCCGCCTGTAAGCTCAATGTCTGGTCACCGAAAAGGATATAATAAAACACTTACCAAATAAAATAAGTTGTGGTATTGACGAAATTGAATCTTAGTAAAAGCCTGTATCGACCAACTAACTCCAAACCACCAACCACAGCAAATTAATAATTCAATCCTTTGAATGTAGCTTCCCTAATAATTTGAAAATTGAAAAATAAAACCTATTTTAAAAAGGGGGAAAAAAGACGGATTGTCCTGTTGTTGTTGATAATACTCCCATTACAGACCCATCGCTCTTCATACCTACAATATCGATTTTTTTTCAACATTATAAAGACTGTATCGTTTAGTATAAATACAGATAAAACTTGGTCTAACTGTTGATATGTGTAATATTTTGTATTACTATGTTCTAGGGGTTTGATCTGAGGGTATTTTAAGCCATATCTGATATAAGGTTTTATTTTTTAACCGACGAAAAAAACGGAGGAGGCAACGCGTATATTATTATTTTTTATGTATCCACGCATAGCTTTTTACATAGTCCGATTTTGATAATTCTTTTTTTATTAGAAAGGGTCTATCCGAGGTATACCCGAAGTTGGTCCCACAGGAATTTTAAATAAAAATTTCAACCCTAAGGGTAGGAAAACAGGGGATAATTGATTGTTCACTTACTAATTGAAATGTATGACCACGCATGTGTGTGTGTGTGTGAGTGTGTGTGTGTGTGTGTGTGTGTGTGTGTGTGTGTGTGTGTGTGTGTGTGTGTGTGTGTGTGTGTGTGTGTGTGTGTGTGTGTGTGTGTGTTGTAAGTATACCTAAGGATATATTTTTGTAATTATTTTGAGTTTTTAATTAACCTTAATAACTAAGTTCTTAAATTAATCTAAGTGTACCTCAGTAATTTAAAGTCGGCGCCAAACAATCAATGAACAAAGATTACTCCAAACAAGTACAAGTTACACCAAATCAAATTCGGGCGTTCAGGTTGCTGTCTCGCTCACATTAACCATAACTTCGTGAACGCTCGGCATTCTCTGGCGATCACGCTTTACGTAATTAATTAAATATGCTTGTTTGGCGCCGACTCAAAATTACTTAGGTACACTTAGATTAATTTAAGAACTTAAGTTATTAAGGTTAATTAAAAACTCAAAATAATTACAAAAATATGTCATTAGGTATACTAAAAATAGTTTAAGAACTTGGTTATTAAACTAAATAAAAAAGGTTTATTATTTTTTGCTTTTCAGTTTTTTTTCGGCGGTTTAATTTTTTAGTTTTTATATTTTAGGTGCTTTATGACGCTTTCAATATCGTCTAGCAAATTGCAAGGCGTCTAGCAAAGCATTGAAACTACACTTCAAACACACGTCGAACGCGTTCCCGCGCTGCTGCCGCGCTGCTGAGTGTGATAGAGTGTGATAGAGTGATTAGTGAGATACATATTAAATGTGTTGGTAGTGAGAGAGACATGACGCGCGGGCCCGCGCTGCACACGCGTTGCTAACGCGTCGCTGACGCGGCGGTGTGAATATACCGCTTCAACCGCGCCCGACACGCGCCGCGCACGACACGCGTTCGGTGGGTGGAGGCCTTAACAGAAAACCAAAATTGGATTGTCCCACTTAAATATAAAGAGTGCAATTTTTATCGCCATCAAATAATTTGGACGGTAATTTAAAAAATAGGTAAGTAGTCGTGTTCATAATTTATTCTAATTTGCATACTTGCCACGTAATCTAGCATTAGTCACAAAAATAATGCGCAATTTTGTTGATGTTACCTTCATTTAGTGATTGTACGAGCTCGTATGTAGCGGTTAATCTCTGGAACTACCTACTCATCCGATTCCAAAAATATATTTATAATATTATTTTTTAAAGTCATAGGCCTATTGATATTAACCTAGTATAAGTTACCTGATTGTTGCTACAGTAGCTTCACCCTTCCAGGGTCCATGTATCTTAGCTTTAAGTACTTGGTTGCAAATAAATCTTATTTATTTATTAAGTATACGTTTATATTTGTAAAGTCACCTCCAATTAGCATTTAACATAATATAGTGCTCAAAAATAAATAGGTATAGTCCAACTAACGTATAACTAGGGTAATTATGGAAGAAAAAGACATGTTGCGCCGAACCTAAGAAACCGGATAAGGGCTAGCGAGTGATGATGATGATACGAGTAAGAGGTATATTATATAATATACACCGAGCCGAGCGCATCTCTGCGTGCCGTCCGCAGTCCGCAGGTCCGCACCCGCAGGCTGCCTCGGCCAACATGTATGGGCATGGTGAACGCCGTGTTAGATGCGCGAGTGACGACCGTCTCGGGCGCCGCTGGCAGATTGCCGGCACGAAACCGCAGGCGCTGTTTGTTGGTCTTTCTACGTAATATAATCTTAACCTGCTGTCATTGCTGAGTTAATAAAAGACGCAATTAATTCGATACATTTTTAAGTTTAATACGGCGCGGCGTTCATGGACGCGTGTAAAGGTGGTTTTCCACCGGCGAGGCTGGCGGGGCGTGGATGGGCGAGAATTGAAATTAGTATGGGACTTACTACCTATTTGCACTGAGCGCGCTTCTCGCCCATCCACGCCGGTGGAAAACCACCTTAAGGCGGCACATGGGTGGCACCGGTCCGGTTACGCGGCGGAAGGAGATACGCATAATATGTAGGCATGGTACAGCAGTCAGCATCAAAACTAACTGCACAATCGAAGACAACTATCTCCATACAAAAAATCACATCAATACTACGCTCCGTTGCGACGTGAAAGAAGGACAAACAAACACACACACAAACACACACACACTTTCGCATTTAAAATACTGATATTAAAAATTATTTCAAACTATTATTTTACCATATTAAATTATATAATTGTACTTTGAGACATTTTATATTGAGCCTCAGTTAACTATCGTATTGCTTGCATTTGACGTCACATATAATAAGCATGAATCAAACGTAGGTAAGTAATGCAAATTTTCACATGCCTGTCTGGGCTAAACATATTAAGGGACAAGAAAATCACTGTAACGCCTTTGCTTATACCATATGTTTAATGTGTATAAACGACATTTCATTTCATTTCATTCAATTCATTTCATTTCAATCGTTGCCAACATAACACAATCATATAAAACTGTCAAAATTATGATCAATGACGGCTTGCATAGCTTTAAATGCACGCGAATTCCCAAAAATCAGGTTTTCTCTATTTAAAAAAAAACAGTAGAGAAGGAGATTAGGCCCAAAATCATGTAAATCAGGAGAGTATGCAGCACTGGAGCCGGAGGCGCGGAGGGAGAGCAGCCCTCGCCCGCCGTGAGGGTACACCCGACAGAGACCGCATCACGTTAACGCTCTTTTCACATTTATTAGCAACTAGCTTCCGCCCGCGACTTCGTCCGCGTGGACCCGGGATAAAAACTATCTTATATTTTAATCCAGGCTATAAACTATCTTCGTGCAAAATTTCATTCAAATCGGTTCAGCCGTTTAAGCGTGATTGAGTAACAAACATCTAAACTTTCGCATTTATAATATTACTAGCTTCCGCCCGCGACTTCGTCTGCGTGGGCCCGGGATAAAAACTATCCTATATTTTAATCCAGGCTATAAACTATCTTCGTGCAAAATTTCATCCAAATCGGTTAAGCCGTTTAGGCGTGATTGAGTAACAAACATCCAAACATCTAAACATCCAAACATCCAAACTTTCGCATTTATAATATTAGTAGGATAGTAGGATATAGTTTAGGTGGGTGATGCCGGTCATCTTGGAGTCAAGAAACACGCCCAGAAATTTTACAGATTCCACAACTTCTATCACCTGGACATCTAGGGATAAGTCTATATGGGGAATGTTTCTTTTACGAGAAAATGCTAAGGATTTGCACTTAGATATTGAAAGAGAGAGGCCATAAAGGCCAAGCCAATCATTTAAATGAAACAGAGCCGAGTTCAGTCTAGCTTCGCAATCCTTAAATGAAGCGGAATTAACGTTCAGTACTATATCGTCTGCAGAACCAAGGTAACCGATATAGCCCTCCGAATCGCTAAACTTAAGTGGCAGTGGGCGGGGCACATAGCACGTAGAACCGATGGCCGATGGGGCGGAAAGGTTCTCGAGTGGCGACCACGATCCGGAAGGCGCGGCGTGGGTAGGCCCCCCGCAAGGTGGACTGATGACCTGGTAAAGGTTGCTGGAGTCCGCTGGATGCTGGTGGCGCAGGACCGGTCACTTTGGCACTCTTTGGGGGAGGCATAGGCCTCCACGCACGTCCACTGCTGGACATAGGTCCAGCAGTGGACGTCTTGCGGCTGATATGATGATGATGATGACTATATCGTCTGTATATTGTAATATACTACAAAAACTGTCCACTGTACACTGTGCAAAAACTGTGCACTGTGTGTATTGTCAAAATTGACTTGGAATTGGAAATCTTTCTGCAGTGTCAAAATGTCCACGACACGACTGACTGTACTGTCAATTTATGACAATGTGGTGAGCTGAGAGCATGGTAAGGGAGAAATAATGTGATCACGTGATATCTTGTCACCACAGAACTATATCAAGATAGAAGGAAAGAGCTCGTCGATTAGTATGGGAACCGAGCGTGTAACATTTTGCGTAGGTACTTTGACGTCACGAGCGTAATTTAGTGACGGGAAACATAAGCCGCGCGACATCGATTAGCACGCGGCAGTTGCAATAACTAGTAGGTTTATTTTGTATCGATTCAAAATATCGATAAGAACCGACAGAGGAAATAATAATTAGATTCAACAGAGGAAATGAAAAATAGTAAAAATAAAAAGGGCTTAGTTTTTTTACATTACAGAAGGAAAGAACTTGTCGAGACGTTTAGTATGTTCGGTCCCTAAGCATCCTGAACAAATTTCTGAATGGATTGCTTACGTTCCTGCTCACGGACGCTACTTTTCAATCACTGGCCGAGCTATATCATAAGTTCTCTAAATATGCGACCAGGTACCCTAGGTAATGGCCAGAAGGAAACCAAAAATGTAGGAAACCATTTTTTACGACCAGTTGCTTCAATCCATTTATTTTTCATTTCAGGATCATTCGGAAAACTGAAATAAAATTGCAATATAGAAGTAGCCATAACCTGTTTGTTAATAATATTTGCTTTGCACTACGTACATTATATAGCTGCATAATAATATAAGAACGTAATTATCATTTCCTCTGTTTTCAAAAACGATTATAATAATCAAGTAAGAAAATCACAGTGTACAGCACTATTCTTACTTTCGACAGAAAAAATGAGAAATCTACCTGGAACATGACTCGACAGTTTTAATAGCTTATTTTTACATCGCTGGTTTTGAACGCACACCAAGTCTGGCTCGTCAAATTAAAGCCGCCCGCTACTGTTTTGATGAAAATAATGAAATAAATGGTTTTTTAATTAATAACAGATATTTAAGGACAAATTGTACTTACCAATGAAAGGATACACCTCGATCTGTTAATCGAGGTGTTTGTTGCCACCTTTATTGGAAGTGTTTGAGCACCTAATTATTGCGCAAACAACCATTTTGTTTTTTTAAAATGTGACGTCGCACGCAGACCGCGGTCGGGAGCAGACTGAAGTTCGCGGCGAGCAATGGTGCCACCGTGCCATCATTTCGCCACGCGAAGTACATACACTTATTCCTTCTATCTTGATATATTTCAGTGCTTGTCACCCTTCGTGATATTTTTCCTGCTTCTGTGGTGAGATGAGTATTTGGTCAGCTGCGAGCATGTGGTGAGACGCGAATTTGGTGAGCTGAGAATGCGGTGAGACTTGAATGTGGTGAGTTGAGAAACTGGTGAGACGAGAAGTAAGTAAGGTAAGCTAAGAATGTGGTAATATGAGAATGTGGTAAGCTAAGAATGTGGTGAGATGAGATTTTGGTGAGCTGAGCATGTGGTGAGATAAGAATTTGGTGAGCTGAGAATGTGGTGAGACGAGAATGTGGTGAGTTGAGAATATGGTTATTTGATAATTTGGTAAGCTGCTCATGTCGAATGCAGTTCTCTGCTAACTGTAATAAAAAAATATTTTATCAGATGTATATGAAGGAAAGTGAAAAAAAAAACATCTAGGTGGAGATAATATTTATATTCTGTAGCGCGAGAGTTTGATGTCGGTAGCGACGGCGCGCGGCGCGCGGCATCGCGCGGTTTCCACGACGAGTTTGAACCTGACGATCCTATTACCTTGAATGAGTCTTCGATTGAATGAACTTTACTCAATAGCTCGTCAAAAGACTTGAACTCTTCACGACGTAGGCGCTCCCGAATGCGATGATGTAGTAAGCCGTACACCATATCCAGTCGCGCTCTCTCTGTGAGGTCTTCCATAGGTAGTCGGGAGAAAATGGCTCGAGCTCGAGCCACAAACTGGTCAGTATTCTCGTCGATCTGCTGCTCGTGGTCGAATAAATCTCGATATAACCGATGTGGCGGGCGGCGATCTCCGAAAGCTCGCCGAAGTCGATCCAGGGCATCCGTCCAGGTTGTTGTGGTACTTTTGATTCCTTGCCACCAGGTCGCGGCGGAATGCGTAAGTAATATCGAGAATCCCCTAATGGCGTTCTCGTCGCTGACATTACAACAATCCTTGTAAGCCTCCACTGCGTCGATAAATCCTTCAAGACTCTCTTCGACGCTGCCGCTGTAAGTGGCTTGACACTTTGAGAAATTGCCGGTCACGACAGGGGTGGAGGGGGCGACGACGGTTACGTTGGCGGGCTCGGCGGCGGCCGGGGTCGATGCGCGAACTTCGTGTAGCAGTCGCTGGAACATGTCGGCGTTGGATTGCTGAATACTTTGCAGCAATATGGACAAGTTATCCATCGACATCGTCACATGTCCATTGCGTACACTGTCTTCCTCGGAAAGGCGAAGGTCGGCGTCGGCGTCCTCTGTGTTTTCGTCGTGCTGCGCTGCCTTGTCGTTTCCGAACGGCGATTTGTGAGGCGTTCGAAAAACCTGGCCGGAACGCGTCGACATTTTAATTAGTACGGCACTCGAAAAAAGGAAAAATGTCTATAGTCACGATAGTGCACAGTTCACTGCTTATATTCACCGCACGTGGTTTTCACTTTAGACACACGGTATGGGTTCCCTCGCCTTATTATTTCTGATAACGGTGTCCAATTTGTGGCCGCAGCTATGCAGCAATCGTGTTCGTTCTTGGGATCAAACAGAATCTTACTCCTCTGTATCATCCGAATGCGAATCCAGTGGAGCGAAAACACCGAGATATGAAGACTCAAATATCGATTCTAGTCAAGAACGAGCATGCATCGTGGCCTAATTACTTACCTCAGATTAGGTTTGCTATGAACAGCGCGATTTGCGCGTCTACTGGCTGCACCCCGGCATATTTGATGTTCGGTAGAGAAATGAGGACACCTTTCGAAAATCAAACGGATCTGAGGTCTATTTTGAATAAAGAAAATTATTTGCCTCAATTTACTCCGTATTTAAGAAATTTCATTGACAAGATGGTTGTCATTCGTGATAGGGTGGAAAGCGCACAGGACCGATCTAAAGACGTTACTGACGAAAAATTTCGACCAGCTCCTCAGTATAAAGTAGGTGATCTCGTTTTAGTGAATTGTACTTTGCTTAGCAACGCCAGTAAGGGCACTACAAAAAAGTTTATGCCTAAAAGGGATGGGCCGTACTGCATTTCTGAGCAAGTGTCCCCAACTACATATAAGGTGTCACACGTGGGTAATGGTACAAGTGTTGGAAAATTTCACACATCATTTTTAACCCCTTTTGCCGCTAGGCAGGGTCAAACACCACTGCCCGTTCAACCTCGACGCCCTCGAGGACGTCCACCTAAACTTCACCATGATACTAATACTGCCGATGCCAAGCCACATACGGGACGTTCATGTAGCTTGGAGGGGGAGGATGTAGCGCGAGAGATAACACCGCCGCCTATCGGCGATGTATTGAACGATACCGTTCCCCTCCCGCGCCCGCGCCCGCGAAGAGAGAGAGAGTAATAAGCTAGACTGTTGTATCATACCGCTTGTGTTCTGTTCTATTTAATTATTTACGAGCTCATGTTTGTGAAAAGTGTTTTGTTATAGACGCCGTGCTGTGTTTCAATTAGACCACCGTAAACAATAACAGGTGTAACAACACGCCCGTTTCAATTCTTTACTTTATTATTTATCACTTTGCGAAGCACCATCACCATCATCACTACTGGAATCGTTTGTATTAATAACTAACTCAGTCATTATCTAAAATACTGTCCACTTTAATGTCTCTGTTGCAATCGTCCCATATTTTGGCTTTAGTTTCATTCACTACCATTTTCCAGTTATTTGTGGTCACGTGATTGCGCGCTTCTTCTAATGGAGGTTCAGTATTACGGCGTGCCGCGTGTCCTTTGATCTGTGCCCAGATCAATTGGATGGCGTTATACTCGCATCGCGCATCGCAATGATACGGCGCCGGCGCGGCGGTGACGGTCCACGAGGCACGGTACGAGTACTCGGCGCCCATGGTGCAGTGCTAGTTCATCAATGCCGTATCGTTTTACGTCGACCTGTGAATATTCATCAATCTAATCAAATCTCCTTTCAACATAGACATACTTGCATCTACACCATTTTTTTGAAGCCATGCAACGAGATGGGCTTTTTTCTCAGAGCTTGTAGGTGGCTTGTCAAGTAACATTGAGTGATAAGGTGCATTATCCATAATAATAACCGATGGCTCAGAAAGGCTAGTCAGCATATTAGTGAACCATTGGGTAAACTTCTCACCATCCATTACTTCATGGTAATCACCTGTGGTTTTAGACGCAAAGGCCAAGAAGCAGTTCTCTATAAAACCACAGGCATTGCCAGCATGACAATAGTTATTTGTTATACAGGGGTGCAAAGTTGTATTTTACCCGCGAGTGTAGAATTGAAACACGAGCAAGCAAAAGGTTGATATGGTTCTAAAATAGAATCCTGAGCGTAGCGAGTGTTTCAAGACACGAGAAGTAAAATACCTTTGCATCCGTGTGTAACACAAAACTTTTCTCCTCACTGTAGCGAGGAAAGTGCAACATGCAAAACAACTATTTAACTTTTTTTTTTAACAGTTATAATAACGTTAAGTAATATCAAGTAGAATGTTGGTCAAGTGCGAGTCGGATTTTAGTTTTCCCATACATTTTGAGACCCAGCGCCTGATGATTTGATGAAGGCAACAAGCAATTATTTAAAAATTCTTAAATATTTATTTTATTCTGTTTTTTAGTATTTGTTGTTTAGCGGCAACAGAAATACATCATCTGTGTTTTTTTTGTATTATGAGCGTTTTATATTTTGTTATTCTGACAAAAGCTATACTTGAACACGCTCCAAGGTCAAATTACTTTCAACACTAGTAGATACAATGCATTTTTGCTCACTGGTTTTAAAGGATAAAAGACGGCTTTCCGAGGCAATGAGTGGAAAATAATTAGTCTGGCTCCTTTTCCGGAGGGACTTTGGATGCAGATGCCGCCGTATCGTCCGTCCACGAGCGACCAACTGTGTGATTGGCATTTAGCCACGTTTCGTCCGAAAAAACGGTTTAATTCGGCATAAATCGTCACCGACATTCAATTCAAATGCAACTGATCTGCCTTTCGACTTCGTTTGACAGTTATATGATTGTCTAATCCTGTATACTTACTTACTTTACTCTTTGGTCTAATCATAATCCCGGCTACGCGTACCCCGCCCACTAACATTTCTATAGTATTTACTTGGTCGGTGATGCCCATCTTCAGATGCCCTTCTCAATGTGTGCCACTGGCTACCACTACATCTTCAACCACTCGCCGCTTCGCACCTCCCTCTTATCACATGGTTTCTTATTATACCCCCCACTCACCCCAAACATACCTCGCAACGCTCGGATTCCTACCTTGACTGATGTTTCTTGCACTGATATTACTAACTACTTCACTATGCACACGTATGCTTTTTGTGATATATTCTGGCTGCTCATATAGGCGTGCTTTGAGTGCCTCGTTTACTCTATTAATAAGAGTGCCCTATTTGATTTCAAAATGACGACCGCTTTAGCCTAGTTGGTAGTGACCCTGCCTACGAAGCAAGAGGTCCCGGGTTCGAATCCCGGTAAGGGCATATATTTGAGTGATGAGCACGAATATTTGTTCCTGAGTCATGGATGTTTTCTATGTATTTAAGTATTTATTTATCTATTTAAGTATGTTTATCGTCATCTAGTACCCATAGTACAAGCTTTGCTTAGTTTGGGACTAGGTCGATTTGTGTAAGATTGTCCCGTAATATTTATTTAAAATAACCCTTAAATTAGGTATTATTCGATTTTTGATGTGAAAACTTCTTTAGCGGCACTGTGCACTTTGGGATGGGGGAAAAATGTTAAAATCGCGTCTGACCGTGAGACTCGTAAGACGTACGGATAGTTGATTTTTGGGATGATCGTAAGATGTCACGTGACCGTAAGATGCTAGAGATTGAACATTTACAATGTAATTGAGTTTTCACTTCTGCCGGCACTCCCAGAGTGCAATTACACCACTTTTTCCCCCGTAATTAGTACGATGGTGAACTATGGTATCGAATGATAACATAAATATTGTACTGAGATGACTGCTGTCAAATATTGGATGTAAGGGCATTTTCACTATAGTGCAATCTTATTGAGACACCCGTTATGAGCTTATGAGTGCCTAGTGATCAAGGAAAAGAGAGCAGTGCGTCGCATTTGTATTTCTATATTAATTATCGCAATAATAGGCAGTCAAATGTACGTTTGCTGCTTTGTAAGTTTGTAAACGCCAACACAGTTAACTGACTATCCAGTATTTATATTGAACCTTATTACAATGCATATAAAGGGATGGTTAGTTAACTGTGTCGGCGATGGTACCTATGCAATGGGTAATCTTCGAAGATGATTGCAAGGAAACAAGTTGTTGCGATGATTTACGCTTTATTTTGAACTCCTGCCGTTTCGCTATAGGATTTAATGCAATATTCACCTAACTATTCGATCAAACTGTATACAAAAATGCTTCGCATACATTTGTTCTCGACTGTTCTGGAGCCAGGCGTAGCCTGCCTGGCCCACGATCGAGGATCTCCTCGTATAGTCCATAATCATCGGTTCTGTTCATTAGGACGAGCGCCGCGCCGGTGCCGCCCGGCGGGCGCAGGCGCCCTCTTAACATACACAATACTCGAATGTCTCAATGTTCACTTTAAAGTCACAGGAAACGCGTCACAACGCATTCGCGATAAACGCCACCATCTACCTCTCTTCTATTTACAAGTACAATAAATAGGAATAGAAAATAAATGCTTACAAAAATATAGTTAGAGCACGGGGCGTATTGTGGCTAATTCAGTGTGTGCCTGACTAGACGCTTGGGTCTCGGGGCGGACTACGTCACCGCTGCGTCACCGCTGCGTCACCGCTGCGGCGGCGCGGGCTCGGGCGGCACGAGCGCCAGGTCGGCGAGCGCCTGCGCCACGCGCGGCACCAGCCGGTCGGCCCAGCGCCACAGCGCCGCGTCGCGCACCGGCTCGGCGCGCAGCTCGCGGCACGACTTGCTGAGCGCCGTGACGCAGTCCGCGCGGTAGTGCTGCAGGCGCGCCTGCGCCGTGTCCAGCGGGTACGAGGAGCACGCGCCGCCCAGGCACGCCAGCGGGAAGTGGTTGTGCAGCGCCAGCACGCGGCCCGTCTCGTGGAACGCCTTCACGTACTGGCCGGGCTTGGTGAAGTTGCGCGTGCGGTACACGTGCTGCAGCATGTGCATGTAACGCGGCGCGCCCGCCTCCCAGGTGTGCGCGTGCTGCAGTGCGTCCAGGTAGTACACGTTGGACGCGTGGTACGAGGAGCGCGGCGGCTTGCCGGCGGCCGGCGCGGCCTGCGACACCACGCGCGCCATCAGCGAGCTCCAATCGGGCTCCTGCAGTGGCACAATCACCTCGTCGATGTCCAGCAGCGCTAGCCAGCGATACTGGTACATGTGCCGGTACAGGCAGTCGTTGTACGGGACCAGCTCCATCTGCCGCTTGTGCGTCGTCTTCTTCTTGAGGTACATATGCTGCAGGCCCGGCAGGTTGGGCTGCCCGCCCGGGAGCGTGATTGGCGTGCTCTCCACGATGCCGCGCGCGCGGTAGTACGCCAGAACCTTGCTGATGTTGGGGTGCACCTGCAGCTCGTAGAAGAACACCTTGTCGGCACCGAGCAAACGCACCAGCTCAATCCACTCCACGAGGCGCACGGACAGGTCCTCATGCTGGAAGTCGAGCCCCTTCACGCACACGGCGAATTCCTTCTGCGAGCGGTCCGCCGGCTGGTCGAAGTGCACGCGCAGGCAGTTGGTGGCGCGGTCGCAGGGCTTCTCCACGAGCGACACCGCAGCAGGGCGCAGCGCGCGCACGTCGGCCGGCAGCACGCACGCCAGCAGGTACGGCTGCAGCACGCCGTCGCGGTAGTTGCCCCACTTGCTGTTCCACACGTACTTGTACTCGAGCACGCGCACCACCACCGGGTCCGGCCGCTCCTCGAACCACAGCTGGCAGTGCGTGGGCAGCGTCGGCTTGATGCGGTCGTGCACGGCCAGCAGCCGCACGGCGGGCCCGATGCGCGACGCGTTGCGCGCGTCCAGGTACGCGCCGTACATGTGGAACACGCCCTGGCTCGAGCGCAGCGTCTGCCAGTACGTGTTGTGGAACTCGAGGTCGAACACGGAGGGGAACGGCGCGCAGTCCTTAGACTTGTGGAACTTGTTCTTGTCGTTGCGGTGCTTATGCCAGTAGGAGAGCGGCAGCGAGGGCAGCTGGCGCTCGGCGTCGGCGCGCAGCTGGTCCTCCGTGAGGCGCGCGTCGGGGGTGGGCGGCGCGGAGGGCGCGGGCGTGGAGGCGGCGGGGTCGGACTGCAGCAGCTGGCGCGCGGGCGCGTGCGGCGGCGCGGCGGGCGGCGCGCGCAGGCGCGGCAGCCACAGCGCGCACAGCGACGCCCAGCACACCAGCAGGAACAGCGCGCGCGCGCCGCGCCAGCCCGCCAGCCGCGTCCCGAACACGCCCGCACACCGCATCACCTGGAACGCAAAAATCACCACATTAATATCGCTTGTACTTCGACTAACCTCGGACGAATCAATGAAGGGGGTATTCACAAGTAATGCTGATATTATTATTTTATTATTCAGTAAGCAAACGAATATTCGACAATGTGACCGTCGCACAATATAATAGCTTGTTATTAGTATTACACATGGCACATGCATTTGCACATGGATCGTTTCGCGACGTTCTTGTTGTAATCAATCAAAATTCAAATCACATTTATACCGCTATGTCACTTTAAAAAGTCTTACGTTGCCAGCTCATCTTAAATTACTTATATTTTATGCATGATATTAGCATTAATCGGTCACGGCCGCTTCCACCGACGTCATTCTTGGCTACATTTCACGCATAGCTGCTTAGTTAAAGTGATAGAATGAGTACCGAAGTGTGTTCGCGAGTGCGGCCGGCGCGCGAAGGCACTGGGATTGTGATCCTAGCGGCATACTAAGGAAGTCTGGGGTAGGCTTCTCGGGGTGCGTTTAACAGACTCCCGCAGAGGGGCTGCGGTAGTGAGGGAGCACCCAAGGCAGCGCGAGGGTCGTGCGGGTTTGGGGAAGAGCCTCAACATGGCACACGCCGAAGACGTTGGCTCCCGTAAATGTCATGTCATAACGTGGTGATAACTGTCAATCGTGTAAAATAGTTTTGACTAAAGAGGTAAGTATCGAGAGCAATTTATTTGTAGGTACTATATAGATGGAAGTTGTAGTAAGTTGACATGTAATCACCTATTACCAATAAAGTATGTGTATGAGTATGAGCATTAAGTCTTTATAGCAGTTACAGACCCGAATGCTACAGAACGGACTCTAAGTGGCATGGCATGGCAAAACAATGTACCTACATATATTGCTCCATTCGTCCCATTTGTGGGAGACAAATTAGTAACGTAGTTAACTAAGCAGTTGGGTCTTATAAATGTACTTCTACGCACGATTGCGACTAAACGAGATTAAGGTGATGACTGATGAAGTGATGAATGACCGGCTAGTGGATTGCACGGGCAGTCGGCTGACGAATGGGATAAGATAATCTCCTTCTTAATTAAGGCCTCCACCCACCGAACGCGTGTCGTGCGCGGCGCGTGTGCTGCGCGGGCCCGCGCAAGTTGTGAAGCATTGAAACTACACTTCAAACACACTTCAAACGCGGTCCGAACGCGAACACGCGCGGGCCCGCGGCGCTAAAGTTACAACTCGGCAGCGCGGCCGCGTGTCGTGTGCGTCGCGTGTGAAGCGCGGGCCCCCGCTGCTGAGTGTGATAGAGATAGTGAGATAAATATTAAATGTGTTGGCAGTGAGAGAGATATGACGCGCGTGCCCGCGCTGCTGAGTGTGATAGAGATAGTGAGATACATATTAAATGTGTTGGTAGTGAGAGAGATATAACGTGCGGGCCCGCGCTGCTAAATGTTATAGAGACAGTGGGATACATATTAAATGTTTTGGTAGTGAGAGAGGCATGACGCGGAGGGCCCGCGCGGGCCCGCCGCGTACCCCCGCGTTGCTATACGCCGCCCGCTTGCGGTGTGAATATACCGTTTCAACCGCGCCCGACACGCGCCGCGCACGACACGCGTTCGGTGGGTGGAGGCCTTAATTGTGATTACGACGGCGGCGGCGGCGAGCTCCGCGGGAGCGGCGCCCGCGCCCCGGTAAGTGATCGGCCGCCCATTGAGCGACTAGTGCGGCCATACGAGGATACGAGTAATCGCCACAATTTTCGGACGATTTCTTTCAGACATTTTGGACAGCATTGGCCCATCCATACCGAGCGTTTCAGTGGCCGCACCGAGCCACAAGGTGCGTGAGTGGCCCGCCCTCTCTTCTAGTGGCGCCTACTAGTGGACGTAATGAGGGAAAACATGTTTCACTTCTGTAGGTTCTACCTCATTTACTAGACTTAAATGCGCGGAAAAAATATCCCGTAAAGGAGTCCACTAAGTTTAAAGATAGGAATCTACTACCCTTTTGTTCCACAGTACTTACCTCTGAAATAGGATCAACTGATCATCATTTGCTAGCCAAGGCTGCTTCAAGAGGTAACTATTTAAGCTAAGCTACATTACAATACCACGTAGTTTCGTAGGTTAGCTTAGCAGTGCATTCCAAGTTAGATTCGTCCGGTCCGGCGTTTTTGTCCGGCGAGTTTTTACTGGCAGCAAAAAGAGGCGCCGGCGGTGGTAACGGCGCGGCCCCGGCCGCGGGCCGCGGGCCGCGGGTGCTGCGCGGAATGCAACGGTAACTGATCACTGCCCGCGAGACCAACTGACAATTGCGCACCAATGGACGTGATGGGGACTCATTTCAACAAATACTGACAACATTTGAAGGGCACGGTTGCAGCGGCCGTGCTTGGTTAACTGGCAGCCAAATCGCGACTCCATTCTATCGAGTGCTTAGTATAAAAAGAGGGTGTAGGTACCTACCTACAGCTTTTCGAGTGGTCGCACGATTGTATGTGCTAGGACCCGTAAGAAGGACTTGGCATAGACACGACAGGCAGCCCTTGTGACCTTGACGTGCAGGATTATCTAGACAAGGAAATCGGACACGACTCGGAAGCAAAGTGTCTCGCCGCGTGGGACGTGCGTTGAATGGTTCACGACATCGGTCCGTGCGTATCTCAAAGCAGTACTTAGGTACCAACCTGCGCGAATCAGATCTTGATAGATAATTTTTGATACAATTTCCTTGTTAAGTTCCTCATTTACTGCTTGTCAGACGTCGTTAGGTGCGTGCTATTGTCATCACAGCTCGCAGGCGCAGACAATAAACGCGGAACGGGGCGCGACGCGTGCGCTTGCGCGCCAGTGACGCCGATCTTGAACTGATTGCGACACTCGGTCGCAATCAGTTCAAGATCGGATTTGGAGGACGCTTTTTCCTGTCTTTAACACTGATGATGCTACTTATCCTTGTTTTTCCGTAAGGCAGAAGGGATTTTTTATGTACTAGCTACCGCCCGCGACTTCGTCTGCGTGGACCCGGGATAAAACTATCCTATATTTTAATCCAGACTTTACACTATCTTCGTGCAAAATTTCGTTCAAATCGGTTGAGCCCTTTAAGCGTGATTGAGTAACAAACATCCAAACTTTTGCATTTATAACATTAACTAGCTTCTGCCCGCGACTTCGTCCGCGTGGAACTCTTTTATATCGTAGCTCCTTACAATCTTTCGCCCCCTTAGATGATGATTCCCGGAATAAAAAATATTAGATGATGATGATGTCCTCCCAGCACGGCTAGCATGCGACGGCGCGCGAGCTCTCTCGATTTTTCTCGCACTATTCGTCTCCTTCTTATTAGAACACTTAGAACAAGAGATATAGTGCGATAAAAATCGAGAGTATGTCGCGGCCGTCGCATGCTAGACGTGCAGACGCATCCGTCGACGGCGACATCCTGACAAAACGATTGTAAAAGTTATTGTTTGCGTGCATGGGCGCGAGAATGACTCGCAAATCCAAACTTGGTTTTGAAGCTCCGTTGACATGAAAAACAATAAAGGTCTCCACTTGAGTTGTAAGTGTAATGGTAGGAGGGCTTGGGCCGAGTTTTACGAAACTGGCGTTTGGCGTCGTTCAAAGTTACTGAGCCCCGTGTTGACAGCAGTTCGCCAGTCTGATCTCCGAGTAGCAAGCTCCTCCCACGACTCACATGATATGCCGATTGCAGACAGATGGCGCTTCAGGACATCCCTGTACCGCAGGTATTGTCCGCCAACTTTGCGCTTTCCTGAGGCTAGTTGCGAGTAAAATACAGTCTTGATGATGGCATTCGTACAAGGTGTCCACACCAACGTAATTGTCCCTTCATGAGTAGACATTCTACGCCAACCATGCCAGTCCGACGCAAAACCTCCGAGTTTGGAAAACTATCCTGCCACCTTAGTTGAAGAATTGCTCGGAGACTTTTTAAATGAAAGGTATCAACGCGCTTGACATCTCCTTTGTAAAGACACCAGGTTTCCGAGGCGTAAAGCAATATAGGCAGAATGCTTTATAGACAGCAAGCTTTGTGGTAAGCCTGAGGTCGTGCGATTTCCAAACTCGTTGGTTCAATCCGCCAAAAGCTGCAGCAGCTTTCGCGATCCGTGCGGAAATCTCGGATTCCAGTCGATTATCGTTCCGCAAAAGACTTCCAAGGTACCTACTAATATTATAAATGCGAGTTTGAATGGTGGATGTTAATATTTTTGGATGTTTAGATTTTGAGATGTTTGTTACTCAATGACGCTTAAACGACTCAACCGATTAGGATGAAATTTTACACGAAGATAGTTATAGCCTGGATTAAAATATAGGATAGCTTTATTCGGGGTCCACGCAAAAGACGTCGCGGGCGGAAGCTAGTTATTAAATAAGAGATAAAACTGGCGAAGATCGAGTCGGACTTACGCAGCGGTGAAACGCGCCGGGGCCTTTGAACGTGTTAAAACTAACGCAATTTCGTTTTTTTTTACAACGGATATTAACAATCCATACTAATATTATAGATGGGAAAGTGTATGTGTGTGTTTGTTTGTCCGTCTTTCACGGCAAAAGGGAGCGACGAATTGACGTGTTTTTTAAAGTGGAGATAGTTGAACGGATGGAGAGTGACATAGGCTACTTTTTGTCTCTTTCTAACCCCCCACTTCCCTAAAATGGGAGGTGAAAGTTTGTAGGGAGCTACGATATAATAATAATAATAAATCATTTATTTCAGGCAGTGGCCATAAAATGTTAGTATGAACAAACTCTTACACATTTAATGTTAGTAACATACAGGGATCGTACAGAACATAGGCAAGAAATTAAGGTTACGGTGAATGAGTTAGAACATATAGGTACAACAAAAAACAACAAATGTCGAAAAACTGATGACACATAAAAATTCATTTAAATAAAATTCTAATTAAACATCAATAAAACATAAAAATAAAAAATATAATAATTGACGTCGGAGAAAACAAATGTCAACAATTAAATTAAATTAAAATATATAAACGACTTCCACTCGGACGGAGTCGCGAGCAGAAGCTAGTAATATAATATTCATGATTATGAGTCACAAATTCAATGAAAAAGAATTATTATTAATGCTTGAATTATATAATGATAGCAAGTTTAGCAACACCTGGCGAGCATAATTTTGATACAATTTAAGCTCGATAGATGCCGCTTTTAATAAAAATAATATACCAAACAGTATTAAATGGGGTTTATATGATTCTAAAATTATGAAAAAACACTAATCTAACTGTAAATGTATGTACTAAGTATAATGTCATACAATATTTCCGTAACTTCGCAAACAGAACATTTTACCAGTTCATATTGTAAATAAGTTTGGCCCAGGTTAGGGTCGTGTTGGACTAAAATCGGCATAAATTAAAAACGCTAAGACTGCATGAATGCATTCAAATTCACAACCGTTGATAATGTTCTTAATGGTTAAGCTTTGTTTTTACCTGGGACCGAGTTTTTCTCGGCTTTAATACTATGAAAAATCGATTGCTATTAGGGTATCTTTTCGCCAGATCCGAACACTTTTTTACCGCCGAATACTGATACTATATGAGTACAATTGGGAAAGAGTAATGTTTGCTATACTTTCTTTACTTTATTGGCTAATGCTGTTGTAATACAAACAATATATTATACTAGTTACTTGACAGTTATGTAACATGAGAATTATAGGTACCATATTATGGTTATAACAAATAAGTGTTATACCAGATAATAGTTATACAAAATAAACATATGTATTTTGAAATTATACCAAACGTTTATTATATACAATGAGTGATTACATACATAAGTAGGATATTATTTCTTGTTCTTCCCTTATTTAAGAGCTATGCTCTTGTGGGTGTAGCTCAAAGTAGGAGGGCCATCTACTCCGATCCGACCCACGCAATCTCTTTGATATCTCGATACGACCTAACATCAACTCTATTTTTTTTTCTTGTCTGATTTTAGCAGAAAGCAGTCCCGGCGAAGGAAACGGGCGACTGAATCCGCGATTACTGTATGGTAAATGATTTCTAATGGGATAAGTGATAAAAGGCAAAGGTCATCGGTGGTTATCTTGAAGCGGTATAGGTAGGATTTGTGGTCGCCGTGTCCTGGGAGAATTTGGGTAAGATGGAATGAGATAATGGTCTTGTTTCGTAGATCTTGAATATGCTGCAAAGTCGGTAGCCAGTTTTTCAGGTGTGATCCAGTGGTAGATGTTTGGTAGAAGTTGCTGCTTGATTCCATGGTGTGAGTTTTACAGTCTTTTTATTTAGGATACGGGGTATGGTTTGAAGTCTGGTGCTATGAAGGTTGGCTGCAATGTTGGCCTCTTTGTCCGCCTCCTCGCTTCCAGGTATTCCAGCATGCGCTTTGATCCAGCAGAATTCTATGGTTCCATTTATTTGGATGTTTTGAATTGAGTGATGAATATTGTTAATAGTATAGTTGGTGCTGCTCCTATTGGCTATTTCTTGCAGTGCTGACTTGGAGTCGGAGAAGATTATGGCGTTAGTTATTTCGAGTTGGATGCACCACTCGTAAGCAGCTTCTATCGCTACGCATTCGGCTTGGAAGACGAAACAGCACTTGTGAAGCTTTCTTCGTTTTATTGTTGATTTTTCATCCGGATGATATACGACAAAAGCTGCTCCCACCGCACCGTCATGCTTACTTCCGTCGGTATACATTCGGTGCTTGCCTATATCGTTATATTGCTCGTGATCGCATTTTATTGATGACGATAGAAATTCTGCTAGACAGGTGTAGAAGTTTGGCGGGAGATATCCGAGTATCCAGCGTGAAGTATGTAGCCAGGTGTTTACTGAGTCCGGTACGTTTGTTTTTTCTATTTCAGCAACTTCAATAACTTTAAGTGGAGTGAGTGGTGTTAGGTCTCTGCTAATGCGATGGAGGCAATGGTGGGTAGCGTACAATTTTTATAGCAAATCTTCTTTGAAGGCTAAGTAGAGCGTTAGTAACTTTTTTGTATTTCAGGGCGCTACTCCAAACTTCTGCAGCATACGTTATCGTTGGGTCGATTACTAGTCCTACTTGTTATGGCGATTTTATGGCCAAATTCTGCACTTTATGAAGAAAGCAAGCCGCTTGGCACAGTGGTAGTAGGGACCAAATTGAGTGATTTGACCCGCAGCAGCGGAAGTTTCACCCCTTAGGAAACGAGATGGCGCCACTTCTTTAAAAAATATTTCTAAAAATTCTACAAGCTAAACGAATGAACCAATTGCAATGAATAATATATCAAATGAAAGAATTAATAACAATTGCAATACATATTAATTATAAAAAAAAAATATATATATATATATATACTAACAACTTTTGGTACAAAATCGCTTGTTAAGTATTTTTTACTAGAATGGCAGTTTTTACTTGATTTCTTAAAAAAAATGTATGCAACATGAATGGTTTCATGAATTTATATATTACTGAGTGAATAACAAGTATTATAAAAAAAACTCGACACCAATACCTTTCATAGTTCAGGAAATATTAAAGTTTAATTGTGGGTGCGATTTCTTTCAAAATGATTTTAAATAAATATACAAGCTAAAAAAATTAACTAATGTTAATGAGTTATTACTCATTCAAATGAATGCGCTTTCATGTCAAATGAAAGCGCATTTTATGTTTTATAAATAAAAAAAATATATATGCCTAAGTTTTTGGCAAAAAATGGCAAATTAAGGTTTTTTTTTACTTTATTGGTAATTTTTACTAGATTTCAATAAAAAATGCAAACGACATGAATGTTTTAATGCCTATGTTTATTACTGGGTCAATAAAAAGTGTATAAAAAAAGACGTCAATATATTTTATAGTTTACGTAATATTTAAGTTTAATTGTACGCTGATTGGAATGTTAAATGTGTCATATGAAAATATTTTTTTATAAATAAAGAAATAAAAAAAATCTGAATTAAAACTTTTTCTCTGGTGCTGAATAACGAAAAAATATAATTACTTTAAAATTAGTCATTATTTTCATATAGTGACTACAATTGCAGAAAAAAAAGAAAATAATATCGTTCCCGGCATAGTTGGTTCTGAGACTTACTACTACTTACGTTGAAATGTCATGTTAAGTAACTTACATATGTCACGTCTTGAAATAAGACGATTTACATATATACTGCTCAAAACAAAATAAGGGCCATTGTAATTATTGGACATAAACTAATTGATAAGTGGCTAATTAATGATCTCCCGTATAAGCATACGAATGTATTCTGAAGTCAGAATCTAACCTCTTTCATGCTGGAGTTTAAGTCTTAAAGCTAGAAAATATATATATTACTGTTTAATATAATTTTCACGTAACGTTCACCATACTTGTGGCCCCTATTTTCTTTTGAGTAGTATATGTTTATGAAATACGAGGGGAGGCTGGAAAGTAATCTACCTAAGTATGAAGTAAAAAACTGTCGTGGCTAGTTTTTTTTTATTTTCCTATATAGTCTCCTGTAAGAGAAATGCACTTATTGCATTTGTCATAAAGTGACATTAGACCGTTAAAATAATATTCTTTTGTTTTGCTGTCAAAATGCTCGTTTACTGCAGACTTCATGTCTTCATCGGTCAAAAATCGCCGCCCTCTTAGGTCTTTTTTTAAAAGCCTGAACAAAAAGTAGTCGCAGGGGGTTAAACCTGGGGTATAAGGTGGGTGATCCAGCTGGTCGTAGCCGTTTGCTTTCATAGCTGCCTTCACAACTTGAGCGGTGTGCACGGGGGCGTTGTCGTGCAATATAAGAATTCCTTTGGCAAGTTTGCCTCGTCGTGTCTGTTTTATTTTTTCTCGGAGCTGATATAATAAGTTTGCATAATATGTACCATTCATCGTAGTATTTTTTGGTAGATAATCTATTAATAAAATCCCCTCGGCATCCCAAAAAAATGTCGCCATCAGTTTGCCTGCTGACGGACGGACCTTAAACTTGCGAGGAGGCTTCTCACCCTTAAATATCCATTGCATGGACTCCTGTTTCCTTTCAGGATCCCATTGGCGAATCCAGGTTTCGTCACAAGTCACTATTTTAGAAACAATTTCTTCATCCATACCTTTGCTCATTTCTAAAAACGCGTTGCAGCACTCGACACGTCGCACTTTATCAAACGGAGTCAGCATTCTGGGCACCCATCGAGCACTGACCTTGGACATTCCCAAATGTTCGTGAATAATTTGGTGCACCCGTTCTTTACTAATGTCAATATCTCGTGCAATCTCCCACTGCTTAATACGGCGGTCTTCCATAATGAGTTTTTTGACACCGGCCACATTTTCACCAGTAACCGCTGAAACAGGCCTTCCGCAGCGATGATCGTCTTCAAGGCTCTCGCGGCCATTTTTAAATTGTTTCGACCAAAACTTTACGACAAATTCGGAAGGACATGAGTTACCGAACACCGCCAACATGCGTTCTCGGATGTGCGATGGAGTATTACCCTCCCGAGTGAGGAACTTAATAACCGCACGTTGCTCAATTTTTACCATTTTACTTTTTTCTTCCGACATATTCACCAATTAATGCTGCCAATTCAAAGCAAAATGTAATAAACAAATGAATGGCGGCAAATTTAAAAAAGGAATAAACAGTCATTTGGAAAACATAGTGGCCAGTGTGACTTTCTAATTGTAATAGACAAAGGAGATTACTTTCCTCGTATTTTAATTAAAATTAAAATTTCCTCTTCGGGTTCGCAGGTAGATGTAGAACTGAAAAAGAAAAGTCGTTTTGAAGTTCTACCATACCACTACTACAAAATCACTCGTATTTTATATGTGGACTGGTTGCTTTTGGATTACCGTTGAATTATTTTTGTGTCTAGTTCATTGCCATTAGACCTAAAGTTTTGTGCCAGCCAGTGGAAATCAGTGATCAACATCAGCATACAAATAACCCGGCATTGAAAATTATATTAACTTACTTTTGATTTGTACAGCCGCCTTTGCAGAATTTACAGTGGGCAGTGCATGGTAAACTGACTTGACGACACCCACAACGCATAGTATCGCAGCCAGATTTGCAGCCACAATGGTCCAAGAGGCTTAATTGTGACCAAATTGCCGTAACTGCCGACCATTGTGGAGCCCAACTCTCTTTTGCCTCTGTTTGATGGGAGGTAAATAGTTCTTCTAAGGTTAATTTGTTGCATATTATCGTTCAGGGGATTATCGTCGGGGAAAAACTTATGCATGAGTGCTTCGGCTGATTCCTGGCTGGACTTTGTGTACTGCGTTGGAGAAATTTTCAGCGTCGCTGGTGGCTGAGGTTGGGGAAGGTCCTTGAGGAGTCTATTAGTGATAGTCCAGACGTGTTGGCCACTTTGGTTTGAGCAGAAGTCTCGAAAGTGGTCTGAGGGTGTTTTGCGAATAGCGTTGGCATATTCTAATCTTGCTTCTTGCTGTTCTTTAATTATGTTCTCCAGGTTTTTATTGCCTCGTTTTGCACTCAAAACGAGGCAAACGGTGATGTAGATGAATAACCCTTTTTTTCAGGTTAGTGAGCTCTCTCTCTCTTTTTGAGTTGCTCTATGTAGTTTGTTCTAGGTCTTCCTCTTTCTCGCTTCCCCTCCTCCGGTAAGTACGTTCATATGCACCGGCGCACGGCGGAAGTGTCGTGACGCGTGCGCAGGCGCAGGGGGGCTCCGGCCGGGGTCGATGGCCGCGGACCCGCTCCAGCCGCTCCCGCTCGCAATCTGCGAGAAACTTCTGGCTGACTGAACTAGCCGGGTTTCGGTATGGTTCCTAAAGAATATTACATTGATATGTGGTTCCATTTTTTATTCGTCATGAACTCATCAATGCAGACACACATGGCACGTTAGTTATAATTATAACTGGTGTAAGAGTTTGGTACGACATGAGATTTAACCTTGTAATTGTTGGAGATGAATTATATTTTTTTCAGTTAAAGGGTGTATCTTCCAAACTTTTTTTAAACCTTAACAATAATGTCTGTAATAGATTCTTGAAAGGGCGTGTGCCATTTTGAAAACCTTTTCATTCTCTGCACGAAGACACTATCGACATTGGAAAACTCATGATTTCATTAGATTTTAGCTAAAATAATCAATATATATAAAACTCTTCGTTACTAATCTATTGGCAGACAGCGCACAGCCTTAACCGCTAACGATATAAGCATGAAATTTGGAACATATATTCTTTACAGTACGTGGACGTGTGCTAAGAAAGGATTTTTCGAAATTCAAACCTTAAGGGGGTGAAATAGGGGTCGAACCGTTGTATGGAAATCGTTCATTTTGAAAGTTATAGACTTGAATCTTTGTATGAAGGTATTTTACTAAAAAGCAAAGCAAATGATTAACCGATGTTACAAACATTCATCCCCTAAGGGGGTTAAAAAAGAGTTGAAAGTTTGTATGGGAATCATGTCGTTTTTAGAGTTAGACGTTTAAAACTTTGGACACAAGCTCCTAATGTACAGTCAAAAACATTGATAAGGGATATTTTCCTAATTCATCCCTTGAAGGGGTTGAAAGTTTACATACCTAAGTAATGTGTGATTTTTAATATTAAACTCTGGCTAGAAACATGAAAGCAGGACAGCAGGTTTTTTTTTATAATATGTAGATCTATTTGCCCCCTAAAGGGGTGAAATAAGGGGGTAAAGGGGCTTAATCAAAATAATTTATTCTTTAACACCGTTAAATGGGAACGGTGGATGGAGATGAAAAGTTCTCCGTCTTTTAGCATTAGATAAGTTGTCAAAACTATACAGGTAGCCAGAACTAACGTGAGTAAAACTACTGGACTGATTTAAGCAAAAATTTCCAGTCATGTAAGTCTTTTATAAGTATAGGTACATTATGAAAAAATATACAATTTAAGCAGAAACTTCTGTTGATGATTCTTAAGATATTATATTTTTAATAACGGAGTTTTCAATTGAAATTTGCAATTTAAACTAATTAACTCATCGCACTGTTACCTTTTACGCTTATTCCGTGAACGGATTTAGATGAAATTTTTCGTACAGATGAGTTGAGACCCTTGGAAGGATATAGGATAGTTCTTATATCAGATATCATCCCTTATAAAATGGTAGAACTTGGTTTGGGTCGGCGACAATTGAGGTTCCGCCCACAATAATTTAATAGCAATCAAGTTCTACGCGGACGAAGTCGCGGGCAACAGCTAGTGTATAATATAGAAATAGAAATGTTTATTGCGTGTCACATTACAGGTTACATATGGTGAAAACAAAAGTATTGTGACGCCCTGCAAGGGCACTGCAAACATATGATATGAGAGGGCTAAAATGAATACTACCTATTATCCTTATTCATGAACGTCCATCGAATGTATTCCAGTTGAAATGCCGCAATACTTAATACGATGGCGATGGGCAGTGGACACCTGCCTGTTGTGCATGTTTAAAGTTTTGCGAGATGGTGGATAGCAGGCAATCCAGTGTTCCGATATAATTTATAGTTTCTTTTATGTGCCTATGTTTACCAGCATTGATTAAGTTACAACTATAATGCTGTGTAAATAAATATTATACATTTATCATTATCTTTCACTTAAATTTCCTATGGTGGGAAAGAGACTTAAAATAACATTTCAACCAATAGGCATGCCAAGGTTTCCGAACAACGGAATGCTAATTATTACAACAAATCTGTACATAATGAAACAATAAGATAATTTAAACTAATTATTTTATAATATTAATGCGTCTTTAAAATAATCCGCTAAACTATAGTAAAGTAACACTTTTTTTATTAGATATGTTTTTAAATGTTTAGTAAATAAGTTTGTTTTCTGAAGGTTATTATATAATTAGGTAAGTACCTAGTCTTTTTTATAGCAGGTCGGTGGCAGATACTTTGATTAGGAACGGTAAATTATTTTTATTGCAAGGCGATAAAACGGGTTACTGATGTACTACCGAAGTTCTTTTGGCAGATTTTCAGTTCAATTTCAATTTATTTATTTGCAAGAACATACGCAGGTGTGTGGCAGGTGTTAAAAATTATACAGACATGTCAGTAGGGATTACATGCGGGTATGCTCTGCCACAATTTGGCATGCAAATCTTAATCTAACTTGAAATTAATGCTACTGTTATTTATTCATACAATCTATATAAAATGGTCGAGCAATCAAGTACGACTTTAATTTTATTGAGAAGTCATTTATATTTATTACATTACTACATTGTCGTATATCCTCATTTAAAAAATTCTACATTTTTATACCATTATATTCTAATCCATTCTTAAAATTCATAAATGTCGATTGTGGTAACAAAATGTCAAAATTATATCTACATAATCTCTGAGGTCTCTTATTTATATTGTTCCTAAAGCTGGACCTATTTCTATATATAAAAATGCATACTAAATATATGTTTTCACTTACCAAACTATTTTTCCCTAAATTATCATTTGCCAACTTAACGTTTACTTACCATAAACATATTTGCAAGCGAACGTTAAGCAAATACATGTTAACTTACTTGGTTATAATAAATTTGTCAATTTTTTTTAGACTAATTAGTCTAATTCCAAAAAAATATTGCTTTTCAAATAAATGTTTAGACATTAATTTATTTAGTCATAGTTTATATGTAAGTATATATTACTATAGAGAAACGATTCTGGTGCTTCGCCAGCCGCTGCCGCGGCACGCTCGCTTCGCTCGCTCGATTGGCGCTCTATGGTCGCAACTCGCAGTTCTGCCTATCACTCCTCCTCGTTTTTTTATGTTTTTTTTTATTCTTAAATTAATTCTCATTTTTCAATCTTATTATAGTGTTTAGCCTTTAATGGCAATTAAAATTTGAGACATAAATGATGTCCTAATTAAGCCTACGGCAAAACGTACGTAGAACTATTACTTATTTTGTGCCTATGTCTAACATTTATTTGCCTTAAACATAATTCATGAATAATATTTTGCCTAAATAACGCATTTGGTAAAAGTACCAGTGACCTTTGAAAATTGCTCTAACAAAAATTTGACATATAATCATTGAGGAATGGCAAAAAAAAAAAAAATTGAAGTTTTGGAAAAAATTGAATTGGCAAAAATTCGGCTGACAAAGTTTGGTTGCGAAATGAAGTTTAGACAAAAATATGTCGGTAAAATGATAGGCTCCCCGATAAAACCACACCTGTTTCCCAAAAAATACTTCAGCCGATCCGCTACGTCCAATGTTACGTAATACCGTAAATAAACATGTTTTCATTGTCCTTAAAATATTACATATGAAAGTATAACTGGCACGTTAGTCTCGCGGGCTGCGCAGGCGCGTCCTGACTAGTATCCGAACACGAGCCACGGGTGTCTATAAACAAGCGGCTGCGACTATCGATCGGTTCATTGCACAACTTGTCTCCACGACGGAGACGCGCCAAAGGTTGCCTTTCTCCGCGACGCATGGTGTCGCGCGACCGGCCCGAGCCGCGCAGATGGCGCGGATCTAAAGAGGTCACTAACTCATTACACTCCGATGCCTCATGATATCCGAGTTATCTCGCTTCCATGTTTCTCAGAAGATTATTATTATTAGAAGTAATATCTTCACCGGCCTGTGAACCCTAAACTTGGCAAAAATAAAAATAAATCGTGCGGCAACCTCGGTTGCGATATAGGTACCTCGAGAAAAATTGTTCCAGAAAAAAATTAAAAATGTGTAAACAATGTTTGCATTTAAAGATACATTGCCAAGTTTAGGGTACAATGCCTAAAAAACCGAGCATCGCGAGTCTCAGATTGCAATCAATAATGTGAAAGTAAAGTATACTTATTCAGTACGTAAGTACTTAACTATAATGAAATCTCACAACTGGAACGGGCGAAAAGAGCACCAAATATCATCAGTAGTCAACGTTTATCTCTTGCCTTCTAATTAGTGGGATGATGGATTGGAGGTATTAGTCGCACGACAGAAAGGCCTCGTTGCTCGTTCTAGCGACGGCAAACGCGACGAGTACACGAATGAGTGCTTCAAGCAAGCCGCGGGACAGGACTATCGGGTGCCGCGGTTGACCGACGCTGGATCGGCGCGGCATCGGTTCGCAGCGGTCATTAAAGCTGGATTAGAAGCAGCCGATTCGCGACGCTCGTGAACTAATTCGTGGAACGTAACGTGGAAAGTTACGAGCCAGTATTCACAACACTGACGGACAACGCACGTCGCTCGAACCAGTATCAGCTGACCTAGCATTGGGCATAGTTGTTAAGAATTTCGGAATACTAGACGCGACTTGCGAGGTGAGTCAAGACAGGTTGCGAATAGCACAGCAGAGGTTTACTCGATGTAATTAGTACGAATAAACATATAATTCAAGTAACCACATAACAAGAATAACGTAGAAAGTAACTAATCTAATACCTTCTACTTGAAGAAAACGAAATCCGTTTCATTCAAACCGGATTTGCTTGCTAATCGATGACACGGTAACTTAAGCAGGCCTTACTTTAGTTACAACGATACAATGTTCCGTCCATTATGGATCAACCCTTCGCGGGGTTGAAGCTTCTGAAAGCTTTCGATTTTTTTTTTTTTAAATAAATGTTATAAATAATAAATGGACACAATTCTCACATGCGCATCGCAGCTGCGGCGGATGCAGGGTACTACAGTCCGCGGCCAACGGAAGTATCGGAGCAGCCGATGCGCACTCGTCCATTCCATTCCAGAACGTGTTCAAGACTCCGCCGAATTCGGTCTAAACCACGAATATAGTGTACTACTTTACCTTGCTCTTAACCAAATGGACACAAATTTGCTGAATGTACAATATGTAAGTACATGTACTTACTGACCAGAAACCAATTTGCTGCATATACGGAATTTACCTACATATATCCGTCACGAGTCTTTCGGTAATTGAAACAAAAAGTTTAATATCTTCCTTCACGGAAAACATGGCATTGTTTTTTACGCAAAAGGTAACGTTAATTTGATCAGGATACGGGCTATTTCCTGACGAAAACAGTGTGGTTGAACCTGTCTCTGCGCTACCATTGCCTTATCAGCTGTTTGCAATTATCTGTGCTCTGCGATTGATATCTGTATCTGCAAATATCAAGCAATGTTATCTCGTGACTTCTTGAGTTAATATTGACGTTGCGTATTTTCGCGCAACGGTGTAAGGTAACTACAGCGTCACGCGTTGCGGGGATACCACTCGTGAGATAACGATAGATACCAGCTCGTAAATTTTTATCCAATCTGTGGTACGACCAGTACGTTGCCGAAATATGAAGACGAGATATTTTTGCCCGTGTCGAACGTACCCATGATATATGAATATGATATGTCTATTAAATTTCTATAATCATATTTTGTCAATAACAAAAATTCCTTGCAAAATGCATAAGAGATGATGGATTTTCGGTACCCTAGTCGCAAAACAATTACAGCTGACGAACGAATTTTATATAATCAAATTAGGTCATATAACTACTATGCAAAGTACTAGGTCCATCCTTTTATGCTAGTTTTTGAGAAACTTTCAGAAATTCCTGAGAATATTCCCAACTTATTGAGACTAGTCTGCTAGTTGTATTGTACCAACGGCAGCCATGGCCAGGGCGACAGAGCGTGCGCGCGCGCCTCACGCATCCGGCTCCCATGAGTCTGCTTTAATGACTGTTATCATAACAAGAGAGCGTGTCGCCGCAGCGCCCGTGCTTTCAAACAACCGGTGACACCAACGACATTCATAGACGTTCCTACTTGAGGATGCCTCCATCGCACTTTTCACAATTGCTCAGCCTCAAATTTGGAGATCAATTGCTTAAATGCGTTACATTACATAAGACCACAGGTCAAAGATACTACTTAATACTTATACTCTGCACTTATGTAGTGTTGTTCGTGGCAGTAAATGACGTACCCATTTTACCCCGTATCTCAATACTAATAAACTTTTAAATATGAGTGGTCGACGTACACTTCGCTTTGCCACGCTATTATTTGGTATTTTCCACATTAAGAAACCCGCGTATTTGCAGTAAGTTGATATTCTACCGGTGGCGAGCCAGGCCTATTCCACGACTGGTTTGACGACGAGGGCGCTGACCTCAATTATCATTAATATCTGATGGGTTTGGATCCATGTTTCCAACGTTTATCTCTAGCTACATCAAGCGAGCCGTACTCAAAATGGGATAAAACAAGAGGAAGAAGTCAGAGCGCGTCGTAGCGCACGCGCACACCCTGCCGATGCCCGCTGCAGCGGCTGTGGCGCTGCGCGCGCGAGCCAACTGTGTCAGTGGGGCGCTGGGGCGATGGCCCGCTGCCCGACGCTGACATGCACCAACACACCGATGATTGATACATCGGGCTCTAGTTATAAACAGATCGGAATAGACAGACTTGTGTACTAGTTACCAAAAACGCTGCACGGGGAAGCATTATTATAGGGAGTGTCGAGTTTAGTGTCGGGACGCGGGCTATGGAAACGGTCGCACCAACGCATATACATAAACACTCCTAGGCAACTCTATACATATATTTGTATTTTAACCTTTTTTATACTATTTTTATTTGTTCCTGTATTCGCCGATCAAGTCAAATTCGAGTCGGACTCGGGATATGTACCTATATGTTTTACCAGTTATATTAACATTTATATATGGTATACATCCTCCTAGCGTTGTTCCCGGTTGTGCCCTAAGAGAGCCCGGGGTCCGCATTGACACCTAAATCCCAACATTTGGCATTTAGGCATTCGTTTTACGAAAGCGACTGCCATCTGCTCTTCCAACCCAGTGGGAAAACTAGACCTTTTTCCTCACGATGTTGTTTTCCTTCACCGAAAAGATACCTATCGGTAGGTAAATATTCCGTACATAAATTCCGAAAACCTCATTGGTGCGCGCCGGGACTCAAACACGCGGCCGCCGCTCGACAGCCTCATGCCGGGACCACTAGGCTACCGTAGCTTTTTTATTAACATTTACACGGGAATAAAATATCGTTTCCAAAAGAAGTAAACCTCCGATCTCTCAAATCTAATACCTCCTGTCTCACTCGCACCGTGCGAATTAGATAGAGGAGGGTAGATCTTTCTCGACTCGCGTCGCGGGCGCGGCGTCAGTTGTGCTAGCCCCCTGCATTCAGTTGAAACTTGAAACGCGTGAAAGGAATCATAGATAGCGTGTCTAATCGTAGCTATGGAGGTTTATAAACGGGGTGCTATCACAATGTCTAAAATTAAAAAAAAACTAACGTGAAATAACCTGTGTTCAAAATCCCTAAAATCTAAATAAGTAATGGTTTTCAATACCTAAGCAACTAACGCCTTCCTACGAATTACCTAAGTTTAAAATACCGATTAGACTAAATATCGAATGAAAAAAATATCTTGGCATTGTTTGATCTCAGAGAAAAGTTTATTTGATGCCCACCCTTTGAACAGGGACTTAGTGCCTCGGAAACCGACTCGGATCGCGGATAGGTTAGTTTTTTTTTAAAGAGCCATAAAGCTTGTTATTAAAACTGACAATCAGGCAATTTATTACTAAGAAAAACATAGGCTCAAATCACTAAAATGTGAATAACTAATGATTAAGCTTCGGTATTTTGAATATAAGTGAAAAATCGTTAGATAGTTAGATTTTAGTGATATCGAACAAAGGTTATTTTACGTTAGTTTTTATTTTATTTTTAGACATTGCCCTACGTAGCCATTTTAAGCTCACGGTATTTGGAATTTAGGTGAAATAACCATTAGGTATTTAGATTTTAGGGATTTTGAGCGTAGGTTATTTAACGTTAGTTTTTTTTTAAATTTTAGACATTGCCATAAGTAGCCATTTTAAGCTTTCGGTATTTTGAATTTAGGTGAAATAAACATTAGGTATTTAGATTTTAGGGATTTTTAACGGAGGTTATTTAACGTTAGTTTTTTTTTAATTTTCGACATTCTGATACGTATAGACGTGATGTAAACCGTGGAGTACAGACTCCGCAAGTAAAGGGAAGTTTCTTCACGTTTGTTCCTATAATGTTGCGTCTCGTATTGTTGGCCCAGCTCGGTGCTTGTTTGATCGCGAGATAGCCCGCCGAGTGTGGAGAAACCCATTGCCCCCATGTATTTGTAGTTAAAGGGCAGGATGGCCGCTTTCTCTACAGCCGACGCCGCCGGCACGGTCTCCGTTTCATGTGCTATAGACGTAAAGACAAGTAGGTAGAGGTTCCATATTATTTCGCATAGGAATCATTGGTTCGCATAGGAACCATATTGGTTCGCCAAGGAATCACATTGGTTGATGCGCACTTACCCTCGCATTTGGCTTTTCTCTAGTTAGAGCGAGTGAGAATGTTCTCACTGACAGGATTTCATTTCATTTCATTTATTTATTCCTTGAATGTGGTACATTAGTAAGATGTAATAAAAAACAACGTTGTTCAGCACATCCTGCCTGAATAGGGATAGAAATATTACCTAAACTGCCGGTTTAGCATTATGACCTATCATGCAGCACGCAACATTAATAAAGTTACAATCTTACACTACATTACCTATACTAGATTTAATAAATATGCGGCATATAGTCAAAAAAATATTTCAACGAGTAAAAAGCATTTTGTGCCAAAAAGTCCAACATATTTCCTAAAAAGAGGCATTTCGGATTGTCTTATTAAATTGGGTAACTTATTATTATTATATATACAATTTGGGTGTCATGCCATAAACACTTTTTGCACGCAAGGCTGTTCTCGATTGCTGATACGAGATTTTGTGTCCCTACCGCGTACTATTAATAGCAGGAAATTGATTAATATTTAATTTGACATACATACCAATTACAAAAATATATAAACATGGCACAGTTAGTATTTTCAAATGAATAAAATATGGTTTGCATGAGTCAGGTATCTTTAAGTTTCTGCTACACGGTTGCCAACACTCCCGTCCGACCGAGCGACCTTGGTAGGCACCGACCGCTGTAGTATGAAATTTTGTTGTAAACTACTGTCTACACGGTCGGTGCGGACCGGCGTGTTGGCAACCGTGTAGCACATGCTTTAGTCCACAAGCAGAACGCAAACACTTCTTTTGAGCCTTAAACATGCACCAATTCTCGATTAGTTGAGTTACCCCAGAACATGATACCATATAACGCATATAAACTTATAACACCCCTCTCTTTGCGTCGGGGGTTAAAAAGTAGCTGTTACATAGGCGTGATAAGCACCGCAGTCCGACAGCACACGTACAAATTTATTTAAATTATATAATGCACATGAAAACCTTCTTAACTTTTTAACCCCCGACGCAAAGAGAGGGGTGTTATAAGTTAAACGTGTTTGTGTATCTGTGTGTCTGTCTTTAACACTCAAACAAATATTAGGTCGCTCAAATATTATGAAGCTTCTCATTTTTAACTGAATTCATGATTAAAATTGACACTTCATCGCTTGTTTTATACAAGTCGACACGAAGTTTTTTTTATACTAAACCAATTAAGTCGACTGTTGAATTCATCTGACAATCGATTAATTTAGCCCGTATTCACAACGCTAACCGACACTACATGAACACCTGTATGTTCAATATCCGATATAGGTAGGAACCAACGGATGAGCTCTTAGACCGGGGCGGCTTGTGCCGGCACCGATTTATCATCGACTATTGGGAAGTATAACATGTATAGTTCCCAATAGTCGATGATAAACATTACATGGCGTGAGGGCGCCCCCCGTGCCCCCCGTGCGCTCGTGACTCATCTAAGTGCGCGTTGGAACTACCTGCCGGATGTTTCTAATAATTTACTCTGCTTGCTTGAATCTTCAAACTACTTACTTCAAAGGCCAGGCTAATATGCACCATATCTATGTAGACAGAACCGAGTCTTAAATTGTCGTTTGGGAAAAACTACCCGCTTCTGTCAACGGCGAATGATATATCTATGAGACGAATTTAGGGCCTGAGTAGTTTGTGATGGCAGCCGGTTGTGTGTGGAGTGTAAAACGGTATATCATACAAATATATCTAATTTGTTGCCTTAGTAATCAGAGGACAGGTGTCCATGCGGACGAACACAATTGGCGTACATCTGCGTCGTTGAGTAACCTTGATGGTCGGTGCGCGGCGGCGCGCGGCGGGCAGGGCGGAAGCCGCGCGTGACGTCACGGCGCGTCACGGCGCGTCACGCCGGCCACCCGCCCGCGCCGTTCATTACCGAGGCCTTCCCACTATTCGCGGGGCCCCAACCCCGACCCCATCAACAGAACTTGTGCTGAAACCCGACTGGTATCAGATACAACACGTCATCTTGTGCTGCGCCTCACGTATGTATGTTAAGTAGTAGATATTGAGAACAAATCGCAATGTTGAGTTGAGGGTCCCCTCTACTGTATGCCTAATTGCCGGACGCGCTAATGAAAACTGTTGTAGTGCCAATCGTAAAAAATAAAAGTGACAATAACAACTATAGGCCGATCTCGCTGGCGACGGTGGTTGCCGAGGTGCTTGATAGTCTGCTTAGCACGCAACTTGACAAGTACCTAAATATCCATCAAAATCAGTTCGGTTTCGGGTCAGGCCTAACGAAAGATACGGCCATTTTATGTCTAAAGGAGACTGTCAAGTACTACACGAAACGCAATACGGCCATTTATGTGTGCTTTTTGGACCTGGCTAAAGCTTTCGATCTTGTTAGTTATGATCTTCTGTGGGAAAAGTTTAGACGTACCGATTTGCCAACAGAGCTGTACCATATCTTCAGGTTTTGGTATCGTAACCAAGTTAACGTGGTACGATGGTCGAAAGCATACTCGGAGCCGTACAGGATGGAGTGCGAGGTGAGGCAGGGGGGAGTTACCTCACCGAAGCTCTTCAACCTGTACGTCAATGCGCTGATAGAGGAGCTCAGCTGCACTCACGTCGGCTGCCACATTGATGATGTGTGTCTCAATAACATTAGCTATGCAGACGACATGGTGCTGCTGAGTGCCTCGCCTTGTGGTCTCGCTAAGCTATCCTACTAATATTATAAATGCGAAAGTTTGGATGTTTGGATGTTTAGATGTTTGGATGTTTGGATGTTTGTTACTTAATCACGCTTAAGCGGCTTAACCGATTTGGATGAAATTTTGCACGAAGATAGTTTATAGCCTGACTTAAAATATAGGATAGTTTTTATCCCGGGTGCACGCAGACGAAGTCGCGGGCGGAAGCTAGTTGGGAATAAGTGAAAAGTTTGGACTTAGTCATGGCTTGCAATATAATGAGAGAAAAAGTAAATGCATGGTCTTTCATTACAGAGGTAAAGATCTGCCACCTGTAACCCCTATTTGTCTATATGGAACACCGTTAAAAAGGGTGGATACCTTAAGATACTTGGGACACGCGGTAACCTCTGACCTGAGGGACGATGCAGACATGGAGCGAGAGCGGAGGGCGTTGTCTGTTAGAGCGAACATGGTGGCCCGCAGATTTGCTCGTTGTTCTGCTGAGGGAATAGTAACTATTCAGAGCCTTCTGTACGACCCGAGCAGTCTATGGGTCTCTTATACGCAAAAACAGTACAACGCCCTACGTATACAGTTCAATAATGCTTTCAGGGTGCTACTGGGGCTGCCCCGTTTCTGTAGTGTGTCGGGGATGTTCGCGGATGCCAGAGTTGACATGAGGAAACGCTGCACATCCCTGGCGCGCAGGGTGCGGGCTAGCTCTAATGGTATCCTGAGTATCTGAATCATTGTCACATGATTCCCGTACTGACAGTCAAGCCCTACTAGTGTCCGATCGAAGTTTCGGTTTCGGCCAGTTTCGGCCCAAAAATCATGTTTCGGCCAGAGGTTCGGTTTCGGCCAAAAAATAGCCGAACCTTTCGGCCGCGCCGAAACTTACAACATCGTAATTTCGGGTCGCGTTCGGCTAACATCGGGTGCGCTCGGCACGGCTGGCAATATGGCTTCGCTCGCGTTCTCCGCCGGCCACTGAATCAGTGCCCTTTGCTCGTGTAGTGACGATTGTGTTTGTTCCACGAATAATGGTTAATGATTTAATTAAGTAATTTCTTTTGTTTTTGTTATGAATTCATCATTTCATAGTTAATTCTTAACGCTTATTTGCATAATTTACAAAAATATTGACGGATATATTTGTTATTTAGGATATAAGTGCAAAAGTTTACTTATTTCATTAAATGACTTTAGAAATGGTCTTAGTTGCGTGTACGTAATATAATATTATAATATTATTATCATATTTTAATATTTAACTTTTTTTATCTACAATTAACACGTCGCTGCCTCGGTATTACAGTTGATGTAACATTTTCAATTTTTAACTTTTTAGGGTAGTTAAATTTTGACCCAGTGCCAATATAACTATGTTGAAATTTCAATTCGATAAAAGTTGAACGTAGAAACCTGTAATATTAGGTAGGCGAGATTGTTCATTAATCAAATATCTGGAAAGAACGGCTCACTGACATTTTTATTCAACGTTTTAATCACGTTTATGAAAGGTTCGGTTTCGGTTTCGGCCGAAACTATAATCAAACCGAACCTTCGGTTTCGGTTTAGGTTTCGGCAAAAAACATGTTTCGGTCGGACACTAAGCCCTACTATAAGTGCTGTCCTTATTGTATTGTATATGTATTAGGTTAAGTTTAGTAATATTTGCTAACTTTAGGCTAAGAAACTGTAACTAACTTTATATGATCCCAGTTGGTAGAAATAAATGTTTTGAATTGAATTAAACGTAGTAGTACCTACTTCCAAAACTTTACCGACCAATGCCAACGAAGTTTGACTGACCTGTGATACTCACAGTCAGTAGTTAGGTACGATTCTAGGGGTCAAGTAGTAAATTACAAAGTTGCAGAATATGGTTTGTTAATAGATAATTGTGACATTAAAGCATGGATAGCTTGCGCACGAACTCCGAGTGAGCGCGCACCGAGGAAGATTAGCATACATTACGAACGCGATTCTAATCGTCCCCGCGCCCGGGTCGCGGGTCGCGCCTCGCGCGCGGCGCGCGGCGGGAAAGGTCGACGAGAGGAAAGGTTAAACAAAACAGTAAATGCCTTATAATGCAAACGTTGTCCCACTCCACACGTATAACATCTCCTAAGAAGTTAATAGGACAAAGACTTTTTAACCGACTACCCTCAAACCTTAATACCATAACGAACGACAACTCATTTCGCTACCATATAAAACAACTATTGCTTGAAAAAACACTGTATAGTTTGCAAAAGTTTCTTTCAAATGACTATGATAACAAGAAAATGACTCTCTAAAAATCTTAAAAGCTTGACGTGTGTATTCATAATTATTTTATATTTGCCTTCGCTTCATTATTCAATAGCACAATATATTATTAATCTGACATTAAAATTATTAATTTCAATTATTTACAAATAATAACTATTCTGTACACATCTGTACACATCTATTGTAACTGACAAGTCATAATTTTTATACATTTTTATCTTGTATATTTACGATTTTAATTGTAAAATTATGATAATAAATATATCTGAATCTGAATCTGATCTCCCACAAGAGGACAATCTTAAAGACGAATGAAATTGAAGTAGGATGATTTCAAAATTCTTAAACCCGTGATAAAGAGTTTGTTAATTGTTAAGTACCAAAACCCTGTTGTGGTGGAGTCGTCGTTTATAAAAGCAGCGTTATGGTATCCGATTAGTAATCTACGCATGACATGCGACAAGGGTGAGTTTCTTTTAGAGCCAAGTCGAGTTTGACCGCTTTAAAATTGGTTACGTGTATGTTTTCCACTACACCGCGTGAGGCTACGGCACACAAATTGCCCTTGATTTTTTCCCCGGCTCATGAGTAGCTTGGGTAATTATAGGAGGCAACCGCTGCGCGCGCGCAACACCACAGAGAGCAGGCAAGTGGCCCAGCGGGTGGCAGCCGAGCGAAGAAAGCAGTAACCACTAACAAGGTATCATGATGATGGCACATTTACTTCACGTTGGATGAATTCCTGATGTTCATATTACCATTTTTAAAGCGGAAAACGCTAGCTATCGAGTTCTCCGGGGCACTATTTAAGGACTGGGCTCTATGCCGCAGTCGCAGGACAGGACACCCAGAGCGAACTGCTGGATTTGAATAGTGCAGTGTTGATATATGGGGGACTCCTCCTTCTTGAAATACCTAGGTATCACTGCGCTCCAGGAAAATTAGCGCAACTGTGAGGCGGGAGTTGTGTCCGGGTAGTGGAGTGGTGTCCGAAGACGCGTGACCGGCGAGCCCCGTCCTTGCCAAGGCCGATGTAATCTAATGTTGTTACATACAATTACGACGATGATACTTTGTTTTTCCAATGTGCGGCGGAGCTATATTTACGTACGGGAACAAAAAGAAAATTGGGCAATTACATTATCGTTCAGGCATCATTTGAAGAGCAGTTCTGATGCTCTCATCAGAACTGCTCTTCAAATGATGCCTGAACGATAATACGAACGTATTAAATCGAATTAAATCAACTCGTTTTCATGTGAACATAGCTGTGCATTCGTACGTCCCATGTAAGAAATACGTTCACATTAAAACTGATCTGATGCCCTTCCGTCGTTGTTACATCGACACGCGCGCCCCAGCTAAACAACCAAAAAAAAAAACAGTACATGCGAAAGTACCCACGAAAGTACCTAATCCTTTCCAAGTGTTTGAGCGCACCGCACGAGCGAGGCGAACGAATTCTCCATTTCAGCTTGGGCAAAAAATATTTCCCATGTCCGGCTGTTCCCCTAGAGGTCGCACTTCTCAACCATTCTGGTGTTATTTCCCATGTCCGGCTGTTTCCCTACAGGTCGCTCTTCTCAACCATTCTCGTGTTATTTCCCATGTCCGGCTGTTTCCCTACAGGTCGCACTTCTCAACCATTCTCGTGTTATTTCCCATGTCCGGGTGTTTCCCTACAGGTGGCAATTCTCAACCATTCTCGTGTTATTTCCCATGTCCGGCTGTTTCCCTACAGGTCGCAATTCTCAACCATTCTTGTGTTATTTTCCCATGTCCGGTTGTTTCCCTACAGGTCGCACTTCTCAATCATTCTCGTGTTATTTCCCATGTCCGGCTGTTTCCCTACAGGTCGCACTTCTCAACCATTCTTGTGTTATTTCCCATGTCCGGCTGTTTCCCTACAGGTCGCAATTCTCAACCATTCTTGTGTTATTTCCCATGTCCGGCTGTTTCCCTACAGGTCGCACTTCTCAACCATTGTCGTGTTATTTCCCATGTCCGGCTGTTTCCCTACAGGTCGCACTTCTCAACCATTCTCGTGTTATTTCCCATGTCCGGCTGTTTCCCTACAGGTCGCACTTCTCAACCATTCTCGTGTTATTTCCCATATCCGGGTGTTTCCCTACAGGTCGCACTTCTCAAAGCAAAGAAACGCGTGTTATATTCTGCCCATTCAGCTCTTTTCTTCGAGGTGGTAAAATTTGAAGTTAACAACCAATGTCTTCCCTTTTCATTTCACTTATTGTATTTAGGACATACCTTTCGTGGTGATTATGATGATGGCCGGCATCATAATCGCCAGTGTACCGGTGCCGGGTACCTAAATATTACCCGGCTGTGGCCGCGGCGGCCGCGAGGCGCTGAACACTTTAAGTAATAAATAAATGCGGCGCGGCGTGTCACGACACCGTCTAATTGCCGTGAAGCAATGCGCTCAGAAGCAGCAGACGCTATAAACCGTTTCCACTTCTGTCAGCGTTCGTTTTCCAATTTTCAATAGTCCGTCCCATGACTCGTCAACGGAAATCATATCATCAACCCAGATGTTACCTGGATACCAATTTGGCATAATTAAGTACGTTAAACGGCTGCATAATATATAGGAAAGCAGCCTATCCTAATATCCCTATTTAGCCGGCATGGGATGGAGCCGTGTGCGCCGCGGACGCTGCTCGCCGTGGTATCAAGCGGCTTCATTGAACTTTTCATTTCTATTGGAAAGCACGGACGCTCGCAACTCGACACTCGTATAAACTATAGTTTGTATTATGCTCTATGTTTCGCACATATGATTCCAAAGTTGACTTATCACTATCAAGATTTTAGATTCTAAATATCATACGTCCCGGATATCTAATTATCTACTACGTATACGTAGAGTAGAATGATGTAATTGCCTGACTACTCAATCGACACGATCACGCTACATAGACTACATTCAAGATTTGCAAAAAAATCGAGTTAAACACTGTGATGTGACAGTGATGTGATCTCAAAAATGGCTGGTAACTAATTGTAAGCATTGTACTCCTTACTTTTTCACATTCTTGTTTTGCTAATTCGACACCGATAACCGCATAGAACTGTTTGTAACACTGTATGGAGTCTGACTGGATAGTAGTAACTGTATCAGTTCTTAAAGACTATTAATTCCACATGTCTGAAACGTTATCGGATTCCCTCGCCTCGTCGAGTGTTGTATATGGATACGTGGGGATCAGCTGTGCGTTGTATTGTATTTGATGACAAGGAGTTGCAGAGACACAGCTGCAGGTAGAGAAATCAGCCAGGAGACGCAGCACTGCAGTGGTAGACGTACTGCAACTGCATGTCCCCAGGCTCCCAGGTTTGTTTTCTGAATAGATGCATCTGCATACCATAATACCTCTGTCCCTCGCCAAAATGGGTACTAATGTTATGCTATCAGAAGTTATGACCGATGTACTTATAAAGTATAATATGCTCTGAGGTAATTATCTATCTACATCTATTAAATACTAAATAAGTCGAGAAGAAGTAAGTCCCCAAGAAGTCACAAAATCTATAATTTTAAATACTTATATATAAGGTTATTATGTTACTAACACGTTATGGACTTGGTCCGAAATAAAATTAATTGAGTTGAATAAGGAACCTATTAAGAATAATTTGCTACTGCGCTATACAGCCTCAGTTTAATTGCTAGTTTTAAACACGCCAATTGCCGCGCCAAGCAGGTATAAATATTACGTGGACACGTCATCCTACATAGTTCTAAAGTACAAATTACGGCGACATTCTACAGAACACGTTATGAGTGCTTCATTGTGTGAATCAACGAAATGTGAGCGTCGTGTCGTGTCTCGTCTCGTCTAGCGCAAAGGTGTATTACCTTACTTGGATCAATTGGAAGTATCGCTGTAGATGGAAAAGTCATGCTTTACCTTCGAATATTGTTAAAGCTCACTGTGCATGTAGCCACAGAAGACGCATCGCAATTCCAAATAAACGATTCGCACACGGACCGGCCCTGCTAGCAGCGCGCAAAACCCTGCATACCTCTGTCTCACGCTTCTCGCCCCACCACTAGTCTTTATCCCTGGGTAATACAGGTTAGGCGCACAATTGCATCGTTGCTGGCCTGGTCGGCCGGCGCGGCGGGGAGGGCGGGGAGGGCGGGGGGAAACGGGTTCGGAACAGGAATAACCACAAGTGCATCCTGTCCCCGCCGCCGCCCGCTGGGAGATGGGACGATAAAGGTAATTTCGCGCGAGTTTACGACGCGTTTACTCCTAGTTTATAGCTTGCTAGACAACTGTTTGTGTTAAATAACTTCCTTAACGTTTTTTGATCTTATATGCAGCTACTTTTGCTGCTGACTGCCTTGCAATTGAGACGATCACGTTACCGTTAACCGACGCAGACGTTCTCCCAGCGAGTGCTAATTAGGGAGCAATCGCCCATAATTATCTGCTAATGATAGACACGACTGGTCTACGAACACTAATCATCATCGCCGCAGCAAACTTTTAACGTTCTTGTGTGTGTGTTGGAATTAGGTACTCGCGTTTTACTTACGCTTTATAAGATGTTATCATTCGATAGAGAAAAAATAATAAAGGTAATTATGACCCTTTTAAGTCCAGTCTAAAACTTGTGAAATCAGAGTGATTTGGGGAGAATGGGTGATGGACGATTAAAAGTGGAACTAGCGCTCTCATGCCTCGCTTCACGATAGTGAATATCGTAACACACCGACAGATCAGTGGCCCACAGCCAGCAACTTCCTTGATTCTTGGTGCAGTTTTTAATAGCTGGGTTGCAAGCATACATAAACGTCATCAGATGAGATTCCAGATTTATTCCTCAACTGATACGACTTGATAATTGCGATGCTATTGATCTTGCGTCGTGATCATATTCATCAGTGTTCGCACACCGAGACGGCAAGCTCACGAGCGCACGACGCCTCGCCGGCGCCGTGCGCTCGCGTGCGCGGCCGGGCCTGGCTCTGCGCGTCGCTCGTTAGTCGTTAGCTATAATTACTGGCTAAATAATAACTGTTCCTCAACGACCCTGCTAAGCGGTTCCGCGTCTAGCGCCGACGGGTCTGACTGCTGCCGGCGCCGAGGAGTCATCTTGCAAAATCGCGTAGCCTCTTGTGCATAATAGATAATTTGTTTTCTACCGGTGTAAAACAATGAGTTGAGAGACCGAAATGAATCGATGTCCCACGCAGCGAGGGTCGCGTTGCATAACCGCGCTCGCTGCAGGCCGCCACGCCAGCACGCCACCCGCTGCGGCCGGTGCGCGGCGAAAGTCCCTACGCAAACATGCGCAAGCGCTGGCAAACAACGCTAATCAATTCGGCTTTATCTGGGACCGAACATCTTTTTCATTTCTATCACAAATTCTGACCGAAAGCGGCACATTCCTTAAATGGAAATACAAAAACGTATAAAGCGAGCGAGCGTAGCGTCGTAGCCTCTCCGCGTTCAGCGGATTTTCTCCCTAAAAGACGCAAACCGTTTATCTAAATAGTTACCTACGCATATTAAGAGTATGAGTTTCTATATTTTCATTCTGTTCACGAACGCACTAATCATTTCATTGCAGCACTTTCTCATCATTAGCAAATATAGTCGTACAAGTAGTAGGTACGCGTAGTTAGTACCACGACCACGACCACGACCACGACTACATCGTTGTATAGGTACCAAATGCATGTCCTGGGACGAGCAGCCACGATGCAGGTCAATTCCTACAAGCATACCTAAATAACGTTATACCACCATTGCAACCGCTATGCGATATTTGGGACGTATTCGACGAAATATTATCTACACTACATCCCTCAGCTATATTAAATGTATGGCCGCCAGAGCTCTTTTTACGTGTGTCGACCTGTGTGTATATCCGTTACCAGCTGGTGCTGCTGATGCGAATGCTGCCTATTGTCCACAAAATAAGCGTAAATTTATATGACCCGTAACAAATCCGAGAAATTAATTACTTTATTGCATTATCATCAGACAATAACATTATGTTTCTGTTTCTACACTCATGCAGTTTAATAAATATGCAAATTGTGAACAAGCATTCAGTATTCTTCATTACTATCATTAGGTAGTGAGCTTTATTTATCTCGCGGAATATTCCAGGATGCTTTTGTTAAACAATGTTATTCTCAACTGAGTAGGTATTTATTTTGTTAAAGATAACTACTCATTTCCTTTTCATGCCTCAAAATGTATTAAACAAAGTAATATACCTCTTATTTCAATGGTACAAGGTGCACAACCGCGCACCAATGAGTTCAATAGCTTGCCTCATGTCCGTCGTAAACCGTGACCTTAATTTGGGCTCTTACTGATTGAATTAAGAGATCAATCCACGAAGGGAGTCCGTAAATAGAGTAATGGAAGTCAGTGGGCCGCCCACGTGCGCCGACGCAGCGGGGGGAGGGATACATTAGCTAAAAGCGGTTACTATTCAATCGTTTACCCCAGTTCAAGAGCTGTGCCTCGTATAATTTGACCCCTAAACAAGTATCAAGCGAGCGTAATCAGAGGTTCTCTTGTGCCGACGCATTTGACGTGGATAGGAGGCGAGACGAAAGAGCGGCTGTCGCAACAATGGCGCTAGCGCTCCCAGGCCGCATTCTGTTAACGAATCTGATGGTGTCAGTGACGTCACACCTGCCCGGCTCCACGAGTGCGTAACTGGCAGCATGCTGTATATGCCAATAGACAGGTGAGGTGTTGATGCATCAGTAGGTATAAGTGATTGAGATTCCTCGAGTCGACCGAATAGCATCAACTTAGTCCATTCAAAGAACAACTACCGTCCAGGGTAGAAGATTCCAATTTGAATTTGGTTTTATAGCTATTATTATTATACGCCCGACTGTTTGTACGCCTCATGGCTAGAACATAGTGATCCTAGACTAATTTCGTAACACCAATGTACTTGTACCTATGTTTTACAAACAATAAATGAATTGAATTGAATTGAATTGAACGACAGTTGGACGGCGGCGGCGACCGGCCAAGTGCGTGTCGGACCACGCGCAGTGTAGGTTTAGCCGTCATAGCCGTCAGGGGGGGGGGGGGGGATAGTAAGGGTTACTGAGCTAAGCCGAAGACGGACAGACGGACGGACATGGCGAAACTATAGGGGTTCCTTGTTGACTACGGAACCCTAAAAAGTCGGCCTCATTAAATAATCTCAACCATACGTGCTTACAGGTATTCACTATATTCAAGCGAGCAAGTTGTAATTGTATATAATTACTTAGTTCCAGTGTTTCGAGGAAATCGGATATTTTCCTCGAAGCGCAGGTCATTTTGCTTTTAGCTTTGATTTCGTAGTAATTCTTATCACATGCCTTCAGGATAGCAGCAGAATTAGCATAGAAGGGAAAAACCCTAGTAATCTTTTATTTACATTTGTTCATTTAGTTCTGTGGGTACTTAGAAAGTAAGTAATTTTTTAATAGGTAATACTCGACTAAATTATGCGAAGTTTCCTATGGCAATTAATAGGTTTAATTTAGTGTGAAGTCCGTTCTTCATTACGCGGACGACGCTGACGTTTGCACTTGATGCTAGCTAGCCATGCGCGCGCGCCGGGGTCGCGGAGTCGCCAGCGCGGCCCGCGGGTGGCTCCCACAACACAGCCGTGTTTAGGCTACGCGAACCACAACACGAGTCTAGCGCCGCCGCTCTCTATTACATAATAAGCTTCAGTTATTGTTCATACAGCCAGCAGGCAACGTCCACGCGAGGGTAAAGGCGAGACATGCACTCCTGCACTCAAAGGCTGTGTTTCATAACATACCGAGATGTTTGGAGACAGACACAAACCTACGCCTGCGCTAGGATGAAACGGGTAGTTGCAATACTGGGATTCTTTGACACGAGTTGGAAAAAGTTTCTGTCAAAAATTTCATTTTTGGTACAAGCTTTTATTGCCAACTGTACTTTTCTGGATACCATCATCAACTACTCATTGAGACGATTCTAACGAGCCCAAACTCAACGGGGCTACGTCGATTAAGTACTGAATGCCCATGGCCACCTTCTGTCTCCATCATCAGATCAGCTCGATGGTACCATAATATTGAATTGTCATTCAAACTATACTTATATCCAACACTTCAGCTCAATCGGTCACCGGGAAGTGGGTCAAATTTAACTTGCAAGGTTTGATTACAGACAGGCAGACTACGGTACAAGTGAAACTAAATAAAAGCTTGTAAAAACTATTTATTTAAAAATTGATAATAAATAGGTACTTTATTACCCATAACACAAGCCTTATTGAACTTACTGTGAGACTAGGTAGTTCGATTTGTGTAAGATTGTCCCTTAATATTTACTGATAAACAACACTCCATGTAAAAAAGAGGCCAAGTCTCGAAACTCTTTCACCGTAAAAAGTGGTGAGAGATTTCGTAGAGCCAAGTCTCAGGCATTCTTAATAATCTTTATTTGCTTGCTAAATAAAATTCTGTAACTTGGCAATCACGCAACTTTCCTGCATTTATGGATTTCTGCACACTTACCTAAATCTATGTAGTATTGTGTGATTGCCAAGTCATAAAATTTTATTTAGCAAGCAAATAAAGATTAATAAGAATGCCTGAGACTTGGCTCTACGAAATATCTCACAACTTTTTACGGTGGAAGAGTTTCGAGACTTGGCCTCTTTTTTACATGGAATGTTTTTATGGGATCTCACTTCTTTTTGTACTTTATTGTGTTATCAATACATATACGAATTATGAATGCAGTCCCATTCTTGCCTTTTCATGTTTTGCCCCATTCACTGCAAATATAACTTTGTAATCCTATATGTTTATATGGGATTACAAAGTGATTTATGCAGTTAGTGTATCTAGAAAAATTGCATTTTTTTAGTGTTCCCTTGATTTATACACTAAACAAATTGTATTCTAAATTTGAAGCTTCTATGTCTGCTAGAAGTGCCTTAGACTTTTGATGATCGGTGAGTCAGTCAGTGAGTGACAAAATTAAGAAACTTTGAGTAGTTATAATTGTTAAACATTGTTAATTGTTATATGTTGTTGTGTGTTTTTCATGTAAGTGAATTGTACAAATCTTTATGAGATTAAATGATCTTAAACCTTAAACTACTGGTTCAAATTAAATGAAATTTGAATTATACAGTGTTTATATAAAGCCTGCTTGGTTACTGAAAATTAAGGCTTCTAGTTTTATCCACAACGAAGTTATAGGGGGGTCGAAAATGGCCTGAACTGCTTCGAGAAAAGGCTGTTTTGCTCGACTTGGCGGGGGCACTACCGTGCCCCCATATTATTTAATTAAATTCAAACCTGTCGTAAAACAGACGCTTATTTAAGAAGCTACTATGGGATATTTGGCAGAGATAGCGACCTGCGGCTGCGCGGCGCGAGTAATCAATCGCAAATAGGTAGATAGGCTTTCTCTCTACTGTAGCAATGTAATGGTATAATAGTATGGTACTATATATATACATATATATATCGTATGGCAAATCAGTGTATTTAGAACCGCGAGATCTTCAAAAATACAGTACGGTTGTTCACTGTGATACTGAAATTATATATAGTATACTATTTAGTGTAAAGGTAGTGTACGTGTAATTGGTAAGTGGTAAGTGGTAAGTGGTAGGTGTTTATTTATCGCTGTTAATGCTTTTTATAAGTTTGGCAAACGATAGCAATAAATAATAGGCGCAATGTTATTGTATAAACATAATCTTTATTTATTTATTATTCGGAGAACCAACAGCTAACAATTCAAAATAAGCTAGTTATATAACTTTAGTAACAGAAAGCCAATTAAAGGTTCCCACCAGTAGCAACAGGTTAACATACAATTGGTGGTTATATCTAAATTTTACAACGTGTTACCCACAAGCATACAATGAATACCTATGTAAGAAAAAAAAAAGAAAATGTATTATTTAAGTGATATGAGTCAACCGTTACAGTAATATGCTGTCGCGCATGCGACTCGCTCACTTAAAGAACTCGTCTGTTAAAATCCGTCTTATAGTGGTGATGTTGCTATTGAAAATGTCAATATCCCGCTCCTTCGTTAGTTCATTAAGGCTTTTACCAGCTCGCAATAAAAAGCTATTTTTTCTATAATTACGTGATGTAAATTGAATTGAGAGGGGAGGGAAGTATTTTTTAGACCTAGATGGAGTATTGAAGGAGAGCTTAGCTAGTAATTCCGGACAATCAATGTTACCATTTAAGATACTAAGTATATAAATAATATCCGCAATTTGACGACGTTTATGCAATGGAATGAGGTGATGTTTTTTACAAATATTTTCATAATTAGACGAATTGTAAGGGGTTTTTAGCTTAAAGCAGAGGTATTTTATAATTTTTTTCTGTATACGTTCCAACCTGTTTATGTAGATATTGTAAGAGGGGTTCCAGATTTGAGACGCATATTCAAGTTTGCTTCGGACATATGTGCAATAAAGAACTTTAATAGTTTTAATTTGGGTAAAATGTAAGGAACTACGCATAATAAATCCTAATGCCTTAGTAGCACTAGCTACCATACTATCAACATGAGTTTCGAATAAAAGCTTAGAACCATGGGTGACTCCCAGGTCCCTCATGCATGACACAGTTCTGAGCACATGATCATTAAGCTTGTAGATGGTCGGGATTATACTACGTTGTCTTTTAATATAAATATAACATATGGTACAACAACAAAAATAAAATGACTAAAACTAACTTAACCTATGGGGTATTTACACTATATTTACATATATCCCCAAAATCAATACCCCTTGGCAGGGTAGGGTGCCCATGACATAAGGCTGGCTGCATTACCTCTGTTGATCTATAAACACTGGCTTATGATGACTTGTTTATATTCAAATGGACAATCTATAATCATATTACAAGTATTTAAGCAAATAAAAGCAAACATGGTTTGCATATCTTGTTTATTGCACAAGACTTCTTTACTGACAATAAACCTTTACCTAATTATATTTAGTGTGACTTTCAAACTTGTTTATATGATGTTATTTATATGAACTTATTCATATGAGTATCACATAAATAATTATGAGTTTAGGGTCTGTAATCCCCGGCAGAAAAGAAATCAATCATAACTGACACTAGACATTCTCATTTGATCAATGCATTTACAAAAGGCCGAAGAAAAAACCAGAGTATTTTTTATAGGATATGGAATGTACTAAAACGACATACGAGTAGGTATAACAGGTTGACTTTTTATGTTTTGTCGAGAACCGTGACATCACGAGCGAACTGTGCACGAGATAAGGATTCATGGAATATGATGGATCACTCATCACATTCCAGGTGGGGACCATCAGCATCAGACATCGGTAAATAGTTGTCTAACCACCTTATTGGTATGCACAGGAAAACCGCAAGGAAGTTCGGAAACCGTTTGATTTATGCATGTGTTTGGCCACTGCATACCTACCCTTATAAGCAGTATATGCGGGTAAGGTGGCGAGGACGGAGCGGTTGCCAGTTCGGCACTCTTCGGTAACTGTAAGGCCGGGCCAGAGGACGGCGGCGGCGGCGGAGGGCTCTCCAGTCTCCTCCGCGTCAGTCGTCGGCGACGCGACACCTGCCGACTTACGTGCCAGCCTTCAACGGGGGATCATGTCGGTATTCTCTTTACATCCATCCTTCTCGACAGTAAAACTATAGCGGTAGCTGCTCAAATTAATACAGTGACCATTTCAAAGAGATATTAATATTGAGTCCGAACCGTGTTTTATAAAAGTGATTGAGTTTCAATTGGTTTATATAAAGTGGCATCGTCAGATGACTGAACCGAAGCGAGTTATAAACAAGTTATAAAGATTTTTCCAATTGTAATACTGGATTTTTATGATCTGTAAACCTCAGCAAGTACAAAGCACCGCGACGTTGCTCAATGGACGTGATTATGGTAACCATGGTAACCATGACGCGAGTTACTGGTGTTACGATACGTTCTGGTGATCTCTTTCAGCCCACAATCGGTGTCCTGTGAGACTAGGATCGCTGTTTCGGGAGAATTGGCGTAGAGTTTGGTTACTGCAGCCCAGTGCAGACCTCGTCTAATATTTAATAGGAGCCGTATTAAATCTAAGTCAGTGACATGCCCCTTGAACCCGGAAATTTCCAGAAAGTATGTTTTGTGCATGCTATGTTCGGACGTCAAGATCTTAGACTTCAGCAATAAGTCTTCTCTCCGATGCTGTCGGGTCTAGGTGTAGACCCGAACTAAACCCTTACTTACCCCTACTTCCGTACTTTACGGTGCAGTAAAAGAAGTATGGGCTCTTTAAGGATTCTTAAGTTGCACAAGTAGGATATAATAGACAACTATATTAATAAAGGACACCATTCTATACCACGGTAATCGCAACATCCACGGAGAGAAACAAAGGAGTAAGGTAGCACAAATCGTACGGATATGCAGCCTGGCTATTCGTTACCAAGCGCTGAAGACAATTAATAAAAAAATAACATTACATAAAGGTCAACCAATAAGAGGAAGCAGATGTTGTCCAAAAAGAAATAAATGTACAAGAAAATTAAATAAATTAAAACGTCGGTATCTATGTAAAAAACTGCTGTTATGGCAGTTGCTTACAGAAGAGGAAATTAATAAATAGGTCGATACTAAATGGGTACTCAGTGTAATCACACATTTCTGGATCGACAAAGAAGGTTGCTGAACAGCATTACCTATCGAAATTGAGGGTGGCCGTCTGGTCGCATAATAACTATGGTCATAATATCGATTGTCATACAACATTACGCATAAAATGCTCATATTATTTTTTTGGCATAATTGCTCCCTGTCAGCAAATTCGTTTTTAAGAAATCTGTGCGTGATTTCTTTGCTGGCAGATCCGAGTAGACTGAAGATTACATATTTGAAGATTCGCTTGTAAGTATGCATGTAGTATATATTTATTTGTGTATGTAAGTATTTATTTTATTTATGTATATGTATTTGTGTAAATATGTCGTATATAGGACTACCGTAATGTTATTATTCATTTTAGTTGTTATTTGCACTGCCCACAATCTTTTCCGCTTTGCCTTAAGGTTTGACTGGTAGAGAATGCCATTTGGCATTAAGTCCGCCTTTTGTACGATAAGTTTTCTTTTGTGCAATAAAGTTTAAATAAATAATAAATAAATAATTATACGGAGTCATAATTGGTTTAACCATAATGAAGAATGTCATACATTTATTTAGTCATAATATTAATAATTATAATTATTTTTAGTAATAATTGTAAATGTCAGACATTTTGTCAAGCCATAATATTGATGGTTATAATTATTTTTAATCATAACAATCGCATTGCATACATTTTGGCAACGGACTTAAGATGTGTCGGACTTAAGAAAGTAGGGAACAGGGACCACCCTTTGCTGTACTGTGACCCAACACAAAAGGGAACTCGGCAACCGGCTCCTGGAGGGCAATGTTGTACATGTACATGTTGCAAGTCATCCATCAACTACATACTACTGCTAAGAAAAACATAGGCTTATGCGTTGTGGAGATTATGCGTTTATACAGTACTAGCTGCTTGACCCGGGATAAAAACTATCCTATATTTTAATCCAGGTTATAAACTATATTCGTGCAAAATTTCATCTAAATCGGTTGAGCCGTTTAAGCGTGATTGAGTAACAAACATCGAAACATCTAAACATCCAAACATCCAAACTTTCGCATTTATAATATCAGTAGGATAGTTAAATGGTTTTATGAGCAACCAATTTATGTCAATTATAAAGCATGCTTAAATAATTTTATGCGCATCAAATTTATGCGCATTACACAATATGTTCTTAAACATTAGGATTAAAAACGTTATGCGCATAAATGTATGACTATTTACAGGGGTCTCTATTGTTTCCCATAAAATTTAAGTCCATAATGTTTTCCACCATATTTTTTTTAGTCATATTGTCGATTCATAAAATTTAACAATATAAATTGGAGTTCCGATTTTTGGAGGTCATTATTAATAATAATAATAAATTAAAATTATTGTTAGTCATAAAATTGGTTAGCCATAACTGCTATAACATTCAATGTCCCGGTGGTATGCAATTACATAATGTTAAAGGCAATAATCTAGTTTATAATAATTGCTGTGAGGCCTTTTTATTTGCAAGTCATAATTATTGGTAGTCATCTGATTAATCGATGTCATGATGGTGTCACTTCATAATGTTAAAGCCTATAAACACTCCCAGAAAAATTATAAAATACATAAAATTTTAACTACCGTAAAATTGGGCGAGTAGGGTGAAAACTGACATTCAAACCTCGATAACATTTTATTTTTACTTGTAAAAACTGAATGGTGTATATAATAAGTGTTCCGGACGTTTGTATTTTAGTTTTTATTTTATTTTGGGTAGTTCCATTTCATAACTTTGACGATAAACAGGAAAACCCACCTCACCCCGTAGTCCCTCGTAATTGGGGTGAGATGGGCTTTCATACAAAGGTGATTTTAGCAGTAGCCTTAAAAATCCATCCCACCCCCCTTTCTTACCTTCTCTTTTTGTTAGTTTTTTTTATGATATAGGAGGCAAACGAGCAGTCGAATCACCTGATGGTAAGCGATAATCGACGCCCATGGACACTTACAACACTAGAAGAGTTGTAGGTGCGTTGCCGGACTTTAAGATGGGAGTACGCTCTTTTCTTGAAGGCTTGAAGGTGATCAGAATACGTTAAAATAAGTAAGATTTATTTTTTTGATAATTGATTTGATAATTGAAGAGTTCCCTCAATTCCTCATGGATCCCATCATCCAATTGAATTTTGGAAAAAAATCGGGCCCACCTGGATCTACCTACTTACAAACAAAAAAAAAATTCACAAATCGGCTCATCAATGACGGAGTTCTGAGGTAACAAACATTAAAAATAATAATAAAAAAATACAACCGAATTGAGAACCTCCTCCTTTTTTTGAAGTCGGTTAAAAATGTTCTAAAATCAAAAATATGTTTACATATTTTCGCTAGGGGCTAAATGTGCTACTTTAGCCCCGCTATCTAATGACACTTTTCGAGCATGAGAAGTGAGAAAAAGTTTCTAACAAAACATGCTTATCGAAACAGTCATAAACCCACCGCACAGTAGTACCTAGTACCCCTTTCAAATGTATGTGTGGAAATGTTTCTGAGTAATTATCTATATGACTATGGATGTTATCCTGCGGAACACTCATGCCCAAAAGAAGTATCTACCTAGGGCGGCACATCGTGCACCCAGAAGAGGTACAACATATCACCGCCCAAAGAATCTGGAACTTCCTAGAGGCAACGGGTCTCAAGGGTGAAATATAAACAAAGGGCTGCCACAATAGATCACCTGCTGGTCGAAGCGGCATAGAAAGGCCCACAATACCACACACAAAACGCCTAGTGTCTGCAATACGGCCACATCTCAAATGTATTTTACTTTCGAGATGTGACCGCATTGCACTGTGCAATAGAGCCACATCTCAAATGTATTTTATTCTTGAGATGTGGCTGTATCGCAGTCACTAGGCGAATACTCAATGGATATTATAGTTTTGGTATCTTAGACGTAATTCATTTAAGGCATTAAAACGATATGAATAATAACCATTAACTAAGTTGAAATATATGCCTTAGAATTTATATGAATAATTATCGAGACCTTTGATCATTCAGGACATCAATTTTCTGAGTTTTGTGATTATAATACTTAATATTATAGGTCATCATTAGGGTTGCCATCCGTCCGGGTATCCCCGGATTTGTCCTAGTTTAAAAGGCGTCCGGGGAGCGTCCGGGCGGGGTTTCATTTGTAGTCCGGGTTTAAAAATTTGAAGTCTTGGGCCGCCGCGCCGTGGAGTGAAAAAGAAATTATGACATTTTAAACTGTTTTTTTATTATAAGTAGGTACTAAGTTTCCTAAAAACCCGTTGACATGTCCGGGTTCTGAGCTCCAAAATGTCCTGGTTGCCAAATTTTAGGGATGGCAACCCTAGTCATCATTAATGTTAGAACTATAAAGCGTTATACTTAACAAAAATTAAGTTTATGTATTATGTTATTATGTTTAAGTCTATAAATTATACGGATATCAATTTCTGTCTATCGAAATTCGGAACAATAAGTTTATGGGAAACAAAGGTTTATAGGAAACAATAAGTTATGGGAAACAACATCAAATTTGATGATGGCACTGATCATTTTGCCCAAGAACAGGAAACAAATGAAAAGGCCTATGGATCTATGCGAAAAATTGCAGGTAGTAGGTACCTAGTTACAATAGGCGTGTCGTGTGGCGCTGGCGAGGGTGCAGGTCGGCGCGCGGCGCCCGCTCAGTCTTCATGCGGGTGCGCGCTAATGGCGCTCTCGTGCGCAGCCGCAAGAATGCGCACGACGCACTCGCTGCACATGGATGACTGAGTCTACCTGATTTCTAACAACAAGTCCGCTTGCCGAGACACTTCTGCGAGTTGCTTGGAAAATCTCCAGATTGGTACGTTTTGAAGAGCCTAGAAGTCAGTGCCGCGCTCACCTCTTGCGCTGTGCGAGTGAGGTCAACATCATTCCACCGGCGGTGACGCTAATTTCGGGCCCAAGATAATAATAATAACCGTTATCGGAATAACTTTGCATCTCTTTACTTAGGTAGGTATCTTGTAGGCCGCGATTGGGAAAACACGGACGCGGAAAGCACGATAAAGCTCTCGGTTACCTGTTTATGCAGATGAAAGGGAGGGAGTTTTACCTGTCTTGTTCCTGGCTGTCACGGAGCGGGCGGCGCAAGGCGCGGGCAGCGCATGTCTCGCTGGACGGGGGGAATGCACCGCGGATTCGGGTTCGGTTCCGGCACGGGCACTTCACTGTCACTGCACTGTCGGCGCGTCCTCTCGGTCGGCGGCGCGGGTCGGACTGGCGCGGCGCGGCGCGGCGCCGGCGGCGGCGGCGTCCCCGCCCGCGCGCGCGGCCTTGACCGCCCCTCCTCCTGCGCAGACGCATCCAGCCAGCTGCAGCCGCGGCGCAGGCCCCCGCCGAGCCTGCGACCTGTCCCTTAGATCCCTACGTGCCTACAAGTATTGCTATGTCTGACTGGAAATTATTGCAGTACAGTAGCCAGCAAACTTGTTGCGCAACAAATGTCGTGGTTGGGGGAAGGTTCGCGCATCCTACCTACACTTACGATCAATAAAAGGAACCCGCTTGTATGGAATTACATTTCTTTGTGTATAAATGTGTATGTGTCATTTTTTTGTAATTACTGAGTACTCGTGTAAAAAAGAAAAAAATCGGCCAAGTGCGAGTTGGAACTCAGCAATTAGTGTTCCGTACATTCAGTTATTTTAAATGATTTATACTTTATCTCCTGATTTTGAAGCTAACTACTACTAACTAAACTGCTTGATTTATTGAATGGAGTTCAACGAAAATTATATTTCTATTATTGCAAAAACTCCACAACCATATGTGTTCGTTTGTTGCTGCACGACTGGGAAAGATTTCCGGGGCTTATAAGGAAAAAGTTTCGACAGAAACTGCTCCTGCAGTGGCGATAAATCGGTGTACAAAGTATCATATATTTTTAATTCACCATTTACAAAATGAACACAAGTCCAGTGCCTAACGTCATTAAATGGTGGGTTCCAGGGAGCTTCTCGGAAAATGACTTGTAAATGGTCTTCTCCCCGAGGCACAGGCTCAATCGACATTAAAAGCACGTCGCGCGGACGGTAGCTTGAATTTTCTGATCCTGTGAAATGCAGTTACGCATTCGTCTTCAATATATTCATTTCCCAGTACATACGAGAAACGAGTCATGTTTAGGTCCTCGATTTTTTTTAGGTGTCGGGTTCAAAATTTTCACAGCAAGCTCTCAAACTTGAATGGTATTAAGGCAACAATACGATTCACCACTACAGCTCGGTATTCCAATTTTAAATCAAATAAAGAACCTCGTACTTTGATGCTATTTTGTTTCTAGATTTAAACCAAATAGAGTCAACAATATGTAGAACTGTTTAAATATAGAACACCAAAAGCTGCTTGTAGTGTTGAAATCTGAAGCCATTATTAAGCATGGTATTATTTGTGTGTTTTAGTAACCCAAAAACGCATATAAGAAGATTCAATTCAATAGAAGTTTCTTTTTTTAGTTCTCAACCGAATCGTTTTATTACAAAATCCAAAATATTCATCGATATGGATGCGTCATCATTATATCAGCCGAAAGACGTCCACTGTAGGACATAGGCCTCCCCCAAAGAGTGCCACAATGACCAGTTCTGCGCCACCCGCAACCAGCGGACTCCCGCGACCTTTACCAGGCCCTGTATCATGGTCTGCCTTATCACGCGATAAGTGACGAGATAGAGCGTCCGTCACTGGCTGACACCACAGATAAGAGCGTCGTCTCGTTCTATCGAACTAGACGACGCTCTTATCTTGTCACTTATTGCGTGATAAGGCCGACCATGATACGGGTCCAGGTCATCGGTCCACCTTGTAGGGTCTACCCACTTACTTTACACTTTACTTTACTGTCTTGTGTTGATAACTAAATTTGTCGAATCCGTGAGCGATAACCTCAGACCAAGAAAAAAGATAGACAGCATTACGAAAACCTAGTGAAGCCGGTTTTCAACCAAGCCAAATAAGTTTAGCGCACGCTCACGCGCACTTATACAAACAAAACATTTGCACAAAACTGAATATGGGAACATTAAATAATGTGACAACTATGACGCCTCTATTTGATTTATAAACCTTTGGTCTATGTATCAGCTTTAAAGATGGAACACTAAAAACAAACATTCATAAAGTACGGAGTACTTTATTTGAATTGCAATAGATTACAACAACAATAAATCTTATTTTTACTAGATGCAAATTATTCGTCAGATTCGATACGATATGTAATCGATACGAAAATATAAACTATTCACAATCTATTTAAACTACCACACATCTCTAGTATATATTGACTCCCAGATCCGCAACAACTACACCAGATCGAAGGTCAGACTTTAACTGGATCGTGGGTAATTGTTGAAAACACCAGACCTGCGTTGGGGTATTTTTCGGTTTCGGTCGGAACAAATCGGAAACAGGAAATAACACGAAATACAATGCTGTGTTTTGCAATGTAAGTCACCAGGCACGGCTATACTGAAGAACCAGCGTAAAATGAGACGCTATACCGAGTTTATTTACTTTAATTTGTAAATATAATATAGACTATTAAAGCTAGCGTCATGTTGATAAATTTCCCGCCGTCTACACATAATTTCCCTTATGCATGTGTATTTCCAAGTCTTAGTTGGCTATAGTTTTTGAAATATAGCTGGGGACAGCACTGTATGAAAAAAAGTTACTTTGGCCATATTTTACACTAGTAAGAGCTATCGTAAAAAGAACTCAAAATGTGTATACCGTCTCAAAATTTTACTAGCTTTCGAATGGATACCCCACACGTTCCTTACAATCCAAAAAAAAAATATTGCGATACCCCTTATTACCCCTCAAACTGCCCCCTTTTACACATTTTTGACTTTATTTATGTAATTAGGCCATAAATTTCTATGTCTATACCAAATTTCCTATGTCAAACGGTCTTCGAGAAAACTGGCTGTGACAGACGGACAGCCTCCGAGTGATCGCAAAGTGTTCCCTTGGACCAATTTTGGTACGGAACACTAAAAACAAACATCGTAGAGCATTTTTTTTGTCTGTCTTTTTACAACTACGTTACTTTGTGGTTTGTGGTGGCATTAGTCTTACTTTGTGTAATAAAACTCAACAAACAATTTACAAATTTAACAGACTACAATACCTACCTCAATAAATAATAGTGACAAAAAAGTCAATGAATCCTTATGACAGCAAACTAACCGCTTACCATAGATGGGCGGTACGCTTGTTTGCCACTAATGTGGTATGTAAATTAAAATCACTTGATGACTGGTCGAAAGTGTACTATGGCGACAGCACGACGTGGGCGGGGTGCGGGACGCAAACGTGAACCGATCTACCAATCGGGCGCCCGACACGCTACCCCCCGCTGTCGTACCTCGCCGCCCCCTCCCGCGCCTAAAATTCGCTTCTTCGCAGCCAAGGTCATTTGTGCAAATTGTATGCCATCTACTGTACTTATACTAAGAATTGCCGAAAACAAGGCATGTAACAGCAACAAGACCGAGAATCTGGGGGCACGGCAGTGCCCCCGCCAAGTCGAGCAAAACAGCGTAGAATCTACACGAGCAAGCAATGCTACTTCTTCTTGGAGTTGGCTATGTTGTTTACCCAAATGCACTGATATTCTAGCTATTCATAATATGTTCGTATTGAGATCATTCTCGAACGATATAGGTAAGTACAGAGTTAATTTTGAAAGTTTCGTAACTGAGACTATTTTCATCGGGGCTTTGCTACTTGCGCCGCGTAAGGTTTAGATTTGATTGATGCATTTAATTTCTAGTACCAATATCAATCTAAACCTATGGTTCAAAAGGGAAAAAACTATATTCAGGCATATAACTTAGCAGGTTTTTAAAATGAAGTAGGTAGGTAGGTCCTACTTACCTATGAAATCCGGAGAACTTTTAAACGAAACGACCAAAGGTGTACCTAGGTACACAAACCAAAGTTCTGTGAATACTGCACGGTTAGCACTAAAGGCCTCCACCCACCGGACGCGTGTCGTGCGCGGCGCGTGTCGGGTGCGGTTGAAGCGATATATTCACACCGCAAGCGGGCGGCGTGTAGCAACGCGGGCCCGCGTGGATCCGCCGCGTCATATCTCTCTCACTACCAACACATTTAATATGTATCTCACTGTCTCTATCACACTCTGCAGCGCAGCAGCTGCGCGTGCACGCGCGGGCCCGCGGGCTCGCGCTGCACACGCGACGCGCACGACGCGCGGCCGCGCTGCAGAGTTGTAACTTTAGCGCCGCGCGCCCGCGTTCGGACCGCGTTCGATATGTGTTTGAAGTGTAGTTCCAATGCTTTACAACTTGCGCGGGCCCGCGCAGCACACGCGCCGCGCACGACACGCGTTCGGTGGGTGGAGGCCTTTAGTCGGCGCGCGAGCTCTCCTCTCGCTGGAGTGTCTCTCGCACTATTCGTCCCTTTCTAAGTTTTCTAATACAAAGTGACGGCTAGTGCGAGAGAGCTCGCGCGCCGTTTTGTGATAAGTAAGCTATATTTTTGTGCCGGCCGGCCGTGAGTCACCGGCTCCACCGGGCCCGGACCGGACAAACAAAGAACCCTCGTGTTTTACGTACTGTAAATAGGTAAGTACGTCACGGCAAACTGCCTTTTGCCATCTCTCGCACTCGTAGTCTCTCGTATGTATTAGCAACCATTCAATGCTTCGACGTGAAATAGGTATCTCAAGTTGCACAATTCCGTATAGGTGGAAATTTCCTGGAAAGTAGGTACTTATTATACATTCCAATGGTTAACACCTTGTATTTCAACTATATTACGTGTTAAATAATTGTCATTATTTGTACGGTCCGCTGCATGGAAAATAGCCTTGAATTTCGCGTGAAAGAAAATCTTTATAAGCAGTTACCTACCTATAATATTCCTATGAAATTATTTATATAGAAATATCCTTTCCACTTTCTAGTTCAAAAATAATCCATTATTTGCCCTTTCATTGGTAACTAAAATGTAATTTTGGAGCGATTGAACTAACACGTCTCAATTATGTATGATTTTTCAATAAGTCAAAAACGGGTTCCGATTTTGTCCTCTCTATATTGATTAGATAATGTTTCAACTCCTGCCGAAACTGCAGTCTATGTAAAATAAAGTAGATGTTTCTGGCACGCTGGTCTACAGCTACACTCTCCTGTAGGTATGTAGGGACTAGTCAGATGTAGCCGGCATCGGCATCGGCACCGTGGCACGTCTCGAGGCTCGAGTCTCGCCATTTACGGCCATTACTGCGCATGCGGCTGCTAGCTAAGCGTACACGCACAGTACAGTCACTGTTGACGATGACGAGGGTCCTCGCAGATAGTATCAGTCTCTGTGTCTCGTGGTGGTCTGCAACATTATATCCGTTTTAGTAAGGACAGACTCGAGGCCCTACCACGAAACGAACACGAATTTGGTCAGTGGATCTCTTTCTCTGCCGCAGTTGCTTATTCGAGCGAGAGAGACGGACATACTCGAACCCTAGGAGCGGTTACCCAGGAGAAGAGACGGGGAGATTAGGAGATAGGGTAAACGGGGACATCTTCAAGCGTGATGGTTAAGCATTGGTTTTTTTTGGCTATTCAAGCCGACTACAAACAAATTTCAGAACATCGTATGAAGGCAGAGTGGGTGCATAAAACACTCGGAAAAGGGATTTGAACCAAATTGTAAAATCTTCGCAGCATTTGTCGCTGCGAGCGAGAGTGAATTGGTTGACAAATTTGTCGCTTGGGTGTACTATTATCTATTCTGTGGCTTGGACCAGGATCCAGGATTAATCAGTTGACAAAAGCAGTGCACGGAATGCAAAGGACAATCACGTTCATGATCGCGGCAAATAATTTTACACAGTGATTGAAAATTTAAACAATAATCGGCAATTAGTTTTCAACAAAGACATTATCCTTACGTATAACATTGGATGCGCTAACGCTAACGCCTTGGCCACGACTGCGGCAGCGGTTTTTCTAATTCATTGCGCGTGATCCCAACTAACCACAGTGCGTTGCGCGTCTCGACCGCGCAATGAACAGCGGAAGCGGGAACCGCAGTCGGCTGTCGGCTTCCGCCTTTTACGTATATCAGTGTTGTTCGCCCACTTTTCGGCTTTTGTTGAATTCGAGGTGGTCTGGCTTTGTACATACGACCACTCGTTCCATCGAGAGTACCTTTAGATCTTTCAATAAATAATAAATACAGGTGATTTGCTTCTACTATATGTACACATGCCACACGTTCTGATATAAACTATACTACTGGTTATTTTTCTGGTAGTCTGAAAACGTCAGTTGAACTATTACTTCAATTCAATCTTCACTGTATTTAATCACGCGGAAACACTGTTATAGTCTACGAGATTTGGGACTGGTCTTTTGACACATCGCGACACCCATATAACGTAAATTGGCACTGCTCATCGATATAATAATAGTTTCAATAGCTTACGAGTTACGAAATAAAGTTCAATCTCCATGCAAGCTCTTTTTAGCACTTGATTGTAATATTTTTTTCGGCTTATTTGTGCATAAATTAGCTTTGAAAACTCGGTATGCGAACAATTACGTCCTACGACTTTTTCAACATGACTGCTTCAATCGATTGGAGTCGGTCAATTTAGAAATCGGTATGAATTGTGAATATAGGAAAATAACAATGTATTATTTAATTACTGTCACGACTGTATATAGGCTCTCTATTTGATTTCCTAAAAATAATGATTATACACAGTAATCAATCGATTCCTTTTATTAGCCACCATCAATCGTAATTGGATATTATGACAATCGATTTACTCTAGCCACATCACTCTTTACTCTGTCAAAAGACCAGTCGCATTTCTCGTAGACTGTAGTCAAATCATGATGTATGTATGTATGTCTAGTGTTGACTAGTGTTGTCGCGTAATTGAGTTTAGTGGGTTCAACCTGTGTTCGCCAAACTCTAACGACGACGAAGGAGCACTTGCAGCGTACACAGTAGGTGTTGTTTTAGTAACTCGAGTAAGCCGAGGAGCGCGTGTCGGGTGTTCGACGCGTTGCGAGCTACCGTCATGCGACACGGGCTGTTATTCGCTAAGCGTTAAAGCGGCTCACCCCGCCGGTCGCCCGTCACGAAACTAGACCTCTACCTACGCTTGGTTACTACGCATTGCGGTGTCAAGATATATTTGTGGGTGAGCGTTGAGGTGAGCTTAAAACAAGTTACAGAATAGGGGGCTGTTATTCGCTAAGCGCTAATGCGGCTCACCCCGCCGGTCACCCGTCACGAAACTAGACCTCTACCGACGCTTAGTTACTACGCATTGCGGTGTCAAGATATATTTGTGGGTGAGCGTTGAGGTGAGCTTAAAACAAGTTGCAGAATATAATAAATAATAAATCGTTTATTTTCAGACCATAGATCCATAATTTGGTTAGTACAATGTGGGCACAATACAAAAAAAAGAAGAAATAGTAATATTAGTGTTAATACATATTCAAATTTTAAAACTAAAATTTTCTCCACTTACAAGTTAAAAGTAACCCTGAAAATCAAATTTTGAAGACAAGCTACATACGCTACAGAAATTTTTATGGGCAACTCTTGCGTAAAATAAAGGCGGAATATGACAACCGAGATCTCACCAGCAATAGGAATAATCCTAAAAAACTTTGGGGCACAATTAAGCGAGTGTGTGAGTATCCTAAACGCAACTCTGATGCCAGTGATCTCACGAAAAATTCCGCAGATAGTCAGGAGTCTCTTACCTATTGCAATAAGCATTTTGTATCGATTGGGGTCAATTTGGCGGATCGAATACTGCAGAGGCTCAATACCACACAGCAGAATTTGGCCTCGGCTTGTGCGTTAGAAAGGAATCCGTCTGAATCGTTATTTCTTATGCCAACTGACCCGCAAGAAATACATAAGCTCATTTTGAACCTTAAAAATGACAGTGCACCTGGGCCAGACGGACACAAACCCCCGTTAATTAAGGCAATAGGTGAATTTATCTGCACGCCACTTGTGCATATTTTTAATCTTAGTTTGTCCTCAGGTTCTTTTCCTGAAGTTTGGAAAAAAAGCGCGATATGCCCAATCTTTAAAAGCGGTCAAAAAAATAACCCAGACCATTATCGCCCGATATCCCTTCTCTGCATTTTTTCTAAGCTTTTGGAGAAAATAGTTAACAAGCGACTGATAGAATTCTTAGAAAAACACCAACTTCTCTCCGATAGGCAATTTGGATTTGGGAGAGAGCGGTCTACCGAAAATGCCGTGGTTTTGCTGTCTAACCTCATCGCAAAACAGCTCGACCAAGGAAACAAGTGTATTGGCGTTTTCCTTGACCTTGCCAAGGCCTTCGATACCGTTTCGGTGCCGATCCTCCTAAAAAAACTTGAACTTACTGGCATACGAGGCTCGGCACTGGTTTGGTTTCAAAGTTATCTCACAAACCGAAGCCAATATGTCAAGGTCGGCGACAGTGTCAGTAGGGACTTATCAATTAGTTTCGGTGTTCCGCAAGGTAGCATTCTTGGCCCAACTCTATTTTTAATTTATATGAACGATATTTTGTCACTTCAGATGGAAAACTCCGAATTGATTTGTTACGCTGATGACACTGTTGCCCTTTTCAGTGGTAGTTCGTGGGATGAAGCAATTCGCATGGCCGAAGCTGGTTTGTAGGGTATAGCGAATTGGTTAGATGGTAACTTATTAACTCTGAATGCTAAAAAAACCAGATTTTTAACGTTTCATAAAACGATTTCATCAGCCCCCCTCTCTTGTAATGTTCTAAAATTGACTTCTAGCAAAGGTACTCACGAATCGATTGACCGAGCTCAGGCGGTAAGATACCTGGGAGTGATTGTTGACGAGAAGTTGTCCTTTAGACAACATATTGAAACGTTGTCTGGCCGGGTTAGAAAAGTCATCTACATTATGAAACTCCTGCGAGGTGGCGCACCTAAGCAGATTCTGATGTTGGTATACTTTGCACTCTGTCAGTCTATTTTACAGTACTGCATTGCGGCTTGGGGCGGAGCAGCTAAGACTACAATGATTGGGCTGGAGCGGGCTCAACGTGCCGTTTTAAAAGTCATGTTGAGAAAACCTTTCCGTTTCCCTACCGACGATTTATATAAAGAAGTAGCGCCGATCCTTAGAGTTCGCCAACTTTTCATTGTAAAAGCTGTTGCTGAATCTCACCAAAAGGCTATTGCTTCAGTTGATCATGCCAGACGTCTTCAAAAACGCCTTAAACATTTATATCTCCACCACCCCCGAGTCAAGACTGCTTTTGCCAAACGCTTTCCCGATTACCTACATCCCACTATTTACAACAGGGTATCTAAAATATGCTCTTTTGACACGATTCCTATTGCGAGACTGAAAACCACAGTTAAAAAATGGCTTCTTACCCTTTCATACGATCAAACCGAAGACATTATTAAAGCATAATTATATATAACTAACAGTCTGTACTCCACACACACACACACACACACACACACACACACACACACACACACACACACACACACACACACACACACACACACACACACACACACACACATACTTATATATGCACATTATACATACACGCATGCACCAGGTTTGTTTTTTAATGAAGTAGATTTAATTTAATTTTTAATTTTGATTTATAGTCCGTTTTTCTTTTGTTTAACATTAATTACAATTTCTAAAAATGGCCGTACTATTCTTTATTATTATATTTTGAATTGTCAAATCTAGTAACTCGGTTCCCAAGATACAGGCTGTGCCTAGTTTGGGCCCGACGGTAATTCTCACCAGTGTACAAGCTTTATTCATAAGTTTAATCAAATAATTGTAAGCTATGTTTCTTGTGCAACTTTTGCTTGGTAAATATACGTTTTTTTTTTTTTTTTTTTAATTAAAATTAAACATTATTTAAGGGCATGGAGCCCGATCCACCGTTTTAAAACTGGTGAGTCCCAGCGATCGACAACAGCGCGTAGGAGCGTCTTGCGGCTGTCACGCACACGCTGTAGCATGGAAGCGCATCGTGCGCGCATAATGGCGGCGAAACCCGCCGTGTTAGATCCTACGAACATCGCGGAAGCGCTGCAATAGCGCGGTAGCCGCAACAACGCTCTATACGCGTTGTTATATTGTACACGCAGGTCGCTGTATGCCTTCTGCGTATAGTTAACCCATAGGCTGCATGTATAGAATGACTGGCAGTATGCTTTAAGGCTCCACATTCGAAATTTTCGTGAAAATGAGTTGTTTTGTAACCGTTTTATACATTATAACGTAACATTTTTGCTGTCGGAAAAAATATATCATAATCTGCAAGATATGCGACGGGTCATAGTTTTCGTAGAAATTCATTTTAACAATAAAAATTAGAGAAAAAGAAATCTAAAGACACCCCTATTTTTTCACTTGTAACCATTTTACTGCTCCATTTTTTATCAGAATAATATGAAATTTTATAACTTCCTTCATACAATAATGAACAAGAGCATCATTTTCTTACTTTCTTCATTTTCTTAAAAAATTATCTCGTTTTCTGAAATATTCCGCCAAAGTTCCTACGCCTCCCCGTTTTCGTCCATTCGGTCAGTGCGGGACGAGACACGTTGCATGACGGACCTGTGTCAATTTGCGCTGCGCCGAAATTTTTAAATATTTGTCGAAATTGTGGACTATATTTGTTGCATAGAGTGGACAATCCGTTTTGTGATTCGTATAGTAGGTAACTAATAAATATTTGCGTATAGTTTAGTTTTTAGTGACAGATAATTTTGTTGCATAGAGTGGACAATCTATTTCGTGGTTTGTAAAGTAGTAGGTACTATAGACAAGACAGCTGACTGACCATCCGTGCACTTTATGTGCATTGTAATAAGGTTCTTGTATAAATACAGGATGGTCAGTTAACTGTGTTGGCATTTGTACCTAATTAACATTTACGTAGGTATAGTTTACATTTTGTTTTTAGTTCAAGATGGAAAATAATAATAATAACAATAATACATACATACATACACGCCTTTATCCCTAAAAGGGGTAGGCAGAGCACATGAAACCTGTGTCCAGTGCCACTGTTAGCATAAATGTGGGTATAAAAGATCGACAAAATGTGATATAGCAGTGACAGGTTGCTAGCCCATCGCCCACAACACACTTCAACCCCGTTCCCTTAGTCGACTCTTACAACCCCCACGGGAAGAAAGGGGGTGGTGCTATTCTAACCCGACACCACACGGGTAATAATAATATTAATATAATAATAATATAATATTATTAATATAATAATAATAAATTCTTTATTTCAGGCCAGTTTTCCCATAGATTGTTAGTAACTTACAATACTCACGAATACAACTTACGATACTAGAGTTAGTAGGTCTTAGCTTAGGTCTCACAAATTTTTCAATAATTATTATGGGTCTTTGGGGTTAAATAAGCGCAGGAGGAAAAAAAGTAATATCAAGAAATTTTACAACAGAAGAGGAAAAAGAATACACAAGTGCCTATTCTATCAAAGTATCAAATATCTAAACAGTATCAAAATTGGGAAATCGCTAAAACCAGACATTTTATTAGTAAATATATTTACAATATCTATTGCCTACTAACAATATTGTTTTATCTGCTCGTATTAATGACAGTGTTAATAGAATAAGTTCTAATAAAAATAGTGGGCTTGGCAAATATTGTAAGTACCTACCTATGGGTTGCATGCCAACTCCAAGTTCGATACAGAGTTATTATTTGATATGAAACAAAGTATGGTTAATGTACAACTAATCTATGTATAAGTATATATTTACCCGAGGCCGATTTCTGTACAGTCAGTATAATATAGTTAGTAGCAGCTAAGTTAGCCAAATATATCGGAACGTACATTCATCGAAATAGTCTTTGTTACTATAAGTAGGAGTAAAGAATGTGTTACGATATATTTGGCTACTTTGGATGCTACTAACTATCTGATGCTCACTGTACACGCCATCATCATCAAATCAAGGAAGTAGAACGTAATAAATATACCGAAAATTAGTTTAAAACTTAACAACCTTACACTTACACAAAAGGTAACAGACAGACAGACACACTTTCGCATTTATAATATTAGTATGGAGTATGGATATGGAATTATGGATAGTATGGATTATATGTCTTTCCCGCTCACGGGACAATGATGTCCGTGCGTGGAGCTCTGAGCCAACACGTAGAGGCCCTTTTGACAATTTAATGAAATGCAAGGAGTACACCAAGCGGATGCTGTCTCTGCCCGTGTCATGGGACGCACACAGAAACAGCACCCGCTGGGGTGTAAGAGTCTATTGCTAGTTGATGGAATCTAAATAAAACGGTTTATTGGTTGAGAATGATGGACTAGTAGCTGGGCTATTGGATGAAACATCGGACGCCTGCCCATTAAAACTATTTCACATTTTATCTCTGGCAGACGGTAACTCGCTAACTGCTAGATGGGCCCCTATTAATAGCGACGTTAAAAAATGGCTTAAGGGCCACAGTAGGTATGGATTATTATTATTATTACCTTTATATTTTTTTCGCACTATCCGTCTCTCTCTTATTAGAATATTTAGTAACAGAGGTATAGTGCGAGAAAAATCGAAAGTATGTCGTGGCCGTCTAGTGCTAGGCGTGCTGAGGGCCTACCGCGAAACGAAACCGAACTTCGTTCGTGTATCTCCCTCTCTGTCGCGCTTGCTAGTTCGAGCGACAGAGTTATTCGAACGAATTTCGTTTTCACTAGCACGGCTAGCACGAGACGGCCGCGACATACTCTCGATTTTTCTCACACTATACCTCTCTTTCCTAATGTTCTAATAAGAGAGAGACCGATAGTGCGAGAAAAATCGAGTGTATGTCGCGGCCGTCTCGTGCTAGCCGTGCTGACGGAACTACACTAATCGTAAGTAAATAGTATTATAATAGTAGAGACATAATTTTTGAACTTAATCAATTATGTAATTTATGTATGACAAATATCACGTTTCAATTAAGCATGACGAATGTCACCCACCCACGTCCACCCTTGCATTGGTAACGATGCGCGATGACGCGTCTGTAACTTAATCTATGTAACGCTTAATAAACGACGGCGGGTTGTGCGACTTGCGCGGGGAGAGGCTCGAGGCTCCGCCCATACGCTCAAGGACTTTAGCGGGTATACAAGCCTTAAAGAGCGTGACTTTTACTGGCTCAGTACATTTTGCAAACCTACGGGCCAACATATTGCATTGGACAGACAGCGCCCTGCGCTCCCGCTCAATATCCATATTGTCTTTTTGATCCTCGGTGACCCAGTGACCCAAATACTTGAACTTTTCAACTTTCTGTAATTTTACACCAGTAAGTGAAAATTCTGGTGACTCAGCGGATGTTATCTGGTTTGAACATCATAAGTTCGCTCTTCTGAGCATTGTATTTAAGTCCATTGGCCCCCGCATAAGCTTCACAGATGCAGAGCAGCTTCTTCAGTGCGCCACTCGAAGGGCTCAGCAGCACCATGTCGTCTGCGTAACTAATATTATTTACACAAACTCCATTTATATGGCAGCCGATACCTGTGCCGCTGAGCTCCTCGATCAGCGCGTTGATGTACAGGTTGAAGAGCGTGGGAGACGTCAGCCCCCCCTGCCTCACCCCGCACTCCAACCCGTAGTCATCCGAAAAAGAGTGTGCCCATCTAACACAGTTGGTCTGATTACTATACCAGTGCATAAACAGGGATATTACTTCACTAGGTACGCTTGTTTCAGTATTTAATTTCCTCCATAGTATGTCGTAAGCAACAAGGTCAAACGCTTTTGATAGATCAAGGAAAATGGCATACACTGGCGTTTTCCTATTGGTATAGTACTTCACAGTCTCCTTGACACACAGGACTGCACTTTCGCAAGAAAGATTCGGCCTAAAGCCAAACTGCGCGTCGTGGAGTTTAATGTGCTTATCCAACTGCTTACCAAGGAGACTGTCAAATACCTTGGCAATAGCCGTGGCTAGAGAAATCGGTCTATAATTATTAATATCAGAGGAGTCACCGGTTTTATTCTTAATTATAGGAACCACAATAGTACGCATCAAGTTTTCAGGTAGGTATGAGTGACCTATACACAAAGTGAAAAACATGGACAGCACTCTAGGTAGATGCACTCCAGCGTGCTGCAGGTGCTCGATACTGAGGCTGTCATGGCCCGGTGACTTGCCTCGCACCATTCCTTTTATGACTGCACTCACTTCCTCAGCAGTAAATTTCACACTGTGCTCTCTACTGACAGTCTCAGGATCGGGCACCCGCCTCACCGCTGGCCCTAGTGGAGATTTTACACTGAAATGAGATCGGAAAGCATTGGCTATGCCGACGGAATCGCACACTCCTGCCACACTCACGGGGAGGCTCGGCCTTGGGTTTAATTTGTTCGAGGTTTTCCAAAACTGACCGAAATTTTTACTAGTGTTGCTCATTTCTATTTTTCTATTTTCATCATAATTTTAACCACTTTAACTTCAAAATTTGACTTCTTTTTTATATAACTAGAAATGTTCTGCTCAGTTAAATTTTTAGCTACATTATAGATATGCAGCGGAATCATAGATTCCGCAGCTCTAAATTTCGATTCCGGGTCTAGAGTTGCTATTCCTCGCTGTCCAACAAAACGATTACGAAGTTTTCGCCTCTGCACAAGTATCCATTCATCGTGCTTTGACTGGAGTTTCCATTCACCTTCGCGAACAACGCCAGCCATGGACTTTTGACTGGGTACCTTAACGTCATTACCTATTACTTGCGATAACGGGTGTTCCATATCAGTGCATTTATTACTTGTTGCAAGCGGGCGCTGCTGTATAGGTAAAGGTACTTGTGCCGCCACCGGCGCGCGGCGGCAGATCACCGCTCGGCCGACTCGCATGACTCATAGTCAACGGTCGCGGCACCGCTGCATCGCTACCCTCTAATTGTAAATATTCGCTGGATGTACCATTTACATTTTGGGAGTTTTTTTGAATACTTCGGTATACCATATCTGGAGACGACGTTTGATGTTCATGTCTATCTTGTATAATGCTTTCATTGCATGAAGGATGCAGTCCCATTGGTCCACTAGCACACTCGAAACTATCCATCGTACAGGCACCGCGCTTTGTGTTTACATTGCGCCCGTAACTATGAATTATGGATACACTTTTAAGTGCTTCCACTTCACACTTCACCGCATTGAGCTGCTCTAAAGGGGCATACTCCTCTTTCACCAACATCAGGTCCTGCTGCAGCTTCACTATATCCTTTAAAAGCCGTGTTACATCGACATGATCGAACAAAACGGGTGGTAATTTTTCAAGATCTTTTGCAACAAAAACCGGTAGTAGCTCAGAATCCGTGCCTCTAATCAAAAAAAAGATGTCATCGATGTCTCGCAATTTCTTCCCATCATTTTTCCTTGTTATTTTCCACTTGTTTGTCGACACAGAATCAAACAACAGATTTTTTGCGGTGATAATATCATTTTCAGAAAAAGCACTCAAACATATTTTACTTATACTTTCATCGTCCATCACAGATATCTTGTTGCTAACAAATGCAAGAAGCTCGTTAATTACCACATTACAATTTGTACATTTCACCACGTTAGAGGGCATCGTTACATATCACTTGCGCCGACGGCGACCGAACGCAAGCGCATGCGCGACACGATTCAGGGAGATTCAGAATAGGGGGGCTGTTATTCGCTAAGCGCTAATGCGGCTCACCCCGCCGGTCACCCGTCACGAAACTAGACCTTTAGGTATATATACCGACGCTTAGTTACTACGCATCGCTGTGTCAAGATATATTTGTGGGTGACCGTTGAGGTGAGCTTAAATCAAGTTACAGAATAGGGGGGCAGACCAGCCCCTCTATTCTGTAACTAGTTTTAAGCTCACCTCAACGCGCACCCACAAATATATCTTGACACAGCGATGCGTTAGTAACGTGGTAGTAACTAAGCGTAGGTCACAGATAACCTCTAATAGATAGAGCCTATAAGCGATTTAGTTCGATGCAAAGGTCACCACAGTTGGCGGTAGGTGCGGGTTGCGGGGAGGTCGGTAACGGCGCTGTGATTGGCTGTTCCGAAAATAGCGCGCTTTGTCACATAATGGCGCCAGAAGCGTAGTGATGGGGCGCGTTGGTCGTTAACGGTGTTTAGCGGAGCCGCAATTAATTATTAGTAGAATATTTTACATGGCGTAGGTACCTTTAACATGGTTTAAATTGTTGAACGGCTGTCACTGTTATATTATTATCTTATCATGTTTCGTTCTTAGAATATTTTGATCACCACGTAACATAAAAAAGGTATGTTATAATCCCGTCGAGTAGTCATATAAAATAGTTATTTCTAGGCATTTTACAACATTTACTGCATTATCGTGTTTATGTCGGACAAGAAGCCTGCGTCCCGTTCGTATTTATACACTTACTAGAAAAGAACGAATGCGATGTTTATTCGACATTAACGCGAATGTGATATATTTTTTCTATGTGATCAAAATAATGTGGTTGATGATAATCCTCACCATCATTTAAGAAGGCGTTAACGTGCTCACTAGCGCCACTGGTAATTAATTGTGATCACTTCAATTTAACGATAGATATTTAAAAAAGCAGGCCACTACACATAGTATTTTGTATTTAAGCTACATCACTAACCACTTCCGATATCCGTCACACGTCGTCGAAGTCCAACATCAGGGCCATCTCGTAACACTAGGCCTAATTGCTCACAAAGACGATTCGAAAAACTTCAATCGCCGTCTTCGAAGTCCAGCATTAATAGGGCCTGCTCGTGGCACTAGTAGTAGGTATATTGCCGCGCGTCCAGACGTCCGAGCGCGGCGGACGAAGGGTTACATGAGCGGTAAGAATTCATAAGAAAGTGCGAGATAGGGATAGAATTTTGCAGGTTGGCAGTCGCCAAATGCGTGCCTACATGGCTTCTATTTACGCGGGCCGATATCAGGCGGCAGACTGCAGTCCGCCGATATCTGGCGCCGTCTTATATTTAAACGTTAAAGGAATAAAACAGATCAAAGTATTATTTCATACGATTCTGTAATATTGTAACTTCAATTTCATTCTATGTATATTATATGTATACTACATCGCAATAGCTAACTTTTCAAAATTTTCAAAATGCTGTGTAGACAGGGCAGTGAGAATGGTCTGATTATATCTCTCAGCTTGTCCATTTGCCCTAGGACAGGCAACTGCGTTAAGTACATGTTTGATACCTTTGCCAACACAAAAGCCTTTAAATTGACCCGACGTGAATGCGGTTCCACGGTCCGATATAATTCTGCGTGGTATCATAAAGTCGTAAAATAAATTATCAAGAACTTTAACTACGTTCTTTGTTTTCGTATCTTTGACTGGCCTAACAAAAACGTACTTTGTAAAACCGTCCGCTATGGTTAGAATATAGCTGTTGCCCGCTTTACTTTTAACAAATGGTCCCAAATGGTCCAAGTGCAATGTGTCGAACGGTTTTGCCACCTTTTCTATTGGGTGCAGGAAGCCAGTACTCGTTCGCGCCGCATTATCTTTGTTATACGCGCAATCGATACAAGCCGCCACGTATTTCTTAATAAAACGCCTTAGTTTGGGGAACCAGTACCGATTTTGAATGCGTTCCAATGTTTTCGCGAATCCGAAGTGACCAACATCATCGTGGTTTGCCCTACAGATCTGCCATCTAGCATCTTCGGGTACTACCAGCCGCAACCCATCTTCCACTTTCCTGTGCAGTGCATGATTCTTAATAACAAAGTTATTCTTAATGTCGGAACCTCCCGATCTAAACCTGGTCTTAAAACCTTAAATATCCTCTCAAGTTTCGGGTCAGCCATTTGTAATGTAAGAATCCAACTATCAGTGTTTATGTGTAAAACGTTGGCCGACAACAGTGAATCACTAACCTCCGGAGGATTGCGGCTTAGGGCGTCTACATGACTCATCCGGCAACCCGGTCGGTATTCAATAATAAAGGTGTATTCACTTATCGTTAACCACCAGCGCGCAATCTCTCGGGATCAAATCACGCTTTGTAAGTGGTTCGTAGCGCATTGCAATCTGTGTATACAGTAAAGTCGAGTCCCAGGAGATAGGATCGAAACTTTTTCAGCGAGCAGACCATCGCCAAAGTCTCTAATTCGTATGAGTGGAAATGACGTTCTTCGGGCGTAGTCTGCCGGCTAAAGTATGCAACGGGTTTCAACACCCTGGGACCCTTCTGCCACTGCATAAGGATGCCACCTAACCCCAGAGAACTTGCATCAGTGTGCACCTCAGTGTCTAACTCCGGATTGTACAGTGCCAGCAGAGGACGTTTAACAAGACATTGTTTTAACGTCTCAAATGACTTTACCTCGTCAGTGCTCCACTGCCACTGTACATTCTTCTTAAGCAGTGTAGTTAGAGGTCTAGCTATTTCACCGAACCCTCTTACAAATCGACGAAAATAGCTCGCTAAGCCCAGGAACTGTCGGACTTCATGAACATTTCGAGGTTCGGGAAAATCTCGCACCGCTAATATTTTCCTCTCACTTGGTTTAATACCATCGGCAGATATCTCGTACCCCAAATACTGAATGCTCGTGTCGAAAAAACTGCATTTTGACAAATTAAGGGTTAAACCAGCATCCTGGATGAGTTTCAAGACGTCTTCTAATCTCTCAAACCCCTCATCGATTGATGACGATGGAATGAGGAGATCATCCATGTACGCCAGGGCGCTCTTAAACCTCCGCGTACCCAATAACCCATTCATCATCTTTTGGAATACGGCTGGCGCGTTTGCCAACCCGAAGGGCATGCGCTTAAACTCATAATGCCCATCTGGGGTGACAAACGCTGTCAGATGTCGACTGCTTTCTCCCATCGGAATCTGGTAGTAGCCGGAAGCTAGATCTAGAGTTATGAAATACCTATTTCCGCTTAAATTGGACAGCTGATCGTCAATTGAAGGTAGGGGATATTTATCTTTTATAGTTTTATTATTGAGGGCTCTGTAGTCTACACATAGTCGAGACTCTCCATATTTTTTCTTAACCAGCAATATGGGGCTAGCATAGTTAGAGTTCGACTCCTGTGCAATGTCATTTGTGACCAACTCATCAACAATATCCCTTACCTTTTGACGCTCCTGATGCGACAATCGATAAGGTCGATACACCACTGGTGTATCATCGTGCAAGTCCAGATTCATGACAGCATCTTTAGCACAACCTATATCCGCAAGGTTTTTGGCAAAGCACTTTCTATACTTTTGGAGGAGCTGGTGTAGTCTTTCATGGGTTTTCTTATCGGCTTTGTCATCTACTCTAATTTCCGTTTTGTCAATTGGCGTCATTTCGGTTTCGTCTCTCTCAGTTTTGTACAAGCAGTCTTGACTCCACCTATTGGGTTGACCCTAGCTAATAACGTCCCTGCTTTAAAGATAAGCGGCGCCCCAGTCAGTGAAGTAATAAATACTACCGCCCTATTCTCGTTTACTTCGTAACAACCCTGATGTAAGTGATACTCCTGATTGGGATTCATCCTGGTACCAGTGTACGTCTCCTTTGTGCACACCTCCACCAAACCCCCTTCAGTAATCGTCACATCTTTAAAGACATAAAGACCAAAGGTCTAACTTTGTTTCTGGAAAACATCGAACAATTTCTCATTGTCCTTTAATACGGTTACAGATGTCATTTCAGTAAAATTGTGTCCTATCAATAACGGAACTTGCAAATACGCGTCATCAACGGCAAAAACGTCCAGCTCTGTATCAATTTCGTCAATTCTAACCTGCACGGTAGCTTTGAACTTTGGAATGACTGTAGAATTTCCGAAACCTCTTATTGTAGGCAATGACGTGCTTCCGGTTTCAATTAACCCCAGCGCGACTGCATCCGAATATCGAATTAGGCTGCAGTCACTACCGAAGTCAATGTAGGCGTTTAACGTTTTTCCATTGACGCAAACGACTCTATTGAACTTATCATTTACGTCAATGGTCAAGCTGTTGCAAAACGGGATGTCATGACCAAGGTGACTTTCAAGTGTTTTTGTTTCGAAGGTCGGTCTTGAACTGTCCTTTCTGGTCAACATGTTACCATGAAACTCAGCTAACGCATGAGTTATTATTTAACAAGGCTAGAGGAGAAGAAAAATTAGTGCTCATGCGTTATTTTGTTTTATAATTCTCAGGGTATTCAGCTCGTAGGTTCGGGTTGCCCTAATCAGGTATAAAGGCTTCTGCTATTTCATTCGAGTTATTCACAAGTTATGAGAAAATAGACAAATCTCTAGGCACTACTGTATTTTAGCAAATAGATTAATTATAGAGGGCGCCACATAGTTTTAGCTAATATAGCCTCCAGACAACTATGAAGGAAATAACAGCACCAGTATGCCTTCAGGAGTCTGATCAAGGAAAATGCATATAATTATCTAAACAGCACGATATATTGTTTCCAAAATGCTTAATTGTATAATTAAGAATCCAGACATGGGTCTTGATTTCCTCTTAGAATGCTATCTTAAGTTTATGTTACGCTAAATTACACAGTATCATCATTACAACTCCCTTGGGTCAATGAAGAGCATACGCAGTTTAGAAATAGGTAAGAAATGGAGCGCATTCACCTTTTAAACGTCCTGTCAGGTCGACGAGGGGCCCAATGCACCAAAAACACATCCAACACTAGCAGAAGAGCTGATAATGCAGTCGCGACGATGCGCCCTTGTTGCCTAGACGCTCCAGCGACCCTGAACAGCGTTCCTGGCAGCAGTGGCAGCCAGCGTGACGAAACGACGACAAATTCGCAGTCCAAGCATCAGACATCTAGAAGTAGCAAGCTCAAGCAGACACCCAGGCAGCCGCGAGCATGTGATATCCTTCAGCACGTGGTAGCCACAAGCATGTGGTAGCCCCAAGCATGTGGTAGCCCCAAGCATGTGGTAGCCCCAAGCACCGGCGTAATGCTGAAATAAAACAACATCCGTTAATCTACTGATCATACAATGTTTACCAAACTACATTCTTTTCTTATGCTACCATCTTTCTAGACTTTTTATCCCGAGTACTTACCCGGTCTGTAGTTAAGCGTTTCAACACAACAATAGACGAGAATTCATGTTAAAGATTGCTCGTTTCCGAGCACTGAAGATGGCTATCACCACATTTTCTGTAACAAATAATTTAGACATCTGTACAAACGTACACGACATACGGCATAGAAAAGGATCCCAGCCATCAAAAAACAGCAATACTCACAATATTTCTGAAGATTCCCTTCTCTACAGGGCGATTCACATGGGTTATGTTTTTAATGGCACTTGGCCGAAGTGAGTGACTCAAAATCGAAACAATGCGGCGTGCTCAATCCATGGCGGTCCGATTTCGAATGAGGGAACGATTCAATCTACCGCTCAGCAGTGAACGACCACAGACAGACAAGCCCATAGATTACATTCGCGAATGGAGAATCTCTAGAGAATACAAACATTTTAACTAAACCCAAAAGTCTTCCTTTCCTTTTCTTATGTTAATTTAAGTAATTCTTAAGTAGTTCCCCAGCTTTAAATAAAATAATTAATCTCAATCTAATCACGAAACAATTGCCTGGAAGCTCCCTAATACACTTGTCAGTTACATCCATACGCAAGAGATGGCGCGCTAGAAGAATATTGACACAGCTACTAATAAAACCCTGTAGTTTCGCTAGATGACGCTGCTGGTATCAAAATATCGAGCTGTCGAAATTGACATGCTACAAACAAGTTGCCGGTATCTACTACCACTTTTAGCACCTTCTTTACAGCAGACTGGTCGTTTGGGCCGGTGGTTTCGCGCGCTTGCATTTGTAATGGTCTTCTAGCGCAGTTCTCAATGTTATGTCCTACTCTATGGCATTTCCCGCATTTGAGAATTGGCTTGGTACAATTTACAAACATATGTCCGCGCTCGTTGCAATTAAAATAAGTGGGCTCAGTTCCCCTGCTACTTATGGAACTTCTGCCGGAAACGTTACTACGAAAGTCGCGCCTCTTTAACGAGTTTGATACTGATGGCCCCCGTGATGCGTCTCTAGATTGTGAGGGTTGTTGCGATGCTAGGTAGTTTAACAGGTCTTCCGGTTCATCACATTTCAGAGCTTGAGCACCGTTTCTAACCGAACTATCAGTGATTCCGTAAATTATACAGTCTACCGCCTTTCGACCGACAATCTCGCATCTACTCAATAACGACAATTTCTCGTAAAAATAATCTCTAAGGGTTTCCTCTGTGCGAGATTTTCGGTTCAACATTTCATCCAATAATTTACCATAATTGACATCATTTGGGAAAGCCTTCGTTAATTTACTCTGCCAAACCTCCCACGAGTAACTGAGCGATGGAAGTGACTCGTACCAACTCTTGGCTAACCCTCGGAGCTTCTGCAACGCATAGTGGATTGTCTGTTTCTCATCCCAGGAATAGATTTCTGCGCACTCGTTCACCTTCCTTAAAACCAACGTTCAACGTCCTGTGCTCTGTTGTTAGGATCGAATTTCGGAACTACGTTATTAGAGGAAGTGTTCTTACTTGGTATCCCCTGCAGTGCAGTCACGATCTTCAACAATTCATCGGCGGTTAATCCCGTTCGGCTCCTTTGTGCAGGAGTCTCGTCAGCTTCTACTGATGACGTAGACCGCCTGCGTCTCCGCCTGGGACGTTTCGGTGTGTAACTCGCGCCATCTTCTGTAAATGTTATGCGCATTTTATGCTCTTCCCTCAGAACTGCACACTGAATTTGGACTTTGATTTTGACAAGACTGGACTGACTTATGACTGTACTTTGACTTTGTTCTTTGGGCTTCAATTTTAGACTTCGCCTTTAGACTAGACTGACTTAAGACTGACTGGACTTTGACTTTAGACTTTGACCTTAGACTTTAACTGTACTTTGACTTCAGACTGAGTTTGGACTTTGACTTACGACTTCAACGTTAGACATTGACTGGACCTTGGCTTTAGACGTTAACGTTGTACTTTGACTAGACTGACTTTGGACTTTGACTTAAAACTACTGGCTTTAGACCGATTTTAGACTGACTGGACTTTGACTTTAGACTTTGACTTTAGACTAGACTGACTGTAGACTGACTGTACTTACTTTAGACTAGACGTTGACTAGACTTTGACTAGACTGACTTTACTGACTAGATTTGGACTTTAGACTTTGACTGCAGACTTTGACTTTAGACTGACTAGACTGACTAGGCGACTAGACTTTGACTTTAGACTGAGTAGATTTTGACTAGACTATAGACTTTGACTTTAGACTGACTATAGACTTTGACTATAGACTTTGCCGTTAGACTTTGACTTTAGACTTTAACGGTAGACTTTGAGTTTAGACTGACTTTAGACTGACTAGTCTGACTAGACTGGACTGACTTTAAACTGGACTTCGACAATCTGGACTGACTTAAGACTTCGACTTTAGACTTTGTACTCTGACTTTGGACCTTGACTTTAGACTTTAACTTTAGGCTTTGACTGGACTTTGACTTTAGACTTTGTCTTTAGGAGCAGCGCACCTACATGGCATGGCACCTATGATAGACAGCACACCTACGTAGCTGTAAGCAGCACACCTACATGGCTGCATGCTAAACAGCGCACCTACATGGCTGTTAGCTCACTCTAAGCAGCACACCTACATGACTGCATCTATGCTAAACAGCGCACCTACATGGCTGTTAGCTCACTATAAGCAGCACACCTACACGGCTGCATCTATGCTAAACAGCGCACCTACATGGCTGTTAGCTCACTATAAGCAGCAAACGTACATGGCTGCATCTATGTTAATCAGCGCACCTACATGGCTGTTAGCTCAACATAAAACTGCACATTATACCGTTACTCAAGTTGTCAGCAGTTTTATAATTCATTAATCAAGCATTAACTAAAACTAAACGAATGCAACACTGTTTCGTTCTGTGTGTGTGCACACACTTGCGATCAAAAGTCTATTTTCATGTCTAATAAAAAGGATATTCAAAATTACTTACTGTTTCCGTCTGGCATGGCGCGCAGACTCACGCCCACTTCTGAATTGAAATGAAACTCCGCAATCCCGTAGATTATTTAATGTATTTGATCATCACAATGTAATACTCAGTAGTCACCACATTCACTAACAATAGAACTAGCTAGACTTACAATTACTAATTCTTGATCACCTAATTGGTTCACAACCTCATCATCGAACAGGTAACGAAAAGTGCCCTAGCCCCACGTTCCCTTCCAACGGCACTTCCCCACCATCACGTCACTCTTTTTTTACCCTACCCTCTAATCATTTATAACAAAGTCGTAATTGTGGCGAAGTACCGTTCAAAATCAATGCTTCAAATATTTTTATATTGCTCTACTTATAAAAATCACAATTTTAAATACAAAAATCACAACAGCTGTTGACCAAAATTACTAAAAGAAATCACAGCGTTCATAGTTGTTTCTTCTGAGCAAAGTTAGAGTGTTTACCTTTCCTTCGCCAAGCTATACTTGTACACACTAAATAATCACAATCCGAAGGCACTACTTCAATCCGTTTAAACCACTACACAGCAAACACAATACTTAATGACCGCACAGACCGGTCTAACAAACAACAAACAAAAGTAATTGCAAACGCAGATTACTAATATGTAGCTATTGCAAATTAAAATTGCAACTAATAGCAATAAAGTGAAGTCGGCTGTCGGCACGCGCGAATTTCGCATTTCACTAGACGTGTGTACAACTTCATACGCATGCCCGGCTTAAAATCTCGTACTATTTGCTATATGAACCTAGTTATATCTCATTATTAGGCAGTCTTGATGGGTAAGATAGCTAGAATAGAAGCCCGCTTGCAAGCCAACGCGTGCGAGCGAGATGACTAGCGTCATGTGTCTCTAGCGAGGTCGGCTCGTCATCGCAGCGACAGTGCTGCCAGCCGCGCCGCGCCGCGGCGATGCGTGGTCGAATTTTGTACTACGATGTTGTTAATTTGAAAAATGTAATGAGAGCGCGAAGCGCGAATTGAAATAGTTCGTGCTCTCGTTACCTTTGATTTTTGATCGAGAATTAGTTTGGAAGGCAAGCCCGGCTTTTCGGCTTCTATGGCAGTACCGCCACTGAGATTAGTTGTCAAGCAGACCCTAGGCTCTCATGAGCCGTGGCAAATGCCGGGATAATGCGAGGAAGATGATGTCTGTATGTTCGCGTGGGTTAGAAATTTTATGTCATCGGTAAGTCGGTCAGAGCCAAGAGTATTAAAACAGACAAGTCTCTATCTCGCGCTCGAGAGAGTTCGCGTGCACTTGTTAAATGGGAGCATCATACGCATAACGGATAAAGCTCTGTGAAAGCGGATTACGATAATGTGGACGAGTTGGCAATCTGGCTGAGTAGAGATTGTTGAGAATGTGAACGAGTAGGGAATGTGGACGAAATGGGAATGTGAACGAGTAGGGATTGTGGACGAGTTGGAAATGACAACGAGTTGGGAATGTGGACGAGTTGGGATTTGTATGTGGATGAGTTAGGAATGTGGACGAAATGGGAATGTGAACGAGTAGGGTATGTGGACGAGTTGGAAATGTGGGCGAGTTGGGAATGTGGACGAGTTGGAAATGTGGACGAGTTGGGATTTGTATGTAGACGATAAATGGACCTGAAGGCTTACGATCATATAAAGGGAATATACTCTTCAAAAGACATAAAAGAATCGAAGTTAAACGTTCGTGAGAAATGTTGAAATAATACTAATATAATAATTACACGGTTCAACTCACGTATTAAATGTCACTACGGGCGACATGTTTCGAACTCTGCGGGAGTTAGGATGCAGGATGAGTGTTTTCGCGGCGGTGTCGCTTGAATCACTGCCCGCGCCCGTTTCGAACGCCGAGCGGCGCATGACCCACGCGCCAACGGGCGGGGGGAGGGGGGCAGTCCAGCGCTGGAGTAGTTATGTGAGATTGCGGCAGGAGGTCGTCTCCTCCGAGAGACGATACGCACACTGAACTCACTGTGTCCACGGAATTGTCACAACACACTGTCCACTTCAATTTAGGAATGATAGATTTCCATGCTGGCGGTAACATCCAGCCACCATTACTATTAAAATTTGGGAGACGCCCAATCTCAATCGTCTCACGAATCTTGCGTGGCACATAACATAACCTTTCTCCCGTACCGCCTTGTCGAAACGAATGAAATGGGACCCGTGTCGCGCGCATGTTCTGCTACCGCCGAGTTCCTAACATCCATCTTCTTCACGCTGCGTATGTGTTCCAGCAATCTCGTGGAGACGTTCCGCCCAGTCTCCCCTACGTGCGCCTTACCACAATCACAGGGAATCTCGTACACCCCCGGGCTAGGTCCCCAGCGGGTGAAAAAAAATGTAAAAAATCGTCGAATATGGGTGAGGACCAAATTCTTGGCCGGTAGTTAGCCTGGTTAGTCGGTAGTTAGCCATACAAACTGAAGAAGTGGACAAAGTTGTGAAGTGTTGTATGTGATGACTACGTTTGATTATTCCTATTTATATTTATATTTTGTTGTATATGATTATTTTAGCTACGGCCTATGGCTAAAATTGTATATTCAATTTAAGGCTGAATAAATAAATAAGTTCCGTTGTGACACGAAAATTAACCATGCTCATTTGACCATGGTTACCACCACCATCAACCATTTGGTTGATGGGAGAAAAAGTAGGTCAATGGCAATTAGCGACATAAGTCATAAGTCATTTATTAATAATATTCAAAATATTACAAGTCATCATTCTTAAATTAAGTTTTACACGTTTATGCATGGATATTCATTATTATTGTGGTAACTTGTAAAATTCTTTGATGTCATAAAAAGGGTGAGGAGCCACGATTTTAATTTTCTTAAGAAAGATGAGATACTATCCGCACATTTTATGTTCGCGGGTAGTTTGTTGAATACTTTTGGCCCCACATGAGAGATGATTTTAGTTGACTTGGTCAGTCGAGGGTGAGTATATTGTTGTCTCTAAAGAGATTTTGAGCTGGAGTGCGTGGAGGGACAAATGAGATAATACGCACGGCACGATTTTGTAGTATGAATACACGTTGCCACTCTGCAGCCGTACCCCATAATTCGAGACCATAGTTCATAACTGAGTGGAATAGTGAGTAGTAAAGTAAAACAACTAAGATCTTGTTACTACTAGTAACAAAATCTTAGTTGTTTTTGGGGTAAAACGTGTGCTAATCTGCTTAGAGCGAAGCATGCGCCAGACAGCCGACCACATAGGCTGTCTATGTGTGCATCCCATCTGAGTCCAGTCTAATGTGATGCCAAGGAATTTACGCCTAGATTAATGTACAGAATCTGAGTTTTTAACAAGTTCAAAACGAGGCCATTTGCGCGGAACCAATTCAGTAATTTGAAAATATCTGATTTTAAAGAGACTTCTAACTAGGAGACATACCTCGGAGAAACTTAAAATATAGATAGATTCATTTATTACTTTAAAAAAATAAATAATAATAAAATAAATAAATAAATATAAGGGTACAATCTTACACAAATCGACCTAGTCCCATAGTAAGCTCAGTAAGGCTTGTGTTATGGGTACTAGACGACGATATATATAATAGATATTAATACTTAAATACATAGAAAAACAGCCATGACTCAGAAACAAATATTTATGCTCATCACACAAATATTTGCCCTTACCGGGATTCGAACCCAGGACCTTCAGCTTCGTAGGCAGCGTCACTACCCACTAGGCTAACCGGTCGTCAAACAATAACATTATTATTTTATTATACATCAAAAATAAAATGGATTCACTAAAGATCGTCTATAGGTATAATAATTTGAACATTTTAAACTACACGAGTGCCTCGGATTTACTCGGGCCAATATTCGTACGGCTAGTTTTTGTAATAAAGACTGTCAGATTCGGTCGAGTTTCCATACAAAACTATACCGTATGACGTAAGTAAATAGGTGCGTCATCATCATCTCCTAGCGTTATTCCCGGTTGTGCCCTAAAGGAGCTCGGGCTCCGCTTTAACACCTAATGCCAAGATTGGGCATAGGCACTAGTTTTATGGTAAGTAAATAAGTGCGTAAGTTTATTAAATTAAAAACATTTAAAACATCTTATTTTTATTTCCTAGCTCACTGTAAAGTCAAAGTATAACAATGATCAAGAAGGGTCGCTCCAACCGGCAGCACTCGACCCGCACGCACACAGTAAACATCGTAGTGTGGGTTGCTATTAATCATGGCCGCTCGCAGGCGATCGCGAGTCGCGACTATGTCGAGTTGTAACGAAATGTTTGTACGCTCTTCAGTTTGCGTACACACGAAACGCCTCGTCGTCACGTGACGTAGATCTAGATGTAGTTTATCGTGAAATGACAGTTGAGTGATCGCAACGCTCGTTGGAAAAGTTACGCAATTAGTCCACTGCACGCTGGTCCACGGTGGTCCCTTTTGCACATCACACTTGCGCCGGCTCTTCGTCCTCTGGGACGTCACACCCACTTCAGATTAGCGTGCATTACTTAACTAATATTATATATTAAACTAATACAGCACAGATGATACAGAAATGCGAATAGGTACAGAATACATTTGATGATTAGGATACCTACCTAATCTTTGCCTGCCACCGCTCATTATAAACTAGCGAGCGACCCGTCCCGGCTTCGCACGGGTAAGTACTATATTTAACCTTCCTCTTGAATCACTCTTTCTATTAAAAAAACGCATTAAAATCCGTTGCGTAGTTTTAAAGATGTAAGCATACATAGGGACAGACAGCGGGAAGCGACTTTGTTTTATAAGTACTATGTAGTGTTTTATACCATGTGGTACCTAATTGTTGTAGCACCGGTCAATATCGGTCAAAAAGATATCAGTCCAAGTGCTAAACAAATGCACTTGGACTGTATTTTTTTCCTTGCCACTCTGCTGTTACACATACATGTAATTTTGAATTTGTATAAATGACTACATAAAGTCACACACTTGTCAAAACGGGTTAGATAAGAGACCTATTAGCAGCATATGTTTCAGATTTAGTGAATCAAAACATGAAAGAAAAATGAAGCATTCACTCGAGTGAACATTCATTCAAGTGAACCGTCTGATTCTACCATTTCGTCCTTCATCCACCCCCGTGATCCCCGGTATGGTTGCCGGGATGGTTGCCGGGATGGTTGCCTGCCTACGGCCTACTTGTCAAACATGCACTCGCATCTCTCCCTCCCGCTCCCGCGTCAGCCGGACAGACCCCAGTGTATCTCCACGGACGCGGACACTGATTCAATAATCTTTTCATTGATAATTAAAGCCAGTGATGTGATGAAAGCATGTTGATTAGTGTCTAAATCTAGATAGGTGCACCGGGGTCGACGCCCGCGCTCGTTAGAGTTGATTAGCGCTATCACATCTCCGTTATCACTGTATCACTGTCATCAGCGCGGATTACCGCCGGGCGGCTCGTCCTGCGTGTCCGTGCTGCGTCAACACAACTTCAGGTAGCTACACTATGCCCAAGATTTATTCACTTTAGGCACAACAATATTTCCTTTATGGAACAAGAAATGAAGCAAGCGTTATCAGGTTCCATTGTGCACCTCCAATGATCTGGGAATTTGTTGACAATATGTTGTATCCGCTCAGTACCCTTTAAACATCACTGTAAATCATAATACGACGGGGGCACTGCCGTGCCCCCAGATATCAGGCATTGGATTGGTTCTACTTGTGAGCGCACTGCACTCTGTCGCCACTCGCGCGCCGCGAATCGCGTTGATGTCTTTTCAAGGAAATAATATTCCTATTGTTTTCTCTCGTTACTATATTTCGTTAATTAATATTGAATAGCAAAACGGCTTATCAATACAATTAGTAACGTCATTCATGTGTGTACCTACAAGAAAAAAATTGTCTAGTATTCGCTTGTGTGGGCATTGTCACAGAACGAAGAAATAATCGTGATGGCAATACGGCGTGTCGTGATGCCTTGTTAAAATAGCCGTATTGGCAGGTGAGCTCTCACTTGAATTAAGACGTGACCAAATGTGTAATGCCGGCTGTACACACTCGTCGAGAGCTTCTCACCGAGAGTCTCGGGCGAGAATAAGCTCTCGACAAGAGCACACCATGTACTTACACACTCGTTGCGTCAGGTGAACAGCGGAACAACCCTTTTGACTCGGCCGCAAAAACCGACGGCGACGCGCGACGCGACCGTGGCTTACCGAGGCGAGACCCGAGCGGACGAGACAAGGTGAGAGCATCATGTACATACTCGTTCTCGTCTGTCGCGGGGTGTCTAACTCAACGAGTGTGTACAGCCGGCACAAGAGCGAGAGCGCTCGAACCAATGCGATTTCAATCAATTTCTGACAAGTATAGATAAGCGCGGTCGGTCTAGGAGCTCCGGGTCTAGTTGAGCGTTTCTCAAAAAAAATGCCACTACATTTTTTCGGAGATTTTCTGCAACTTTTATGTTATTTCTACTCAAAATCACGATGTCTTTCCATCCCAATAGGAGAAAAAAAGTGTCCCAAAATGTTCATACATTTTTGAACTTTCCTATTGTGTTACCCCCATACAAAGTGTATGGTAAATGGTAACACAATAGGAAAAATATCTTTGGGACAGTTTTTGTCCTACTTGGGTCGAAAGAGCTCCTGATTCTGAGTGGAAATAGTTAACATAAAATTCCTAGAAGTACAATTAATTAAATTAAATTAAATTAAAAAATCTTTATTTCGGACTCTAGTTCCATAACTTGTTAGTAACAAATTACTTACAACTAGTGTTAGTGACATAATCTTTAAACCTAATATCTGCGGGGAGAGGCACGCACCGGAGTGTGTGATTCCTCCCAATGTCGCATAATCGGGCAATCTACCCGTTCAGCCAGTGAACTCAGGATGCTGTTGGTGCTACCTCGCACCCTTTGCATCAACGATGCTATTCTGTTGCGTAAAATTGCATAGAATCCCGGCACGCCCGCCGCCGCGAACATGCCGGACGCACTGCAATAGCGAGGGAGACCCATCAGCATCCTGAATGCATTGTTGTATTGAACTCTCAATATATTGACGGCCCTTTGTGTATAGCTAACCCATAGTGCACACGAGTAAAAAGTTTGGCAGAATGCCTTAAACAAGGTAACCTTAACGCTATCACTACATCGTGCGAATCTACGAGTCAGCATATTACACCGGACCGCCATTGCTCGACGTTCCCTCTCTATGTCTTGATCATCGCATAGCGTATCTGCTACCCAGTGCCCCAAGTACTTAAATTTGGAGACTGTTTAGCGGTGTACCGTCAAGTAAAACTGGTGGGACAATATTGTAGGTTTTATTGCCAGCCTTAAACACCACTAACTCACTCTTCGTCGCATTGTACTTAAGGCCATGGACAGCAGCGTAGCGCTCGCATACAGCTACCAACTTTCTCAATGCACTGATGGATGGACTCAGTAACACCATATCGTCGGCGTAGCTGATGTTATTTATTACTTTTCCGCCCACGGAGCAACCTACAGGAGTGTTACTGAGTTCATCGAGGAGCCCATTCATATAAAGATTGAAGAGCTTCGGTTAATAATAGTGGCATTTTTTTTGAGAAACGCTCAGTTCATGACCAGTGATCGGAATAGGCAGAGTATATTTACCTACACTTGGTAGAACATAGATAAAAAGTGGAGACTTCCTTACGACTAAATTTTTTTGCGGGATAAAGTTATTATTATAATACTGTTATTTCTATCTCTTTCACTTAAACACAGCTGGTATTGGTGTAAAAGAGACGGACAAGTTTGAAATAATATAAATACAATAATGTTATATTATCACCTGTAAACTAGTACAAACTTGTAGTGTTATGGTTACTATTTAATTTAACGTACATTGGGGATACATTGTGAAATTTTATTTATTTTACTGATTTTTAAATCCGGGAAGTCCCGGAAAAATTTTTTATCGCAAGGAAGTCTCCACTTCATGACTTTGTTCTACCAAGTGTAGGTAAATATACTCTGCCTATTCCGATCACTGTTCATGACAATGACGCATTTCAAAGTTCCACCCCACTCGTTATGACATCAATAGGTATGTCAACAAGCATTGACAAACATGACAATTCGCCGTACATTACTGGGTGGATAATTAAGGATGCTGTTCGGTGATCACCTTTTCCCTGTTGACCGAGCAATGTACGTTCAATTGTCATTGACGGTTAATACAATTATCAAATTGGTGGAGTACAGGCCTGCTCTGCCCGTACAAATGAGCGCATGAAACCCATTGAAACGCATTTGGGATGCGAAGCGCTGAACAAAAAGAGGCCTCCAGTAGCGACCGACGCCGGCAGCCACAGACTTCTATTCTTAGGAGTTTAGCGTCGTGCTATGAACTTGCGAGGTAATGAACTGGTCGCCAGTGTTTATAGGTCAGGGCGGGTGTGTTGCGGGGCAGCGGGGGGGGGCGGGAGCAACGACCGCGCGGATGAATCGCGAATCGCGCGCAGACATCTCGCACATCACTGTACCTACAGACACGAGGGTACAATAGGACTTGTACCACAGTAAACAATTGAACGCGCGAGCGGAGCGAACGAAGTTCTCCGTTTCAACTTGGCCAAAAATTGTTTCGTATGCCGGCGTCTCTCCGGCTGCTCTCCTCCAGGTGCAGGTCGCAATTCTCAACCTATTAAATTCTCGTGAAAGTGCTTCTGCCCGCGAGGAACTCGTTTCTACTCGTATCGTAGCTCCATACAACATATCACCCCCATTCACCCGCTTAGGGGATTATTTCCGGGATAAGAAACTATCCTATGTCCTTCCCCGAGACTCAAACTATCTCTATACCAAATTTCATCAAAATCGGTTAAGCTGTTTAAGCGTCAAGAGGTAATAAACAGGCTGACACGCTTTCGCATTTATAACATTATTTAGTATGGATTTTTGTCGACTCGTTTTACGGTTTTTGTAAGCCATCACCATCAGGCTCGCGTCGCGAGTACTGCTGCTCACAGAGCCATTAGGTAGTAGACATTGAAAGTGCCAACTGTTGGCTTATTTTTTGTCAAGTACCTATATAACAACTACTTATATAACAACCAATGGGGTTCACTACAGAATTCCGAATAGTCTTTGTTCGAAGGCATAATTTTCCGAATTTTGGAAAACTGCGTATATTCCGCTGATGGTATTTTAAATTTTTCTGACATTAAGTTATCTGCAGCGACACTCGATTAGCGGGCAATTGCTTTCGGAATTATTAAATGCTTTCTGACTAATAACTCTTCGGAATTTTTGGGTTTTCCCCAAATACCGATAAAGGGACACTGAATATTGACATAATCAAAGGGGGAAGTTTGTCATTCTCGCGCCTAAATGAAGGGAAAGTGAGTAGTGTGTGTGACACATTGATTAATTCCATTGGACAAACGTATTAGCCCGGAGCAAGCCATTCCTTTTTCTATGAAACATTTGAGAATGGAATGACTCGCGAAGATGCATCTGTCTGGGTTACGGTTTCCATTTCCACCGCCATGGCTGGTTTCAGTCCCGACACAATTCTATGACGGTTGTATTGATAAACGGGCCATGTTACACTTCCCTTAATGGGTAGAAGACATGGAGCATCTCCCTCCATCGTATTACTTCGTCCCTCTCACCAGGAACTAAACTAGTATAAAACCCTGAACGACGCTCTCGCTGCCTCTCGTGCGTTACCAAATGTCTCCTTACACGCAACGGGACCCAATTATAAACTTTTAACTGTAATCATTATAATTTCAATTACGATGTAGCAGAATAGATGCGTTATCTCTCGCGTCACGCAGGGTGATCGCTCACATCGTAGAAAGATCATATATACACACAAGTTCACACAACGGAAATATTTGGCACGATTTCTCAAAACAGCGTCATTACTTATAATCCCTTCTATTAGGATGATTAAAGAACCGCCGCCGACGCCTCACGAACACAAAATAATGGACTGTCTAGCCGCCGGAGTATCCACCATCGATATGCGAAGCTGAGTTTACAATTTTCATGTAGGTACCTATAGTTACATGAAAATTAACTATAGTACCTACCAATGTTTGACACCTGACCTGGCAAGCTGTGAAGCTTGCGAGGATGTTAAATTCAAGTCATTTACTACGGGAATTAAACACATACCTAGGTAAAAGTACAAATTATTGATATTAAAATTCAAATTACCTATATTCCAAGTTTTTTATATGCACCCTGCGCGCAGCGTGCCGCCCGCGCCCGCAGCGGGCACGCACTCATCCCGCACACTCACCTCTCGGTTCTCACTCGTAGTAATCAAAACAACAAAATAAAACATAGGTACCTGAGACACCCACGGATATGTATTGTTGTTTAGTTACTTAATACCTGGGAGACCGAGCTTTGTTCTAATGAGACACGGCTGAAACCAGTTTTTTATTAAATCTAACCTTATCGAGATCGAATTTTCTTATCCGTAGGTACATAAGTCATTGAAAACGTTGGAGCGGTTTTTGGGAAACCAATTACAAATAAATAAGTAAATATATACATGTAGGTATACAAATGTTGCTTGATTAATGGTTTTGGATAGCTTCAAAACTTCACAGAAAAACGTAAGCTATAAACTATAATATCATTTCACATAATCGGCAGCACATGAAAGGGTTACAAACAAATAAAAAATAATACTAGCTCAAGCTGAAAATGAAACTTTCTGATTCATGTTAAATTCCTATATTACCATTTTGCTAAATAAATGATGCAAAGACCAAGGATAAAACCGTTTTCCTGCAACTCTCTGTAAGGCCTAAGGCAATAACTTGCCACACCAATAGAAACGAAATGCTGACAATACGTGTAGTAGGTGACGTGGGTGTGGGTGAACTCTTTCGTGGTATTGTAATATTCTACTATAGTCAAGACCAATGAGCACGGGCACACTTATATTCGATCTCCATATAAACTGCACTGCTTACCTTGCTGTGCCTTGATTATTTATATAAGAAGATATGTGAGAGGATGATGGTGACTTATCGAATAGCAGCGCGCGCGCAAACAGATTCAATGTTGAGTGTTGACAGAGTTAGGTATTCAGTCTATCTAGCCTACATTGATTAAGATTAGGTATTATCTGGAGATAAGCGAGACAACGCTGTCATCTTGCAATTTCCGCTCACTATCTTAAAATAAAACAAGCACAAATCTAGCACGAATGTAGCACTCCTCGGATAAACTGCGCTGCGCTGTAAAACTGAACACTTGGCTGAGCGCGATTGTTGTAAACAAAGCTAACTTAGTTTACAGCTAGGTACCTAGTTCATTTATACAGATAAAGAGATATATACAGATATAATTCTCTTATAACCGGATAAATTATATCGGTATCTATCTACATCAGAGTTGTACCTTTGGGTAGGAACAGAAAGAAAAGTCAGATTTGAATTAGGTGCATGTGCTTCATCACGGTCGAGACGGACACTTTCAACTAACGGAATAAATACTTACTTTATTACATTAACAGAAACTTTGGATGTTGCGATGACGAACGGTATTTCGTAAGATGCCTACTCCTGTGACTACTATTCTTGTGACTGGCATAGATCCAACAGTTTACAAACATCGGGTTCAAACAACGGTTTACAAATAAACCGATACCACGGTGAGAAACAAAACGTACTCATCCCACAACACCGATCTCGATGCGATTTGTTACTAACAATTCGTGACATTGCCAATTAGCTGTATGTCCACCTCAGCATTCTATCCACAATGCATTTCGCATGGCAAAAGACAGTGCGCTGGTCTGGTGACATCGCCACGTCAACGAAAGCGCCTATGTGATCGCCATGTCCGATCGGTTATTAAAGTAAGATGAATGTCTCCCAGATCGAGTGTCTGATGCAGTAGCAGCACATCTCGCGAGCTTCCGGCACGCGCCCGACACCTGACACGTGTTCCGACGACTGACAAACGACTTACAGAACGACTGGAAATTGTCCCATCCGCCTTCTAACGACCGAGTTCAAAGGAACGTTCAAATTACAAAACAGTAATAACCGGTGACATCACGCCCGATATAGACTAGTCGTTTGTAAAATAACTAGGTCGTTCAGCAACAATGACTTTCACGAGTGTTGTATGATATTAACGTGACGATCAATTGGCGAAAGGTCAGTGGAGCGAGTCGCGCGACCGACGCAGATGCGATTGGTCGCGGTCGCGGTCGCGCTGGTCGCGTTACACTCACGATGCGTGACGACTGACGACTGATATGATGCACGTGAAGCCAAAGGACACTGCGTACCCGGTGGAGTTGACCAATGCGAGTAGTGTGTTCTCACTTATTAGTTCAGTCCAGGGATGTTGCGGACATTCGCATCCGCATCACTAACATCCGCTTCTAGATAGGTATCCGCAAAAATCGATGCGTAGTTTGTGCGGATGCGGTTGTAGTACAAGTTGCGACAAGAAAGGTGTTTAGGTGTTTTCATCTCTACTTATAATAATCTCATAGTTAAAAAAACAATCAGTCACTATCATTCCATCAGACGTTACTTTTTACGAAGGATTTCAGCTTCCCTGAACGGAAAGATGATTTTTATTTGTACATTATTATTCTCGCTTCCGCTGGGATAGTTTTTACTCGACTTAATTTTCCGAAATATATGACCTCATAAAATGTTTGCTTTTCTTTTTCGTGAAATATATCGAGACCACGACTGTCAGCTGTTTGTAATAGTTAGGGAGCTGGCGAGCAAAATATTCGATATGATCAGCACACAAGGCAGACGTTATTAATAGTGATATTTATGCCCTAAGAAACATCAAGGACCTTGTCTGCCACCATGGTGGCGCTGCGTTGTAAATTTACAGCGTTTCAAAAATGTAAAAAAAAGGTGTGCTATATTATGCGCACACGTCTGCTTCTGGGGCTGATGATCACAGTCATCCTGGAAACACAAAGAATCGAAAAAGCAGACATCCAGGGCTCTAACTTTTGTAGTATTCAATGTTTAAATTTATTTTTATGATTTAAAAAACTGTATATGAAGTGCACACTTGGCAGATTTGAATTGTTCGATCAAAAACAATGAGAAGAACCACGGAAAAAAGTCTGCTAACATGTTGCCTCTGCGTTGTCTATTGACAGTGCTCCAAAAATGTAAAAAAAGGTGTGCTATATTATGCGCACACGTCTGCTTCTGGGGCTGATGATCACAGTCATCCTGGAAACACAAAGAATCGAAAAAGCAGACATCCAGGGCTCTAACTTTTGTAGTATTCAATGTTTAAATTTATTTTTATGATTTAAAAAACTGTATATGAAGTGCACACTTGGCAGATTTGAATTGTTCGATCAAAAACAATGAGAAGTACCACGGAAAAAAGTCTGCTAACATGTTGCCTCTGCGTTGTCTATTGACAGTAATCCAAAAATGTAAAAAAAAGGTGTGCTATATTATGCGCACACGTCTGCCTATTTGACTGATGTTTGAATTCCTTATGAAAAACAAGAAAATCGATGAGGCAGACTTTGAGGCCTCTGATATTCCAAAGGCAGACCATTTGATTTTTTTTTTCTCGCGCCAAACCAAGCAAGTATAAATTGAATTGATCAAAATGCTACAGACAAGACCACATCCCGCCTTCGTCCTTGTTTTTTTTTTAAACGTTCCGAAACGCACTACTGTAGTATGTCATTGACAAGATCGAGCACTTAAAATCAGTGAGCAAAGTGTCTGCCACATTTTTTCCGAATCCACGTCAGTCATAGTGAATCGAATGGGCGCAATGAGAACCGCGTGCAAATGACTTAGAAAAGCTTTTTTTTAAACATTTTTACAACTCCGTCCCATGATAATGCAGTCCTGAATGTCTGCCTCTTCGATTTTCTTCGTTTCCAAGATGATTGTGACCATGAACTCCAGAGGCATACATGTGCAAATGATTTAATACCCCGATTTTTTAAGCAACTTCAATCCGCTGTAACGCGAAAACCAAATCAATTGGACCAAATCAATTCGTAATGATGTAAACTGCAATCCACCTTGACGTGAAACGTGTGCAAATCATATACCGAAATGCTCGCCAGCTCCCTAACTATAACGTCTACATGGCGGGATAGCCACAACTATCCAATATTAATAATGTCTATCCGGTGTTTATACCTTAGTACCTACGGTATATATTCACGACGCATACTCATGCTCATACTCATTTGTTCATAATATTATATAAATATTACATGTCACATATTATTATATTAATCACAATTGCATATTATTATCATGTCAATTTTATAAATGTTATCCGCCAATAATGATGGTTGGTTGGGTGCTTGTCCATAGTAATAGCAGTTGTCTGATATACTGATCCGAGCACCATGTAAGTATACTTCGACTTAGAGGGGTTCAGAAATAGAGAGTTAGAGTTTGCCCACTCTGATAGACAATGCAAGTCTTCGTTTATCCGAATCAATATCTCGAGGATGGAAAGATAAGAAAATTTGTAAGTCATTAGCATAAAGATAATATTTGCAGTGTTTAATACAACTAATATTAGTACTATACAAAATAAACAGAAGTGGCCCAAAAATGTAGCCCTGAGGGACCCCTCTACCTCCAGTCACCACGGATGGATCACCATCCGGTTGCGTTACTTTCACTAATTGTTTTCGATCCTTAAAACAACTATGAAACCAAGTTATGGTACTATATCGTCAAAATCATAACACCATAGCTTGGGGCAGGCTGAAAATCAGCGCTGAAGCCACGCCGCGTTAGCCAGGTTTCAGCACACTGCTGAGACTGTCACTTTGTCACCTTTTCAAAAAAAACTTTTTCCTTCTTAATTTAATTTATCTCTTTTTTGTTTATGTAGTGTTATTGTAATTAACCGACTTCAAAAAAGGAGGAGGTTTCTCAATTCGACCGTTTTTTTTTTTTATGTATTGTGTTTTTTGTGGCAATAAATTATTTTCTTTCTAAAATAATGAAGGAAAGTACATACAAACTTCTTGGGGACAATCTTACACAAATCGACTTAATCCTAAACTAAGCAAGGCTTGTACAATGGGTAACTACATAGATAAAACAATACTAAAATACATAAAAAAAAAACAAACCAGCCAGAAATATGTGTCCTCATCCCATGCACGAATAAATGCCCTTACCGGGATTGGAACCTACCTATTTGACTACCTACTAAAGTATAACCACGAAAATTTAATTTAGCCTTAGGTATATTATTATATACTCGACGATAGATGGATATATACGATTTTCGAGAGACATAGGCCATATTTAATCCTGTGGCTCTGCCTGGGTTCTCTGTAATACAAGTGGGCGGAGCCGCAATAAGAATCTTCATTTCGTTTCTATAATGTAAGTAACGATTCACCGCATTCGTTCAGGTGATGCGTAAGTTTTGCAACGATTGTAAATCAGTCGCAACGTGTTTCGAATACTATGTGGCCATATGGACGTTTTTTATATATGTTTATGACTGTTTGATGCCCAAAGTCCCCATCCGCATCCCCGTCCGCGGATGTGAGCATGCAAATATCCGCAACATTCCTTCGGTCCTTTATAAACTAGCGGTACCAAGAAGTTACAACTTGAAATAATCGTATTAATATGTAATAGATCTGAAAGACTATAAGTCAAACTAAAAGCATCTCCATCGGGAAACAAAACCAGCCGAGATACATGATTTGCAGCTTTCGAGCGGGGGCCGAGGTCCGACAATATAATTTTACAACTCCTTCGACCTCAACAGAGCTCGACTTTGAGGCGACATAGAAACAGTTGTGATGAAACATGCAGACTGCAAAAAAGTTCCGTTCATTATAAACAGAAATAAAAAGATTTCTGTTTATAATGGGATAGGGTATGGTAGCGGAGCGGTGTCCGAGGAAAAAATCCACCAATAGCGTTGAAAGCCTCTATCCTGCATCTCTTCCTACCGGTGGACATTTCCTCGCACATCGCTCCGCACCCTAAAAGTACCTCTTTATTGTATGTCGCTTATTGAGTCTCTCATCTTTGCGGCATCTATCTTCCAATGAATGGCCCTTAAGGTCATTCCGTAAGGACTCCGCATCATCAATTAATATCATATTGCCCGCTAATTGGCCTTAAACGCTGTGGCCTCGCCTATTGTCTCCTACTGTTGACTGCGAATCCGATGTCACGACAGACACCACTCAAATGCCGTAAATATGTTGGGTGCACCATCGGCTGTAAACCTTTTGGTCTTCGCTGTTGACAGTAAATGTTCTGTGGAGAACAGACGTAAGCGTACCCCTATGTATAAAAGCGTACATAGGAGTATTATAATAGGGTATAAAAGCCTTTTTTGTCGAGGATGTGAGCGTCTGTAAGTGGGTAAACGTTTGTCGTAGAGTTGCGCAAGCAATCGCGATCGGCCTTTGTTTGCTGAGTGATGCTGATGGGTATTGGTAATGCTTGCGATGCATCTCGAATTGCACAAGTTATGTGTTTCAGATCGTACGATGTACTAGCAAATGTATTGTCAAATGAACGTTTCTAAATATTGTTATATTTGCTTGATAAAACCAAAATAATTTTATCAGCAGTTTTCGCAAGTAACATTGCGCGGGCGGCGCTTTCCCTGTCACATGTAAGTAGTTATTAATGACAGTACCTACACTCAAACATACTGCTACGAGTATTGTGGCTAGATATATCCTGGGTGAGACCGTGATGATGTTTCACAGAACACCAAGCTCTCCTATTTCAAAAAGTTGCGAAACAGATAAATAATCAAAAATATGCATCAACTATTCATTGCTTAAGATTTATTTTATTTAGACCTAATGAATGATGCGTCATCGTGGCAGGTCTTATCATGGTTCACGTAACTTTTTGTCCAACATTTCAAATACCTAACTAAGGTTAAAAACTCTCAACACAGACATAACATCGAAGACACACAACTTTATAGCTATGCGAATAAGGTTGATAGCTATGGTCAGGTATATAGGTGTCTTACTGTTTAGTTTAGTTTAGTTTATTATATCTCATTGTACAAATTTCATATAAATAGTACAGGTAATTTGGCTTCAAAATAAAAATAAAATAAAAAAAAACAAAATTATTTATTTTCAACAAGGTTTTTACATTTAGTGTTCATTTCCCCCTTTTAAGTTAAACACTTGTATTAGGAGGAAACGCTGTTTCATACCAGGTGGTAACTGCATGTTATAAATAAGACTAAACATGGTTTGTTTTCAGCTTACTACTAAATAACAGTTTCTATCTTATTATTACTATACTTAGATTGGAAAGGGCTTCCGTTGTTATTAAGGTTACACATTAATTAAGTGAACTTAAATTAATTTAATCCAAATGAATTAAATGATTGAATGGAGGTGCAAATATAAATATACTTAATTATGAGTTAGCGACTAACTGGAACGATATCGAATCACTTGTGACTAACTGTTAATCATAAGTAATTTGATATCGTCGTAATTTTGGCTTTTAAGCCAGTTAGAAATAAGTTTTTTTACATTCTCTGTAGGTTGTGCTATAAATTTTAGGTTTCCTATTTATTTTAGTATAAAGAATTACTTTAAACTGTCGTTTAGCAAAAATAGTCCTAGCTCTTGATAATTGCTTTATTACTTCATAGGGATTACGTTTTTGTATTATACTGTGATCTCATTTTAGATTTTTATGAATTTTCAGAATACAATTTAGGATATATTATATAACTTTCTTATTGTAAGAACATTAGAATCTCTGTAAACATCAATAGTGCTGTATCTTTTGTTTTTACCTAAAAGTACTTTAAGAATGGACCTTTGAGCACGCTCAAGAACCAAGTTGAGTTTTGTGAGTTGCGTGGCTTATACCTACTACTCGTACTAGGCGTACCGGACAGTGGTCATATCATAATAATATTAACAAGTTACAATGTGCAGCATATATCAACATTGTAAATAATGTAGTGTTTGTACATGTAGTTAAGAACCACCTGGACAGATAAGACTTAATAAAACATAAAAACTTAAATCACTCAAATGTTATGGAGCTACGATGCTACAGAAAGACGCACAGATGCTCATGTTACAATTTTTAATTTTAACCTCCAACGCAACAGAGGGATCTATTGCGCCGGAGGTTAAAAATAAGCGAAATAATAATAAAGATATTCAATAAATACACGTACAACAACATACTATATGTATAAAACCAAGTCGTGTTAGTACACCATTGAACTAAGTATAACTCAGGAACGATGGGTCGAATTTAGCTGAACAATTTTATTATTAAAACGTGGAAAAATGTTTTCTTTTCCATTCATATTATATGGCGGTACGAAGTTTGCGGGGTTCAGCTAGTATGTACTCGTACATAATATGAGGCACAACAAAAATATATTTTCAGAAATACTTCCGAATTGAGTAGAAGTACCCACAGCTCAAAAACTTTAAAGCTATAAAACTGTCTCCGATGTCATCACGTCGCCCCCATAACGACAGGTTTAGACGATGTTAGCGTGTGACGCGCGTTGTGTTTGATAAGGGTCTCCCCACACCTATCGACGCGGAATCGGCGTTAATAGCCGATCAAAAAACTCTTTTATACTCGTCGACCATAATGTTTGAATTAAGACTTCGTACACCAAACTTAAATCACATACTATTTACTATGGAGCTTCCAACTCAACATTTCATTGATTTCATAACTAAAATGAAATTGACCAATCACGTGGCGCCTTTACTGAACTATTTAATGTATTTGACCTAGTGCATGCTCCCGGGTAATCCCGGGATTTTTCAAGATACTGAGTACCAGTACTGACGGGGAAAATCCCGGTTCTTCGGTACGTTTCGGTACTGAGTTATAGAACCTTTTATTTTAAATTTTAATGATAAATTATTTTTCACATCTCATGCTCGAAAAGTGTGTCATATTAGGCTTAGCAAGCGGGGCTAAAGTAGTACATTTAGCCTCTAGGGAAAATATGTAGACATATTTATGATTTTTAAAACATTTAATTTGACCAATCAAAACAACACCGTATTAAATCCACCAATCACAACTCTTTTAAACGAATATTTGTATTTGCTATCAACTAACCAGAATACAGCTACATATTCTAATCGATCAATCAGAAAACAGAATTCATGTCAAACATTAGGTGTTTTTATCCCTAAATCACAATCATTAAAAAAATAAAACGCCTCTGAACGTCAATAGCCGCGTCCAAACGTTCAAGCGTGATTAACTACATACTTGGAATAAGCTTTGAGATTGAGCGGGATAGATGCTCTCTGTCTCGCTTTATCTTATGCCCCGTATGCTGTCCGTCGCGTTCTGACGTTTGGACGCGGCTACAGACGGTGAGAGGCGTTTATTCGTGGTGCCAATATTTTGTATCTGTGTCAAAGCAGTTTTGAACCATCTTTTCGCCGTGAAATTTATTATCAACCATTTACGGGTTCTAATTAACGTAGAATCACAAACTTTGTGACTAAATATACATATTTGGGGTCCAGGAATTCAACTAGATATTTTTTAGAGTCGAGTTCCCAAAGAATATCAAACGGAACCCTGTTCCTAAGCTTCCTCTGTCCATCCGTATCAGCAATAGCTAGGCTGTTAAAATTTTCACAGAATTAGTTTTACCATTGCTGCTTTAACATACATTCAGAAAAATATGAATAAATTAAAAATTAAACAGTGCTCTCATACATGAAACTTAATTTTATGGTTTTTTTTTGCCCGTCCATATCAATCGGTATATCTCTAGAACCGTAATATCTAGACACTTGAATTTTTCGTAGATTATGTATTACTATAGCCTCTAGCTACCCGACGACTGGAACAAAGGCCTTCTTATCACCGTACCTAAGAAAGGAGACCTCAGTGTATGTGGCAATTGGAGAGGCATCACTTTGCTCTCGATCCCGTCTAAGGTGCTCTGCAAGATTATCTAGACAGATTATCGAGGGCCATTGAACCGCTTCTTCGCAAAGAGCAGGCTGGTTTCCGACCCAACCAGTCGTTTTACTTACCTCGGTAGTGTAGTGTCGGAAACTGGAGACTTCGAGAATCGCCAAGACAAGAGCAACCTTCGCACAGCTCCGTCCTGTGTGGCAATCGCGGAAACTGACTAGGAGAGTTAAGCTCAAAATATTCCGGTCCAACGTAAAAACCGTGTTGCTGTACGGATGTGAGACGTGGAAGGTTACAAAGACCATCTCGCATCGCCTCCAGGTCGTCATCAACCGCTGTCTTCGCCGTATTCTCGGTGTTTACTGGCCCGAGAAAATCTCCAACATAGAACTGTGGGAACGCTGCGGTGAGACTCCGATCGACCAGCAGATCAAACGAATCGGCCACACGCTCTGAAGGGACCCTGAGCACATACCGAGGCAAGCCCTGGACTGGAATCCCCAAGGAAAGCGTAAACGTGGCCGCCCTAAACAGACCTGGCGGCGGACGATCATCGCAGAGGCGAAGAGCATAGGGAAGACCTGGAGCGAATTGAAGCGCGAAGCCCAGGACCGAAAGGGATGGCGGCGTACTGTGGACACCCTCTGCCCCATCTAGGGGACACAGGAACATAAGTCAAGTCATAGCCTCTATAATAACGAGTAATAAGAATAAAATAACATTAATATATTAGTGGGGCAGAGTGCTCGAACAAATTGTCGTAAATCTCGACACGCTGGACAAAAGCACCAATTTTTTTCCGAAACTTGTTAGGTCCATAGCTTTAAGTTTTTAATAGGAACCAACTCCTCCGTCGCTCATATTTAGTTTTATGGGGGTCATTTTGAATTATAGTTACTTTATTAATATCTCGAATTCTAAGTCACTTAGAATCACAAACTTGGTGTCTAAATATACATATTTGGGGTTCAACTAGACAAGTATTTTATCGATATCTCGGCTACTAAATTACTTGAAAATACAAAATTATAAAATATATATTTAGACACAAAGTTTGTGATTCTACGTTAATTTAGAACCCGAGATATAAATAAATTAACTATAATTCAAACTGACCGCCATAAAATTAAAGATGGCCGACGGAGGAGTTGGTTCCTATCAAAAACTTTTTAACAAAAAAATTAAACCGCCGAAAAAAACGGAAAAGCAAAAAATTATAAATCTTTTTTATTTAGTTTAATAACTTAGTTCTTAAACTATTGTAAGTATACCTAGGTATATATTTTGTAATTATTTTAAGTTTTTAATTAACCTTAATAACTAAGTTCTTAAATTAATCTAAGTGTACCTGAGTAATTTTGAGCCGGCGCCAAACATCACGTCGTTGCGAGTGGTCGTGCGAAGAGCGCATGTTTATCTCTGGAGTATTCACGTTGCATTGTTAATTTGATTTGGTGTAACTTGTACTTGTTTGGAGTAATTTTTGTTCATTGATTGTTTGGCGTCGACTCAAAATTACTTAGGTACACTTAGATTAATTTAAGAACTTAGTTATTAAGGTTAATTAAGAACTCAAAATAATTACAAAAATATATACTTAGGTATACTAACAATAGTTTAAGAACTTAGTTATTAAACTAAATAAAAAAGGTTTATAATTTTTTGCTTTGCAGTTTTTTTCGGCGGTTTAATTTTTTTGCTTACTTTAGTTAATTACTTACTTAATTACTAGCTGCAAATAAGGTATTACACAAACCTCACGATGAACGAGCTTTAGCAGAAATGCAGAGACTGAGAGGTCTAGACACAAGTGACTGACAGGCCCATTCATCGTGAGGTTTTTCACACAACACAACACAACACACACACACACACACACATGCGTGGTCATACATTTCAATCAGTAAGTGAACAATCAAGCATCCCCTGTTTTCCAGCGTGTCCACATTATCACCTGAAACTGCCCTACTATATGTGTAATTGTCAATTTTTACGTTGTTTGTTACGTCGTGCTCGTACTATTGTGGAAGTTGTTAATTAATAAACCTATTTATAAGAACTGTTGTAGAAATAATAATAACGAACTACAACGAACGAACGACAAGTGAATTCAGCCAAACTTAGCAAGTTAGCACCATATGTGATAATCATATAACTTTTTGAAGTTAGATTTTTGTTGATTTGGTGACTTTTTATGGTGGTGTTCGTTCAGAAATTTGACTTTCAGTTCGTTAATAAGGGTTTAAATGAGTGTATAGTATAAAAAAATGAAATTGAAAAAAAAACAAGAAATTTAGACTCAGTACCGAAAAGTACCGAAGTACCGGGAATTCCCGGTACTGGCTCAGTACCGGAAATCTTAGTCCCGGTTCTTGGACTGGTACCGGTTCTGCACCCCCTACAATAATAGGACGCGTCATGAGAAAGTCAAAAGGTAAAGAGACATCAACGCACAAAAAAGAAAAAGCCGTTGGTTGCACTTCGTTTTCAATAGATACTAACGCCCTTATTCATAAAACTTAAAATGCCTCTGCTAAATAAAATGTGCTCTGTCCCATTCTTACGCACACAAATGTCAAAGTGACAGATAAAGACAAACGAACTTTAACGGCATTTTAGTTAAAATAGGCTTGAAGTACGTTTATGAATACGGCCGTAAGTGTTTAACTAGTTCAGTTGATACGTAGAAAAAGTATTGTATACAATAGTTATATAATTTTTTGAGGACCAATCTTTAGCTAACATGACATAATATACTGAATTATAATGAATTTATTAATAATTAATTGAGATCAAGTAACTATGTTGACACGTACAACCAACCTTTTAATTTGCGTTTGTTTTTGAATTTAGTTAAACCTAGTGCTGCATGATAATTATTGTACTTAATTGTAATTTATATTTAGTTATTAAGTAGTTTAATATGTCCTATATTGTATGCCCTAGCAGTACCCTATGCCTACTAAGACTAAAATGTAAGACCTTTATGTGCTGATGAACATGATAACCATGGATTAAATGAATATTAAAATGAATACGAATATGAATTAGCTTTTTAAGTCTCGTACCTTAATTAGGCCACTCAGCAAGCTTCGTGGCCTAAACGTGGTACTCGACTGAAAAAGCATACATTATATAACGATTGCATAAAATACTATTATGCTTTGTCCACGCAATAAGACCGAAAAATGTCGATGGACGTCGCTTCGCGTCGGCCGAGCCGATCGACGTCTTTTTCGCTCTTATTGCGTGGACATAAAGTTTTTTGATCGGCTTACGCCAATTCCACATCGATAGGTGTGGGGAGACCCTAATTGTGTCCTATAACCTATTATTCCTAAGTAACGTCATAGTCCCAGCAGGCTGATTTATTATTATTATATCTTTATTCTTATTTCATCTTAAGTTAGGTTTTTACAATAAATTTATAAAAAGTAAAATATAAAAACTATATACACAACATAAAATCATTATAAAAACCTAACCTAGGGTACCGCCGGCAGCGAGGCGGGGCCTAAGCTGCCGGTGGTCAGGGCGTCAGAGACAGGAACCTCCTGACTATCCGCGCAGTATCCAGGAGTACCGCCTTCTGTATTTGACCCTTGATCCAGCCATCTAGCGAAAGTCTCTCGAGGTGATGGTCGAGACTCTTCGCTATTAAACCGTTCGCCGAAACGACTATTATTATTATTATTATTATTAATGTCATAGTCAACACGGCGTCATGTGAACGACGCTGATGAGAGGGCCTTGGTGCTGGCCCCAAGCCTTCCTGACTTCAGGAATACTTTTGGCGTCGCTCCAGCTCGGGCCGACGACTCGCTGCGATGGTGGTGATGACCTCGCGCCACCTGGCCTGGGCATCGCGTCCTGAGTCTTGTGAACGATGCTTGCATTATTCAATGTATGGTTGGCCCGTCTTATGTTGTAACAGGCTTTTGTAAGACGTCAAATAAGCGTAAAGAGCGATCGGTGACCCACACAAAATGCCAGTCGCCGCGGCCTTCGCTCGTCACCTCCTAACCCCCGAAGGCCACCGACCAGCTCCCCGCGGGACCCGTCTCTAAGCCCACACTAAGCGTGTCTACGAAAACAACTTTTTAACTAATTACGTATGCGCGAATTCGTAAATACGAATTAGCATTCTTTTGTACAACGGTTTGTTTGTGGTCGCAAAAACTGAGGTGATAATTATGTAAAGTACTTAGGATATTTATGAGAGGCTACAGAATTTCTGGAGTAACCTACAACCTGTCAGTGTGGTTAGTGCTAAAGCGAACGAATGACGAACTTTGAATGAAATTATAAACTGAAATGAATTATTGAATCATGTAGGCTTTACACAAAAACGTTTTTTGCTATTCGCAACTTACACAAACGCACTTTTTATTTCTGTACTCAATAATGAATACCTATACTATGTTACAGTACTTAATTTTTGGATTTAGAGAATTGGATTTGTGCACAAGGAAAGGCTTTTGTGTGAAAATTAGGTTTGTGAAGAATGACGAATGTGGTGAATAATGAATATCTAATAATTGATGTCGTGAAAACTTAAGCTTTGTTAAGCCTAGTCTAATTCAAATGAATGATCTAACGTAGATTGAAAGCTGTATTTCTATACGGGGTCATAGTTGAAGAAACGTTTTCAAATGATTCTCACGATAGTAAACAGCTTGCTGAACGATTTTCTATTGATTTATTACCTATGGATGTTGATGCCTGATGGGAACATATTGAACAAACAAATGAATCGAAAACAGACGGTACTTTTACGACTGGCTTTGCTATACTTGAAAAGATAGACTAAGTAATATACCTACTTGTACGCAAATACGCAGTGAGGAGTGCACGAGGCGCGTCCATGTGGACTGAACGAATGATCGTCAGAACAGATCTATATTATGATACATAAGTCTGTTCTGTGTCTGTACTTACTGTTGCAACCAATCGTCGCTAAACGCAACTGATCGTGTATTACACAGACGCAGCGTTGCACCCGCTATTTAGTCGTTGCGATCGCTCGGATCCTGCGCCGCGGCGCGTGGGGCAACCGCGTTGTAGACATTGTGTGGCACGCGTGTTGTGCAATCGCCACGGTTCAATTTAAGTATCATCGTAAAGGAGAGCAATGTAAGACGGCCGATGCTTCATTTGTAACTTCTTGAATAATGGGGCACTATTCAACGGGATCGGTTTTGCGTTTGGTGATCCCGCTCTATAAATATCAAACCGCTACCGATTAAATTTCAAGAAAAAATGCTTTACACAGGCCAAGATAATTGATTCTTATGTATAGACATATGACATAGGTCATAAATACTTTGATGGGGAAAAGCTTTTCTAACCATGTGTGCATACTTCTAAATATATAAAAGAAGAAACTGACTGACTGACTGACTGACTGACTGACATATCAACGCACAGCCCAAACCGCTGGTTCTAGAGATTCCAAATTTGGCACGTAGGTTCCATATAAGATCTAGGGGAGCACTAAGGAAGGGTTTTTCAAAATTCACCCCCTAAGGGACGAAATGGGGGTCGAAAGTTTGTATGGGGAAAACATTATTTTTTGAACTAGAGACTTAAAACTTTGTAGGAAGATTACTTATTAAGATACAAAAAAGTACTTTGGACATTTTAGAAAATTCTACCCCTAAGGGGGTTAAATAGGGCTGCAATGTTTGTATGGGGGAACATTATTCTTTGCGCTAGAAACTTGAAACTGTAGAAAGATTACTTAATAAAATACAAGAAAAGTTCTTTCTGCGTTTTTGAAAATTCTACCCCTAAGGGGGTAAAATAGGGGTGTATCGTTTGTATCCGAAACTACTGGGACTAGAAACTTGAAATTTACACCAGAACATCATTTTATGACGTAGGCAAGGGATAAGACGGAATTTTTGAATTCCATCCCTAAGGGGGTTAAATAGGCGTGCAAAGTTTGTATTAGGGAAACTTTTCCTTTTGAGCTAGAAACTTAAAACTTTGTAGAAAGATTACTTATTAGAATACAAAACAAGAGCTGTCAGCGTTTTAAAAAAATCCCTTAATAGGGGTTAAATAGGGGTGCAAAGTTTGTATGAGGGAAACTTTTCCTTTTGAGCTAGAAACTTAAAAGTTTGTAGAAAGATTGATTAGAATACAAAAACAGTAAATACTTTCAGCGTTTTACAAACTTTCATCACTAAGAGGGTTAAAATAGGATGCAAGGTTAGGATGAGAAACACTTTTTTTAGCTAGAGACTTCGCAACATTGTGGAAAGATTAATTATTGCAATAAAAAAAACAGCGTTTTAGAAAATTATATCCCTAAGGGCGTTAAAATGGGATGCAAGGTTAGGATGAGAAACATTTTAAAGACGTGTATAGACTTATAGGTAGGTAAATACGAAAGTGTTTTTTAACAAATTAACTTATTATAAGGTAGATAGTTTCCTCATGTTAAAATGGATAACGAAATGTTGCTAAATGGATAGTAAACCATCAAATTATTGTAATCATGTATAAATGACAAAAAATAATAAAAATCAACGAAAGATATGAACATCCAAACTCTAGAAAGAAAATGCATTTTTTTTATTGTCCCAGAGTTAATTAAAAGCTACCAATAGAATCCTTACCATATTATAGAAACAAAATTGTACAACAGCTATGGACCCAAACAGCAATTTACTTGATGTGCCATACAACGATTAGTACAAATAGCAACTGTGACGTCACAATCGAATGTAGCATTTCGGCTGCCGCGAGCGAGGTCAATCTGAATCAAATTTATGTTCTTTAATTGTAGTTGCTCCCATATAAACTTTTGTTCCTCTCTAAATATTTGTTCGAATGGTATTGAAAAAAATCTTAGGAAACAAGGCTATAGCAATGTCCGGGCCACAAATTTGACTTGTGTGGAGATATTTTGGTATTTTAATATTATCATGAACATAAACTTGCTTTTATTCCAGAGGACAGATTCTCATTTATCATGATAGTAAATTTAATAAAAAAATAGGTACCTACATACATACATGCATTCACGCCTTTATTCCCAAAAGGGGTAGGCAGAGCACATGAAACTTATGTTCCCGCGCCACTTTTAGCATAAATGTGGGTATAAAAGATCGACAAAATTGATATTACACTGATAGGTTGTTAGCCCATCACCCACAACACACTTCAACCCTGCTCCCTTAGACGAATTTTACGAGACCCACGGGAAGAAAGGGGGTGATGAAATTCTAACCCGACACCACACGGGCATAAAATAATAGTAAATAAAAAATAATTTACCATAACGGGTTTTGACGATGGGTTATTCATAACGGAAGTAAGTAGTAAGTAGGCCGTTGCCGGCGTAACAATTCAACAACAATTGCAAAATTACACTTACTACGCGGGCGAAGCCGCGGGCAAAAGCTAGTAATAAATTGGCACAATGAAGTGAGGTCGTTGCCCTCTATGTAGTGGCGCACCTATAAATAGCGTGAGTAGGCACTCTAGTTTTTTTTTCGACTTGTCAAAAAAGACAGCATTGATCGGCCAAGGCTACATTATACTTAGCTCGATAAAAGTTAAAAAACAGAATTATCTTAGACGGCGGTTGCACAACACCTAACAATAAAAGCATTTTGAAGACGTAACCACGGGAGCATGATAAATACATAATGACTCGCACAAGTTGATGCGCGAGCACTAACATCTAGGTCGTACAGTTGGCCAGCTGTCAACACGATTGTGTGCAATATTTGTGCAGACCATGCTCAAGTCTAATTAGCCTGGTGAGTCATCTCTGAAAGCATTCATGCGACATATCGGTAATCTTCGAATCTGCTTATTTATTCTATGTTTGTTTGTATGAAGCTGTATCATCTGCAGAACCGAACATGTCTCACCACACACATAAAACACTATTGATTGACTGATTGAATTGAATGCTCGACTCAGGTGGGCGTGGATTAGTAGCTTATGCTTATAATCGAATGATTTTCTAATTAAACATTGCTGGCTTATCGAATGATTAATACATATATAATCGAATTAGCATCATCCGAAGTCTTAGAGAAGATTTCCTAGCTACGACCACGAGTCATCAATAGTTCCTGTTGAATGATTGTTTATCAAATCAAATCAAAAATATTTATTTCGGACAACTTAACTTGATCTATGCTATCATATCATGTATAAGTACATACAGACAGACCTTCCGTTTAATCGCTCTACAGTTCATAAATTAATTTCCAAAGACGGATAGGTATGCAAACTATTACGATACTCGCACTTTATGTTTACTATGCGAGACTATAAATCGCGTATAACAATAAACAATAACAATTAACTTATTTATTTACCTCACTGAGGTCTCCGACGATTCGGATGTGTCGCAACGCAACATCCGAAACATACTTCACGTACGTATTAGCGTACATACGTTTGTTAGGTAATAATATAATAAGATATGGCAGCAAATATGACTGCTATATATATATATATATATACAACACAAACTACCCCCCGTTACCAGCTGAGGGGTAGGTAGGGTACCTAATCACGTAGCGCATTGTACGCGCGCGTCAGCCCCCCTATTCTGTAACTTGTTATAAGCTCACATTAAAAACGCTCAGAGATACATAATAAGGAGAAGCTGAAGGAAATTGTATTTATACAACATAAATTTAAAACTTCAATAGCGCGATGCAGAACATCACCGATTTCCACGCATATTCTAGCCTTAAGAAGGTCATTCTCCAATTTTTTGTTGGTGTCTAAACTCCGTCAAACCATATAAAACGTATAAAAAAGATTAATGGTGACCCGCAGACCAAATTTGAGACAACCGATTGGAGAGTCGTGTATACGCAACAGCGCCATCTTTTGTTGTCAAGTGGACGCCCTGTGGCGGCGACGACAACCAGTATATTTTTGGGGGAAGAATATAGCAAAAACTACTGAAACGATTTTAATGAAACTTTTTCTAATATTGTATTTTAGACCTCAGAATAGGACATAGCGTGGCGTTTTTTTAGATATCATTTCTTTAGAGGGTGATATAAGGTTCGAAAAATTGTATGGGAATTCATTTATTTTTTAAGATAGAGACTTGAAATTTTGTAAAAAGGTTCTTTAATGAAATACAAGAGTTTTTGCCAGTTCATACCCTAAGGGAGTCAAAAATGGGTCGAAAATTTGTATGGGAATTAGGGTATCCTGCTGTTTCGGCAAAATATTTTTCGCCAAATTTCACTTCGCACAAAACTTATGGCAGTAGTTTCATTTCCCAAACGAACAAATAGCACATTTTTGTTTCGCATTTTGTTCATTTGGTCAAAATATCATCTGGCATCATTTTGCTTTGTCAAGTGTTATTAAGACAAAAGTTTATTAAGCAAACACTTTGTTTGGGCTAATATTGTTTTCCAAACAAAACATTTGTTCCAATTTTCATTTCGCACACTTCACGTAGCATAACTGGCAAATATTTGACAAATTATTGTTTTATGTAATTTTATTTCATGACCAGATCATTCCAATTTTTATTAGTTCATAGAATAACTGCTCAGGGAATATTATTTGGCAAATGATTCATTTTGTATGAATTTTAAATGGCAGAATAACAAAACAACGAATTTCATTTGTTCGAAATTTTATTACATTACAAAAACAAACAAAAACTGATTACAGGGGTTTAACTAGATAAGGGTAGCTAAAAAACGGGGGTTCGGGGGGCAAGGCCGCTCGCAGTAAAAAAACAAACAACCGTAACAATTGTATTATAAGTAGGTTAGGTTAGGGTTCACTTGTGTCCCTCAGAGCGAAAATAGGCACCCCGCGAAGCGGGGTGACGTCGACATGCTGGCGGTTAGGTTAGGTTTAGGTTAGGTTAAAATAATTGCCACAGATAACTGAGTATGCCAACTATTTTAATTTTAAATAATAATCCTTGTAAGTAATAATTTGTATGCTAATTACAAAAGTACCGGCTTAGCAAAATATGTAATCTCACTCAAATACATTTCGTATGCACTAGACAATTAGGATATAAATCGTATGCCATGCAATAATTTGGGAAACGAGTGTTATGCCAATAATACGTTTGACCAAATGAAACTTGACTATATAAAACTTTGCCAAACAATAATTTGCGAAGTAATATTTTGCCATAGGAGATAATGGCAAGTGATAAAATGCGAAACAATAATTTGACTAGTGATTTTTTGCCAAATGAACATTTGGGAAACATTTTTTGGGAAGTGACACTTTGGGAAATAATTTTTGCCCATACAATAGAGAACCGGGAATTAGTTTAATTTTTAAGATAGAAACTTGAAACTTTGTAAAAAGGTTCTTTAATGAAATACAAGAAAAAACAATTCAGCGTTTTTGCCAGTTCACACCCTCAGGAGGTCAAAAATGAGTCGAACATTTGTTTGAAGAATGAATATTTTTTGAGCTAGGGACTTGAAACTTCGTTATATGATTCCATATTAAAACACAAGAAAACAAATTTAAGCGTTTTTTGAACATTCATCCTCTAAAGGGATTAAAACTTGGTTGAAAGTTTGTACTTACTGAGAAACCCTAAGTACCACAACTTTGTCTACCCGTCACTAGATGGCACATGCTGTACTCGTTTTTGTGGAAAAAATCACAGTAGAATAGTTGATGTTGCTTCAGTTTTTATTTACAAAAACTACTGAACGCATTTTTATATAACTTCCCTTGAAGCTTTGTAAAACTTTACCTGATGATAGTCTACTATTTATAAAGAAAAAAAATGTCATGACAATTATACAATTACCTACACTACAATACAATACAATACTCTTTATGCACTTCATATATACAAAACACAGTTACAATAAAAGAAAGTACCTAAATTGAAGCCCGTGTAATACTTTAAATTCAAGTTAGCTACCTACTGGTCCGTAGATGGCGTAAGCTGTGTTATTTTTGTAGCGAACGTAACCGTTTGAATATAAGACGCAATAAAATAAATAATAAATAAGCAGATTAATATTGAAAATTGTACACTTATAGAACACTAGCTTCCGCCCGCGACTTCGCCTGCGTGGACCCAGGATAAAGCTATCCTATATTTTAATCCAGGCTATAAACTATCTTCGTGTAAAATTTCATTCAAATCGGTTGAGCCGTTTCCAACCCTCCCAACCATCCCAACTTTCGCACTTATAATATTAGTAGGATTATCCTTTACTTTATATTTTATCAATGGCTTTTTCACTTTTTAGGTAAACTTCAGCACAATTATATCACCGTATCGAAAATCGTGAATAAACCTCATTCATTAAACTATCTAATCGTATGGCATACATTATTTTGGCCTTTAAAGTTCGTCACTCTTTATATAGTACCACCCAGGGGACACGTACAGGGTTGTGGTAGGTAGCTCCCGCGACCGCGAGTAGCAGTTAGCAAAGGGGGGACCTTTGTCAAGTGAGTGGGCAACTCGGCTTTTAGAAGTTCTTAAGCCACCCGAAGGCCTCTAAGGGCCGCTTCAGATCGGAATGGCAGCGGCCGGCAGCGGCGGCTCGCGTCGCCGCCTGAGGCCGCTTGCAGCCGCGCGCCGCCTCCCGACTCCCTTCGCATTAGCTTCTCCTCGGTATCCATGTTTCGATTTCATAGTACAATCATTTCGTGTTTTAAAATTTCTTTCTGACGTCGTCAACGTCCCGCGTCGCTAGAATACAGAGAACTGGTGCGCTTTGTTGCAGCGGGGGTGAGCAGCGGGGGTGAGCAGCGCGAGGAGCGCGCGGCTGCCCGCGGTGCCTCGCGTTGATTTCCACCAAGACGCGCGTGGCCGCGAAGCTGCTCGCGCCACCGCGCGGCGCCGCGCGACCTTTTCGAGCTTTTCAAGCGGTACTGGACTTTTTAGTATGTAGATAAAGTTTAAAATTAATTGACACTGAAAGTGCTCGCTGCGCCGCTGCCGGCCGGTGCCATTCCGGTCTGAAGCGGCCCTAACTCGGCTTAACGACTACTGTCATAGACAGCAGCCGGGATCAACTGCTTAGCGTGCCTTCCAAAGCACAGAAGCGCTCATTTATATTAACCGCTCAAACATCAGGCGGTCACCCATCCAAAGACTGACCGCTGCCATCTTTGCTTAACCTGCGTTATCGTTTCCGACTCGCTGCAGGCGCCGGCTATGAGCGCATCGTTAAACATAAAATGCCTGTTAGAGTCTGTAAATAGCGAGTCGTGTCCCTGGAAATTTTGCAAATCCTACTAAAATTATGAATGCTAAAGTTTGGACCTCATTCACACATACATATATATATAGTGGATTAAATCCTGGATTAAAATACAAGTATATGATACTTTTTATTCCGGGAATCATCGTCTAAAAGGGCGAAAGTTTGTAAGAGGTGTTGCGCAAGCGCCGACCTGCAACCCGGGCTTGAGCCCCCCTGCCGTCTGACGGAAGGAGCCGGCCATTATTCTGATTAAGTATTCATTCATACTCGTGTATGGAGTAAAATAAGTTTTGTGCAGCACAGCTGCGCGGGGGCCGCGGGAGGTGCGGAGGGGGAGGGAGGCAGCCAGGGCATGTTGGAGCATTACGCATGAGTTAGGACAATTGATACGATATCCTGGAGCACCATCTGACTAAATGTTTTGGGACTTTCGGGCTGAAATTATATATAAATTTTTGAGCGCATTCGTTAACATGTTTACGCGACAATTTGTCGCGTAATCACGTAACGTTCCGAACGCGCGTTAGGACAATTTAACTGGCATTTTTCCGTATAAAAAGTGACAATTAGATCTACCTGACGCGCGTACAATGCGTTACGTGATCGACCTGCTGATTTCAATCCAAATCGTTTAGTCAGATAGAATCTATGAATGTTTCAAACGCTTGTTCGTGCTTTTGCGTAGAATAGAAACATTGTAGTTTTGCCGTTATCATATTTAATTTAATCAGGAGATATCAGGATCCTAGGTAAAATAGTGAAATAAGTAACTCCATATTTAAAGTGTAACAGAGTGTGTATTCTACGATTTCTAAGTAAAGTGCTAGTAATCCAACTCATCTTAAAGAAACACCCCACATAACCCAACTATCCACAGTAGGTATCACATGGATGTCCATGTGATAAATATGCATTTAAATTTAATGCCTATAGGAAACGGTCCATGCACTCCGTGGCGGCAAGCCGTTCGCTTATAGCATCTTAAAGCTAATTTTATCTGAAGTTTCATCACGCCTCTCTCATTTGCACCATCCTTTCTAATAAGCAATTGAACAAATCAGTCTATTCACGTGTTGCCCAAGTTAGCCGGTACCTCTATTATACGGATTACATGCAGTTGAGCAACACCCGTCGAGACTGCATCGGGTTATGTAGCTCGGGATCGGATTGTTATCGAGGATCATCACGATTATTGGACGAAGGAAGCGAGGATTACATCAACTGTATCGGAGACCGATATCCAACGAGAGGTATTATACCGTCGAAGACAGTACTAGAAAGTTTGCTATCCTACTAATATTATAAATGCGAAAGTTTAGATGTTTGGATGTTTGGATGTTTGTTACTCAATCACGCTTAAACGGCTGAACCGATTTGAATGAAATTTTGCACGTAGATATTTTATAGCCTGGATTAAATTATAGGATAGTTTTTATCCCGAGTCCACGCAGAAGAAATCGCGGGCGGAAGCTAGTAGCATATAAATTAAAAATGGAAGTCGTTCAATTGTAGTGACAGAGTGGAATTTCATCTAGCTCAAATTGAACTGGGATGGATAACCGCAACCAAATCGCGTACCTTATTCTGTGTATTGGTGTGGGGGCGGGGTCCAAAGGACTGGTTTGCTCATCGCTTGGAAGACTTACGAAAGGTGATTGCACTCGAGGAGCCGGTGCCAGCGGCTCTCGGCAACCAGATGCAAGCTCATGGTACTTGGACTCACCTCTTTCCCGTTCTCCGGGCGACGCCCACTCGGGCACTCTCGCTGGACCCGTTCGGTATGCAAATCCGGCCGGCTCATTAACATGCATCAAGAACAGACACATCACCCAGTTATTATGCTCCTGTTATGAGTAACGGACTTGTGAGAACGTACCTATTTAATTTGATTATAGGGTACCTTTGCATTCGGTTTTCTCGGCTCCGTTGCAACGTTGCATTGGTTATGAACTCGGCCTCTATTTTGGTACAAACAATTTCAAATTCTATCTCAGTATTCCGTGATTGTGTGCTTGTGTGTTGTTACAAAATCAAACGCAAACTTGTTAGTTCCAAAAATATAGGCATTCTTCTTCATTCGGTGTCCATAGAATCTGATTTTCCTCGACTTGTCGAAGAGGGCAACGGACTTGTTGGCTTACTTAAGTAATATAATGTTTACATTAGGCACGCAAACTCGCTGAGTTGGTTTGCACGATAAGGTCTCACCTAACGTTTATTAGTAGCTACTAGCTAGTATACCTACATCGTCAGCCTAGGCAAAATATGTCTTATTCACATGTTCGTAAAACTTACTTTTCCTAAGCCTATCAAGTTGGTATCGGTCCGAGTAGTTGAGAAGACAGTAAACCGTGCCGGTCCCCGCTAGGCTCTTAGCATCGGTTAGCGCCGCCGCCGCCGCCGCCGCCGCCGCCGCCGCCGCCGCCGCCTACTTAGCACGGAGGTTTTTACGCACTTAGACAACTTTTTTGATACAATTTCAAAGGCATGCTTGTAGAATAATAATAATAATAATAAATATTTAGGGGACAATCTTACACAAATCGACCTAGTCCCAAACTAAGCAAAGCTTGTGCTATGGGTACTAGACGACGATAAACATACTTACATAGATAAATAAATACTTAAATACATATATAACATCTGAGTCATGGATGAACAAATATTCGTGCTCATCACACAAATAAATGCCCTTACCGGGATTCGAACCCAGGACCTCTTGCTTCGTAGGCAGGGTCAGTACCAACTATAGGCTAAAGCGGTCGTCAAATATTGTACGCCAAAAATCCTAAAATATTGTACGCCATAATGGCTGATTGTGACGAACCACGAAACCACTATCAGTTTATAATTATACTCGCTTTCAGACAATAAATTATTTGTATTTGTACCTTCAGTCAAACAAAATAATTCAAAGACACGATGAACTAAACATGAACTTCAAGGCACCATAATTACTTCAATAGACAGAACTTTTCCTTGAATCAAATATTCCATCGTCATGATTTCCCTGTATTATGTCCCCTTACCAGTAAAGGGAGGAAGTAAAGTACTTAGGATTTTTTGTTGGAAAAGCGGTCGTAAGACCCGAAGTAGCATAAATACAATAATACTGGTCGTCGAGATCTTGCGCTGCGAATGTCGGCTAGAGTAACAGTAAAGCGTAGGTACTGCGCGTGATCGGGAAGTGCGTGGGCCCGGCGCACGCGCAGATGCTAATTGTTCGCGTCGCTCCTCTAACCACGAACTGCGGGCCTATTAGCAACCCTAGCGGTAACATTTCAATGTTGCAGGAATACATTTCAAAAGCTCTTATTGTATATGCAGGGTTCCGCTGAAATACCAATCTCCTTGTATAAGCCGTGAAAGGAAGAGCCAAGAACTGCTAAAAACAAGTAGGTATCCATAGGCCGGCAGAATGAACACGATAACCAAAAGCAGTAAGCGGTCACCGAATAGTGAGCGAAGAAACACAGTTTCAGTTTATTTCATTCATTAACCATTTTCATTGTGTTTGAATACACAGTTATTATACAGTTTATAACTAAGTACCTAGTGGCTCTGTGAGCTGTAGAACTCGCGAGCCTGTCTATTTGAAAAAGTTTATACTTTATACAGGCGGTAATAAAAAACTGTGTAAAAACACATTTCATTATTTTACACAGTTCTTTTAATACAATTTTTTAACTTAAGTTTAAAGTTGATATACACTCAAGTTGAATAAAAACACGCCGCGGCCAGTTCCATTATGGCACTTTGGGATTGGTATCAATGTAAGCAATGTTATAATAATAACTTCTCTTCACTTGTAAAATGAGAGACTTCATTAATGTTTTATTTTGCAAGACACTTTATTTATGCTAAGCTTTTGTTTTCTTTTATATACCTATTATAAACACGTGTTATTGTATACAAATCGCACCGTGTCGTGTAGGTCGTGCATCACTTCCCTGTAGCTCCTGTGGGCGAGGACGCGGTCACCCCCGCCCCGCCCCGCCCCGCCGGTCGGTCTTGGAGAGCCACAACTCTCGGCAGACTCTAGTGGAAACCACAATGAAGGTGTTGCTTCGGATGGTTCCGGGACGACCATCGGCAAGATGCGAGGAGAGCTCGCATTCAACATGCGATCTCTACATGACAGCGCAGATGGCGGCCCGCCAAGAAGTTTATAGTGGACTAGTGGCTAGGTTCGCCGGTTTGCTTTACGACGAAGAAGCCGAAAGGTATAATGCTCCCGACCGAGTCCGACCGACTAGAGACCGACCGGACTTCAGTGAACCTTACTTGGTAGGTGCTAAATCACTCGCTAGTCGTATAAGTTCTCAGAGAACTTCAGTGTAGGGCTGTGATTATTTAATGTGGCCGGCTTTTTATAGAACTGTCATTGAAATTGGAATCTTCTACCTTTGACGGTAGGTTGCTTCTTAAATGGACAACTGTTGATAATTTCAAGTATATTCATGTGGTTATTGATTACTTTCAATCAAACAACGAATGCAACGATTGGCCGCTTGATTGAGACATAACCTGACCTTGATCTGGTTCCGATCCGACACGGCGCCGGCGGCACGTATATACCTACTAATAATAAGAGCCTGCCTATAACTATTACCTAGGTACAGAAGTATCCTTGAGTTAGGGCCAATCATTATGACACATTTTGAGGGAGGCATGTGTCGAGCAGTGGATGTGTTTTTGGTTGACGCGATCATGATGATGATGATGATTTGATAATTTGATGATTTTTTCAAATTTATGACGGCTCGTGCAGAAACGAGTTGGTTTGCGGTATTGATGCCTGTGCGTGCCGTGTTAGCGCTCGTATCGCACTGACGAGTGATTTACCTGATTAGACAAATTACTACCTAGACTTACGGCATAGAAAACCACTAATGTGCATTTCCTGTGTCGTGTGCAATTACGCGCGCGCACGTTTTCCGACCGCTCGTTACGGTAACCCACTTAGAATGGGGTTTCTCTGTATTATAAAAGGAAAATTTAAGCGTTAGAGATAAGTCAACCCATTCCCCCAATCAAAACTAAAACATGGCTGTCCCAAATTAAGACAAAACTGACACTCTCAAATTTTATCCCCCTCGAGAGTTTTGGAACGAAAAGTAATTCAAACTCATCTATACCTTCAGCGACCTATCACTGTGGACGCCTTCTGCCCACCCATCTAGGTTTAAGACCATATCAATAATAAATCCTTCGCATTTTCATGTTACTCTTATGAACCAACAAATACACATTTTTATAATATGTATTCAAGATAAACCATAAAAAGATGCATAATTTAAATCTATAGTTATAAATAACAAGAAATGTTCTTATTATATTCGCCAGTTTCGTAAAGCCTTTGAGGCTGACTAATACAAGTGAATTTGAATTAACACACTGCATGACTCGAACAAAAATTAGGGCTTTAAATTCCAATTATCTCGCAAACGCATAACTGAGTTGAAAAATAGTTTTAGAAAACCCATAATATTTTTGAACAAGCTATCCAACGATACCCCACACTATAGGTTTAACAAGAAAAAAATACATCACCAATTTACATGTAGGGGAGGTACAGCCTACCCTAAAAAAAATTTTTTTCAGGATTTTATTCTACTGTTTTGTCGGCGTGATTGGTTTATATACCCACGCCGAATTGCAGTTTTCTAGTTGTAAGGGTTACTGAGCTAAGCCGAAGACGGACAGACAGACAGACAGACGGACGGACATGGCGAAACTATAAGGGTTCCTTGTTGACTACGACAACGAACAACAAAAAGTAAAAGAAACATTACTTAACTAACACAGTATTTGTACAAACATTAAAGTAGCGACAACACTTAAAATCCGTATGGCAACACAACGATCGGTTAAACTTTTCATACATACCGTCATATTGCTAATTTCCGACCGCGACCCAACCATTACACGGGAACAAAAGAATTAAAGAAGTACAAAGGAAAAGGAGATTATATGTATCGATTGAATATTGAACAACAGGTAAGAATTATGAATTGAATGCCAGTCCTAAAAGAACATTTAAAGTGAGAGCGTATTAGATGTATATTTACACATAAGTATGTAAAGATATTATATTACGCCTTACCTTGCATAATTGTCATAATGACACTAATGACAGGCTGCACCGCGGTGTGTGCTGTGCGCATGCGCAGGAACCAGCGATAAACTTGCAGTGACCACGCCCCACTGCACCGCCGAACTCCAATGGTCAGGCGATTAGACGGATCCCTCAAAGGATTCCTCTGAGGGATTCGTCTAAGGGATTCCTCTAAGGGAACTCTAGGCTAACGAAGAGCTCGCAGAGAAAAACATGGCCGAAATGCGTGGTCTGTTTAGAGTCACTACTCATTTACTTCCGGATTGACACCTACTTCTGCTCTCTTCATTCAATTTATTGAATAATTAAGTCTCGTTTGAACTGTGTCTGATCGAAACTGGAGGTCAAATTGCTATTGTCTCCATTCACGAACAATGTTAGGAATGTAACGTTTAATATATAGCATGAGGAGTTTCAAAATCAAGTTTTGACTAATAACCTGACCTGATAACCTAAGATCATACTTACAAGCTAATTCTTGCCGCTGATGGCAAAGTTTAGCCGATTTATTTATTTATTTTTACTTAAACTATGTATAGGTACTAGGTACAACACTGGTGAGAAGACATTTCTCATTCTCGTTATATAATGCTTTATCACATCACCAGTTAGAAAAAGCGCCTCTAGAACTCGCCTGCAATCGCAAGTCATCAATCTGTAACGAGTGGGAGTGCATCGCGCAGCGCATCAAATAGCTATCCTTAGGGTCAATGTGGAGCATACGTTTAGCATTCCATTTTGATTTCAATATGCTTTGGGCACACGCTTCCACTCGGTTGAGGTTCCGAGCTAACGTTTTTAAAGCGAGCGCGCGGACAAATTGATACCGGTAGAAAAGCGAAATGTCTGTCTCTAGACTCGCCAGCTCTTGTTTTTGTTTGTTGACAGTATGTGTGAGTGTGACAATGTCGTTATGTCAAGGCGGTACGTGCGGCGCATGCGACAATGCTGGGAGCAGAACCCGCGGCCTTGGAGTCGCGTGTCAGTAGCAATGTTAAACGTTAGGTAGTTATATTACGTACGTAACTTCTGTGGCTAGGTGGACGGTGCGTCTATACTTAGAGATCTGTGTTAGTGATCTAGAAAACAATATCGTAAGCTGATTAAGAAAAGTTTTAAGAAAACTTGGACCGTTCACGGCAGAGGCCACCTCTTTTTAAATTATATCATTGATTCGAACAATGGCTTTTATTCTCCTAACATCAGGAATTGAATTATCCAACAGAAATTATGGCACTGACCCAAAGTTCTGTAAGAGATCAAGCTTTTCAAACGCATTCGTTTGTATCAATGTCTGTGCGTTTGATAAGTACTGTTACTTATATTTCAAGTGTCTTTTAAATGTCGGGTCAATTTCACATTTCATTGGTCAATTAACGCTAGTCTAATATTATACCTAAGTGCTAGGTTGTCAGGGCCGCCGGCTCGCCGCCTCGAGTCTCGCGACTCGATCCCTCATTATCATGCAAGGACTGCTGTTCGTATCACATCGTTTAGCGACTACTTGCCTCAGGCAACCAATACTCTGACCTTTCTTTGCCAATACTTGGGACGCATCTCCGGGTTATTCTAGGGGTCACCTGAAGGAGGCGCAGGCCCGGGAGCAGCGTCCAGCTCTACTCGGCTAACGAATATAACAGATCCGCGTACATATTTACAGACAAATACACTTAACTAATCAATCAATTTCTTCAATGCTATAAGGATTAGGAACCTTCAACTGTATCTTTGATGGTTTTCGATCAAGCATTCTCATTTGAGGCAATTACGTTCAGTGACTGCTCGCGCAGTGTCGTTAAATCAAACCTGCTCATTCGATCATGTTATTTGCAGCAATGTTCATTAACTCGGGTACATTCATCTCTATTACCAATGTCTATTACTGTGTACATGCGACAGGGATAGCAAGGAATGGAACCGAGTGCTTGAGATGAAGTAAGACAGGTATCTTGTAGACGGACCCTAGTTCTAACTAAATATTAAGTAATTAGCTTTAGTTTAGAATCTTTCTAACGCTTTGGCATTTGCTGTAATGTTACATATCTTATGATTCCATAAATAAATAAATAAAAATTTGGTGCTACGACTAAGATTGAAGTTATAGAGACTATACTGGGCAAGGAGATTAGTTGCAATGATAAAGATCTCATTTATCAATGTGGATTGGAATGAAAATGTGTTTGAAGCGAAACATCTGCGGCGCAGCGGGTGCCATGCAACGCGGGGTGGGCGACGTCGGTTGAAACATTTTCATGATTTGTAACTTGTTAATCGCTAATACTTCGTACTCCTATACAAAACTATATCCTTCATTGGGACTAAAACTATCACCACAAAAATAAATAATAGTATCAACTACGTATATAACAAACTTCATCTTAATAGGTTCAGCGGCTATATCATGAAATGTTAACAGACCAATAATTAATAGATTTATGGATTTTTTTACATTATAGTATGAGGTATTAGATAAGAAATTAGCTTTATATTTATCTCTATAATACGTCGATTAACCTCACGATGCATTATACTCGTAATTTCCACAGTAGGTACCTATAAAGTGGTATCAACGCTCGACACAGATCTAGTTGGATCTAGTACTACCAACACATGCCGACTCAACATGTCATCAACTGTTCGCAAATGCTTCGACCGCAACATGCGGGCAACCGCAGTGTAATCGTGTCGGACCCGCTCGAGACACACATTCAGCACAACAGTACGACGCATAATGTTAATGTCTGTGAGGGCCCGCGCAGCCATTGTTTCAATTAAAATGTGATCAAAAAAACACGATCACTGGGTGGTCCGCACGAACATAGCTCAAACGCATTCCTGCTTATTTGAGGAGCAATTTACAAAGCTTATACCCCGACAAACTCAATGTAAAATAACCAGCAAAATAACTTCTCTATCTAGGAGTTAAATTTAAAATGAAGAAGAGTCTTCAGCGAGTCACAGCCGAGTTATGAATGGGAGGCCTTCTCTCGAGAGAGTCGAGACTGACAACCAGGAAGATACGTGCACTGTGTTGTGCTTGTTCACGGTAAACACGGTAATCATAACAATCTTTATAAAAACTATAAACATATCCTTTGATTGCTATTTGATGTTTGCTCGGCTAATTGGAGTAATTAGATAAGTGCTCACACAAAGTATAAAAACTTTTCGACTAATTTCAAAGGAACATCGAATCCGTGATTGAAAAAAGATTTCGCAAGACGAACACGGACACGAAGAGGTTTTGTAACATCTACAAATACTTTATTGTTTCTTGGCAGAAACATTATTACAAAGTTATAATGCCTAGTACCTATAATAAATTCATAATTAGGCGTATATTAACAATTGAACAATTAACAGCTTAAGGTAATAGGTATTATCCAAAGGGGAAAACCATTCATATATGCTGTTATTAACACTCAACAGTAGAAATTACAATAACAGTTAGTTATTTATATTGTAATGTAGATGATGTAGGCAATTATTAATATACGTGTTTAAAAGATAGTGTTGCTTGTACAATAACGTCAATGACACTTTTGCAAGCCACATTATTTGTAAACTGAACTAGTAATTTACAAAAAACTGGTAAGTACTTCAAATAGATTCTATATTCATCACGGAAATAACATAAGGCCAGGAATAAAGCCCGCTAACAGCTTCAAACTCTGCTCTCTGCACAATGCCCGTAAGTGCAATCACTGGTGCAGTGAGCCAACGTTTGATAACGTGGCTGGAGACAAAGGGTGGGATTCGTATACTGCACTCTCTGCCGTTCTCCATCGTACGATGTATTAAAGAGAAAATACAGATTGTCATAACTCTAGCGAATTTCTTTATCTTTTATGATTTCCACTGAATGACCTTTATGGATTGCTCACATACCGAAAAAACGGCCAAGTGCGTGTCGTCATAATTCTAACGAATTTCTTTATCTTTTATGATTTCCACTGAAATGACCTTTACGGATTGCTCACATACCGAAAAAACGGCCAAGTGCGTGTCGGGCCACGCGCAGTGTAGTGTTCCCTAGTTGTCTGTCTGTGTTTGTTACATAGACACGGGAGCGCTAACTAAATGGTGCGGTTGCGTCGGGCGAATTTGTACGAAAGTTGGCCTTCCCTAGTACAAATTAAATTGGTCGACTACGACTATGAATCACGCAAACGGATCACTGAGTTAAAAATAGTTTGTAAAAACCCATATATTTTTAAACAAGCTATCCAAGGACACCCCACACCACGGGTTGAAAGAAAAAAAAATACATCCTCACTTTATGGGAGGTACTCTAAAATAATGTTTTTCAACTTTATTTCTGCCGTTTTGTCGGCGTGATTGATTTATATACCCAAGGGTAACTGAGCTAAGCCGCAGACTGACAGACGGACAACAATAAGGGTTGACTACGGAACCCTAAAAAAGCATATTTGTAGGTGACTCAATATTGAAAACAAATGATAAATGAGCAACATTCTAAAATACATAATCCATAAAAAACTAGAAGCAGCGAGTAAAGTAAATGTCAGTCGACTGGAATAAGGCACCGGCGGCGAAAATGCCACTAGTTTCGAGCGCTTCCTGATTGACTACTATTTAACTAGCTTTAGTTACTTGCTCGGCGGTGTACGTTCTCCTCGCCAATTATATGCTGCGAAGCGTCCATTTTTCTATTAAAATTAAATTTCAATTTGATACTTACATTTGATTATTTAGCGTGAAGTGCTCACACACGCATGAAAGATGGCAAGAACAAATGTACAGTCATCAAGTCATAATCATAATGACTCCAATGCATCTAATATACGCACCCCCAAATTGAGCTGGACACAGCTCGCGGGCCGTGTTGAGAACCGTGCTTGCTGTGCACCTGATAAAAGTGGTGCAAATGTTTTTCCGCTTTAGGTATATAATCTACCTTAACGACCTATGTCTAGTGTAGAATAGAAACCCACCGACTGCCATCTGACGTTCCAACCCAGAGGGAAAACTAGACCTTATTGGGATTAGACCGGTTTCCTCACGATGTTTTCCTTCACCGAAAAGCTAACGGAAAATATTCCGTACATAAGTTCCGAAAAACTCAGTGGTACGAGCCGGGATTCGAACCCACGACCGCCGCTTGACAGCCGCATGCCTGAACCACTAGGCTACCGTAGCTCTTTATTATAACTACTTTAGACAAATAAATACTTAAATCCAAAAAAAAACACAAAACACGTAAAAATTATTTAACCCCTCGTATGCTTAGACACAGATCCGTGCCAAGCATTTGAACCTACAGTTTTCAATCTCAAGGTCATATTTTGATAAGCAATTTTGACATCCGCATAGGGGTTAAGAGATTGATATTTTTGAAGACGGTTGCATACTATGCAAGTTCTGTCCAAACCTCGTCGAACTGAGGACTGGACAGAATGTCCCATTGTCCTGTCCTCCGACAGTGTTTACGAAAGTAACACCACTCCGCGATGTTTATAAGTTCGCAGCGCCTTGTTAGCGGGCGGGCTGTAATGAGGCTGATTGGGATATTGAAGGTACCTACTGCGAGCCGACACGACACGACACCCCGAGCTGCGAAGGTTTGATTAGCGTGCTGTGACATTACCAAATACTGGAACTCGTTTGTATGTGAAGGAAGTGCCGAACATACATTTAATGAAGTAACAAGTAATGTGAAGTACGTAATGTGACTTTGTATGAAGGGGGTGATGTAGAGGACTCATCCGTGACTCTTCCGACTTAAACAATCTTGCACCAATACATAATTAGACTACTCTTCTTTACCTCGCAGCTCTCCCTGCATTCCTCTTTTATAACAGTCAGGAAGTGCGCGGTTAAAAATTGGTAGGTACCACAGTACCTACTGACTTGACTGACAGTGGACAGTGTATAGCTTACTGTTATCGTACCATCGCCAACACGGTTAACTGACCGGTCGGTCGTGCGGTTTATGTGCATTGTAAAAAGGGTTACGAATGGTCAGTTGGGATTTAGTGCCGCCTCCGACTAATCAGGAAATCGACTACTCTTACCGTTTTGCGGACGCTGTGGTGCATCGATTCAGTTTCGTTTTATACCATCGGCCAGAAACTATATGATGCATGCATTGCATTACATCAATGTACCCAATATCTGCTGCATCCAGCCGCCCTCGCTGAAGATTATATCCGAGTTACGACAAGCACCTAGGTAGCATCGTAATTCACATACGTACGGCTACAAACGCTTCCGTCATTACGACGACAACAAAGATCATAGACCAATATAGATCGATATCTCTTTGGAAACATCGTAGTAGTTCAGAAAGCATTTCGCGATGGCGCTACTAGGCTCGCAATGAAAAAAGTATCGTTGAATTCGTCAAAATGTTGCATTTTAGTGTCCTAAATCATCATATTAATCAATTTGAAGGCATAAAATACATCGTTGCAACAACATAACACGAAAATAGCAAAATCAAACAAAGCAATTTTAAGTCAGTCACTAGTTCCATTCATTGCAAGTTTATCTAAGCTGAATGGCTACGCACGTGTATTGCCGTCCGCTAGATGGCGCATATTTAAAAATAACGCTCAAGAGTCCGCAGTAAGCAGCGCTCAACTCCGAGTTGAGACCACGCGCTAACGAACGGTTTAAAATGTTGTTGTTTCACCTAAAATGAGACAGGGCGCTATAAATAAAGCAAGAGCGCGCTAGCGGGGAGGCGGAGCTAGCTAGAGACGTCACAGTAAAAATATCGCAGTAAAATATCTTCATACAACGGCTAAATTTTTGCGGTAAGTAAAATATAACAGTAGAACATCTCCATACCAAGATTATATAAACATTATTACCATATTACCGTACGCGTAGAGGGCGGTACAACTCACATTTTGGCAGGTGTGGCGTAAAGTATAATATGTATAGGCTATAAGTTTTGATTTGCCAACAAAATGAGTAGTTACAACAATTTTGTAACTTTTAACGACCTAGTTACGTCGACCGTGTTTCTGATACCTACTATTACTGATGAATTTTCGGTTCCTTTAATTATTGTTCCATAAGGCTATGGTTATTGAAAAAAACCCTAATTTAGGCTTAGATACCTTTAATCAGCGAATAAGCCAGTCTTATCTTATCTTATCTTATCTAGATGAGTGCCCTTTCGGATGCACTTCGACCCAGCGGCATCTTTTGTGCTTTTAATAAGCCAGTCAGTCAGCGACCAATTTTTTCGTGAAAATAAATAAGTCGGTTTTGTGTAAAGATACAACCGAACATTTTTAAATTGATACTTTTTATGTCACCTCTGTCAAATCAGTGTTATAGCATCAACTGTCACTTGGCCATACTGACAAGCGGTCATAGGTGGCCAAAATGGCGGTAATTTTAATTTGGCGTGGTCCGATTACTTTTAAAATCGATATCCCGTTGTTTTATTTTATATACTACTTCGGTGACAAATAAGGGTATGTTCCACCAGATATCAAAATGATGATCATATAAACATAGACTTGATAGGTTGAAAATTGGGTGTATTGGATAAAATAAAACTGAATCATACAATGTTGTGTTTTTATTTTTAATGAAAGTATAAAAATGCGCTTATTTTGAAGAACTCTCACGTATCGGTAACTTTCTAGGTAGACGTGGATCTATAATTTCAGGTAATATGCATTCCAATAAAAAATTCTCATTTTATTAAATATGCTGTCCCAGAATCCTGTATCCTTTTCAATTTTTTCGAATAATATTCCCTTTGGAGTCCACACCACGAAGATACAGTATCTTTTTTTTGAAATATTTAATTGACCTTGGACTTGATAAAAGTAGTTATGGTTTCGCTTCAATTTTATCTTCTGAAGATCACTTTCGTCCATCACACAGAAAGTATTTTTTTTCTTTAAAATTGCTTCTGTTGGCGTCATATTAGCTGCCGAAGCTGGGCATTTGATTTCCACAATTGTTTCATTGTCTATGACTCCGTCGGGACTCGCGCCTAAATACTGGTGTTCCTCGAGGATGTATAACCCACAAGGTGATACTTGCACTCCGAGTGCAGCTTCAGTCTCTTTTAGAGCGATGGGCTTATTCTCATTGCCGTATTTCGTATTATTTATTTAGTGCCGGCAGTCCTCGAACCCAGCGGGCTGGCCAGGGACGACGGCAAGAGACCTGACGGAATGACGCTGGTGCCTTGGAGCATGGGTCAGCCGCTAGTTTGGGATTCTACTTGCGTTGATACCCTGGCACCGTCCCATGTTCCAAGCACCAGTGCCGCCGCTGGCGCTGCGGCATCCTCGGCCGAAAGCCTCAAGCGCCGCAAATATGCCGTCCTAGGAAACAGCTACATGTTTGCGGCGTTTGGCGTTACCTTGGGGCCATGGGGCCAAGTGCGCGTCGGCTTTATAAAAATTTGGCGACGCGCTTAATAGAAGCCTCGGGCGACTAGAGGGCTGGGCACTATTTCTATGTTTCTTGACCTCTACGTTTTTTTTACTAGCAGCAGCGCATACAGGTCAATAGGAGTTCCGTATTCCCAAAAAGAAAACCTTTTTAGTTTCATACCCAATAATGCACGCTACCCCGGATAAAGAATTATAATTGCTGGTACGATACGATCTCTTGCCCCATGATGCGTCCGCTACAACAGTGATGCTAGGAACGCCATCAGCATCTACGTTTCCTTTTTTAATTGCCATCTGTTTTTCTTCGAGTCCTGCCTCATACATGCTGTTTAAAGAGATCTTTTAAAACATCTCCTAGCAACATATTCTCTTTCCCAAATGATTTCTCCGCCATACATGGTATATCTAAATGAGCGCAAAGCTCATCTAATTGGGAAAAGCCACTACCTGAACATACGACTGCTTGAAGAACATTTGTATTAATTTTTGACTCTAGTTTTTCATTTTTAAATGCTTCTTTTTTGCCACACATTTTGCATATGAACAGAAAAGTTGACTGGAATCCGGATCTCAACTCCTTCACAAAATCCATATCTTAAAAACTGCAATTAAAAGGACTATGATCCACAGCCTTCATTTGTTCAAATAAGTATTCAACATTGAAGATTCGTCGACCAGTAAGTTCAGGTATGACTTCCTCATTGTTACCATCATCAAATTCTACTTGTAATGATGGTGTCGAGGACGGAGTACTCGGACTCGAATTTCTGAAAGGAAAAAAGTTAGATAATATTTACATCCATCACGCAAAGGTAAACGGTGAAATAAAGATATTTGATACTGCATTATGTTATGAGGCGTACACTACTACAGACAACTCCTAACGGCGGCGACGCTATGCAAAAAATAGGTTTCGATTTTCGGTGCGCATATTTGCGCTCGACTACACCTGGTCCCTATACCACAAAACTTTACAAGCGTACAATTTGACAAAATTGACAACTTTTTCTATGGAAAATTGTACAATTTCGTCGAATTGTAGACTTGTAAAGTTTTGTGGTATAGGGGCCTGTACCGTACACTGTGTGCGCAACGATGTTTCGGTCGGGCACGTGCGGAGCCCGGGGGTGGGGTGAGGTATGTCTGTGCGTGGTTATTCTGTATGGATTTGTTGGGTAAAAATAATAATAATAATACTAACCTGCTAAAATTTAGAGGTTGAGGCGTAGGATCGGTATTGTTATTACTAGACCCCGGATTGTTGTGGCACTGATGTCACAATAGGGTGATTTGGGGAGTAAATGGAACAATATTTGTTAATACGGATTTATTAAGATAAGATAATATAAAAAATACCATATAGTGTTAATGAATACGAAATTGTACTTATTATTTTTTGGTATACATATTATTGCGAATCTTCCTATAAATAAATTGTCAGTTGATTAAAATATCGACGTTGCTGTCAGGGCTTCAAATAACGTTAAAAAGTTGGAATCGTTACCACTGTCAGACAGATTTAACGTTAACTGGTAACTAACGTTAAACCAAGTATCGTTACCTATACTACTTTTTACCGGTAAAGAAATGGTAACGTTACCTAACACCTACCTGCATTGAGCTAACGTTAAGTCAAAGGTATCTTTAACTGTTTTTAACGTTAGTAGGTAACGTTAATAGCAGCTTATTTAACTTTTGATTCCATCGTTAGTAATAGAGCCAGTGCCAGTGTTCATTCACGTGCATGCGTCGCCGAGTGCGGAATTTATATTAGTACCAGGAGTTTATTTTTCAACATGAATGGATTGCCAGAAATGGGTAAGTGCAGTACCTATTCCTATCCTATCCTATGCTATTAAACGAGCAATATTTGTATATATATATATATATTTCAATCAGGTTCTCGGAAACGGCTCTAACGATTTCGATGAAATTTGGAATATACGGGTTTACGGAGGCGAAAAATCGATCTAGCTAGGTCTCACGTCCGGGAAAATTAGTTTTCTCCGTATTTTCCCTATTTTCACCCGAGCTGAGCGCGGTCGCCCAGGGACTTAGTATGTAACAAGCTACTTTACTTGGCGGCCATTTTTATTATTCTTAAATCATTTAATACGAATTACGAATCCGAGGTTGGATTTTCAGTGCCCGCCATTTTGAAATTCTTTAAATACGGTCCAAATTCGTTCAAAATCGATACCGGGGGGTCCGAGGGACCTCTTAACACGAAACCGAGCTTGGATTTTAAAAAAAGTCGGCCAACTTGAAATTCTTTAAATACGGCTTGATTTCGTTCAAAATCGATATCTGAGGGTCCGAGGGGCCTCTTAATACGAATCCGAGGTTCGATTTTCGAAAAAAGGCCACCATCTTGAAACTCTTTATATACGGTCCGTTTTCGCTCAAAATCGATATCTGAGGGTCCTTGGGGCCTCTTAATACGAATCCTAGATTGGGTTTTGAAAAGTGGCCGCCATCTTGAAATTATTTTAATACAGTCCGATTTCGCTTAAATTCGATATCTGAGGGCCCGAGGGGCCTCTTAATACGAATCCTAGGTTGGATTTTCGAAAAGTGGCCACCATCTCTAAATTATTTTAATACGGTCCGATTTCGCTTAAAATCGATATCAGAGCGTCCGAGGGGCCTCTTAATACGAATCCGAGGTTGGATTTTCGAAAAGTGGCCGCCATCTTGAAATTATTGTAATACGGGCCGATTTTGCTTAAAATCGATACCTGAGGGTCCGAGGGGCCTCTTAAAACGAATTCGAGGTTGGATTTTCGAAAAGTGACCGCCATCTTTAAATTCGTTAAATACGGACCGATTTCGTTCAAAATCGATATCTGAGCGTCCGAGGGGCCTCTTAATACGAACCCTAGGTTGGATTTTGATGTACAAAACCGAATGATTAGCGGTATATTCGATATATATATCGAGATTGCATTCCGTATATCCATACCTACTGTTCTTAAAAAACCTAGGTATACGGTAAGTCAAAAATTCGCAACATAGATGCATGTGGAAAAACCCTTTAAGAGTACGGTACGGAACCCTAAATTTGTGCTTGTTCCGACAACCACTTGACCGTTTTCTTATTGTTATCGATACAGTATTAATAATAGATACCTATCAAGGTGGTTTTCCATCGGAGGGGCGAGACGAGAATTGAAACTTATATGGGACTTACTCGCGCGCGCGCGGTGGAAATAGGTAGTAACTCCCATACGATTTCAAATCTCGCCTCGCCTCGTCTCGTCTCGCCCCTCCGGTGGGCAACCACCTTTAGTCGTAGTTAATATAGTCACAATAATACAATGCAACCACCAGCACTACTCGGAACAAGGTCCCTATTTTTGACAAAATAAACAATGATTACTAACCTTCAAAAGCTTTTTACATTCGCCTATGATGCAAGTTGCCGTACGATCGTTGTGAAGGTCGTAAACCCTGTACACCGCATTTTTTTACGGCCCATGTTAAATAAATCACAAGTTCACAACTATCACAAGCACAAGGCACAAGACAAGACACGAGTCACAAACTGTGTGTTACCTCACAATAATCGCACAACCGGCACAACGCAAATCCGCCCGCATACAACTAGATAGTGAAGCGAATTGAAATGAAATGTATTACTACAGGTTAGGATTTGTAGGGTAGGTATTGTAGGTAATAGGTATACGCTCTCTCTTCACGCTCATAGTCGATTCGATAGCCAGTTCACGTGCAGTGTACGAAATGGCAACAACGCCAATCAACCAGCGCCGCGCGGTGAGCGCGCGCGCGTCTATCGGTAGCGCGGTGTGGCAACGTAGCATTACCGATTAATAATTGAATATTAGTATATTACATTACTAATACCTTTGCTAATACTTACCAAGGGCTGTAAAAGAGAGAAAGGCCGAAATCGCAGCACGGCTAGCACGAGACGGCTGCGACATACTGTCGATTTTTCTTGCACTATACCTCTCTTACTAAATGTTCTAATAAGAGAGAGACGGATAGTGCGACAAAAATCGAGAGTATGTCGCAGCCGTCTAGTGCTAGGCGTGCAGGTATTAATATGCGATTTCGGGCTTTCTTGTTCACTGCCGTGCTGATTACACAATTTTACGTTTTCACCTGGCCATAATGCTAGTTTTACCGTACGGGTAGCGTGCGGTAAACCTCGCATTATGGCCAGGTGTGACGTAAGTACATTACGTACCTAGGGCGGTAAAATTAAGAACAGCTCATATCGCGGACATCTGTGTCCTGAACTTCGGTAAGGGCCATAAAAAAAAAACGATCCGAGGCTTTTTTTATTACCGGCCTTGGTGCGTACACAATTTTACGTCTTCTCCTTGGTGCGAAAGTGTGAAGTGAGGTTTGCCGCTGCACCCGTGGGCGGTAAATCTCACTTACCACCCGGAGTGACGTAAATACGTACCTAGGGCGGTAAAATTAAAAACAGCTAAGATGGCGGATATCTGTGGCCCAAACCGAAGGTAACGGCTATAAAAAAGCGATTCGAGGCTTTTTTTACTACCGCCCTTGGTGCGTACATACACAATTTTACGTCTTCCCCTTGGTGCGAAAGTGTGAAGTGAGATTGCCACTGCACCCGTGGGCGGTAAATCTCACTTACCACCTGGGGTGACGTAAAGTACATTATACGTACCTAGGGCGGTAAAATTAAGAACGGCTCAGATCGCGGGCTTTTGTGGCCCAAACCGAAGGTAACGGCCATAAAAAAAGCGATCCGAGGCTTTTTATTACCGCCCTTGGTGCGTACACAATTTTACTTCTTCTCCTTGGTGCGAAAGTGTGAAGTGAGATTTGCCGCTGCATCCGTGGGCGGTAAATCTCACTTACCGCCCGGAGTGACGTAAAGTACATTATATGTACCTAGGGCGGTAAAATTAAGTACGGCTCAGATCACGGGCTTTTGTGGCCCGAACCGAAGGTAAGGGCCATAAACAAGCGATCTGAGGCCTTCTTTATTATCGGGCGTGGTGCGTACACAATTTTACGTCTTCTCGTGGGAGTCCTGGGTGTAAAAGTGTGAAGTGAGATTTGCCGCTGCACCCGTGGGCGGTAAATCTCACTTACCGCCCGGAGTGATGTAAAGTACATTACTAAGGGCTGTAAACAGGCGAGGGTTGTAAATATGCGATTTTTTTCGGGCTTTCTTTTTTACTGCCCATGGTGAGTTGAGTACACAATTTTACGCCCTCACGACGCGCGAGACTCACATTATGCTTATGGCCAGGTGTGACGTAATAGTACATTACGTACCTAGGGCGGTGAATTCGTGAATGGCCCAGATCGCTGGTGTTTGTGGCCCAAACCGAAGGTGAGGCTTGTACGCTGCGCGTACGGTAAAACTCGCATTGTGGCCAGATGAAGACGTAAAATTGTGTACTTACCACGGGCGGTAATTCGTAAAGCCCCAGATCGCATATTTATGGCTCTCACCTTCGGTTCGGGCCACAAACACGTGCGATCTGGGTCATTCACGAATTCACCGCCCTAGGTACGTAATGTACTATTATAGAACCAAATTGTGTCTGAATTTAATTCAACTATACATATATTATTAAAGTAGTACATGAATCCTACAGAAAAAAGGTTTATGTAAAGCATAATACACATTTACAAAATAATCCTGTTTAATTCTGCAATTGAACTTGAACTCTTTCCGCGTGTATTAACGATCACATTCGCTCAAATAAAGAACTGCAAAGGCACGCCTCGAGTGGTTTGCAGTTCGCATTCAAGGTCGCACACATTACCTACCTACGCAGATTATTTGTAATATTTATATAGTCTCCGACGATGTACTAGTAGGAAAATGCGACTATTCACGGTGTAATAATGGCGTAAGCGGAAAAAAGCGCTAACAATTAATAAAATAAACATATTTTAGTAAAAACATGCCAAGAATTTAGTACATTTCTATGTTTGATGTCTCAATGCTTCATAATTATTTAATGATAAATGTCATCATTATAAAACACAGACGACCAATTTAACAGGTGATTTCCTACTTAAAGTAGTTTAGTGTCAGTTTAGCAGACTAAGTACCTAGTTTGTAATTCGAGATCCATCTGCAAATCATTGTAATAACGGAAGTAGGTAGGTACTATCGACAACACAGCTAACTGACCATATCGGTGCACCTTAAGTGCATTGTAATAAGGTTCTAAATAAACACAGGATGGTCAGTTAACAGTGTTGTCGTTTGTACTTTATTATTGGTATGGTTAAGAAAGAAAACGCTGCTAAAATACTGCTAAGCTAACACTATACTATACAGGGTGGAAAAATCTATGGCCCTGAAAGAAAATCAACTTAAATCCTTAACATTAGTGGCGTGCTCTACATAAAGAAAGTCAGAATGTGGGCTATTTCGATTGGACTTTTTCAAAAAGTTACATTTTGGAGCTGTTTTTTTTTTCATGATATCTTAAAAGCCTTATTAACAACTTTTGTAATTTTAAAATATTCATTTTTTTATTCAAAATAACACGTATGGGCTTGTTCAGAAATCATGTGATCATATTTTGCCTACTTTTGACCCCCCTTTCCAGATCACGTGTATTCATCATATTTGTATTAGTCAATTTAAAAAAAAAATGGTTTTAATTTAAGCCATCTCACGCTACGTCATCTAATCTAATCTAATCTAATCATGGACCTATAATACTCAGGACAGGCTATACGGTTTGCCATAGCGAGGGACGGAAAGCCTCCTATGCAGCTAAATTAAGAACCGGTCTTAAAATGGCTGATGACTTGCCATAAACAACCTACTCAATTTGGACGGGTAATTAACACGGGGAACTATGACACTGACAATTAGTGATATTTCCCTTTCTGTCACAATTATCGAGATTTGTATGCTAGCATACCAGCTCGCTCGTACGTGGAATACCAAGCACAGCCTAAAGCCACAGGCTAAAGCCAGAACCCTGAATGTTCAGTTACATATAGGGCATAATATAGTTTAAAGGTTTTTATGAGTGGATAATTCATAAAAACTTAAAAATACTGCAATTTCAGATTCACGTTTCAGATTTACAAATTTAATAAGTTAGTTTACAAATACATGCGATTGCAAAGTTACTTTTGTAGTTTCTGCAAATAGTAATAACAAGGTAGGTACAATGCACTATACGATGTATTTGCATGCGGTTAGTGTTAGGTGTACAATACACTAGAAAACTATACGAACGTTATTTGTGGTTGGTAAAATAACATTTCCATACAAAGTCTATGAAAAAATATTATTTCCAGTTACATTCATAAATTTGTATTTATTGATAATACAATAACCGACAAAAAGAAGTGACATCCCAAAAAAAACTCCATGTAATAATTACAACTTAGAAAGCTCACAACAGCTTTCGAATACGAAAAACCGCATTCAAATCGGTCCATCCGTTTGGGAGCTACTATACCACAGACAGATACACAGATACACAGACACACATACACGTTAAACTTATAACACCCCTCTTTTTGCGTCGGGGGTTAAAAATAGGCCAAGTTTCATAACTCGTCCACAGTAAAAAGTTGTGAGATATTTCGTAGAGCTGTCAAACATTATTCAGGCAAACCAGGAGAAGCGTATGTTTAACTGCGACCTTACAGCGCGCGAGCCGAGCGAGAACCGCCAGAAGCGATTTTTTTACAAATACTTACATCCGTAGTATCCATACGTAGGATACTTAGGTTTAGGACCAATGGCCATGAGGATACATACTTATTATGACAAATAATATTAGGGATAACACAGTAGGGCAATCAAATTTCATCCAAAATAAATGAAGCGAATCATAAATAGGGTCCTTGCCTCCTAAAAACGTTAAGACAAATGATCGTTATGGCAGACAGCGGTATGGATGGAATACAAAAATAGGATAAAAAACGTTATGGATATAAGCAGAATATAGAACGTAGCCATGTTGAATGTTTCCTTAGTTCGGTGATAAAAGCAAGGTCAAACTGACAAAAGGAAAGTTTAGGTAAGATAATAAATAATACCTATCTCAAAATTTCTGTCTACCCTATCTAAAAGCTGCGCCACTGATTAAGATTAGCTCAATTTACACAGAGGAAATATACTTGTAATTTCTCTAACTGATAGAGTAACCTGCAAAATCATTTGGTACACATAACATATACAAAGAAAAAATTAACCGTGATCGCATGTAGCCTAAGGCTAAATTATAATGAATAAAACTGCATTCACTGATTTTGTGAAAAGCTTACCCGAACTGACTGAACTGAAATATTCACTGCACTATTTAATTCTACTAAAACATAAAATCAATATTAAGGATAACATCTATCCAATAAACATTTACCCCCTTATTCATAAAACTTAAAATGCCTCTGCTAAATAAAATGTGCTTTGTCCCTTTCTTACGAACACAAATGTCAAAGTGACAGATAAGGAGAAACGAATTTTAGCGCCATTTTAGTTAAAACGGGCTTGTAGTACGTTTATGAAAACGGCCGTTAGCCTTTAAAATAGAATTAAGTCTAAGGTAAAGCTTACCTGAACTGGACGAATCGTTATCCTTAATATTGATCCTATCGATTAGTAAAATTTTACATGGTGATTATTTCTTGAAAATGAGAGCGAGAGAATGAGCTGTCAAGGGTTTCCCTTCAGGGTCCATAGATTTTTTCACCCTGTATATTATCTAACATGTAATATTGGGCATAATAAAAATCAAAAACAGGTAAGGGTATAAATCTCTCTATTTTGCAATTTTAACGGATTTTGGTCTATTACAATTTAATTACAACACGCCCACAATCTGTCTACTTTGCGCAAAGGTTGACTGGTAGAGAATGCTTACGGCATTAAGTCCGCCTTTTGTACGATAAGTTGTTCTTAAGTTCAATAAAGATTAAATAAATAAAAAAAATGACCGAAAAATTTATTAATGTAAACAAAGCAAGCATCTTCCTCTAGTCTTGAACCAGTCCATCATATACTACATATATAATAAAATAGGATACAGAGTAGGGGGGCTTGTGTGATACCGTGCGCGCCGTCGGCACGGCCGGCCAACAGCGGGCGCGCCCGCGGTCTCAAGCTCATGCGAGAAACCTCCGGAACGTACAATCTCACTAGGTACACGATATAATTAACAAACCTGCACGGCTAGCACGCGAGGGCGCGCGAGCTCTCTCGATTTTTCTCGCACTATCCGTCTCTCTCTTATTAGAACACTTAGAAGAAGAGGTATAGTGCGATAAAAGTCGAGAGTATGTCGCGGCCATCGTCGTGTGCTAGGCGTGCTGTGAGCGCGGCTATCACAGGACGGCCGAGCTGTGTCGCGGTGAGATAAGACTATCCGTCTTTCTCTAACTAGTAACTAAACAGGCTAGCGTGTTTTCTTATAAAAAAAAACTTTTTTAATTTCGGAAAAGTGACGACAAAAAATGCTCACAAAATTTCACGAGAATCGGTTGAGAAATGCGACCTGTAGAGGAGAACAGCCGGATAGCGGAACACCGGACTTCGTGACAGACACCGGACATACGAATGATTTTCGACCCAAGCTGCATGCGAGCTGATGCATAGAACTTCGTTCGCTTCACTCGCTCGTTCGATAATCAAATCACAGAAAGCTAATACGGCATTCAACATGGCGGTCAAGGGAGGTCAAGGCCAAAAGCGCTCCAAATTATTGTATGTGCTCTGCCTACCCCTTTTGGGAATAAAGGCTTGAATGTATGTATGTATGTAATATGTTTCTGTCAAAAATTTAATTTTTGGTACAAGCTTTTATTGCCGACTGTACTTTTCTGTATACCATCATCAACTGCTCATTGCGAGCCCAAACTCGATGGGGTTAAGTGGTTTTATTACGGAGTTCCTATGGCCACCTTCTGTCTCCATCATCAGATCAGCTCGATGGTACCATAATATTGAATTGTCATCCAAATTATACTTATACCCAAAATTTCAGCTCAATCGGTCACCGGGAAGTGGGTCAAATTTAACTTGCAAGATTTGACGGACAACTTACTTACATACTTTTATACGTACATACGAACAAGTCAAGTTAATATAAAGCTTATAAAAAGTAAAGGCAAGCAAGAAGGTAGGTAAGCATGCTCTCCATTCACATTGCACGATACCTACCTACGATATCGTTGCAGGCCCTAACGTTAACGTTGCCGAACCATACACCGATATCGTATTGAATAATGTGAATACCTACGCTTTTAAAATGTGACGTGTCAGAAAGGGTGCGCAAAAAACATTAATTTTTAATACCTACTAGGCTACTAACTGACCCCGGGAACTTCGTATCGCCATACAAAATGTATGAGAAAATTGATTCCATGTTTTAATAGTTACCTATTCTGCTATTCTGCTATTCGGTACCATCCTTTCCTCGAAGCAGTTCAGGCCATTTTCGACCCCCTATAACTTCGTTGCGGATAAAACTAGAAGCCTGCATTTTCATTAACCAAGCACGCATTGTATAAACACGATATATTTCAAATTTCATTCAATTTGAACCAGCGGTTTAAGATTTATAACTAGTCAAAGTTTCTTAATTTTGTCACTCACTCAAATCAATTTGTCCAGTTTTCTAGATACACCAACTGCATAAATAACTTTGTCATCCCATATAAACATATAGGAGTACAAAGTTATATTTGCAGTGAATGGGACAAAAAATTCAAACGGTCGCAGCGTCAGTTGTGATAGCCTCGCAGAAAAGTAGGTACTTAATTTACGCTATAATTTAAACGCATCACGGGCAGCGGGGCCAGCACAACTGACGCCGCGACGTGTATCGTGACAAGAAAAAATACAAAAACAGGTTACAGGAGTTGGGACGCGAACCGGAGTACTCAGACTTGTGAATCAAACACCCGAACCACTCGACCAAAATCAAATGGCCGCACGGCCCGAAATTATGAATCTTATGTTAGAGGTGACTACTTAACAACCTGCTTCACCGCTAACTCAATAGATGGCACAAGTGTAGATTGAAACAGCGCCATCTGATATAAAAAGATGAACTACGAGGTACCGGCGACGATAAAAAGATTTACGCGTGCCTTGTAGCAATGTATGGAGAGAGCCATCTTCCTTTTCTCTCAATAATCTTTGACGACAAGTAATGCAATTTGTATTGGGCGTGCGTGAGTTACGTGCGAGCTACAAGTGCATACGCAACCTGCTTTACGAGTATGGAGAAAATAAAAAATACAGGGTGTATGGTGGACTGTCTGCCAAACGACTAGGGACCCTTACATCACATTTTGTGTAGATCACTAAATCTCCCGCTATTTTTTGGTTGACCCAATAGACATTCAAACCACGATAAAAATGTATTTTTACATGTGGCGTTAATTTTTATACTCGTACATAAAAACGTTCGTATTCATTTTAGTTTTATAATGATTATCTGTCGTTTAATTTCATAATTTTAACGATAAACTCCAAAATAGTAAGAAATCCCACCTCACCCATTAGTGGAGTTAGAGGGGATAGCAATGGAAAATGTACCTATGGGGAAAAACTTTCGGATTAGCTTGCCTCGAGCCACGCTCCGTCCCACTCTCCGCTCATATTTATCGCTCCCCACAATCCTGGTTCCACTATAGGCCACATATATTTCACCTCTCACTTCTAGAGACTCAACTTTTTTTTAATGTTATAATTTGGCTAATCCGTGGTGCCACAAGATAAGAAAATATGTCTAAAAGTATAATAAAATTGCTTTTAGAGCAACCTGAGCCAGGAAATCAAAGTAGCAACTGAAAATATTCGCGTCCCAGCATCTGCTCCCTAAACCCCTTAGCACACATCCATTCTCCATATTAATTATAACCTCACCATATTATTTATATGAGTTTTTTTTTCTTTTTACATGACTGTGCTGGCAAAGTTGTTTATTTTATTGTTTATTTTTATCATGCGCGCATATGTGTAGGTAGTCAATAAAAAACCAAAGAAATACATTTTATACATTTTTCAAATTAAAAATAATATAAGTCGCCAGTCTAGAGAAGCAAATATAAAAAATACAAGGTCAGGCATACATCATGCATAGTCTGGCAAAAAGGGTAGAAAATAATATATTAAGGGCGCCAGCACTATCGCTCATATCGCAACACGAATAGTACGACCTAGAGATTCTGATAGGTAAGTACTTCACTTTTTACTTCATCATCATCATCATTTTCAGCCTTTAATCGCCCACTGCTGAGCATAACCTCTCTTCGAGTACGCCACTTATCCCGGTCCCGTGCTAGTCTCATCCAATGTTGACCCGCGGTCTTGTTTACGTCGTCAACCCATCGTGCCGGTGGACGACCGACGCTTCTTTTTCCTGTTAGTGGCCACCAATCCGTTAACGTTTTGGTCCACCTACCGTCACGCTGCCTGGCAATATGTCCTGCCCAACTCCATTTGAGTTTGGTTATGACTTCTTCGACGTCACGCACCTTAGTGCGACGTCGGATCTCAATATTCCTCACTCGGTCTTGTAGGTTAATACCGAGCATGGCGCATAGCTGAGGGTAGTCCGTTTATTACAATATTATTAGAAATATTTTAAATATGGAAAAATAAATTGAAATTCGTTGTTATATAGTGATATCAGCTGATATTCTGTTAAATTTTTACATTAATATGTTTTTATTACGAAAAGGGAATTCAATAAGTAACTCGCGATTTGTTATGTCAACACTGATCGATTCCTGCTCGAATTTAGTGGGACTGGTAACTAATTAATGTAATTAAGTCATATTTTGACTTTTTGTGGGATTAATTGTTATTTTTATATTGATTCTGTAATTATAGAATGTAAATAAACATTAAATTTGTAACAGTAAGTAAAATAGTCTTGCTATTGATGGATAACCTAACTGTCGATATAAACACAGTGTAAGGTGGTGGGAGGTCATTATATTACCGATTTTCGGAGTGTAAAGTTGTGTCAAAGTACGTAATAAATAGTTATTACCGTATTTGAAGTATTATTTAACGACGAGCTCTGAGAATTCAGACCAGACGCCGATAGCAGCGGTGGGATCGACACCAGGTGATATCGGGCCAGCACGCCAACCCGAGCCAACTTTCACAATGGATCAGGTCATGAGCCTTTTGCATTCTGTTACAAAACAAGCAGCTGCCAGTGCTGTTACTGCCGCTCTTTCATCTGAATCAGTGCCATCACGTCATCGTCATGATTTCTACTTACCGCCGTTTGACCCCGATGAAAGATCACATGATGTTCGGGATTGGTGTGCCCATGTGGATGAGACAATATCGAAATTCAAAATACCTTCACATGAGGCTCGCACGAAAGTGGGATCAAGTGAAAAGTGAGCTCATTCAAACATTTGGCAAGGAGTTCCGGTATGCGGATGACATTAAGAAGTGGAGGCCTTTTACTTCCGATCAAACTTCGAGCTACGCAGAATACGCCACGCGGGCGTGGACCTTGTTCAAGCGTGTGAGACCTGAGGCTCCAGATGCGGAGGTGGTGGATGCTGTGATAACAGGTATTTATCCAGAATATATTCGCTCTGATCTATTGCGTAATACCCCTGAATCATTGCCCAAATTAATTTCCAATTTAAAAACATATCGAAAACGTAAACACGTCTGTTAAATCAAATAATGAACGTAACGATAACAAAAAGCCACGTGTTGCTGAATACAGTTCTTCTAAAAAGGATTATATTGTTACATGCTATAATTGCAATAAGCCGGGTCATGTGTCTCGCGACTGTAGGGACAAGAGGGTGGGTCCTAGAAATGATGCAGCGCCAACACAGACGTAACTTGCCTAACAAACCAGGTCCTTCGGGTAATGCGAATAGCACGAAAACTGTTGAGTGTAGGCATTGCCATCGTCTAGGTCACGTTGAAAAGAGTTGTTTTCGCCGACAGAATGATGAATGTCTCAAAACATCGAATAAATCGGTAAATTACTGCCAATCAGTAGATCGCAGTCTAATTACAGTAGATAGGTATTAAGAGCTATGACTGTCTTTTTGACTCGGGTGCCGATTGTTCGTTGATCAGAAAAAGTGTTTCTCTTTCTGTACCTGGAAAACGTAAAAATGTGGATTACCTTTTCTCTCTTCTATTGGAGGTTCTCCAATATAATGTAACTAGAGTATCACTACTGTAGTAAAGATAGATGGCATCCATGTGGAGCTCGAACTATATGTAGTTGGTGATACTCAGACGCCATTTGACATTCTTATCGGATTTGATCTATTGAATGTACCAGGCCTTAGCGTAATATTGAGGAAGGATAGCATTTCTTTGAAACGTGATCTTTTGATGAAAGAAGTTGTGGTTAGTAGGGATCCAACTCCTGATCTTGATACTGATATTAGCGGTCCTCAGCAGCATCTTACTGAAAATAATTAGTCAATACAAAGATAATTTCACAACCGGAAATCGCGTTTCACAGGTGACAACTCCCGACAAAATAGTACAGCGGCGACCATACAGGTTGTCACCTGTGGAACGTGAAAAGGTTAAAGAGATAGTTCAGGATCTGAAGAGTAATGGCATAATACGAGAAAGTTCATCTCCTTTCAGCAGCCCAATTTTGCTCGTAAAAAGGAAAGATGGGACTGATAGACTCTGTGTAGATTTTCGCGAACTTAAGTCCAATACTCATAGAGATCACTTTCGTTTACCACTCATAGCCGACCAGATTGATAAGCTAGGAAAAGTGCGCTACTTATTTTAATTGTTTAGACATGGCAGCTGGGTCTCACGGCATACCTATAGCACCTGATTCGATAGAAAAGACTGCTTTTGTAACTCCTGACGGTTAATTTGAATATTTGCGAATGCCGTTTGGACTATGCAATGCACCGAGAGTTTACCAGCGGGCTATCAATGCAGCGTTAGGTGATTATAAAGACAGTATTGCGCTGGTTTACATTGACGACATTCTGGTGACTTCTCAAACGATTGAAGAAGGCTTGCATAATCTTAAATTGCTACTGGATCGTCTCACTCAAGCCGGTTTTTCCTTGAATGTTGCCAAATGCTCTTTTCTCAAAACAAAAGTAGAGTATTTGGGAAATGTTATAGAAAATGGAACAGTTAAACCTAGCCCTAAAAAAGTTCAAGCTCTTGTCAATTCGCCTGTCCCAAAAAATGTCAAGAAGTCCGCCAATTCAATGGTTTAGCTGGGTATTTCAGAAAATTTGTGCCAAACTTTTCGACCATAATGACTCCTTTATATGAGTTAACCAAGGCTAACGTTCTGTGGCCTACTCCTCGTCTAGCACTTAATAGAATAAACCCTAATACTAGTACAACCTTCTTCGCGTGGAATGCAACACGACGCTCGCGCTTACCATACTGGCAACGTCGCGGCCGCGCGCGCAGAGTTAGCAACAGCGCCGCCCGCGGCTTCGCGCCTCGGGCAGCCAGTGATACCTACCACGCAACTCTGTTTATATACGTACAACTAACGACTAACTCTAAACGTGATTGTGTCTGTGCTTGCATAGTGCATGTATGCCAACTGAACCCTAACCGGTGTAACTGTGTTTACTGTGTGTGCTTTAATCAAACATTAACCACTAACTAAGAACTACTAATAAACAGCTGTTAAGTACTTACTGACTATCATTCATAGTGCCACGTAGGTAAATCACCCAAAGTTCCTTGGTCTTGGACCGAACGTCCTCTTCTCCACTTCTTACTATTTTCGGTCCAAACTTACCCACAGAGCTTCATACGGATGCCAGCTCTCTCGGGTATGGCGCCGTTCTTATCCAAAGACATGACCGCATCCATTAGTCATTGCGTATTTTAGCATGCGAACGGCTGACTGCGAAAGTAAATACTACTCATATGAGCTGGAAACTCTCGCAGTCGTGAAAGCAATCAAACATTTCCTCCATTTTCTCCACGGGAGGTCTTTTAAAGTGGTAACCGACTGCAATTCTTTGAAGGCTTCCAGTCATAAGAAAGAGCTGATCCCAAGGGTGCACCGATGGTGGGCATTCTTGCAAAATTTTATCTTTCAAATTGAATACCGAAAAGGAGAGCGGCTTGCACATGCCGATTATTTTAGTCGTAACCCTATAGATGTCGAGAAATCACCCTAAACTCCTAATGATAGCCTTCCGCCAAAGATATGATGCCTCTCAAACCCTTGAAATTTTTAGTTAATTCGCTTGACCATAACTGGCTTCTCTTTGAACAGAAACGCGATCCTGTCTTAAGTCAACTTGTAGAGCAATTGAAAGGAGATTCTGTGCCTAAAACAATTGCCGACACATACGTCATTACCCCAGATAAATTACTGAGACGGAAAGTCCAAATTTAATAATAAAACCCAAAAGCTCATTATTGTCCCTACTAACTATAGATGGAACTTGATTAGCCACTATCATGACATCCTTCAACATTTTATTTGGGAAAAAGTTCTTGCAAAATTACGTGAGCAATACTGGTTCCCAAACATGTCCCGTCTGGTAAGGAAATTTGTCGATAACTGTGTCAGTTGTAGAGTTCGAAAAGGCGTTTCGGGTGCTCGACAGGTTACACTACACCCGATCGATAAAGTAGCTATTCCCTTCCATACTGTGCACGGCGACATTACTGGACGAATGAATGGCAAGCGAAACGTAGCAGAATATGCTTTTGTTCATATTGATGGCTATAGTAAATACGTTTATATGATTTATACAAATGACCGCACTACAGAAACTGCGATTAAGTGTTTTCAAATTTTAATATTAATTTTTGGCACTCCTACCCGATTTATCACCGATCAGGATAAAAGCATAACATCCACCGAATTCAAAAACTTTTGCGAACGTTATGGTATAGCATCACGTTGTGGATAAAGGCGCTAGTAGAGCGAATGGGCAAGTAGAGCGTCTCATGAAAGTTATCAAAGATAATATGTCAGTTGTGGAGCTAAATAAGCCTTGGCATTCTGCTATTCAGGATTTAAAACTTGCTATAAATTGCACTATATCTAAAAGTACCGGAAACAGTCCAATGGAAATTTTATTTGGAAAGAAATGCTCTCCGCCTTGTATTAAGGTCCTACAAGTTGATGAAGATGTACAAACAGAAGATCTTGATGCATAACGAGTGGCTTGCAAGGATAGGATGGACGAGCGATCTCTTCAGGATAAGGCTCGCTTCGACCAAGGCAAAGCTAAAATTAAGCCATACAAAGTTGGTGACTTTGTATTACTTCGGCGGCATGAGCGCCACACCACTAAACTTGGAGCCAAATTTGAAGGGCCTATGGAAGTTTTAGAGATCTTACCCAATGACAGATATAGATTAAAGCATGTCAATCTACGTGGTAGTTCAGAACAAATAGCTAGCCACGATTCCTTGCGAGCTGCTCCTTTTGCACAGAGCGATCCTTTTGAAGTAAATTCTGAGTCTGACCAGTCGACCGTATGGGCTAATAATGATCATTCTGTAATACCTGTTGAATTACATTCCTCCGCCATCGAATCTGGTAGTTGTGACAACATACCTGTTAATTTGGGAGCTTCTACCTCAAAGTAATTTGGATGTGTTTTTTTTTACCCTATCCAAAATCCCTTCTTAAGCGCTGGCTGGCCTCCTCGCGCATCCTTTATCCCGGTCTTGGAGGCTAGATCCCAGGATGGGTGTTTGCCTGTAGTTGTTGGCTACATCCCAGGCGTACTGGTTGGCTAGATCCCAGGTTGGGTGATGCTTGTAGTTGGTGTTGGCTAGAGCCCAGGAGGGGTGATGCCTTATAGTTTGAAGTATAATGTTAGAAAACAATGGTTAGATTAAGAGCTGATTATTGCATGCGAATATGATATGATCATAGCATAAGATATTTTAAAGTGGTTATATTGTAAGTAACTTCATAATTTTGCAAGCGCAGAGAGCGCGCTTGAGTCAGTATGGCCGTATGGGCGCTCGTCTTTTTTTAGCTGAGGGTAGTCCGTTTATTACAATATTATTAAAAATATTTTAAATATGGAAAAATAAATTGAAGTCATATCAGCTGATATTCTGTTACATTTTTACATTATTGTGTTTTTATTACGCAAAACTGAATTCAATATACTCGCGATTTGTCATGTCAACACTGATCGATTTCTGCTCGAATTTAGTGGGACTATGGTAACTAATTAATGTAATTAAGTCATATTTTGACTTTTTGTCGGATTAATTGTTATTTTTATATTGATTCTGTAATTATAGAATGTAAATAAACAATCAATCAATCAATCAATCAATCAAATATTTATTTGCATAAAATACAGTACAAGTGGATGTCATAGTATTACGAATAGTGTCATGTATTAAGCCGGTTCAGGCGTGCAAATATTCAATACACTCTAAAATTAATTTTACATCATTATTTACATTATACTTATATTATTATTTACATTTATATTACATGTCAAAAGGAAGAAATAATTCATATAATCATAGTTAATTAAATTTTAGGTCTATAATTAAACAATCTTATATGTCTCCAAAAATAATCTTATACTATAAAAACATTTATCCAGCAGCCAGCTATTCAACTTAGATTTGAACAGGTTACCCTCTAACTTCTTTAATTCCTCGGGCAGACGGTTGAAGATGGCAATACACATGTTAAATGCGTTCCGCTTGTAAACATCCTTGTGACATTGTGGTTTCAGGTACAGGTTTTTCCCTTTAAGTCTAGTCTGCCTTTGCGAGTTTTCCCCACGTTTGCTAAAGTAGTATTGGTGTTTCTTTACAAATACGCATACTTCTCTGAGGTATAAACTAGGCAAAGGCAGAATGTGCAGTTTCTTAAACAATGGGACACAGCTATCATCGAACCACGCATTGCAAATGACTATGACACACTTCTTCTGAATCCTAAAAACTCTATCTACGTCCACCGAATTACCCCACAGAATCAAACCATACAGTAACACCGAAGAAACATACCCGTGGTATGCTGTGAGCGCAGCCTCCGGCGAGACTGTATCCCGTAGTCGTTTTAAGGCAAAAACGAAGCGATTTAGGCTCGCACAGACTTCGTCTACGTGAAGCTTCCAATTCAAGTGCTTGTCCATCATAATGCCTAAAAACTTAAACGTGTCAACTTTGTCAACGTTTTCATTATTATAATTCAAATGTAATTTTATGTCAGCCGAATTATAGGACAGAAATTGCATGCATTTAGTTTTATTTATATTAATCTGTAGATCATTAATATTCATCCAATTGATAACATTCATTAATACATTATTCAAGTCCCGTTCGTAAGTTAAATTATTGTTACATTTTAGTAAAAGTGTCGTGTCATCAGCAAACATAATCGTTTTACAAGAGACGGCATTTGGCAAGTCATTTATGTAAATGATAAAAAGTAAAGGTCCTAGAATACTCCCTTGAGGAACCCCTGTATTTGTTAATCTAAACTGAGATCTGTACGTTTTTTTAAGAAGAACCCCATTTTCTTCAGAAATTTTACTGATTTCCGTGCACTGCTTTCTATCTTCCAGATAGCTCTTGATCCAGTCCAGCACCCTTCCTCTCACTCCATATCTTTCCAACTTGTGGAGAAGTTTAGAGTGATTGACGAAATCGAAAGCTTTTGTCATATCCAAGAAGACAGCCATTATTGGAGTTTTATCATTTAAACTCTCAGTGACATACTTAATGAAGTCAAAACAGGCCAATGCAGTTGATTTGCCCTTCCTAAAACCAAATTGTTCGGGACGCAGAAGATTAAACTTGGTTAAAAATTCGTTTAGTCTTGTATGAACTGACCTTTCAAATATCTTCGATATTATTGGGATTAGTGCTATCGGCCTGTAATTGTTTAGGTTCCGCTTATCTCCCTTTTTAAACAACGGCTTCACTATACATGTTTTTAAGGCCCGTGGGAAGATACCTTCAACAAAAGATAGATTTATAATGTGCGAGAGCGGAATGCACAACCACGGGGCGCATAATTTTATATTTTTTGTGGTGATATTATCATGACCACAGGACTTGCTGTTATTTAATGACATGATAATTTTGAAAATTTCTCTTTCGTCTACGGGCCTCAAAAACATAGTATACGGATTGGTAGCAGGTAAATAGGACGAGTACGAAGCTCCTGCAGTGCTTGAGTGAGAACATGCCAAATCTATAAAATAATTATTAAAAATATTGCAAATGTCAAGAGGATTACTGTGTATGTCATTATTGAAATTGATGTCTAATATATTATTTCCTAGCGAACTATTTTTAACCGACGAAGATAACATTAAGTTTGTAACAGTAAATTAAATAGTCTTGCTATTGATGGATAACCTAACTGTCGATATAAACACAGTGTAAGGTGGTGGGAGGTCATTCTATTACCGATTTTCGGAATGTAAAGTTGTGTCAAAGTACGTAATAAATAGTTATTACCGTATTATTTGAAGTATTATTTCACGATGAGCTCTGAGAATTCAGACCAGACGCCGATATATACAAACTCAGAAACATTACCTCTGTATAGTATAATGTTTATGCAGACAGAATGCTAGTAATTTAAATACAAGTTTTGTTAACCTTTATTAAATAGTTTCTTCTTCAAATATTTCTCCAAATATTGCACTTTGGTTAAAACACTTAAAAATTATCAAACATAGGTATGTTGGTTTTATGTAAACATAACCTCTAAAATGCAATATGTACTTAAAGAAGACGAAAATTATCAATTTACTGTAATTCTGCAAGTCTATCATGAGATGGCCGCGACATACTCTCGATTTTCCTCGCACTATGCCTCTTGTTCTAAGTGTTTGTTCTAATAAGAAGGAGACGGATAGTGCGAGAAATATCGAGAGAGCTCGCGCGCCGTCTTGTGGTAGCCGTGCTGGCGTTCGGAATAAATAAAAATAATATAACCATTCATAGTTTAACACTTACTTAGTAGTCTACAATAATTAAATACCTCATCAGGTAACTACCTACATAAATATACTACCTACATTAAAAAAAACACCAAAATCAGTTAAACCGCGATATCGCGTGTACCTAAGAAAACAAAAACAATAGGAACGAAATGAGACCCTCCTGTGTGTGAACTGTGAACTGCTATTGTGAAGCTTTATTTGCTTAATAAATACATATTTAACTTCAGATATTAAATCGATGCACAACTCCAACTCCATATGCAAAGCCGCGTGAATAACTATTCACGTAACAAATAAAAACGTCGTTCGTTCATGCATTAGTGTGATGCAGTTAACGAAAAACCTCTTGATTTAAATTTGCTTAGATTAGGCAACGAGTGGTGGATTAACTGCACCTTCGTGCGCGATCAAGGGTCATTGCGCAAGCTAATCGATCGATGACGTGTAGTGCAGCCGCCGCGCACGCGCGTAGACTACGAAGTCACCACGGACATGAGTGGAATGGCAACACGCAGCGCTTACCTATTTACTAGATCATTACTAAAGTGCAATTAAATTGAGACTAGAAGACATAAATTCAGAGGGCAGGACATTGACGAAATTTATTACTTAACTTGAGATTGGGCGGTGTTCTTGTACCTGACAGGCGAGGTGAAGAAAGAAACCACTAGGTAGGACCAAAGGAACGCTGAAGAAAACGTTCAGTTGCCGAGGATGACAAGTGACCTTCGTTTGGTTTTAAACAAATCGACATCACTTCCCACTTCGAATCTGTGTGTATCCGTATGTGTGTGTGTGTGTGTGTGTGTCTAATTCTTGGAACTTGAATCTTACACAAATTGACCTAGTCCCAAACTAAGCAAAGCTTGTACTACAATGGGTACTAGACGACGATAAACATACTTATATAGATAAATAAATACTTAAATACACTCGCGGTCAAATATTTCGGGTCACCCTAAATTAAATAACTGCAATAGGTTTTTTAAAATATTTAATATTAGTTTTATTTACTTAATATGCTATTCTTTACAATACCCAACTGTATTAGCAATTTCCTGGATCATATCATAAAAATATCAATATCCAAAAATCACGATTTTAGACAGTTTATGTAAAATTAAATAAAGATCATGACAGGATTAACTGTACAACCTCTTACGCACTATTTTAGGAAATATGACGGTATTTTACCAACCCGTATTCTTTGTCCGCGAGTGTACATAGAATAAAAAATAAAAAATATTGTTAAGTTAAATTCTTAAATATTGTTATGTATTATGTATTAAGATTGAAAGTTTTAGGCCAGTGTCAAGCACTTAGGATGTTTGCCTTAATCCTGCCCTATCTTCGTGCAGATATCTATCTCACAGAACATCAGCCAAGCTAACCTCCGAGGCCTCAAGTCGTGCGCCCGTGACGTCAGCGCCCACGTCACCGACCTCCGCGAACATCCTTCCTCGTCCCAGTCACGATTCCGATGTACCTACTTACTTCATTCGTTTGTATGGTTCTTAAGTTATTGCCATTAAGGCAAATAATAAAAACTTCACGCGTGTTTACAGAATTAGACAAACAAGTGCGCAACGGCAATAATTTTGGGAGATAAATCTGTCTTTTTCAAGTAGGCTAGCTGCAATGTAAGTAAGAACAGTAAGAAGAGTATTCGGTAACATCAATCACTGGCAAAAGCAACTGTGCCTAGTGGCCGGTAAAATGGCCCACTGGTAATAAAGGTACACTCAGCGTCAAAAGTATTCTTTTATTCCCTTTTTAACCGACTTCAAAAAAAGGAGGAGGACCTCAATTTGGCTGTAATTTTTTGTTCGTTTGTTTTTTAATAATAATAAAAAATCATTTATTTCACAGGCAGAGCCCATAAAAGTATTAGTAGGTACATCAGATCACTTACAAACCTATTGTTAATAACAGCCAGATATCACAAACACAGCATACAAGACATAATTATAACCTAACATAATTATAACTATAACCTACTTATAATTATAACCGGATGAGCATAAAGAATTCAGAAAAGTTTATTTAAAATATAAAATCACCAATTGAATAACCTAACGCGAATTAAATAAAATGATTATAATTAGCTACAATACATTATGTCCAAGAATTTATTAAAAATATAATTAATTTTATCACAGAAAATGGAATATGGAAATGTCAATATTATTTAATTATGTAGGAATGTCAAACATAAAATTTAAAGAATATAAATTATAAATTAAATATATATATATATTAATACTTAATTACTTTCGACTCCTTCGTTTGCGCAATTACTTTTGATGCTGACTGTTCGGGACACCCGTCAATCAGACATTTCATATCCTATACTTATATACATCTAGTTCCTAAAGGGGTTTACAAGTTTACACCCGAAGCGGTGAGGAACTGCATACGTTCACTCGACACACTGAATACTTGTATTGTATTTATTTTTATTTTATTTATTCATTCATTGTTGTCACATATGGCACACACATATACAAGTAAATCATGGAGACAGATGGTAGGTCTTCATCTAAGTCGGTTCCACGTGGACACCCTGCAAGGGCACCACAATATACTTAAGTCTAGGTATACAAAGATAAAAAATATTATATTACATTAATTCATTATTAGATTAGTATGTCATATTTAGTATCGCCTATAAAATACAGTTCGATGGAAGTCAAGTAATAACGAAATAATGGCATTCGGTCAATATTATTATTATCATATATTTATTTGAGGTTATTATCTGTCAAATATTCTTCAATAGTATAATAGGATTGTTGAATTAAGATATCTTTTAGCTTCCTAATAAAAACATCGTCTTTTGGCTCATCGTGTAACTGTGAAGGTATTTTGTTGTAAATTTTAATACACCTGCAACTGCAATAAGGGCTATTTTTAAATGTGGCTAGCTTGGATATTGGTAGAACTAATTTATGCTTTGTTCGCGTATTAAATTTACACACATCTTTCTTGTACGTAAATAAGCCAATATGTTTCCGAACAAACGTGGCCACTTCTAAAATGTAGACTGAGGGAAATGCGAGTATCTTATGCGGGATAAAAAATGGTTTGCAACTGGTTCTGTACTATGTTGTATCCTTGAAACGGTCCAGCCGTGCAGCACCATGTCGACCTCACCCTAATTTTTAATTTTATTTTTTATAATTGCGGGCGACTCCTGATAGAGATTGTTGGTGTCTGATGACTGATTTGGATTTGTTTGTGGATGTAAATTGTTGAGTGGTTGTGTATATGTATGTGTAGGTAGGTCCGGACAATATATGTATTATGGTAGATTGTGATTTCATCTCTCTCTCTCTCTCTCTCTCCCTCTCTCTTCTTAGCGGTAATCCCAGCTGCATCCTCACCTGATTGCTCCGGAGCAAGGGACCCGCTGTTGGTCGGGCCAGATAATAATTTCATAACTTGTAATTTAAAAAAAAAACCGATCTTCCCACCTATCCGTTACAATTACAACATGAGTTGCAAAGAAGCGGAAACGTCTCAAGTCTCAACACACCATTATTACCCGTTAACAATGTGCGCGCGCAATCAGCTATCGGTCGGAGATCTATCGCTGACGCGTGACGTGGAGGCAAGGTCGCTGCGCGCGCGCCGGTTGCGATGGGGTGGCGCGACTGGACAGAACATGGCGACTTTCTTAAGAGCCCTTACTCCGACGAGAGTATTCTGCAAAATGCTTCCTTTTTACAAGCTTTTATTTACTTTCACCTGTCCCGTTGTCTGTCTGTCTGACTGTAATCAAATCTAGCAAGTTAAATTTGATCCACTTCCCGATTTCCGATTGAGTTGAAATTTTGCACGAATATGCAAATCGCGTGAAAATGCAATATTATGATGACGTGGAGCTGATCTGATGATGGAGCTGGAAGGGGGCCATAGGAATTCTGTAATAAAACCACAGAATCCCATCGAGTTTGGGCTCGTTAGAATCGTCGCAATGAGTAATTGATGATGGTATACAGAAAAGTACAGTCGGCAATAAAAGCTTGTACCAAAAATGTTTTTTTTGACAGAAACTTTTTACAAGCTTTTATTTAGTTTCACCTGTCCCGTTGTCTGTCTGTCTGTCTGTAATCAAATCTTGCAAGTTAAATTTGATCCACTTCCCGATTTCCGATTGAGTTGAAATTTTGCACGAATATGCAAATCGCGTGACAATGCAATATTATGATGACGTGGAGCTGATCTGATGATGGAGCTGGAAGGGGGCCATAGGAACTCCGTAATAAAATCACATAACCCTATCGAGGTTGGGCTCGTTAGAATCGTCTCAATGAGTAGTGATGACGGTATGCAGAAAAGTACAGTCGGCAATAATAGCTTGAAAATTTTGACAGTAACTTATTTTCTTTTACCTGTCCCGTTGTCTGTCTGTCTATCTGTAATCAAATCTTGCAAGTTAAATTTGACCCACTTCCCGGTGACCGATTGAGCTGAAATTTTGGGTATAAGTATAGTTTGGATGACAATTCAATATTATGGTACCATCGAGCTGATCTGATGATGGAGACAGAAGGTGGCCATGGGAATTCAGTATTTAACCGGCGTAACCCCGTTTAGAATCGTCTGAATGAGTACTTGATGATGGTATACAGAAAAGTACAATAAAAGCTTGTACCAAAAATGAAATTTTTGACAGAAACTTGTTTTTATTAAAGATTACGTCGTCACTATTAGCATTTATCTGATTTTTTTAATTAGATGCTATATTTGCGTCACGTCGATGGCATTTTTTTTTAGATTTTGCCCAATATAACTATAAATTACGAAACACCTTTTAATTTGGATTTGAAATGTACATAAGGCACCCTTTAAACTCTATAGTTAAGTAGCAAAGCGGTATTGAAATTAATCGCGTTATCATAGATAGGTATATCATAGGGGACGCAACTATGAAAGATGAAAGATAAAGCTGCGACTTGTTCTACGGCCATGATGGTCCATTAATTAAATATAGGAAGCCTTTATACACCGACAGTAGCAAACGAGCTTGCGATCTATGGACACTTGTTACTCCACGTCCAGGGGGAAGCGGCATTTTGGCGACCTTCAATGATTTGTTGATTCACTGTGTTGACAACTTGACAGTAAGTAAAGAAGGTTCCTTATTGAGCGCATTCTCCTCCTCCGTGGCTCCGAATAATTTTAATTCACCACTGAAATACCCTACAACATCCCCTCAAAGGAAGTAGTGGTTAGGCCCTTTGTATAGCGTGGGTTAAATACTTCCCTAGTCGGGCTAGTTTACCCCGGCCTCTTGTCACCGCCATCTCCTCTTCTTTTTGCAGTGTGGTGATAGATGTGCTGTGCGGTGATGGTGTGCGCTCGACAGACTGCATCCCACTACCCATCTTCTACCCGCTGCTGTCGAAGTTAACTCTATTTAAGCTTCGGCTGAAAATCTTTAGTATGGTCGTCCGGTTGCTCTCCCTTCTGATCGCATTTCTCAACCGATTCACGTGATGTGAGCAGGTTCGATCATTACTAATTATGTATTTTTTTAAACTCAGTTTTAAGAAATTAAAAATAAGTTTCTGACAAAAATATATTTGTGATACAAGCTTTAATTGCCGACTATAGTTTTCTGTATACCATCATCAACTACTCATTCAGACGATTCTAATGAGCCCAAACTCAACGGGGTTATGTCAGGTGGATGGGTGATATTGAATTGTCATCCAAACTATACCTTTACCCAAAATTTCAGCTCAATCGGTTCAAAATTCAGTTGCAAGATTCCACTCGGACGAACATAAGCTTGTAATAAGTATGTTTTTAAAAACAACATGGTTAAAATATATAACTAAAAGCACATTTCGATACATATTTGATCCCATCTGCTCCGAATAATCCAGTGAAGTTGAAATAAAATTACCTACAACTGTATTCATGGTTTGAGTTCGTTGGTCGTTCTGTCATTGATGAAAATGAAATGAAAATTATTTATTCGTAACAAACAAATATAAATATCACATACACACATATAATACTATTTAATTAGGTACTTAAAACTATTTATTTGCTACGAAATGGTCCCGCCTCAGCATAATGCTGGCTCACGAGCCAGCGTTGGTCTTCCGGCGAGACCATGATGCACGAAGATACCGGGAGATGTCCATGTTGTGATGCACGAAGATACCGGGAGATGTCCATGTTCCATGTTGTGATAAAAATCATGATGATTGTGTCGTAATTTCCTCGGATATCGTAGTGATTGCGTGGATGGAAGCCGTGTCGTGCGACTGGAGTCGTGCGCGCGCCGGCCATCGCCCTTGTCATCCCATTCATAAACATATCTTCATACTTCTGTATAAGTTGCCCCCTGAATTGCTAACAATTATGCGTGGTCGGAGGTCAGGGTTACACTGGCACTGCTGTGTGGATTTGTGAATTGGCATAGGCCTTGTGGGATCTTGCATCCGCTTAGTTCTTACCTCACCTAACCTTTGTAACCTTACATAAGCTTTATTGCCCGCTAATTAATTCAAAAAAACTTCTGCTGCGGCTGTGTGTAATTGGCGGCGATAATGTGCAGACGCGGGTGGAAGGGGAGGAGGGAGGTGTGATCGTGTGTGAATACTGTGAATGTGACTTAGCTAGCTAGTCAATAGGCTCATATATGAAGTATTCTGAGCGTAGGTCATTCTTAGCAAGACTGGCGACTGGATAATGTAAACAAAACAATACGCCCCCCTGTGGAGCACCGGCAAGCGTGTTGCACCACGAACATCGGGAAGAATCCACCTTAATACGCTCTGCCGACGCCCAACCAAGTAACTATGAAGAGTTAAGAGAACGCATTAAACCAAGCAAAATTTCAATATCAACCAATCAGTCAATCAATCAATATCAATTGTTGATCATTCATCCTTAGGTATATCTGATAATAAAATGGATTATACAAGTTGTGAGTACCTATAGGTGGCCAAAGTATACATAAAAAAAAAGTATGTAGGTATATTCAGCATGAGCTGGCAAGTAGGTAATCAGAATCACTGCGTGATCACAGATATAAATTATTTTGACGGTAGCTACTATAAAAAGCTACCACGCTTATAAAGTATAACGATGGTATGCGACTCGTCATTTCATACAGTAAATTCCATAGCGACATACGGACTTTCGGCTTTAGTCTTACCTAATCAATAACATTGCAATCAGCAGGTCGATCACGTAACGCATTGTACGCACGTTAAGTAGATCTTTATAAATGTCAATTTATATATGGAAATCTAGACCCTCTGAGGCACTGGTCCCACCGCCGGCTATTAGTAAGCTAGAAAAGTTGGGCGAGTAACGTTTTATTGCGTGCTGACCAGGCACAGTGTGATCAATCGACCTTTACCGATCCGCAATGTAATGCTACTCGCCCAACTTTTCTAGCTTACTAGCCGGCGGTGGGACCACTGCCTGAGGGGTAGTCAACTTGCCACGTAACGTTTCATACGCGGGGTAGGACAATTTAACAGCTTACTAGCCGGCGGTGGGACCACTGCCTGAGGGGTAGTCAACTAGCCACGTAACGTTTCATACGCGGGGTAGGACAATTTAACTGTAATTTTGCCATATAAAAATACATTTGGATCTCTTTATTTACCTAACGTACATACGTAACAATGCGTTACGTGATCGACCTGCTGGACTATTTATTTGCTTAGGCTCCACCGGAAAAATACAACGAATAATTTTATTTATATAGTCATGGGCGAACCAATAGAACGGGTGGTAGAAGCAACCAACCTCGGCCTTCTAATGGACGGGAATCTGCGCTTTGAGAACCACATACTTAATGTTGTGAGTAACTGCTTCTATCGCCTTAAAGTTCTATATAATATACGAGATTACCTTAGTGTCGATTTGCGTGTTGACCTATGTGAATCACTTGTATTATCTAGGTTAAACTATTGTGATGTCGTGTATGATGGGTGCATTACTGGTCGTTCCAAGAGGCTCATACAACGAGTGCAGAACGCATGTGCTCGTTTTTGTTTCAGAGTCCCTCCCCGGTCCCACATCACTCCATACTTGAACGCCGCTAACTTGCTCAACATGCCTGCACGCCGGCGCCTGCACCTGGCCACTCTGCTGTTCGGGGTGGTAAAACAGGAAACCCCCACCTACCTTTTTCATAAACTGGTGTGGTCCAAAAGTGCGCGCAGGTTTAAGGCAATGGCCATTATATCTATGCACCGAACCGCTGCGTTCAGAGGTAGTTTCAAGTTTGCGGCGTCTAAGTGCTGGAATGATATCCCTCCTCCTATCCAAAGGGCGCTTAGCAGATACACCTTGAAGCGTATGCTTAAAGGCTATTTGTTGACGCTCCAGAAATCAAAATCCTAATCCCCAGCACTGTGACAGCAATAAATATGCCAATTTCTCATTTCTTATCTAGTTTTTGTTTTTAATGTGTACTGTAAATATAAATATTTTATTGAAGCTGCATCTAGGTAGTGTGTATATGTATCATCTCACTTTTTATTTCTCTTTCGCCTGTCCCAATACTGTAGGTAGTTTATTTATTACATTTGTATGACGTTTCCGTGAGTCACTGACGGTGCTGGCTGAAAATCAGCGCTGCAGGTGTCTGACACCTCAGCATAATGCTGAGCCAGTGTCCGGTTCACTGCCGCAGAGACACACTTGTTTCATGTTTTATCTGTTTCCTGTTTTTTGATTATTTTATTGTTTAACACGTGTGTCCTGTGTGTTTGTGAATAAATGTATCTTTCTTTCTTTCTTTCTTCTTTCTATATCATCCCATAATAATTGGATGTCGCCACCTCTATTTTTTATCAATTTTGTACCATTTAATATATAGATACAGTTAATATTTAATTATTGTAGGGTAAAGTAGTACGAGTTGATCCCTTGAGGTAAGATGATCCTTTGCGATTGTGCCGAAACCACTAAAGTTATTTAGTCGCATTCACTGATTAGTGATTATACATAGCTCCGGACACTCCCCCGCCTCAGTCAAATCGTAATGGCGGCATGAGCGAGACATCGATTTTGACGAGAATAAATAAAAATTGTGTACGGCTGATGTAAGGTAAACATGACTGAGCTTATGTTACTTTTATTTAAACAATGTTATATGTAATTACTGTTGTGTGGTGGTACGTGTTTGTGGCTTTCTAATATGCTTAATTTTAGTATTTGGGCTACGTGAACAAAGCCGCGTGCTTGTAGGTTATGTTAGCAAACATTGAATGAAAAAGTTGGTCTTGGGTCAAGATGATTCCTTTCTATATGTACGAGATGATCCCCGGGTATCATCTTGTACATAAAGATTTTATTATGTATGTAATTTAGGTCCGTTTTTTGTTTAATTTTAAATCTCGAATATTGTAAACAAAGGAAAACCACCCATACGACTGCGACTGTTTTAACTAGCATACCGTACAAAAAATATTTAGAGGAAGAGAATAGCAATAAAACAGAAAAAGAGAAAAACATCAGACAAAGGAAAATAAGAAAAAGACTGCACCTAAAAAAACACAGAAAGGCAAAAGAGTAGGTAAAGGGAAATAAAATAAAATAAAGAAAACTGCATATAACACGTCTGAGTCCGAAGAAGGTGACTGAGTGTCTGTACTGCACAGAAAATGTTCAAGCGATACCAGGGCCCGGGTAAAGGATGGATAAGATGTTGTGCATATGGAAAATGGGGGCATGAAGCATGTGCTGGGATAGAGAGTGATGATGCTGGTGAATTTATTTGTGACATATATAGACATATTTCTTCATTTTGAGTAAACAAATATGTTTACTCAAAATGGGGGTTACATGATCATAGGGATCATCTTAACTCTACCCTGGGGATCATCTTACCCATAGGGGTGTACAAGATGATTACTTTGTAAGGTTTTTTAAAAAAAGGAAATATTTTAATGAAAACTTGATTAATTTCTTGTTTTGAGTGAGGAAAGTGAATTAGATAAATATACTAGTAGTAATCGCCTTCATTTTTGGTTTACCTCAAAAATATGCATTTTACAGCGATTCCCTCTTAATAGGATCATCTCGTACTACCTTCCCGTATTCCTAGAATTCGTATCGCGAGTTTTCCTCTCTCCACAAGTCTATAAAATTCAATTACTTCACAGCGGCTCATTACTTTTACCCAGAGACCAGTATAAGGTTATCTATCTATCTATACATATAATAAATGTGAAAGTTCCTTGATGTTGCCAGAGTAACATAATAATGAAAGGAAGATTATATTTATACAACATTTTAACTTAAAAACTTCAATAGCGCGATGCAGAACATCACGAATTTCCATGCATATTCTAACCTTAGTAGGTCATCCTCCAGTTTTTTGTCGGCGTCTAAAACTCCGTCAAACCTTTCCGGTGCACTTGAACCTAAGCTCAAATTACCTTCTTACACAGAACAAACTAATATCAAAAACACATATTGTCATATACGCATAAATTCAAAATAGAAACGTATAAAAAAATTGATGGAGTTAAGGTAACCCGCAGACCAAATTTGAGGATAGCCGATTTGATAAAGTCGTGTATACGTAACAGCGACATCTTTTGTTGTCAAGTAGACGTCGCGTGGCGGTGATGACATCTATATACAGTTTGTCTGTTTACTGGAACGCGCATCACGTGAAAACGGCTGAACGGATTTTGATGAAAACTACTAATCTGTCGAGAAAATTCCCGGCCAACATATAGGCTATAAAAATTAAGTACAGGTGGAGTAAGAGGAACTACCGGGAAAGCAAAACAGTAGTATAGTATAGTTGGCATTATCAACTACTGTTTCGCTTTCCCGGTAGTTCCTCTTACCCCACCTGACCTTATAAGGGTGCAAAAGGGTTAAAAATGGAGTTGAAGTTTGTATTGGAACTCCTTGAATCTATGAACTTGAAAATTGGCAAGCATATACTTGACTACAAATAATTTACTTTAAAAGTTTTAACCGACTTCAATTTAGTATATTTCCACATTTCTTTTGCAATTTACCACATGAACTGATTTCCGAGAGCAAATGCGTTGATTATTAGAGAAAAAAACAGAATCGCTGTATGTGGGCTGATAATATTTGAGGACTTCCGTCGATTCCACAAGGATCACCTTTGGCACTTCTAATAGTTGCTATTTCAACGGAATCTTATCAGAATCTGTGATATACTTTTGTACCTACTTTTAAGTACATAATTGAGGAATTCCATAAGTCATCTGTGGTCTTCATCATGAATTCCACTCCACCAAATTTATGATTTCCGTGTGTAAATACACGAGTTATAATAGAAAATACCAAAATCACTATACGCGTGCCTATAATATAATTGAGGAGTTCCCTCTGACCATGTAGAAGTCACTTATTTACGTTTTTGAGTGTTTTGCCCAAAATCCGCATCCGCGGATGTGAACCTCGAAATATCCGCATTCGCGACATTCGTTTTTTTTTCCCCGCATTCAATTGTTCCATTAATTTGAAATTTATGAAATATTTTATTCCTAAGAATTAATAGCGAATTAATTCTACAGGTAACAACACCATAATAATATCGTATGGTCAAGGTTGTGAGAAGTGGCGATATATTACGAATTGCACCTTAGTCATACCGGGCACATAATGAACCGGAAGTTGGGAGTCGACGGTCAGCCACCTCGCGAATTAGCTATTCATTAGCATGGGGACAAAGGTGGCGGCAAAAATGCCGAATCTCATCGTCATACTTTGTTAGATACGAGCCGGAAATACCCGTTGTTATCGCTAATTAATGTTACTTCTATTCGAAAAAAATATATACCTACCGTTCCACGTGTGAACAGGGTTAAAATCAAGTTAAAAAAAAACCTGGGAAAAATCGTGTCTAACGAGAGGATGAGAATGCAACAAAAAGCAGTCTCGATGTCACAGAAGAGTTGTATACAAGCCTTCTGAAATCTTATTACATGAGCCTTCTTAAGATTTTAGAATTCGCATTTCTCAGAAAAATAAATGTTTGGTGTGAAAAATAAGAATATGAATATAAGAATAGAATAGATTATTTACCAAACATAAATTTAACAATTGACATTATCGTGGGAGTCGGGATCGCTTACGAGAGCTACAGGATACCATGCGGCCATATACAACAATTACGGAAACGTAACATCAGACACTATCTACACTAGAGTAGTAAGGTGTGATTATCTGATTATAGTGTACATATGTTTAAAAACCGCTATAGAAATGCACCAATATGGAAGCCACTCAGCATATGCACTCATTAAGAGTAATTAGGTCAAGTCTCCATCTAGCATTGGATAACGGTCTATTATTTAGAAAAGATCAATCAACAGTTTTGTTGTGGACACCGTACGTTACCGTGGCCAGCGGCCTTCTCCACGCTCCGCCGGGCCCCTCCGCTTGACTTCCCGACGCCAACACTTGAGAATAAATCGCAAACGCAGTCACAAGAGCGCTAACTTTCCGAGCGGTGTGTGGACGTGGACTCTAATACAATCCGCACACAAAAAGTCCTATTTACAAAGTGACTCCGAAAGGCATGCGGTTTTATTCATCCGGGCCATGCAGGGCCGTAAATGCGGGTTTCACAAAGTTATTCACGGCATTGTTAGCAGACCATTATTTGTCTACGATTTAAAGCATTTGCTAAGCATAAGAGGTCAAATTATAATAGCTAGGAGTCCCCAAACGAGTCGATGCTAGTTTAGCAAGGCTCGAGCGTTACCCCGGTCACGGGTGCGCGGGCGCCGCTGACAATACTATCGCGTTATTACGACACAATGCCGCGCCCGCGTTATCACTCTATTACTAGAATTACTAGCTCCCGCTTTATGTTTCCCATTTTGCCAATTATCCTCATATGTAATTTGATTACGATTGCATCCGACCGATGATTGCGATGTTGCCCTTGCGCAATCGCATCTAAGTAATTGAGTGTCATAATGCTAATGAGGTTCAATACAATCAAAGTCAGAATCTCCTGTTAATTTTGTAGTTATTTCTATTTGATTCTCTCAAAGCTTTGTTGTAGGGTAGGTGTTTAGTACTACCCACCTATGTGTTAGCCCGTGTCCAATTGTCCAGCATTCATTTTTCGAGGTTTTGAAGTAATTATTAAGACATGGCATCCCATTATAAAATATAAAGTAGCAAAGAAAGATGTTGGTTCTATCCAGCATAATAAGAGAACGATGAAGAATAAAATCTCGTTCAAAGAAATCAAAGATAACGGCCTTTTTTCGGGCGCTTTAGAATTAATCAGAACCAGGGACCGAAGGTGTCATAGTTGGATTAAGTATGTCCCCCGTGTCACATAACATAACATTGATTGCTTGTTTTCCTTTCTCTTCACCGTTCTATTACTTACATATAGTAGATAACATAATACATTGGTACATATAAAGGCTTCACGAACCATTTCGAACCGGCACCGGCATAAGTCTGCGTATAGCTTTTTACGATCAAGGGGTCAGATAACACGAGGAGCGAGCTCACAGACGAATGCAAAGCTTTTTGTGAATAGGTAACTAGTTGGATTGCAGAATCGTGACGAAGCCACGCGAGGGCCAGCTGTCTAGTCTAGAGCGTGCCACATAATTTACTGCCGCAGTTGCTCGCTTCAATACCCAATCAATTTATTAACCTAATTACTAACCTGACATTACAGTAAGATAGTGTTCGTTTATAAACCTTATCTCGATGGAACAAGGTATGTAACACAGTGTTCTAGGATTATGTTTATTGCTGGTATCGGCTGTGTTTTAGTGCAAACAAATGTCATAAAGTTCAATGGTTTACAAAGTCAGAAACAAGACAAAGGCGAAGAATGAAACAGCGACGCGCAAAAATCGGACCATGAATGGGTATATAATATACGGTCAGCCTCGCAAGGGGCTTCACTGTAGTACCGTGTAAAGGTACCTTCACTTGATATGTATAACGCTGCCTTAACAAGACTAGCTGTCAACTATGACACCTCTCCTCGCCCGTTTCTACTTCAGACAGCTACACGGTTAACAGAGATCCCGATTACAATAAATGCTAAATAAATGTAAAGGTGTCATATAATATTAAAATAAAACCACCATTGAAGATCTCAGACATTGTTTTATTCAAGAGTAATACAAACACCTTTGTAAGTACCGTGTCGCATTAAACGTCATGTGAAACTGCCATATGAATGATACGTAGTTGTCAAACGAGTGAAAACGACAAGGTACTTGGGTGTTCAGCAACTTATGAGGCCGACTGTACACAGTGTTTAAAACAAAATTCGTCTCTCCTGTGGTCAATAGTTGGGAGCTGACGTGCAAATAAATAATGTTTTTACAAGCTTTTATTTAGTTTCACCTGTCCTGTTGTCTGTCTGTCTGTCTGTCTGTCTGTCTGTCTGTCTGTCTGTCTGTAATCAAATCTTGCAAGTTAAATTTGATCCACTTCCCGGTTTCCGATTGAGTTGAAATTTTGCACGAATATGCAAATCGTATGACAATGCAATATTATGATGACGTGGAGCTGATCTGATGATGGAGCTGGAAGGTGGCCGTAGGCACTCCGTAAGAAAACCACATAACCCCATCGAGTTTGGGCTCGTTAGAATCGTCGCAATGAGTAGTTGATGATGGTATACAGAAAAGTACAGTCGGCAATAAAAGCTTGTACCAAAAATGAAATTTTTGACAGACACTTTTAACTTGCCCTGTTAGTAAGAGTATGTATGGGACAAATCTTGCAAGTTAAATTTGACCCACTTCCCGGTGACTGATTGAGCTGAAATTTTGGTTATAATTATAGTTTGGATGACAATTCAATATTATGGTACCATCGAGCTGATCTGATGATGGAGACAGAAGGTGGCCATGGGAATTCAGTACTTAACCAACGTAACCCCGTTGTGTTTGGGTTCGTTAGAATCGTCTCAATGAGTAGTTGATGATGGTATACAGAAAAGTACAGTCGGCAATAAAAGCTTGTACCAAAAATTTAATTTTTGACAAAAACTTATTTATCGCATAATAATAGCAAATGTACTGTTTGGTTTACTTTTAATTGCGACTTGATACACGCGAATATGTAGATATAAGTAGGGGAATATAATTCGATGTAGTTTACTTGGAAAACGACAAAAGGATCGTCAGTCACATAAATAAAGTTCCGAATGCCAACATCTTCAGTTAACTCTACAAACACCGTTAGCCGACAACGAACATTAATTAGTGGACGAGCATTATTTATAACTGGCGCTCGAGGAACCCTTATATGTTAAACGGAGATTTATTGCCGTCTGTTCGTTTATCGCGCTGCGTTATGCTGCGCGCGCGCTGCAAATGTGCCAAGACTGGCAAGTTGTCAACCTATTCTAATCATAAGCATAAGCTTGTGTCAGAACGGACTCACGGATCCGTTCTTGTTCCGTTGACATACAGCATGTTATTGCTTGTGCTAAGATCTAGGCATTCGTGCGGTGCTAGCCTAATCACGATTTAAGAACTAATCAACACCAGGCCTTGAGGTTTTTGCGGTGGAGACGTCTCGCTAACTAATATCGCTTTATTACACAAAATGATGGGCACAGATACCGCGCTGCAGTTTAAAAGCGAATTGCAAACGCACGGTGGGTTAGACAAAAAATAACTTGCTCGATATTTGTACAGACTATCATTTGATATTTTACTATAGTTTTTTAGCTATTAAAGAAGAATGGTCTGACAATGCAATGGTTTTTAAAGTTTCATCTGCACTACTCAGCCACAACTAGTCAGAGTAAAGCTCATTCATAGCTTAACCCAGGAGTCTGTCGCCTTTTAGCAACCAAGGGCCATATAGTCGCTAAAGAAATTGAGACGGGCCGCATTTCTTCACATTTGGTCGCCGGTTGCCGACCCCTGGCTTGACCTGTCCTCAGAGTGCCTCAGACCAAAAATAAATCTTTCTTTCTTTGTCTGAGTTAATACCGTGGCGTACGTGTTAGACACCAAGAATATTTCTGTTGTATTGTAGTAAATACCCTGCTGTCCATGAGTGGACGTTGAAGGCAGCCTGCATCAGAAGTGAGACGATGATGACGACCTCACTCAATCATCAATTCTTAGACGTTGGACATGCTTCTGCACTAGCGTTAGTCCGCAACCTCACTGCGTGTAATTCGATCGTATTACGTAGCTTCTTCCTAGAAAATGTTCTCGAATCGACAAGATTTCCTGGTCAATACAATCTCTGCATTACGCTGTGGCAAGATGACTGGCAGGAAACACTTATACTATTAGTACATGTATAACTTAGCTTTCATTTAAGAAATGTACTACCTGATTAAACGGTGACTCCTCAAACTTTACCCACATAAACCTTAGAAATATCCCTTCTAAATAGTCACATCGCATAGGAAATGGATTTACTCATTCTCTCTTCCCGGCAGGCAGGCAGGTAGCCTAACTATTAAGCAGTTCCGCAAATAAATTACTTTAATTACTTTCAAGTGGTTGGAATGACAACACTTACGTTTAATGTGTCATACTTGACACCGCGATGACAACGAGAGAAGACCGCTTCTCCGTTAGAGATGAGGTCCGGCCACCACGGCGCGGGCAAATGTCGTGACCTCACTGATGTCCTGAAAGAACGACGTATGCTACATGGAACTCAAATGGAGTTGCCCTCCTTTTGCTTCGCGGAAGATCTACTCTGGACCCCAGAATGAGTAATAAGTAGTTGTCGGGGTGTAGGTTGCGCGTGCGACGTCTGCGTGATGCGTGACATCAGCGAGGCGGGGCGTGTGGATATGCGCACGTAAGTGTCATAAATAATCGGATATCGGACCAAATTGTTATGGTAATGATCATTTGAATAGTTACAAGTAATATTATTTGGCGCAGCTAGATGTAATTGTACAAATCTTGACTGCATACAAATACATTTTGATGTATAAAAGGCGAACTTAATACTGTGGTATATTCTCTACAAAAAAAACCTATATACACTGCTGTTTCAACATTAGAAAAATTCGAGGGCCCATCTAAAATTGACTAAGTACCTACCACTACAAGCTGTCACCAAAACATATATATGCTCATAAAATTCGAGAGCCCATCTAAAATTGACTAAGTACCTACCTACCACTACAAGCTGTCACCAAAACATTATATGCTCATAAATTCGAGAGCCCATCTAAAATTGACTAAGTACCTACCTGTGAACCTAATGAAACATTTGTCAAATGATACATTTGGCTAAAAGTTGTTTGGTCAAGAGACAGGACCCCATAAAAGGTAGGTATTTAAAAAGTAATAACGTCAGAACTGAGAACGGATAACTAACTTGACACATGGGACGCGGCGCAGTGTGACATCCCATTTGACTAGTGTATCGCAGCTCACTCAAACTCAAAATCATTATTTACCTACGCGGCATTTTAAGGTAAAGGTCAGATGCCAGGTCAATTACTACTGAGTTGAAATGCTGTGACCCTCGTTAGACCCCAGAGAGTGACTGGCGGCCACCGGTGCTGTAAAAGTAATAGTCGAAGGTAGCATTCTTATAATGACCGGTTGTTTCAAGCTAGGTGTATGATACAATATGTTGTTAATTTTCAAATGTACGTATTATGGGAAGTGTGAGAGGTTTCTGTATGATCGCCGATCTTCTTAGAGAATATATGCACCGCGACCCGCGACTATGTACCGAAAATAGAGTAGGTATATGCATCCAATTTTTTTTATAACGAAAATCAAAAGTATAATTCAGAGGAATATCAACGGTAGTATTCAAACTTTCTTATGACTTTTTTCTGATGTATTCGAATTCTGCACGCGCCGGCACCCACCGAAAACATATTAAACGAGCATAGACATAACGTCACAATTCAAATTCGCACGATAAGTATTAATTTACCAATTAGCATGTAAGGTATAACTGTTAGTGCTAATATTAATGGTAATAAATAAACAATCATAATTCTCGGCGCGTTTAATATTTGCGCTTAAATCTATACTTGTCGTACAAAATATAATTTCTAAATTTTCATTCTATCTAACTTATACTCAATAGGTATATGTTATTTTTTTCGTGATTTTAACGTGAGATAAAACTAATACAATCGTTTTTAGGGTTCCGTAGTCAACAAGGAACCCTTATAGTTTCGGCATGTCCGTCTGTCCGTCCGTCCGTCTTCGGCTTAGCTCAGTAACCATTACTACTAGAAAACTGTAATTGGGCATAGGTCTAGGTGTATAAATCAATTACGCCGACAAAACAGAAAAATAAAAACTGAAAATAAATGTTTTTTGGGGTACCTCCCCTAAACCTAAAGTGGGGATGTAATTTTTTTTCTCTTTAAATCATAGTTTGGGGTATAGTTGGATAGCTTGTTCAAAAACATTATGGGTTTTTACAGCGATTTTTCAAATTAGTGATTCGTTTGCGACATATTGGGCTTTAAAGCCCAAATTTTTGTTCGAGTCATGCCCTCCCCCTGCCGGCCAAGTGGCTGCAGAGTAGGCATAACGACCGCTTTAGCCCAGTTGGCTACGAAGCAAGAGGTCCCGGGTTCGAATCCCGGTAAGGGCATTTATTTGTGTGATGAACACGAATATTTGTTCCTGAGTCATGGGTGTTTTCTATGTATTTAAGTATTTATTTATCTATATAAGTACGTTTATCGTCGTCTAGCACCCATAGCACAAGCTTTGCTTAGTTCGGAACTAGGTCGATTTGTGTAAGATTGTCCGCAAATATTTATTTATAACTAGTCGACCAACTTAAAATGTACTTCGGAAGGCTAACTTTCGTACAAATTCGGCCGACGCAACCATTTAGTTGGCACGCGCGTGTCGATGTGACTAAGAAAGACAGACAACTACGGAAACCTACACTGCGCGTGGCCCGTAACGCGTTTGGCCGAGTTTTTTTTAAATATTTTTGTTGTAAGTATAATATTTCTACGTATATCTGCATCGATAGTGCGCATATTCCCTGTGTCTTTTAGTCCTGATAAAGGGGAATGGTTTAAAGTAGCTTCACCATTAGAATAAAGTTAAACACCTTTGGCGTTTTAGCAGTGTTTACGTACTGGTGGCAGCATTTTCATAGTCGCCCGACAGCACGCGTGTCGCGCCGCCGCACGCGGCTCCCGTCCCTAAACGACAACTATGTATTGTAAGTCATTATGTATTGTCTTGCAAACGTCTCTCTTGCTTTATTTTATTAATTGATGCAATTCCATTCGATTTCGCAGGAGTGAGGTGGGGTAATACCAAGTTACCCAAGTTAGCTTTGGTCTCAATAAACTATTAAGCAGCGGTAAACATCGCGAATTGCCTATTGACCGCATGACGCCTCTATAAACAAACTATTTTAGTTCGAAACTGGAAATCCTCAGCCAGTGTGTGTATGTGTGCGTGTGTGTGTGTGGGGTCAAGAACAACAGTTAGCTCATTCAGGCCTTCTGATACAAACACAGGATTGACAATTAAATAGTGTTAGCTGTAATTATAATAAATACTAGCTTCCGCCCGCGACTTCGTCTGCGTGGACCCGGGATAAAAACTATCCTATATTTTAATCTAGGCTATAAACAATCTTCATGCAAAGTTTTATCCAAATTGGTTCAACCGTTTAAGCGTGATTGAGTAACAAACATCCAAACATCTAAACTTTCGCATTTATAATATTAGTAGGATAAGACAACTCTAGCTCCGGATATTAAGGTAGTAGATGAAAGTTCCCATGTCCTTCTATAGGATCACCAATCCTGGATGAAGCTTTCCCAGGGTCCATAAACGAACGACATAATTTTTTTTAACTATTCATACCTACCGTTTACTTTAAATTAACTCTCATATAATGGTATATTTCTGTTTGTTCCTAAATTCACCTATGTCCTCCGTTGCTATGTCAACCTTTGGAAGTATACCAACCTTTTGGCGAAATTAGACAATCTCCTTAATTCTGCAGTTTCATATTAGGGTTCCGTAGTCTACAAGGAACCCTTATAGTTTCGCCATGTCAATCCGTCTGTCTGTCTGTCTGTCTGTCCGTCTTCGGCTTAGCTCAGTAACCCTTACAACTAGAAAACTGCAATTCGGCGTGGGTATATAAACCAATCACGCCGACAAAACAGTAGAATAAAATCCTGAAAAAAAAAAATTTTAGGGTAGGTACCCTAAAATATTTTTTTTAGGGGAGGTCCCCTACATGTAAATTGGTGATGTATTTTTTTTTTCTCGATAAACCTATAGTGTGGGGTATCGTTGGATAGCTTTAGTAGACATAACTAGTTAACGAGTAGTAGACATAACTAGTTAACTGGTAAGAAAAAGAAATGCACTTAATTTCGGGTGCAAATACATTGTCATTGGAATTTGAACCATTTACCGTGGACGGTAGAGTTGCTTTTTCACGGCACGGTGCTGATGCTTGCCCGCGCGGCTAGTTGTGATGTGCGGCTTGATGCTGTCGGAAATTTTCGTAATTATTTTACGTAAATAACCTGTTGCTGCTAAAAGTTTGCGATCTGCGGTTCGATTAGTTTTAAAGTTGTGTACCTAATTACCTACATATCGTTTGAAAAACTTAATGTACCTACTGACCTCGTTATTTCAATTGAGAAGTTGTGGTCCCTAACAACTGAGTGGTCGCTAACCGGCACATGAAATTGGATGGTCGCTAACCAGCGGCAGCGAAATGACCTTTACGAGGGTAAGCTATAATAAAATCCCCAAAAGCCCCTTTTAAGTCCGCATTCTGTGACAGCGGGCCCTGCGCGGGACCAAATGTTAAGGGAAAAGGGGGTTTGTCAGTGTTCGTGGCGAAATTGGAGCACAATACCTTGAGCTGCTGGAAGGCCGCGATCCTCAGAAATAAATTAGTAGGTATCCCGCTGGCACACAGGAACAGTCCAGGGGTACACTTCAGGAGTCCAGGTCCAGGTCACACTTGGAAACACTAGCTGTACAGCATTTGTTTGGACACGTAAAATAGAGTTCGTTCTCAATTATATAATGACGTATGTCGCGGGCATGTGCATCGCACCACTTGCACTCGTAGGTCAGTACTGAGGTCATGTATGTGAGAGTAATTAGGCGGCCGTTTGGAAAGCGGTGGGGATGGGTTAAAATGCATGAACATCGCCCCCGCCCTAAACATAAATCAAATGTTTAGGAACCTAGTTAAACATCATTGATAGGTAGTCTTACAAGCTTATTCAAGGGTCGTTTTAGTACTGTGGTGGGAGTTTGAACATCAACCACACGGATAACACCGTCTTGTCCAGGATAAAATTGGATGATACGGCCCCGTCTCCATTCTAGGGGAGGAGCGTTATCCTCTTTCAAAAGAACTAGGTCCCCTACGGAAGGTGGCTCCGTAAGGAGCAGTCCACTTGTTGCGAGCTTGTAGTACTTGAAAACGGGTTAATCGATTCATTTTGACGTCTTTAAATGGATACTCAGGTACGGCTGTTAATGGTTGACCTATTAAGAAATGCCCAGGAGTAAGGGTTTCAAAATCATTTGGGTCTTTAGATATCGGGCAAAGAGGTCGGGAGTTCAGAACCGCTTCGATTTTAGTCATGACTGTAGTGAGTTCCTCAAATGTTAGTGGGGTATCGTCAATAACACGTTTCAGATGAGTTTTTGCAGATTTCACTGCAGCTTCAAACAAGCCACCCCAGTGAGGGCACGACGGAGGGCTAAATAACCAATTAATATAGCGTTTCGAAAGTTCATGACCTATCTCACGCACGCACTTGGCCGCTTTTTTTCAATATAGTATTGGATGACCGTCAGTGGACCGAAGCCTCATTGCCCATTAGGCATGGTGGTATTGGGATAAGACAAATTTCTACAATTTTTTTCGTCTTCATACAGTAAAATTAAAAAATGCGACCCAATCAATTTAGATTCACCTTTTCTGCCGGAGGCCATCGATAGCTGCTTCCCCGAATACTGACCTGCCGACAATTCGCCATTCGCAACACCAATGGGACGAGCCGCTCTGTGAGCTGGTACTATACGGGATAATCTGTACGAAACAGCTACCAGCCCCACAGAGCGAGCTCGCCTCCTTGCTGGAACGTAATTGGGAATCCGGCGGATGGCTGAATGAACTTGTAAATGTATTTAATTTTGCCAATAAAAAATCTGAATCTGAATCTGAATATGACAAGTGTTGAATGAACATTTCCTTACATTACCGAAGTATCTCCTGCTTAAGAACAGTTATATACCTAAATGCGCGCGCGCAAACACTCGATTCGAGCAAACAGCAGTTTTCCGCTGTGGTGTTTGCACACTTTCCACAACACATGCACAAGTAAAATGTAGACGGTTACTCCTTTATTTTATCTTGTTTATCCATACTTTTTTCTTTGGAAAAATCGCCATGTTGACGGCTTTTTATTTTACACGATAAAACGCTGCTGCCGACTTTCATGGCCCGAAGGATTGGCCGTATTATTGGCTACACCGAGAGTGCACTCGACTCGAATACATCCTGTAGACTTGAGAGGGCAAATACACTCACGTTAACGACAACTGCGTCACGCAAGGCTGATGCTGACCCCGTATCATGGTCGGCCTTATCACGCGATAAGGGTTCACTAATGTTAGACCAAACAACTTTTGGCCAAATGTTTCATTGGAAAAAAGTTTAATTTGACCTAATGCATTTTTTTCTTAAATAGAAAGCTTTATAGGATTATTATAAAACAAACCTAACCTAACCTAATGACTTCTTTTTGATGATATTCAAAGAATACCCGAAAATACCACTGTTTTGACGAAAAATGCATTAGGTCAAATGAAACATTTGTCAAATGATACATTTGGCTAAAAGTTTTGGTCAAGAGACAAGACCCCCGCGATAAGTGACAAGATAGAGCGTCCGTCTCGTTCTATTGAACGGTGTCAGCCAGTGATGGACGCTCTACCGTGTCACTTATCGTGTGATCCTACGGGGTCTGTACAATACAGCGAGCGCTCTCAGCAGTCGCTAGACCTCAGTTTTTTACCTACATTTACGACTAGGTACAGTCACCAGCATTAATAATGCTACTTATGACAAACCAAATATTAACTAGTCGCCGTTTCCAAATATATTTTTTTAAATTTCGAAAATCTGATTCGACAAAAAATATTAGTGCTCACAAAATTTCACGAGAATCGCTTGAGAAATGCGACCTGTAGAGGAGAACAGCTGGACAGCGGGACAGACAAACAATTTTAGACCCAAGCTGAAGCATAGAACTTCGTTCGCTTTGCTCGCTCGTTCGACAATCAAGGCAGGTAAGTGCAACAGAGGTGTCTCGATTCCCATATTACATGTTCCCAGCGCGCAGTGAGCGTTTGATAAAATATAACTCCTTATTTTTTATTTTATTTTCCCAGTGCCAAGTTTAAGTTTACTTAGGCATTAACTAGCTCGAGGGCACTGTCTTGATAACGATAAGACATTTCGTAATATCATGCATCTCTCACTGTTACCACTAGTCAGTGTGGGGCAAAAAGTAATTACATTACAAATTACAATTACAAAATGCTATTTTAAATTATTGCATTACAAATTACAAAATGTAATTTTTAATCGCATTACAGATTACAAAATGTAATTTCTAATGCAATTATTGCATTACACTATGAATGAACTTTTGACAGCTGTCATCCCAGCACAATAAACGTCAAAAATGACATATGATGACATAAATTGTACGACAAAAGTTCATTCTTACAGATTTTATACTATAATTTTAATTTGTAATGCATTACTTCGTAAAATTACAAAATTAATAAAGTAAATAAGCCTTTTATTTCCCTTTTTTACATTTGTGCACTTTTAAATATACCTATACCTATATGTTTAATTATTCTTCTTTTTTATTTATTCATTTTTTTTACATTTTGTTTGGTAGAATATACTGCTAATATCAGGAACCCCTCTCAGGAAAAGGCCTCTTCCAAAGATTGCCATTTTTGACGGTCTTGAGCTTCAAGTATCCAATTTGGTCCCGCTAGTTTTTTGATCTCGTCCTCCCAGCGTGAGTCTTCCTGGTCGACGTTTGCCCTGTGGGCCTTTCCACGATGTAACTATTTTAATCCATCTGTGGTCTTTAAGGCGCGCTACGTGTCCAGCCCATCTCCACTTCAGTTTTAGTGCTTGTTCGAGTGCGTCCATAGTATTTAACTTTTCTCTTATTTTTGTATCAGTTTTTATTTTTCTAATATTTAACATGCTTCTTTCCTTCCCCCTTTGGCATGCAATTAATTTATTTTTGATGGCGTTTGTAAAATTCCATGTTTGGCACGCATATGTTAGACATGTGACCATGACTTTCTTTTTAAATCTTACTTGCATGTTGCAGCAATATTCAGAAGCAAAATTACAAATTACTTTTATTTAATAAAACATTTTTCATTATTAACCTTAGGTTGGGGTATAGGAAAGGGGGGCCCGTTTTATGACTTGGAAAACTTCATTTTCAAAAAATGCGTAAAAATAAGCATGTTTTATTCTTTAAACCTTTTCTCTCAGATCGATATTTACCGAGATATTAGGGTTCAAAGGTCAGTCATTTAAACAGTTATGGGTTCTGGGACAAAAAATTTCGGTATCGTGAACCGACGGATTTTGGACAGAAATTTTTGATTGTTTTCCGTTTTTTTTTAATTTTTTTTCCTATCGTTATAAATGCGTAAAAATAAGCATGTTTTATTCTTGAAATTGTTTCTCTCAAATCGATATTTACCGAAATATTCGGGTTCAAAGGTCAGTCATTTAAAGAGCAAAACCGAGTCGAACGACGGATAGGTGTTTTTTATTATTATCAAAGAACGGAAAAAAGATGCTTATTTGGACGTGTTTTGTACGTAACAATCATTCAAACTAGGTGTTATAATGACACGACTTTGGCAAAAAAAATACCAAGTGCTGAAGTTAGGAAACTTTGTAACGCGTCATGTTTAAATGGTGGCTTTCGGTCATTTTTAAATTTAGAGAAAAGTCGCATTACATGTAATGCAATTACGGGTAATGCATTACTCGTAATTGCAATGTAATGCGATTACGAATGGTAATTCATTACTCGTAATTGCATTACATGTAATTTAATTTGTAATGCGATTACAATGTAATGCATTACGCCCAACAGTGCCACTCGTAATATCAGCACGGCTATGACACGAACCGAGTCGTGGCGACATAGACTATCTATCTCTTTCTAAGCGTTCTAATTAGAAAGAGACGGATAGTCTATCTCAAAAATCAGAAAATTTTATTTGTAGCTAGCCGTCCTGTGATAGCTGAGCTGGTGGCGCAAGTTCTGCGCTGCCTCTTCTGAGCGACCACGTACCTACTCGACGGCCGGAAGTGACAGTTCCAGCAATTCACTCGCGTCGTTACAGCAAATAATGTTCAGTATCTCTTCCGGTAAACATGATTCATGATTGAGAGAGATTTAGCTACTCATTTGTCTTTCTACGTCACACAGTCATAAAGTGGCAATTACCGCCCTTTCCCGTTACGCATGCAGACAATTCTACTTCCTGGTCAGCAGCGGACGGCTAGCACATGACGGCGCGCGAGCTGCGTCTCGGTGAAATAGACTATCCGTCTCTTTCTAATCAGAACCTTTAAGAGCGGAGGTGTGAATTTGAATGTGACGGTAATATAGAAAACCCCCTTGCCCTTGGCATCTCAGACGTTCTTTGTTTTACGGTCCTAGTCCTAGGTGAGTAGGTAATTTACTTTTTTGTGCCCGATAAATGAATAACAAGGGGACGTTAGTCACCCACTATATGTATTGATAAGAGCCCAAACTGGGGGCATTATGCTCTTCTGTTGTTCTTATTTTTCGGGTAATCGTAGCAGACTGGTCGCTTAGTAATAACCTTGTTTTGAACCCCTCAAAATCCCAGTTTTTTGTCATGGGAAGCAAAACACAGCGTTTGGCAATAATTGAACAAAACCCAACAGTAACCATAGGATTTGAGCAGGTTCGCCGAGTGGAAAATGTAAAAAATCTTGGTATTACCTTGGACGGCGAAATGCGATACATAGAACATGTAAATACGTATGTAAATAAGGAACGCTTTTTTCAGGCTAAAATCGCTGTACAGCATTAGGAAGTACCTCAATGAGAGAGTAAGGGAAATACTCATTGAATCTTTAGTCCTGTCACAGCTGAACTACGGCGATATCGTGTATGGCCCAAGGCTTTTAGAGAAAACCAAAAAATCTATCCAGCGTGTGCAAAATGCATGTACTCAATTCTGCTACGACATACCGAAACGAGACTATATTACGCCACACCTTAATACCAGAGGAATATTAAATATGTCAAGCCGAAGGCAGATGCACCTTGTGAACACCGTACGCAGAGTTTTCGAGTTCGAAACGCCGCGGTAGCTGTTTGATGCGCTGAAGCCGATCAGATCCGCACACAAAAGGCCACTGAGAAGCCACAGAGCATTTAAGCTTGTTGTTCCGCAACACAATACAGCACTCTACAGAGGGGGTTTTAAATTTGCCGCAGCTAAAATATGGAATGACCTGCCGCCGCCCTTAAGGCAACCTATGTGCTACCTTAAATTTAAAAATTAGGTACTGCGAGCTCATTTCCTGGAACTGCAGAGGCAAATTTAAAACCCACGCAAACACAACAGGACACACAAACAGCAACACACCACACAACAACAAACACACATCACATACATATACAACAATCGTTATACATAGGCTAGGTAAAAGACAGATAGACAAGACGTTTATTAACATTTGTATTTATTTATAGTATTTATTTATTTATATTATTCTTTATACATCTAAACACTTAACACAAGAATAATATGATCGTAGAGCAATAATTTACCAACTTAATATTAAGTACCTACTTGTATAAGAAAGACGTAGTGTTACGACCAACCCTGTCGAAGGGACTCGTCTGAAAACCAGCGCAAGGCTTCAAGCCTTGCATATGCTGAGACGAGCACCCATTGCCCAGCCTAATGCATTTAGTATTTTAGTTTTAATTAAAAGGCATTTTTAAGTTGTTTCTTTGTATTTATGTTATGAGTTATATTTTGTGTTCTTTTTGACAATCAATTATTTTGAATTTGAATTTGAATTTAAATAATACCTGTCTAATCCACCTCAGAACTCATATGACGGGACTTGAGTCGAAAGATACCTCTATCTAACCTTCAATTTGAATATAAAGCCGGGGCCGCACTGGTGGGCTGATTGGCGACATCAACAATCAGTACCTATACTTGTACCTATAATCGCCCCAGCTGTATACGACTTGGGCGACTTGGTGTATGAAGATCGCCGTCGCGTCGCTAATCGCTCTTCCAGTGCAGCCCCGGCCTTATTGTCTCCTTGCACCTACCTGTTAATATGCTGCTAAAACTCTGGCAGCATTTTTCGGCATTATTGTAGTGTTGATGATTTGTGGAGAATGTAGCTTAAGAAACATGCTTCCTTCTGAAAGGCGGGCATAAGAGCCGCGCTCGAACTATTTCGCGCGCGATATAGACTATTCGTTTCTTTCTTATTAGAACACTCGGCAGGTCTCTCTATCATGAGACGGCCGCGACATACTCTCGATTTTTCTCGCGCTATACCTCTTGTGCTAAGTGTTCTAATAAGAAAGAGACGGATTGTGTGAGAAAAATCGAGAGCTCGCGCGCCGTCTCATGATAGACGTGCAGGAAGACACGGGTAGTCCATCATGCGCGCGATACAGTCCGCACACGGTCTCGTGTCACTGGTGTTAGCCGTGCTGATAAGACTGTCAAAAGAGCTAAAAAGTATAATATAATGAGTGTTTCATCATGTGATGAACGCGAACATAATATACCAAGCCAAGCTTATCTAACCACACATTACATGATCATGTATTAGTAATATTAGTATAAGATAAGTATTGTCAATGTAATCACAATGTTAATTGTTCTGGGTGAGTAACCGCGCGGCTGACATTGAGCGTTGTATTCTAAATATTGTAATACAATATACGTAATGTTACATTACACGGCGCAACGAACGCTGACCGCGGATGGCCGCGAACCTGCGGGTCTACTCAACATACGAACTATATTCTATATCTAAATCTAAATCTATTGGAATACGATTTGCATTGTCGCGTGTATATAGTTCTGTTCTGATACCTTAACGGTGCTGATAAACTCGACCATTCACGTGTAACAGAACATTCGCCGTTTTTAAACTTGTCAAACAGAACATCAAACAGAGCCGAGCATAGACACGAAAAAAAAAAAAAAAAAAAAAACGTTTATTCACGAATTTTGCTTACGACTAAATACATGTATTTTCTGCGAAACCACAGAAACACAAACACACAAACATCACTACGTTTCACGACCATTCTAGCGATCCGTCTAGACAGTTCAACAAAATTCGTAACAACCCCGCAAACTAGCTGTCAACGAATCCTCCCTATAAAGGGACGGCCAAATACTTATAACTCCCCAGTCGTATAGCTTCCTAAGGCTTACCTAAAGCACAAATGGGGATGGACGATAGCCCATTGTGTGACTGCGGCATTGAAGATCAAACCATAGACCATATCGTGAAGCGATGTCCTAAAAGATGTTATCAGGGTGAACCGGGGGACCTCTAGCTGTGGATTGGCTGTGCAATTTGGATGTGGATATATAAGTTGTTGCTTTTTTAGACCTGTATGTAACTATGTAATGGAATCTAAGGTAACTAATTTAACCATCTTCCAAGGGTCGTAGCCTCATGAAAATTGGCAGCTGTATGTAGTTCTGATGACAATACAATAATATGGTACTGTCGAACTGATCTGATGATGAAGCCGGAAGATATGACCTGGAACTTCATGATGGAACATCGTATAATAGCTGTGTTTGGATTTGTTAGAAAAGTCTTGTAATGAACTTTGACCACGATTAGGTTTCAAAGTCTGATGATGAAGCCGGAAGATAGGCACTGGCATTCCATAATGGAATATCGTATCATAGTCGTGTTTGCACTTGTGAGAAAGGTCACGTAATGGACTTGCATAACGTTTAACGTTTAAAGTCTTTCCTGTTAGCGCCCCACGCTTTTACAATCAAATATTAAGCACATAGTTTATACTTCTGCCCAGAAATAGAGACAACTTGAACGATCCATAATTTTTTTGTTGTTATTTTTACGTGCATTTATAAAAGCGTGTTTTTCTAGTGTTTTTTTAACTATTAATTTATTTATATATAAAATTCCTACTATATTAATTTAAACGCCATACGATTAGGTAGATAAGGCTTAAGAGCCCGCAGTAAGCTCGGCCTAATTTCACCTTCCCATACAAACGTACTAGTTACTCTCTCATTTTAAAACGACTTGTTGGATTGTGGCGTAAACTTTACATATACATTGAGATGAGGTATATCTCTGTAATTAGTTTATATGGTTCCAATGTATAAAAAAACGAAATACACCAAAAACAAGTTTTGTATGAAAAACTTAAATTCGCTGTATTTTTTTACTATGGCATCTGAAGCTACATAAACTAATTACAGACATAGATATACCACGTGTCATTGTATATGCATTTCGTTACAATCCAACACGTAGTTTTAAAATGAGAGCGTAATGACGTTTGTATGGAAAATCGAACTTAGGTACTGCGGACTCTTAAGGACTGCTTACCATCAGGCAGACCGTATCCTTGTTTACCTACGTCATGGTATTACATTAAATACGTAGGCCGGGGCGCGCGACGGTTCGGTTTCAGTAATTGCGCTAAGGCATGACGTTTGGCAACGCCACGAGCCGCTACTTATCGAGGGGCTATTTTACTGAACGTATTGACTTGAAATCGGTTTTGCCAAGCCCCCGCCACTAAGAACAGCAATCGGAACGCTAAACGGTCTGACCACACGTGGTGTTTAGTGCGTTCCCATAGCGTAGCTGAGGCAAGCCCACCGTGGGCCGCGGCGCGCGACGGTTGCGCTAACGCGTGACTAGAGTTTGCAATCCGGATCCGACTTGTATGGAAAATTTCGGATCCAGATCCGTGGATCCGGATACTTCCATACAAGTCGGATCCGGATTGCAAACCCTACGCGTGACGTTTAGCAACGTTACGGACGTCTGCAGACGTTACTGGGGGTCTGTTTTAACTCCCACCAGTTCCATTAACGTCTCTGTTTCGATTCAACATAAAATATGGCGATAACTGTGATACAATTTATCAGCTATACAATATCCATTTTATAATTATAATCATCAGTTAGTTATATATAAATAAACACTGGCAATTATTATTAACTTATTTTTAACCGACTTCAAAAAAGGAGGAGGTTTCTCAATTCGACCGTATATACAGTGTTTTTTTTAAATGGGACAGTATGGGGAAATCCGAATCTAAAGGAGATAGAGGAAAAGTGTCCAAGGAGACATTAGGTGTTTTTTATGTAAACAAACTTGGCTCGTTAAAATTTTTGGTCAAGCGTGAGTTGTTCTTAAAAAATTATAAAGTTGGTCAATTTTTTTTTTGACGCGGGTCGGCTCTGTTTCATGTAAGGATTATTTCATTCTATGGAAAGAAAAAAATCTGAACAGCAGAAGTTGGTCAAATTTAATGAAAACTAATCTTCAGCATACAGTTGGTTTATTACTTGAGTAAATGTTAAATTTGACCAACTTCTGCTGTTCAGATTTTTTTCTTTCCATAGAATGAAATAATCCTTACATGAAACAGAGCCGATCCGCGACAAAAAAAAATTGACCAACTTTATAATTTTTTAAGAACAACTTACGCTTGACCAAAAATTTTAACGAGCCAAATTTGTTTACATAAAAAACACCTAATGTCTCCTTGGGCACTTTTCCTCTATCTCCTTTAGATTCGGATTTCCCCATACTGTCCCATTTAAAAAAAACACCCTGTATATATAATTTTTTTTATGTATGTCCGCGGATAACTTCGTCGTTTATGAAACGATTTTGATTATTCTTTTTTTGTTGGAAAGGGAGTATCCCAAGGGTGGTCTCATGGTAAGGAAACCAGGATCTGATGGTGGAATCCTGAAGAAATTGAGGGAAACTCTCGAAAAAATTGTCTTTCCGACTAGTGTGTTCCTTAATATTATTCAGTATAAATAATTTTAAAGCCCTATTATTTTCCCTAATAATCAACGCATTTGCTCTCGGAAATCAGTTCATGTGGTAAACTGGAAAATAAATGTGGAAATGTTCTCGTGGCTTGGCGGAGTACTAAATCGAAGTCGGTTAAAACTTTGTTTTTAAAGTAAATTATTTACTCCAATCGATTTATCATTCAAATGTAATCGCCGTTTAGTATCATCGAATCAACATACTTACATTTTTACTTTTTGAGTAGCTACATATCTCAGGTCTATCGCAACAACATAATATGTAGATAACAACATAGTATTATTTGTTTTAACAAGGGTTCCCGAAAATGGCTCTGAAGATTTAGATGTATTTTTTCGAAAGTATTCCATCAGGATGTAACTATTTGTAGATTTTGTAGCCGTGGGGTGGGGTGTCACCAATAATAAAGAGGGTGCATATCGATGTTATAGTGTATGTAAGCAGCATGTCTATAGGTATCAAACCTCGCTCCAGTGGGTATTCAGACTAGAAAATACATACCTATAGTTAGGTACAATATAGGTATAATTCTATGGTCTTTCACTTATTTATTTGTATTTTTCTGAGTGCACACGACTTTCCGTCGCGAAACCCTCGCATTTTCTAATGCTGCTTTTCTACTTGATTCCTGTATACGAACGTAGTATAGTAATTCGATCCACTATTTGCACCACTTTCCTAGCTATGATGAACAGGTTTTTAGCTGTGTAGAGGTAGCCATCGTAGCAACAGCTCGTGTAACAACAGGCCACCTTTAAATTGCCTATTTCAATTAGCGATTACTTGATAGAGTTTAGGTAAAAGAAAATACTGAAATAGCCCTTGTAATATCGTTCACTTTTTTCACAGGATTAAAACTAAGACAGTTTCTGTTAAAATTAGATACTCTTGCGTCGTCGTTTCGAGAAAGCGTAGCGACCTTACACCCTTCGCTAGTCGCCCAACGTTATGCAATGATAACCATACAATTATAATAAAGGCAAGCAAATTTGCTTACGCTGCAGAACATTGCCCACGCAATCGTATCGTCGACACTGCCACGAGCTAGAGTGCGTTTGGGCGTGGCAGTGATAGCCATTAATAAGAGTATAATGTGCTGGCAGTGCAACAATGTGACAACGAGAGCGTTTGGCACGAATTAATTGCTCAGTTTCGAGCACACGACAGAGGAACGAGTTTGCGAAACGTGGCTAATGAAAGGCAAATCCAACATGAGTATTGAGTGCCGCTAATTGGCGTGGCTCCAAATTAAACTGGGCATCAATTCAGTTCATTTCATTCGCATCCCAATCCCAACATGCCAAGGCACGGCCGCTCGGCGAGAAGCGGTAACAAAAAAAAACTGGCTGTGATAGACGGACAGCCTCCGAGCGATCGCTAAGTGTTCCCTTGGACCAATTTTGGTCGGAACACGAAAAAGACCTCCCGCTTTTCAAAATATTCAGTCACTAGCTTCCGCCCGCGACTTCGTCTGCGTGGACCCGGGATAAAAACTATCTTATATAAATATAAGATTAAAATCCAGGTTAAAAACTATCTTCGTGCAAAATTTCATCTAAATCGGTTGAGCCGTTTAAGCGTGATTGAGTAACAAACATCCAAACATCTAAACATCCAAACTTTCGCATTTATAATATTAGTAGGATTGACGATCGTAATCACAAAACGGATAAAACAATTGTCACCTGACAATGACAATTGCCGAAAAGTGGGTAGGGTGGAACTGTTGGAAGAGCTCGTGATTGACCGAGCCGTTAAGCCTCAACAGAGAATCGAACCTACAAGGGGCAACCCTTGTAGGTTCGATTCTCTGTTGAGGCTTAAGCAATTAAGAGCCCGCAATATCTAACGCGAATGTCGTGTCGTGTCGCAAGGATGTCGTGCGACAGGGGGCCGGGCCGCAGGACGGATCACTGTGCTTTCGGGCCCGGCGCGTGCTGTCTGCGCCCACGCAACTATAGTCGCCCAGCGGCGCTACCACGAACTTCGAAAGTCGCGAAGTTCGTAATACATGCATCCCTGTCACTCGAGTAGGGGAGTGCGATAGAGATGGAAATACCCGAACTTCGACTGTCGAAGTTCGTGGTAGCGCCGCAGTTCTAGGAGTAGTTCAGTTTTGCAGAGTTGCTGAATGTAAGGATCAGAGGACCAATTAGGTACCTACATACGCCGTAACGTTTCGAAAGACCGTTAGGACAACTCAACAGTCATTTTCTTAAACAAAAAGTTACATTTATTTAGATCCACTTATATTGCATCTATAGATTTCAATAAGTCAAATAGCGTTCCGAAATCCGGCCTTGTCGTTCAGATTTTGGGGGGCACGGTTCAATGTAGAAAATATATCGGTAAAGCGCACCCCTACTAGACTTTTCTACAACAATTTCCCAAGGCCAACCAACCGGTAGGTAAATTAAGGTAAGCAGCTACACATACCTCTATTCGGTAATTTGACTTACACTGGTGGTTGGTTGAAAAAAGGTAATGATGACTACGACCTATCTCTACCTCTATCAAGAGTGAATCGGCGAAGAGGTGTATGAGGAGGGGGGTGGTCGTTGGACTGTGGTGATTGCCAATAGAATAACTATGTAACCTAACCTATCCCATCAACGTATAACACAGAGCCATTTATCAGCGCCGACTCTAGATAGAGTCGGGTTGGCGCTGTTAAATGGCGCAGTTAATGGTCAGATCGGACCCCGTATCATGGTCGGCCTCATCACGCGATAAGTGACAAGATAGAGCGTCCGTCTCGTTCTATTGAACGGTGTCAGCCGGTGACGGACGCTCTATCTTGTCACTTATCGTGTGATAAGGCCGTCCATGCTACGGGGTCTGATCTGACTAATAGACACGTGCTATAACTTCGAGCCAGTTCACTTCCAAGGCCAGCCGGGTCATAAACTCGTATCAGCCGCACTGCTCCATTGCCCAGCTTGTTTAGGCGATAACCAGAACTATCGCAGAACAAACCACTTTCAAGGGTATCTGCTTCGTGCTCCATTAAGACCAATATCTGATAAGATTTGTGTCAAAGAGGCCTGAAATGCATTCCACACTGTAAAATCAAATATGATAAAATTTTGTCGTGCCCCGTTGTAATGATAAAAAACCGGCCAACGCGTGTCGGACCAAGCGCACTGTAGGGCCGCCGGACACATGATTCTAATAAAAATAGCTAGAGTTTTACAGCCCAATATCAGCTCAATCAGCTGTTTACGACGCATCTTAAGCTATCCAACGATACCCCACACCATAGGATTGCTGTGTTCTACCGTTTTGTCGGCCCGATTGATTTATATTCTCATGCCGAATTACAGCTTTCTAGTATTTAGTAAGGGTCACTGAGATAAGCCGCAGACGGACAAACAGGCGGACATGGGGAAAAAAATAGATTTATTTATGTATGACGACCGGTTAGCCTGGTGGGTAGTGACGCTGCCTACGAAGCTGAAGGTCCTGGGTTCGAATCCCGGTAAGGGCAAATATTTGTGTGATGAGCATGATTATTTGTTTCTGAGTCTTGGATGTTTTCTTTCTATTTAAGTATTTATACCTATCAAATATATCGTCGTCTAGTACCCATAACACAAGCCTTATTGAGCTTACTATGGGGCTAGCTCGATTTGTGTAAGATTGTCCCCTAATATTTATTTATTATTTATTTATTTATTATTTCACAAAACACTCGTTACATGATATAGGGTATATCCATCAGACTCCAAACTAGGCTATTTAAGCCTGTATCTTGTCCTGTAAAATATAACGACGGATCACTAAAATAGTTATATTTGTTATAGAAGTGTGCAAAGTTGTATTTTAACCGCGAGTGTGAAATTGAAACGGTTCACTAATGAACGTGTTCCAATTGGGGTCCTGTCTCTTGACCAAACAACTTTTGGCCAAATGTTTCATTTGACAAAAGTTTCATTTGACCTAATGCATTTTTTTCTTAAATATAAAGCTTTATAGGATTATTATAAAACAAACCTAACCTAACCTAATGACTTCTATTTGATGATATTCAAAGAATACCCGAAAATACCACTGTTTTGACGAAAAATGCATTAGGTCAAATAAAACATTAGTCAAATGATACATTTGGCTAAAAGTTGTTTCGACTTTCGTCAAGGGACAGGACCCCGATTGGAACACGAGCGAGTGAAACACCCGTGTAACACAAACCTTCTCGCCTCAAGCTCACTAAAGCGAGGAAAATACTACAATAGGAAAAACCACTCACTCACTATATGTTTTTAATGGAATACAATTCAATGTGAAATTACGTTTGCGTCCAAACCACCTAATTTAATCAGACAATTTAATCAGATGGGCGAAAATTGTCCTGTCTGGACAAGCCTTTACCTGTTATTATGTTTTAAAAAGTAGCTAATAAATAACACGTTCGTATTTCAAATACTCATTGCACTCTTGTAAAAAGGGCTTTCCAAGGTAAGGAGATGAAAAGTATCTTAACTGAGCTTAAGTACCTAAATTTACCCTTTATGTAAGTATTTTTCCTTTATGTATTTTTTCCGAGACCCAGACGATCACCATAGCAAAATACCGCGGCCTGTTATGTGACCGGCCCACAACCGGACACCGCTGCGGAACACCACATGTACGAGTATGTAAGCAGCCTAATAAGTTGAAAAAATATATAATCGAACGAGCGGGCGAAGCCAACAAACTGCTTCAGCTTGGACCGAAAATCGTTCGTATGTCCGGAATCCGGATGTCCCGCCGCCCAGCGGTCCTCCTCTACCTACAGGTCGCATTTCTTAACCGATTCTCGTGAAATTTAGTGAGCCGGTTCGTTAATTTCTTATATATATATATCATTTTTTAAATAATTTATTGAATCAGGCGTTACTTTGCGGAAGTCCATGATATGTTACGAGAACAATATTCCTTTGTTATTCCGCTAAAAAACGTATAAATAATAAAATGTATGTGGGACAAACAGGCCGTAGTTTTAGCACAAGGTATAAAGAACATGTGGCGTAATATGTGTTCGTTTGTTGCTGCAGTGGAAGATTTCCGGGGCTTATAAGGAAAAAGTTTCGACAGAAACTGCTCCTGCACTGGCGACAAATCGGTGTACAAACTATCATATATTTTTTAATTCACCATTTACAAAATGAACACAAGTCCAGTGTCCAACGTCATTAAATGGTCGGTTCACGGGAGCTTCTCGGAAATGACTTGAAAATGGTCTTCTCCCCGAGGCACAGGCTCAATAAAGTGCAGAGCGTGCATTAAAAGCACGTCGCGCGGACGGTACCCACTTACTTTACACTTTACTTTACTTTACTTTACCTCAGACCAAGAAAAAAGATAAGCATTACGAAAAACCAAGTGAAGCCGGTGTTCAACCAAACCAAATAAGTTTAGCGCACGCTCACGCGCACTTACCTATACAAACAAAAAACTTGCACAAAACTGAATATGGGAACATTAAATAATGTGATAACTATGACTCCTCTATTTGGTTTATTACCCTTTGGTCTATGTAATCAGCTTTAAATATTGGAACACTAAAAACAAACATTCATAAAGTACGGAGTATCGAAGGTCAGACTTTAACTGGATAGTGGGTAATTGTTGAAAACACCAGACCTGCGTTGTCTAATTACTTGACATCGGGTATTCTTCGGTTTCGGTCGGAACAAACAAATCGGAAACAGGAAACAACACGAAATACAATGCTGTGTTTTCATTATATCAATATTCATTTATCAGACTGCGAAGTGCAATGTACGTCACCAGGCACGGCTATACCTACTGAAGAACCAGCGTAAAATGAGACGCTATACCGATTGTATTTCCTTTAATTTGTAAATATACTATAACTATTAAAGCTAGCGTGATGTTGATAATTTTCTCGCCGTCTACATACAATTTCCGTTGTGCATGTGTATTTCCAAGTCTTAGTTGGCTATAGTTTTTGAAATAGAGCCGGGGACAGCACGGTATGGAAATAGAGCCGGGGACAGCACGGTATGGAAAAAGTTACTTTGGTCATGTTTTACATTAAGTAGTAAGAGCTACCGTAAAAAGAACTCAAAATGTGTATACCGTCTCAAAATTTTACGAGCTTTTGAATGATACCCCACACGTTCCTTACAATACAAAAAAAAATGCGAAACCCCTTATTACCCCTCAAACTACCCCCTTTATTGGGTACCTACACCTACACCTTTTTGACTTTATTTATGTAATTAGGCCATAAATTTCTATATCTATACCAAATTTCTGCTTCCTATGTCAGGCGGTCTTCGAGAAAACTGTCTGTGACAGACGGACAGCCTCCGAGTGATCGCATAAGTGTTCCGTTGGAGCAATTTTGGTAGGAACACTAAAAAGACCATCTTGCAGGCCTCCAATTTTGTATGAAATGCCATTACAGATCTTTCCACTCGTTCCGCCCGAAACGTGACACTTCGAAGCCCATTGTGAAGAACACAATGTCAATATTTCATTGCATGTTTGAGAAAAAATAATTATATTTCTAAAGAAGGGGAAATTACAGAAAAATATGCCTCAACCAATAATACAAAACCAACGACACTTATGATGTAAAATATTAAAAATAGAGCAAAAGTGTAAAATACCGTTTGACATGTAAAAAAGTACCCTTGTGGCCTACTTATTTGCAGAATATATGATTGATTTCGATTTCATTTAAGTTTTTCTGCGTACGTCCTAACTAATTCTACTCTTGGCTGTAACTACAAGTAGTCAAAAAATAAAGCAAAAGTGTAAAATACCGTTTGACATGTAAAAAAGTACCCTTGTGGCCTACTTATTTGCAGAATATATGATTGATTTCGATTTCATTTTGGTTTTTCTGCGTACGTCCTAACTAATTCTACTCTTGGCTGTAACTACAAGTAGTCAAAAAATAAAGCAAAAGTGTAAAATACCGTTTGACATGTAAAAAAGTACCCTTGTGGCTTACTTATTTGGAGAATATATGATTGATTTCGATTTCATTTTGGTTTTTCTGCGTACGTCCTAACTAATTCTACTCTTGGCTGTAACTACAAGTAGTCAAAAAATAAAGCAAAAGTGTAAAATACCGTTTGACATGTAAAAAAAGTACCCTTGTGGCCTACTTATTTGCAGAATATATGATTGATTTCGATTTCATTTTGATTTTTCTGCGTACGTCCTAACTAATTCTACTCTTGGCTGTAACTACAAGTAGTCATGTGGGTATTTCAGTGCAGTCTTATTTTGTAAACATACGCGGTGCCCTGAAAACCAGCGCCTTAGCTGATCATGGTGAATTGCTGTTTATTTTATACACCTTTTAATTTTATACATGTTTTTCTTTCAGGGAAGGATTGTTGCTTGTGTAAAGCGTCAGGCGTTATGTTCAACAGCTCGTCTTTTACTAATCAATATTTCTGTGAGAGTGTGCCGTGAAGGTCAAATGCAGTACTAGAAATAGGGAACATTATAATTGCAAGTCATCCTTGAATGATGTAAGAACTCCGAAGGCCATATTGGAGCCTCGCGGATCTTCTAAGCGGGAAAAGTTATTGCGACCTTTCTCGATTGTGGATAATAATACAAGACCTTGCCTTTAGAATATCGTCAGTATATTTCTTACTATTAACACAATACTACTTTAAACTAACTATGTGCCATAAAAAAAGGAGCAGTGACATCCAATGGATTAGAGATCTCTCATAAATATTAGTAAACTAATAAGCTCCCGAGGTCCATAATTTTTTTACAGCTCTCTAGTTATTTGAGATGGAATTCTATGAACTCCAACACGATGGGGTTGAATTGCATAGCTTTGTTAAGAGTTAGTACGACCGTCTCGTCCGACATCGGCATAATAATATATTGAATTTTCATCCGACTTAATAATATCGAATGCCGGGCAATGGGTCTAATCTGACTTTCAAGATTAAATTACACTAATGAACCCAGAGACAGGTTCAACAAAATGAAAGCAAAAGAAGTTCAACTTTGAACCTTATGAGCATAAAGTTGCGTTCCTCTCGTGGATCCTGTACACCGATTGTAACTTACACCTTACCCAAGTTGTGTTGTGACGCGTGGCAGATGTGATTGATGATGGCGCCGACAGCACCTGTGGCCGACTGTAGCAAGCCACAGACAATACCCAATACATGCTGTAATGATAATGATACTAATGATGTAGGTAATGATATCAGTAAATTAGTTGCGGCTTGGCCTCGCGGTCGTTACAATTGGATGTTGCGTTGCTGACTAATAATAACCTACCTATGGATGGCTTTAATTAAATTCTGTACATTCACGGGTAATCATTTCATCACAGCGTAAGAGCATCACTCATCTCATAATACCACAGAATAGTAGGTAAGGTTAGGTAGAAATGTACAGACGAGGAAATTGAATGTTTAGCAGTTTTGGACCTTAACGTCTTTCAAATAGAGTTGACATGTGCCAAACCTTCATTTTCCTCCACCGTAGGTACATAATAAACCTATGGAAGTAAGTAGTAGTAGTAGTACAATAAATAATGACTCTAGAGATGCGCAAAACGTGTCACTGAAGTGAAAGGAGCGATTCATATCTTCATGTCGTAAAGATATGTCACTCTTTTCGTTCATTTCGTTCAATTCGCTCAGTTCATCTATAGACTCCTAACAGCTCTCGCTCAGTTGATCTGTGGACTCCTAACAGCTCTAAATCACTCACACACACAAGTATAAATGAGTGACTCACACATTGACATGTTTTTCTATCAGTAACGTAAGCGTGCACGCGTGAGTGCGAGATAGGTTTATAGCTTCGACTCGTAAGTGCGGAGCGCAACCCACTCGTACTTCAGTTGCTCGGTTGAGTTGAGAGCGGAAGAGCGGGGGAAGGACGCATACTGAACTGACATAGTGAGTTAGTGAGTTGTTTCATCCTTCAGTGAACGAGTGAGCGAGTGACATAAACGAAAAGATGCAGTTCATTTGAATCTCTCACTCCTGAGTTACACACCTCTAAATGACTCCGGTCAGGTCATTTTAAGTTGTTAGTGCTAGTTTTTTGGTAAAATCGTAGAACACATCTATATAGTAGTAACTATAGGTTCAAACGTAAACATCGCTCTTAGGTACCTTTTTTTGTAAAAGGGGATGTTGTTGTAGGAAACGGAGTCGAGACGCGATTTAATGGAACACGCGTTCGTTTGGGTTTTCCCACAGGTGTTTCTATATGCGTACATAAATGGCGGAAAAGTGAATCGACACAAAAAAAAAATGTAGGTACTTGTAGGTAGGTATATTCATTATAATTATTGAACCTGTTCACAAAATGTCACGAGAATCGGTAGAGAAATGCGACCTTTCAATAAATACCACAAGGTACGTTATATACATTGTATGATGCCACGTCGCGACTCGCGATTGGGGCAAAAGAAAAAAATATATAAATAGAGTACCTACAGCCATCACATACATCTGAACACGACTTTATTGTCAAAACCATAGAGTGCCTGCTCACATATTTTTGAACATCCTGAAGAGTACAGATGTAAGTGACGCTTACGGTACCTATATGTAGTTACCTTCCTACCAAATCATGAATTAAAGGGGGCAATAATGGAGTTCATATATTTAAACAGTTAAGTAATAGAGTTGTAAATAAATATATTGAGCGAACAAAGTACAATCTATGTATAAAGTTAAAATTAATTAAATTAAAGAATGATGAAGGTAAAACATAAAATTAACCGCAACGCAGGCGATCAATTGCGTACTCATCTCCCTAGGCAATTATCTAACAATGATATATTTATTTAAGGACCACCAACGGATAACGCATCTGAACAAGACATTTGGCTTCAATACAAATAATCTAAGTAAGATGCTTAGCCACTTATAGGTGACCACAGCTCGCACATGTGTGAAATCATGAGTTAGGTACATGAATGAATATTTACGCTTAATAATACAGGGTGAATTTTTAATGAGTGTCCAAATATCAAGTATAAAATTCTTCAGCAAAAATTATAAAATACGTGTTTTTTTTGTTTCATCACATCATTCAGAAAGTACTAAAAACCTTACCGCGCGGGCACCTCAGCGGGTAGTAAGGGTTAACACGGCACGCCTCCCCCTCCCCCGACCCCGCCCCACTCCGCGTGGCACTGAATCCCGAGTAACCATGCTATACGGATAATTCTTTTGGGATAGACAATTTATAATTAAAAAAATACCTACCAGTTTTTTTTCAAAAATGGAGTCTTTTAATGATACAAAATGCCTACAAAAAATTTGGTCACTCATTAAAAATTATCCCTGTATAATCCGCAACAGGCTTTGTCAACAATACGTAATAACCTTAACTAACATAATTTACTTTAAAAACAAAGTTCTTCAATTTTTTCTTTTCCAATTTACCACATGAACTGATTTCCGAGAGCAAATGCATTGATTATTTGAGAAAAAAACCGAATCGCTATGTGTGCCGATAATATTTGAGGACTTCCGTCAATTCCACAAGGATCACCTTTGGCTCTTCATTAGTTGCTATTTCAACGGAATCTTATCAGAATCTGTTACCTATATAATTTTGTACTTTTAAGTATATAATTGAGGAATTCCATAAGTCATCTGTATCATCAATTCCACTCCACCAAATTTATGATTTCCTTGTGTAAATACACAAGTTATAATAGAAAATACCAAAATCACTACACGCGTGCCTAATATAATTGAGGAGTTCCCTTAATTCCTCATGGATCCCATCATGCAACTGATTTTTTTAAGAAAATGGAACCCACCTGGAAGATACTTACAAACAACAAAAAAATTACGAATCGGCTCATGACGGAGTTCTGAGGTATAATAACAAACATTGAAAAGAAAAAAAATAGAACCGAATTGAGAACCTCCTCCTTTTTTGAAGTCGGTTAAAAAAGGACCGCCTCGGATCGTTGGTGGCCCAAAAGTTCCCATGACACTCGCGGCGTTGCCACGCGGAATTAAATTAAATGTAAAAAGTTACTGACTTGACTAAAATACGTGTGTGCATGCTCGGAAGCGCCGCGCCCGGTGCCCATGTGCCACGAGGAATGTGAATAGCCCTTCCCATATTATTGTGATACTGATGGATGATCCACCCATTTACGTGAGACAAAACATTTAGTAGGCTGAGAGTAAATTAGTAAAGACTGCCTGCCCATACACTTTGTATATCGGTGAATTCTTACAAGATAATATAGTAGGTATATCGTTGGCAGGTTTTGCAATTTACTCTCTCACCCAGGCCATAATACTAAGTTTACATTCGAGTACAGTCGCCATCAGATATATCGGGGCGGCCGTAGTGGTCAGAAATATCTGAACACGTCTCTATTGTCGAGGCATTAGGGACGTGTTCAGATATTTGTGAGCACTTTGGCCGCTCCGAAATATCTGATGGCGACTGTACCTAGGTAACATTGGTGAGCTGTGATGTTAGTTATTGCTTTTCAGCTATCATATGTAGTAAAAGGTTTATCATCAAATTGTCGACACTCACTTCGTCGAATTTCACTTCAAAGTCAACGTTTCATGTATTTTCATTTCTTCGACAATTCAGTTCCTGGAATGGTCATTCATTCATTTCAAGTAATTTTAAATCGTGTATTTTTACTTGTCGGATGATTCATTTAATAGTTGAATTATGTCATGGAAAACGTTTTGTGATTTATTGTTTTAAGTATTTTTAATAATTATTAAAAGGATTATTATTTAAATTTAGGACATACACAGTTATCTATGGCACCTAACCTAACCTAAACCTAACCGCCAGCGTGTCGACGTCACCCCCTGCCTATAGCCTATTTCCACTCTGAGGGACTCAACCCTAACCTACTTATTTTTTTGGTTATTTTGTAATGTTGAAATAAAATTTCGAACATATGAAATTCGTTGTTTTGTTATTCTGCCATTTAAAATTCATACAAAATGAATGTTTACCTACGTTTAAGACGAAGAATTTGCAATACCCTTACAGGGTGTCATGTTTTACTATATAGACTGTAAGATATTTAAGAGTCCGCAGTAAGCTCGATTCTACATACAAACGTAGTTACGCTCTCATTTTAAAACGACTTGTTGGATTGTAACGAAACTTTGCATATACAATGACATGAGGTATATCTATGTCTGTAATTAGTTTATGTAGCTTCAGATACCAAAGTACCTACTATAGACATAGATATACCTCATGTCAATGTAAATGCAGTTTTGTCACAATCCAACACGTAGTTTTAAAATGAGAGAGTAACTACGTTTGTATGTGAAGGTGAAATTCGGCCGAGCTTACTGCGGACTCTTAAGACCTGATGTAATGTCTACATGAGAGCAATAAAGTATTCTAAGTGAGTATCATTAATTGCCAAATAATATTCTTGGAATAGTTATTCTATGAAAAAATTAAAATTGGAATGAGTTGGTCATGAAATAAAATTACACCGAACAATAATTCGTGAACTAAATGTAACTTGAAACGTTTTCGATTAAATGAAATTCGATGAAAAGTTTGTCTACAAGGGACACCCGCAGTGAAAACATCAGATCCAACCACAAATCGGTGTTTGTAAGTACCTGAACTCCGATTTTTGCAAATAACGCTTTATTTTATTAATAAAACCTGAAATTGATTTAACCTAAATAAAATCAAATGATCACGCATATATAAATAGTTATGGGTATAATTAGCTACTGACTTGGCGTTACTTATAAGCACTGTACATTTTGTTAAATACTATTTCCTTACGATGCCTACACGTGGCTTGAACTGCCGGTTATGTAGGATTGATCGGATTGTGGTACTTAATAAATAAGGAATATAATCAGCCTTTGTAGGACTGCATTGCGAAGTATATGAAGGCCGAAATAAAATCATTGTTTCGAGCAGTCATTGTATCGCGTACTCGGACCAAGAAAAAAAGACAGACGGAGCGTTACGAACAGTCTAGTGAAGCCAACCGGTTTTCAACCAAGCCCCATAAGTTTAGCACACGCTAAACAAATTAAATCGCACAAAACTATTCTATACTAACTATTCTATTGTTATTTAACTTAATTTGATTTAATGCACCTATGGGCTCTGTCTGGAATAAATAATTTTCATTTCATTATTTTCAAAACTCGAAATAAATGATCTTGACAGCATTGCGACACGTGCTGAAGAGTTTTGTGCAATTTTCTTTGTATATGTGTGCGTGAGCGTGTGCTAAACGTGATGTAGCTTGGTTTTGTTTGTATGTGGTTTGGCTTTTGGCTTCACTTGACTGTTCGTAACGCTCCGTCTGTCTTTTTTTCTTGGTCTGAGATCGCGTATGGCCGTTAATTGTCAACCACAAGTTACAGTGGGTATAAGTATGGCAAAGTCTAAAATTTAAAAAAACTAACGTATAGTTACCTACGTTCAAAATCTCTAAAATCTAAATACCTAAGCAACTAACACCTACCTACGAATAACCTAAGTTTAAAATACCGATTGGAGTAAATATCAACAGCTATTACACCTAAGTTTGATACGACACCAACATTTGAAATACCAACCAAATGGTCAAAATACCTAAAATTACCGCCGACAAAAAGTTGAAAAGCAAAAAATAATAAACCTTTTTTATTTAGTTTAATAACTAAGATCTTAAACTATTGTAATCATGCCTAAGTATATATTTTTGTAATTATTTTCAGTTTTTAATTAACCTTAATAACTAAGTTCTTCAATTAATCTAAGTGTACCTAAGTAATTTAAAGTCGGCGCCAAACAATCAATGAACAAAGATTACTCCAAACAAGTACAAGTTACACCAAATCAAATTCGGGCGTTCGGGTTGCTGTCTCGCTCACATTAACCATAACTTCGTGAACGCTCGGCATTCTCCGGCGATCACGATAATTATGTAATTAATTAATATGCTTGCTTGGCACCGACTCAAAATTACTTAGGTACACTTAGATTAATTTAAGAACGTATTTATTAAGGTTAATTAAAAACTCAAAAAAATTACAAAAATATATACTTAGGTATGCTTACAATAGTTTAAGAACTTAGTTATTAAACTAAATGAAAAAGGTTTTTTGCTTTTCAGCTTTTTTTTCATATTTTCTGTCAGTTGTTAGTCACCCACTAGATCCACTAGATTGCAGAACGATTAGATATTGATTGATACATGAAAAATTACGGAAAATGACTGAACACAGTATTAGTGTATTTAAAACTCAAAAAGGTGGTTACATACAAAGTCGACGTGAATGGTTTTGAGTATGGAAAAAGTCGTAAATACAATAACAAACTGTATTGGGAGTGTGAATTTAAATGAAATGATTTATACATGTGCAAAGCGCGGTTAACGACCAATGTATTTACAGATGTCGAATGGGTATCTGTGATATCATCAGCTGTGGAACGTAAAGGAAGGTAATAAAGTACCTAGTAACCTAACCTAGTAAACTAATAACAAAGTATAGTATTTTTTTTAAAAGTCGGATCTGACGCTTCGCCGGTCGCTGCGGCGGAAAGCTCGCTCCGCTCGCGCGCTGTAGGTCGCAGATCTACCTACTTAACACTTCACGCTTCGCTATATTACGTTAGTTTTTAAAAATTTAGACATTGCCATACGTACCCATTTTAAGCTTTCGGCATTTTGAATATAAGTGAAAAAAAAACATTAGGTACCTATTTCGATTTTAGTGATTTTGAACGTAGGTTATTTTATGTTAGTTTTTAGGGTACCGTAGCCAAATGGCAAAAAAAGGAAACCTTATGGATTCGCCATGTCTGTCTGTCTGTCTGTCTGTCCGTCCGTATGTCACAGCCACTTTTTCCGAAACTATAAGAACTTTACTGTTGAAACTTGGTAAGTAGATGTATTCTGTGAACCGCATTAAGATTTTTACACAAAATAGAAAAAAAAAACAATAAATTTTGGGGGAAATGAAAAAGAAAATTTAGTTCCAGTTCTAAGTACGGAGAATACTTAGAACTGAAACTCAAAAATTTTTCTTATCAAACCCTTAAGTGTGGGATATCAATGGATAGGTCTTCAAAAATGATATTTAGTTTCCTAATCATTTTTTTCTAAACTGAATAGTTTGCGCGAGAGACACTTCCAAAGTGGCAAAATGTGTGTCGTCGTCCTCCCCCACCCCCCGTAATTTCTAAAATAAGAGATTGATGAAACTAAAAAAATATATGATGAACATTACTATGCAAACTTCCATCGAAAATTAGTTTTAAAACGAGATCTACCTAGTAAGTAGTTTTTATACGTCATAAATCGTAAACCGCAATTTACCTTTCATTCAACGGATAATGGTACGGAACCCTTTGTGCGCGAGTCCGACTCGCACTAGGCCGGTTTTTTTTTTAAATTTTAGACATTGCCATACGTACCCGTTACAGTATTGCAGCAAACAAGTTTCGCTCAAAATACAAACCGTAGCTATTGTTGTAGGTACTAATGCCTCAGGATTTAAGATATACGAGTATCTAAGCATATTCAAATAATTCTCACCAGCAGTGTTTATAATATTATTGACTTGAATATTTTATTGTATTTCGGTTATCAAACGAATGACCAAACACACGAACGCAACGCTTTTATTTAACAATGCGTAATTGGTAATACACGTAAAAAAGCTCCAACTACAACGGAAATAAATAAAATAAATAACCCAGCGGAACAAGCTGGTAAATGAGATGGCCAGACTTGCTCGCCTTTCAAGATGTTTGGCAGTAAAAGCAAGCTAGCAGTGAAAAAAGAACTTAGGAAAGAAGACGCTAAAAAAATAAATTAAAATTGATAAAAACTTTATAAAATCACTTGTAGATATAGATTTTTAGCAGAAATGCATCACCCTTGTAGAGCGGTAGAGCGAAGTTTCGAGATCAAGCAGCGGCAGAGTTTGCTTCTTAAGCTTTTCAGAAATATTAAAGATAAGTAGACTATAAGGGACGTCGCACACGCCGACTCTTTGCAGGGAAATAGTCGCACACGGAGACGTGTGCGACGTCCCTAATGGTTACTTGTCTCCGTATGCGACCTCCCTAATGGTTACTTGTCTCCGTGAACCTTATAAGTAAGGGAGAGGACCAAATTCTTATATTAGCCATACAATTATATGGTAAATTTTTGTGTCACAACGGAATTTTTTAACTACTACCGATTAACCAGGCTAACTGGCCAAGAATGTGGTCCTCACCCATAAAATGCATCAAATATTCAGTTGATCACAGAATACTCGTGAAACTAACAGTATATGCGCTCAATCTTACAACCTCCACGGGGATTATATTTCAAATACAGTTTGTAAAAAATATTATGCTTAAACGTTTTAATAAATAAAGATAACTCGTCACCAGTTCCACTTGCACTTCACACGTTACCACTGAAAGCACATTTCCTTTCAATCTTGACTATTACTGCAATTCGACACTGACTCCTGAGGAAAACCCGCCAAGTCCATTTAAAGCGAGACGATTTGATTCACAGCAATCTCATGCATAATAAATAGGTATTGAACTTGGCGCCGATCAGTTGTTATATCATTCCGAGAGAGCGTTGGAGGCTGCTTCCAGTGTTTTTACAATTCCACGGCACTGCGACGATTCTGGAGCTATACTGAGGCAACAGCCAGCGCTGCAGCTCCTCCTCGAAGGTGGCGAGCAGCCCGCCGCGCCCGCGCTCGTGCCCGCCTCCACGCCCGCGCCCGCGCCCGCCTGCGCGCCCGCGCCCGCGCCCGCCTGCGCGCCCGCGCCCGCCTCCACGCCCGCGCCCGCGCCCGCCTGCGCGCCCGCGCCCGCCTGCGCGCCCGCCCCTGCCCCGCCGGCGGCGCGGCGCGCGCGTCGGCTAGCTGCCGTCACAGTACGCCGTCGCGAACGGCGGGTCCAGCTGCGGGTCCTGTAGCGGCCGCAGCAGCCGCGCCGACGTCCAGTAGTAGAAGATCTTGGCTCGGAACCCTTCCCCGCGGCGTCGGAACGAGTCCTCCGCGAAGCGCGCCGCCGCGCACTCGACTCGGATCTTCCGCTGCGGGCCTTGGAGCCCCTCCGGGGGCTCGACCACCTCCCGGGCGGCGCTGGACGCGCATGCGCAGGGCGTGGCCCGCTGCACCGGGCGCCGCCGCAGGCAGTAGGGCCGGGTGAAATCCCGCTCCGCCGGCGGCCGCTCCGAGAGACACCGAATAAACTCTAGTGTCGGATGCCGACGCAGCGCGCCTAAGTATGCCGAGCGAAGCGGCATATCCAGGTCCAGAACTTCTAGTTTGGGCATAGTGGCCGCTAGCCGAAGCACTCCTTCGGGCGTCACGCGGCAGCGCCAGGCTTCCAGCACTCGCAGGTGCGGGAGCCGAGTCGCTAACGACGTTATGTGCTCGTCACCGAACGCCGAGCCGCTTACAGCGAGCTCCTCTAGGCCTGCGGGTAGTCTTGAGAGCACGTCCCCCAGGCAGGTGCGGCGCACCATGACGGCGCCCGTGACGTGCAGGCGCCGCAGCCCCGCCGGCCGCGTGGCGCGCAGCGCGTCCTCCGCCGACATCAACCAGCACGAGTACAACTGCAGAATCACCAGGTTGGCGCAGTCTCCGATGGCTTCGTACATGTGGGCGCGTAAATCAGCGCAGCGGAGGGTCAGCTCCGTTAAATGGTCCTTGCGGGCGCGCAGCAGCGCTAACAGGCGCGATGGTGGCGTGAACAGTGCTTCACCGAACATGTGCAAGCCGCGGAGCTGGCAGCGCTCGGCTGCGGGGAAGCGGGCCGTGTAATTGTTTACAACTAAGGACTGCAGACGCTCAGCCACGAGCGAGTCGGACACGTCCCGCGCCGCGCACGCTGTGAACACGTCGAGGTGCTTCAAGTTGGGCAGCGCACCGAGCAGCGCGATCTCCTCATTCGAGAACCTCACGCCAGAATGGCAGGACAGCTCTCTCAGGTGCTTCATGCGCACTGTAGCCTTTAGGAGTGAAGGAATTGAACATTGCAGGCCGGTGGTGACGATGAGAGCCCGTAGCGAGTTGGGCAGACGGGGGAGCTGCACTCTGCAGTGGATGGAGGCGGCGCGGCGGCGGATCAGCGCGGCCCAGCGGCGGTTGACGCGCGCGGCGCCGGCCACCAGCTCGCTCGCCGGCAGCCGCTCCAGGATCAGCAGCAGCACCTCGTCCGGCAGCCTCTCGATGCACATGGGCCGCCGCGCCGCTGCCAACGCGGCGCGGTGGGCGCGGCATTGTGGACAGTAGATGCCCATGGGTTTTTACTATCGTACCACCAGTGATTCCGTCGCTCCAAGCGACTCGGAAGATTTAATATTAATATTGGTTGGACATGGTCTCCGCTCCGTGTTTGTGCTAAAGCACTGGTGTTACTTCGCGTCGGCTGGCGTGCAGTTTGCCATGACTGGTCATCGCCACCTGGAAACAATATAAAAGACCGTGTTCATTGCGCGTAATACAGACAATATAGTACCCTACGCATACCGGCACTATGCACTGAGAATCCAATAACAACTTACCTTTACCTGTGTCGAGCTAACTCCGAAAGCTAACTGATCGTAATTTTCCCAGTTAATATGGGACTTTCTTATAAACCCGTGTAAACATCCGAACATCACCAATTCACCACAGACTAAGTAATACATCACTTTTTAAAAGTGTCGGTGTTTCATTCAGCGACATTAAAGCCAGCTCAGACATTGACTTACTACGAGTAGGTACCTACTTGCTAGGCATTGTTATTTTTAGTAGCCAAGTGAAATTACTTACTGGACTTTTATAACCGGCCGGAATGAAAAGGGTTAATAGGTACGCAATACTTTTTTTATATACAAAGATGGTGGCAAACAAGCATGTGGCCTACCCAGAGCTTACCTGATGGTAAGTGGACACCATAGCCTGCAACAGATGCAAAGGAGTCACATGCTCATGGACAACCCTTTATTGATGACTGGCTTCCGCCCTCGACTTCGTCCGCGTGGACCCGGATAAAAACTATCCTATATTTTAATCCAGGCTATAAACTATCTTCGTGCAATATTTCATTCAAATCGGATTAGCCATTTAAATGTGAATGAGTAACAAACATCTAAACATAAAAAAACTTTTGCATTTATAATATTTGTAGCAGAGTTATTCAAATAATATTTTATCTAAATAATTATTCGAATAAACAATCATTCCTTAATAAATTATTAGCGAATGATTTTTTTGCGAATAATCATAATCATTTAATTCGGATACTTGTCCATATTTGTTAGTAGCGTACAGAAAAACTTAATTCTAGTGTTAGTAATTACATACAATTCATTATTGTTCAATTACAATTAGTTATAAATTATTTATTTATAATTATTAATTATGGGCTCATGCAGCTTGCTCCATCGCCTCATGAGTGGACAGTCTATTCTGCAGGATAAATCATTCGGTTGCATTTTCAAATAATAAATGAATTTTATTCGAATACATACCACGAATAATACACACACAAATGTTCAGTTCATCGTTTCCATCATTTTAAAATTATTTCATCAATTTATTTAAGGTGAATGGATATGTTTTGTTGAATGTAGTGGTAATAACATACATATAATATTTGCAACTGTTCACTTCGTTTCAAGATCGCATTTATTTACCTCTCGTGTTTGTATTCTTAAAGAATAAAGATAAAGATGCTAAGTTTTATTAAGTGAAGTTTCCTAGATTTTTAGATATAAGCACAATATAACATTTCGCTTCATCGTATTATCGTATATTGTCATAATAATTCAAAAATCAAAGATATATGCTGCGTTCAATGCTTTTGGCAAAGAAGGTATGCTGTATATTTTAGTGCAGAATGCAAAGTGCAAACTTGCCATTAATTAGCAACTCGAGCGTATTTTAGGGTCAAGGGATGGTATCGTAGGTATCCGACCAGAAAGAGACGGATATATGAAAGAGCGAGAAAACCACGTAACTTATCTTTCTTATCAGTTGGGACAGTATTATGTCAGTTTAGTCATGTTCATTACTTAGTAATTAGTCACCCGGATACTTCGGTTTGATCCAGTCGCCAGTTACTGTGTAGTTGCGTATTACTTCACGCATAGCTGTGTGTATATAAAAATGAGTGATGATGACAATAATTTTCAACGCAGTACAGATAACTCGTTAAACTCCATGGACTTGAGTGAAAAAAGTTATACTGCACCACTAGTACCAGAAGATCAAACCAAACCATCATTAACTATATTAGATGGTACTTTTTTCACAATTTATTCAGAAGCTCTTAATGAAAAAAGTGTTGTAGCAACCTGTGTAAAGTGTTCACCCAAACTTGACAAAATAAAAGGACTTTCAAATTCAACATCGAATTATATCAGTCATCTTAAAAGAAAACACGGCGAGGAAACTTTGGCAGAGTACCATGCATACGCATTACAAAAAAAACGCCGTAAACGAAATGACACATATAAATAATAAAAAACAAATACAACTAAAGAGGCACGTAGGTAGTTATTTTATAAGCTAATTATTCGACAATATTATTCGCGAATAAATTATTCGTGGAATATTTAATTAGCGAATAATTTATTTGCCTAATTTCGAATAAGAATAATCATTCTCAATCGTTATTCGTCCTTCGTGTAAATTTTGCCATCTCTGATTAGTAGGATGATGTGGATGCTACTCTCTGGAAATTGATAATTTAGTAGCAGAGCAACTTCTACAAATACAAACAAACAAAAACAGACAACTCTTTTGTTTTGCTTTTTTTTAATTACCCCCAGCTGTGTTTTTATTGTTGTCTGCTGTCTACAGCTAAATAATGGCCAAACACTTGAAGCCGACCATTTGGCTGTTTTTGTTATCTTTAAGTTGGGTTGTAATACAATAATGAGTCGGAGCAGCCTGCCGTGTCCTGTCAGTTTTATGTTATGATACCTATTGTTCTTTTTTCATTCACAGTTCGAGCAAAGAAGGATGATCATTGTCAAGTGCCTTCATAAAAGTTTCCCATTTGACTTTTATGTGATAGTTTAAGTGTTCATTAGTTAAATGGTTTTCGTTAAGTAGGCAACAGCTGTCAAGAATGATGTGAGGGCCAAACGACTAAATACTGAAACCAGTAAATTCTTCCAACTGATGTTTGCTACACAAATTACAAAATGAGAAACTCACAGAATTCTGGCTATGTGGTTAGGTAAGTATAAGTTATTCCAAGCAACTACTCTTGTGTATAAAATACACGAAGCTACAAGTATGACAGCGCAATTTACAACTTGCAACCAATTGTGTTTTTAGTTAATGAAGTGGTCGGTTTAGAAGTGGTAACTTTTAGCTAATTATTTAACCTAAAAACTGCATGAAAATTCAATCTATCAATCATTTACTCCCCAATAAATGTATTAATACTACTATTTTTGCACCTAGATTTTATTTGTCAGTAATTGATTTCTAGTAAGGTGAGTTGTGAATCCATGGCATGATATGTCAATGCAACTATGTTATAATTGCAATACTATAAGTATAAATAAGTGGGTTAATTTTAAAAGTAAGTATCACATATGTGTTACTAGATCGCTCATCAGTTTTAGTCAATCTAACTAATTGATTTTCAGATACATATTGATCTGAAATTATCTGAGTGTAGGACACCTTTTACTTTCGTCCAATGCAACATGCACTCACAGGATTGATTACAAGGTGGTTGGTCCTATGGTGTAAGGAAAATGAATGTCCATTCAATATTTATTGAGTTAGATGCACCTATACAGAAAACATTTCATTCCTAGTAGTACAGGAATTAGGTGGGTAAGTAACAATGATGATGAAGTCATAGTTATACAAATAATTACTCATATAAATGCCTAGTACCAATGTTTTTGTACGCCAATTGGCAAAACATATTGCAACACGAAGAATTGTAACATCTCTGTATTTATGCAGCCATCACCTATGTTTCACAAATAAAACACTTTTGACTTTGACTTTGACTTTTATCTTTTTCACAAAAATCTCGCACACATTTCAGTAGAGATCTTCCTAATGCTACAAATAAAGTATAATGTTCCATAAACATGTAACCACAATGTTTTCAAGTCACAGATACACGTTTTGGAAATATTATGTATTACCCATATTTCTGCCTTTAAGTGCATAAGGGCAGAGGCAGTGGCTTTGACTGCCATATATACGCGACCACAATATTTTTTTTCATCCACTAGCATAAGTCACCATCCACCAAAAACACACAAGAATGTTGCACAATAGGCATAACAAAAAATACATCGCAATTAAAAAAGGTCAATAATAAAAACACGCAAACGAAAATGAACACCGAAGATTTACGCTAATAAAGAAAACGAATCAGTAATAAATCGTGTTAGTCACCTGGTGTTTACCGAGTGCTCAGATTCCACAATTCAGCAAAATCGTGATTATTTACAAATGAACACTGCAAAATCAGCACATTGCAGGTTAGCATTTATCAGATGACGTTGACAGATGTCTTTGCCTTGACAGAGCAGTCCAAATTGTACTTATGAACCCACTCACGGCAAAAATGGCTATAAATAATAATATAAAAATAATTTTAAATATTCTTATCTTTTCATTCTTACTTTTATTAGTTTTTACACTACTCAGCTACTACGAACCAGCTATTCAACGTTTTCGTATTTTTTATTTCTTATTATGTTGTGACTGTCACTGACAGCTGTATCAGCTGACTGTCATCACTGTCATTTACTCCAGTTCCTGTTTTCACTTACAGGTTAATTTGTGAGCAGTTACGCAAAATAGTTTGCAGAGTACTATGAATATATAGAGAATAGTTTGTTTACGAACGGGTATGCGTGGGCTGACGTTCAGCATGCTGCGGAGCCGCGCGCGGCTGTGGCAGCCGGCGCGGAGGCTGTGCTCGCGGCCGGAGCCCGCCGGTGCCATGCCTGCGTTGCCTGGTAAACCCCAGTCTTTTGTATGTTGATAAGATGCAGCTTGAGTTCAGATTGGCGTTTATAATTTAGGGCTTCTAGTCAAATGCAGGTTATCTATGTTGTATCGATCCAACAACAACGACAGATTCGTTGGAATGGCAACAAACTATATTCTACCTTTTTTTTTCTTTTTTTATATAGGAGGCAAACGAGCAGTCGAATCGCCTGATGGTAAGCGATAATCGACGCCCATGGACACTTACAACACCAGAGTTGTTTCAGAGTTGTCTGAAAGTAATCTTTCTTTTCAGCATATTCAAAGTTATAACAAATTTAACATGACCACTGATCGTTTTCACAAGCACTTCCTTCAAAAATTTCTGTGGAAAAAGAATCATATAAGAAATGAAACATTTTTGTTTTTAACTTTTACTGCTAACAATCTTTTTACCATCCTTATCTTAATATCTCCACAGTTGCAGACCCAAAGTTAATCGAAGTGCACTCAACCTGGCCGGCAACAGAGCAACCAGAGCTTCGAGCAGCCACAGTACAGGGCATGCAGGTGCTGCCGGACTTTGTCACAGAGGCAGAGGAGACGGCGCTGCTCGCTGAGCTGGAGCCCATGCTTAAGAGGATCCGATATGAGTTCGACCACTGGGATAATGTAGGTTCATTCATTTAAACAAGAGGTATATAAAAAAACACTCCTGACAAGGTCAAAGCTCTTTAGAAAGAAAGAAATATATTTATTTGGTGTGATATCATGTTACATGTGTGTCTTACAATTGGAATTCACCAAAATGGATTTAAGAACTTATATAACTAATTAGTGCTAATTAATAATAATTCCCGAGTGTGGTGTTATAATTTCACCACCCCCTTTCTTCCCGTGGGTGTCGTAAGTCGACTAAGGGACCAGGGTTGAAGTGTGTTGTGGGCGATGGGCTAGCAACCTATCACTGCAATATCACATTTTGTCGATCTTTTATACCCACATGTATGCTAAAAGTGGCACTGGAATATATGTTTCATGTGCTCTGCCTACCCCTTTTGGGAATAAAGGCGTGAATGTATGTATGTATGTATAACTAATTAGTTTCAGAGGCACAGACATTACTTACAAACAATAATAAATTTAACTAATTTACATGTATCTTTCATACTCAAGTGTGACAGTTCATTATGATAATGACATAACCAACCCAACCTATCCTTAACCCTATCTGTGGCACATACCCCAGCGCCACGGCCTCCTGTGGCATGTTTCGGAACCCTCCCTGGCCTCGAGGCAAGGGCGCGGCCTCGCCGCGAGGCCACCTCACTCAAGGTGAAGGCCGCGCTCAGCGCCGAGGCCACGGCTGAGGCCGACTGCCAATTTATACGTCATGTTGGTGACGTCGTAGTGTTTGATTAGTAGATTACTTTGTCGTTATCGTCAGAGATACGTTTCTAAGTTTTTCGGCACACCGATACAAATGATCAGTATTATTTCGTGTGGCGTTGTCACAGGATTTTTCACTATCTACATCTATTGGTTCTTAGTATAGCAGAAATAGCTTTATTATTTTATTATTATCATAGATTTTTTGTGTTTATTAATTTGTACCATCTTGTGCCTTAACCAATGATGTACCTATGTACTAAACTCCTGTTAACACGTGTAGCTAGGCTGTTAGTGTTAGTCTAAAGAATAAATAAAATATATTAACCAGCGAACGAAAAAACCATAGATGTCTAAGTAGCGCCGCAAAATAGCCCCACGGAATAGGTGCCATTGCATTATGGGGGCGGGGTGTCGAAACGATGCCAGGCAGCAGTTTAGATCGAACATGCGCATACCGGGTTTTAGGCACGTGTTTGGGTAGAAATTTGTAAGGAGCTCGCATGCTATGTTTTTTTCATTCGCTGATATTGACATATTTTCTTGTCAATAGAGGTGTGGACGAAGTGATCTGTCCGCCTAGATACTTTTGCTGTTCACTGGTTATTTAAAAACTCTGCAATGCTTTAAAAGTCGGTAATGCACATGTGCCTTTCGTGTCTTTTTTTATCAAACTAGGTGCCCGCGCATCTTCGCCCGCGTCTTACTTACAGAGCACCCGCGGCTCCGCGGGGTATTATATAGCCTACGGCTACGTCCACCCTGAAGACCCCGGCGAAAATAAAAAGAAAACCACTCCCTCTTCCTCTTTATAATATTACTAGCTTTTGCCCGCGACTTCGTCCGCGTAGATCTTGTTGCCGTCTTAGAAAAATGATTGCTATTAAATGATTGTAGGCGGAACCTTATTTATAGCTGCCCTTAACAAAGTTCTACCATCTTAAGGGATGAATCCGAGATAAAAACTATCCTATATCCCCAAATTCCGTCCTCAAAATGTCAAACCTCCCATTAAGCTTACTGGAAATGCCTGGGCCAGGACCAATCAACAAAAAGCAGACATATTTGCCAGACATTTAAGCCAAGTATTTACTCCTAATGAAATCCTCCAATTGAGGAGCGTGTCAAAGGAGACTCGTTCCAAACATCATCAGCAAACTACATCAAACCTGCTTATAGTCAGAATGACTGATTGCAGATAAAAAGGAAGGAAAAAAAATCCTCAAATTAGGGTCTCAAATTATCTGTATGGAAAATTTCATCTAAATCCGTTCAGGGATTAAGCGTAAAAGGTAACAGTGCGATGAGTTCATTAGTTTAAATTGAAAACTGTTTTTACACATATGAATATCTTAAAAAATATCAACAGACGTTTCAGCTTAAATTGTATATTTTTCATAATGTATTAGAGAAAGCTACATTACTGAAAATAGTTTTGAAAGCAAACGTAATCTAATGCTAAAAGACGTAGAACTTTCAATCTCCATCCGCCTTCCCATTTAACGGTGTTAGAGAATATTATTATTCTAATTAACCAAAAAAATAATAATTTTTAATTAACAAAATAATCCGCACCTACTTACTACTACTACTTACCTACCTTTCGGTTCTGGGAGCATCCCAGTTCTAACCTAACCTAACCTACATTTCTGGTAGCTTTTCGGCTCTGTAAGGGTTGTGGTTCTAACTTAACCTAACCTACTTTTCTGCTAGCAGTCTGATTATGTATGACCTATACATACTTCCAACCCTTTTTAACCTCCGTAGAGGATGAATTTTAAGAAACGCTGTAATTAGTTTCCTAGTTTTTAACCGAAGTTACAGATCCCTTATTTTAAAATTGTCTTGTTCCCCGTACAAACATCCAAGTCCTTATAGCCCATTTAGGGGGTAACCCTTATGGAATCAATTTAAAATAGTCTAACAGAAGTTACAAATCCCTTACTTTAAAAATGTTTTGCTCTCCATACAAACTTTGAACCCCCTTTTAACCCCCTCAAAGGTAGAAATTTCTAAAACGCTAATAATTATTTTTTTGTATTCATATAAGTAATCTTTCTACAAAGTTTCAAGTCTCTAGCTCAAAAAATAAAGTTCCCTCTACACAAACCTTGCACCCCTATTTAACCCCCTTAGGGGTGTAATTTTCTAGAACGCTGAAAGTACTTTTTGTGTTTTTTAATAAGTAATCTTTCTACAAAGTTTCAAGTCTCTAGCTAAGAAAATATTTTTTTCCCCATACAAACCTTGCACCCCTTTTTAACCCCCTTAGGGGTGAAATTTTCTAAAACGCAGAAATTACTTTTTTGTATTCTAATAAGTAATCTTCCTAGAAAGTTTCAAGTCTCTAGTTCTAAAAATAATGTTTCCCCCATACAAACATCGCACCCCTATTTAACCCCCTTGGTGGAATTTTCTAAAATGCTGAAAGTACTTTTTTGTATCTTAATAATAGTAATCTTCCTACAAAGTTTCAAGTCTCTAGTTCTTAAAATAATGTTTCCCCAATACAAACTTTGCACCCCTATTTAACCCCCTTAGGGATGGAATTTCCTAAAATCCCGTCTTATCCCTTGCCTACGTCATAAAAGGAAGTTCTGGTCTAAATTTCAAGTTTCTAGTCTCAGTAGTTTCGGCTGTGCGGTGATGAATCAGTCAGGAAGTCTTCTTTTATATATATATAGATAAGTTGTTTAGAGATAATGATGATGATAGAGACAATATAGGTTTTTTAATACCACGTCGGTAGCGAACAAGCGTACGGGCCGCCTGATGGAAAGTAGCCTATGGACGCTTGCAACTCCAGTGGTGTGACATGCGCGTTGTCGACCCTAACATGAGAAGAACTAGGTATACCAAGAGGCGGGTTGTGCGCTTATTTGCCACCGGGTATCACATTGCAGGCGATCCAGGGCTACCGCGAGACAGAGCGCGGCCAATGGAGCCCCGCGAACGAGGCAGTCATCTCGCGCATGCGCGCCGTGTTCCCCCGTGAGGGCACCGACTCGCGCATGCTGCCCAGCGCGCATGTGCTGGACCTAGCCGCGGCGGGGCATATCAAACCACACATCGATGCCGTGCGGGTGAGTTGCTCCACCAGCCTAGTTCAACGAGCGAGGATAGCATGGGAGTGGAGTCACTCTACAGACGAATCATCGAACAGTGTCTGTATGTAATGCTGGTCTGGTGAGTTACTCTACCAGCATAGTTCAGCCAGCGAGGTTAGTATAGGAGTGGAGTCACTCCACAGACGATTCATCGAACAGTATGTAATGCTGGCCCGGTGAGTTACTCTACCAGCGTAAAGCGCGCATGTGCATGCTGGCCTGATGAGTTACTGGAGTGTATCTGCGCATACGCGCCGCGCCCCCACCCCAATCAGTAATAAATCAGCTGCCCAACGTACCGGTTGTTTCTTTCCGCAAACACCTTAATGGCGGACGAGGATTGCGGTTAAATTGCAGTAACGGTAGTGTGTCATATTCAAAATGTCGGCAACGAAGGTTTTAGGTGTTCTTGGAGTGTTCGAACATAAATCACAGGACTGGGGTATTTATTACAGTCGATTGGTCCAATTTTTTAAGTTGAATAGTGAAATTAAGGAAGACCAAAAGTGCGCCTTGTTGTTGACACATCTAGCGGACGACACTTACCGGCTTGCAAAAACTTTAGTGCATCCACGCACATTAGAAACGATAAAGTACGAGGAGCTGATCGCAGAGTTTGACGGCCATTTCAAACCGAAACGTTGCATTTTTGCCGATAGGGCAAAATTTTATGAAGCAAGAAGGGCAGCGGGAGAAAGTGTCGAGGAGTGGGCGGCTCGTGTCAGAGGACTCTCAATCCACTGTGCATTCCAATCGTCACTCAAGAAACTCATTACGGATAAATTTGTGCTCGGGTTGAGTGCTGGCCCCGAGAAAGATCGTCTTTTTGCGAAAGCGGTTGAAATAGCCCAGCAGGCTGCTTGCGCGCGACAGGTGCGGGAGCAGCATGTGCAGGTGAAGGAGGAGCCGATGTACCGTGTTGGCGCAGTGCGGCGCGCTAGCGGCGGCGTCGCCGGCGCAGAGTATCCTCGACGTTGTGCGGTATGCGGGCCTAAAAAGCCATAGTGCGGTTCAGTGCAGATATAAGAAGTATAAGTGCCGTGTGTGCGGTGTAGTAGGCCACCTGTCGAAAGTGTGCACCAGTAAAGGTTCAACTCAATTACATAACATCGAAACGGTATCGGAGGTTCCGGCAGACGAGACGGGGCCGCTGGGGGCTCGCATAATTGTGAGGAGTGCGAACTTTACAACTTAAGGTCAGTTAAATATGCTCCAATTATGATTACTGTTAAATTAAACGATGTACAGTTAGAAATGGAAGTCGATTCGGGCTCAGGTGTTATGGTTATTTCTCAGGAATGTTATGCGAAAGATTTCTCAAACATAAAACTAAAAGAGGGTAATTTAAGAATGTGTCTGTATACGGGCCATAAAATTTCGCCGTTAGGCTATTTCAATTGCCATGTCACTTATTCGGGCCAAACTAAACCAATTAACATTTATGTGGTTGAGAATGGAGGGCCGGCATTATTGGGGCGGGATTTTATGACCGAATTTGGTGTATATCTCACCACTCATAACAATAGTATTACGTGTCACAATCAAAGTTCGAGTGAGGTACAGCAGCTATTAAACGAATATACGAATCTTTTTCAGGACGAACTTGGGAAATTTAACAAATTTCAAGTCGACTTACAGTTAAAAGAGGGGGCTCAGCCTAAATATTTTAAACCACGTACGATACCGTTCGCGATTAAAAAGAAAGTTGAGGACGAAATAGATAGGTTGGTCGGTCTAGGTATTTTAGTGCCCGTGACACATTCCAAATACGGTACCCCAATTGTACCGGTGTTAAAGGAAAACGGAAAAGTAAAAATTGCTGGCGATTTCTCCGTAACGTTGAATAGGGATCTTAAAGTTGATAAGTATCCACTTCCTCGTATGGAGGAAGTCTTTGCTAAAATAGGAGGGGGTGAGCATTACTCTAAATTAGACCTTAGTAATGCCTACAACCAGTTTGAACTCTCTGAGTCTTCTCGGGAGTTGACAACGATCTCCACTCATAAAGGCCTATTCAAATATACACGCCTTTTATATGGGCTAGCCAATGGGCCAAGTATTTGTCAGCGCGCCATGGAAGCATTACTGATAGGTATAGAAGGAGTCAGCTGTTGGCTCGATGACGTATGCGTCACGGGGCCGACGAGAGACGTACATCTGAGCAGATTGCGTAAAGTGTGTAGGTTTAGTAATGCAGGGTTGAGATTGCAGAGAGGGAAATGCGTATTTTTCCAAAAAAGTATAACTTATTTGGGTTACGTAATAGACAAAAGTGGCTTAAAAACGTGTCCAAGTAAAATAGAAGCCATAATTAAAGCCCCAGCGCCAGCGAATGTTAGTGAGGTAAAACGGTTTATAGGGGTTGTTAACTATTATAGGAATTTCGTTCCAAACACTTCTTCAATTTTAAAACCTATAAACGATTTATTGAAGGGGGTAGATTTTGAATGGGGAGAGTCAGCAGCGCGCCTTTGACAAAATGAAATCCGAGTTAGCGTCGGAGCACGTCTTGGCGCATTTTGACCCGCAGGCACAGCTGATCCTTTCGGTCGACGCCGGCCTGGGCGGGCTTGGCGCGGTTTTGGCGCAACGTGGCGCCGACGGTGTCGAGCGTCCTTTGGCCTTTGCGTCGCGATCGCTATCGGCTAGTGAAAAAAACTATAGCCAGATACAGAAGGAGGCGACGGCTATTGTTTTCGGAGTAAAACGGTTCCATATGTACCTATATGGTAGACAGGAACCATTTTTGCTAAAAACGGACCATCGGCCACTATTATCAATACTTGGAAATAAAGTAGGGATATCCGTCACAACGGCATCGCGGCTACAGAGATACGCGATTTTACTATCCGCATATAATTATACGGTGCAGTACATTAAAGGCGAGAATAACGTTGCAGATTTTTTCTCTCGTTCACCGATCAGCAGCAGCGATGATCTTATAGGAAACGATCATTCATTTCTTAAATTTTTGTACATTAGCTCAGCAGTGATCACGAATAAGGATATAACCCGGTACTTCAAACAATAATCAAGTACTACATGGAAAATGGTTGGCCGCGCAAGTTAACATGCACATCAATATTGTCATATTTTCGTTGCAAAGCGGATCTAGAAGTCGAGGACGGTTGCCTATTTAGGGGGCTTAGAATAATTATTCCAGAGGTACATAGATGAAAATGTTAGAAGAGCTCCATTCAACTCATTTAGGCATTGTAAAAACGAAATGTAACGCTAGAAGTAGAATGTGGTGGCCAGGAATCGACGGCGATATCGAACGCTGGGTAGGCAGCTGCGGCGCTTGTGCCGCTACGCGTGCGGCGCCGCCGCGCGCGCCCCCCGCGCCCTCCGGCCCCCCGCGCCCTCCGGCCCCCCGCGCCCTCCGGCCCCCCGCGCCCCCCGCGCCGTGGCCGCGCCCCGCCGGCGCCTGGCAGCGGTTGCACATTGACTACATGACGATAGGTCAGCGCGATTACCTCATAGTGATAGATGCGTATAGTAAATGGCTGGAATGCATTTTAATGGACCGCCGTACCACCACTCGAGCGTTGATAGAAAAACTTAGACCTTTGTTTGCAGTGTTCGGATTGCCATTCACGATTGTATCTGATAACGATCCAAAGATAAGCTCTCTAGAATTTAAAAGTGTATGTCAATCAAATGGAATCCATGTTATAAATAGCCCTATCTATCACCCGTCTAGCAATGGACAAGCCGAAAACTCTGTAAAAAATTGCAAAAAGATGATTAAATGTATAATTAAAGAAAATTATAATGTAAATGAGATAACAGACAAGTTATTTGAATTTCTTTTCACCTACCGAAACACGGTTCATTGCTCGACCAGATCTTCGCCGGCTGAATTGATGTTCGGTCGCAAGTTACATGGTAGATTGGATATGGTACTACCATACCCAAATCAAAAAAAGAAACGACTTGTAACAATACAACACATGAACTACCCAAATGATTATGTTTGGTTAAAATGGTTTGTCGCAAGGAGAGAAAAATGGGTACTAGGGACAATTACACAAACAAAAGGAAATCGAATGTTTGAAGTGTTTGTAAATGATTATAACGAGACTTGTGTAAGACATTTAGATCAGCTAAGAAAATATTCTGGTGATGTTATTTCCGCATCAGCTAATTCGGGAGGGGAGAAAGAGGCCGCCTATTCGCCACCTCCACGCCTGGCGCCCTCGACTCCAGCAGCGTCTCCAGACACGGAGGCTCATGCTGAGGAGCCATCTAATGAACAATGGTTTGAAGCCCAGTCTGACGGAGATAACATGGCGCCAGAATCAGATTGCTCGGATGTTCCAATGCAGCGAGTACTTAGGCCTAGGCTTAGGAAAATAAATTATAAAGTGTAAGTACTTACTTACAAATAAATATTATCTATTGTTTTAGGTTAACAAACTAAAGGCGGAGAGATGGAGTGTATCTGCGCATACGCGCCGCGCCCCCACCCCAATCACTAATAAATCAGCTGCCCAACGTACCGGTTGTTTCTTTCCGCAAACACCTTAGTTACTCCACCAGCTTAATAGTTCAGTAAGCGAGATTAGCATTTTTTCTTCGAATTTAACGGACCAATTTTCTGAACATACGTGTTAACTTGTCTGTCTCTCGTCAGTTCTGTGGCGGCGTGATCGCGGGCCTGTGCCTGCTGTCGGACGCCGTGATGCGGCTCCAGCACGAACAACACAAACACCTGGGGCTTGACGCACTGCTGCAGCGGCGTGCGCTCTACATCATGAGGTACAGACACTAGACACGTGTGTCTCGGCTGTCTCAGTTGCAGCACGAATAACACAAACATCACCTGGGGCTGGACGCGCTGCTGCGGCGGCGGGCGGTCTACATCATGAGGTGCAGACACTAAGAACATGTGTCTCGGCTGTCTCAGTTGCAGCACGAACAACACAAACACCTGGGGCTGGACGCGCTGCTGCGGCGGCGAGCGCTCTACATCATGAGGTACAGACACTAGACACGTGTGTCTCGGCTGTCTCAGTTGCAGCACGAACAACACAAACATCACCTGGGGCTGGATGCGCTGCTGCGGCGGCGGGCGGTCTACATCATGAGGAACAGACACTAGGCACATGGGTCTCGGCTGTCTCAGTTGCAGCACGAACAACACAAACACCTGGGGCTGGACGCGCTGCTGCGGCGGCGAGCGCTCTACATCATGAAGTACAGACACTAGACACGTGTGTCTCGGCTGTCTCAGTTGCAGCACGAACAACACAAACATCACCTGGGGCCGGACGCGCTGCTGCGGCGGCGGGCGCTCTACATCATGAGGTACAGACACTAGGCACATGGGTCTCGGCTGTCTCAGTTGCAGCACGAAAAACAAAAAACCTGGGGCTGGACGCTCTGCTGCGGCGGCGAGCGCTCTACATCATGAGGTACAGACACTAGGCACATGTGTCTCGGCTGTCTCAGTTGCAGCAAGAACAACACAAACACCTGGGGCTGGACGCGCTGCTGTGGCGGCGGGCGCGATTCATCCTAATAGGAGAAAAAAGTGTCCCGAATGCCGTTCAAATATCTCGAGAAAAAGATTTAGCTACAACCTATTTAATGTTGCTTGTTAGAGAGAGAAAACACACATAATAAATGACAACCGTTTCATGTGAAGGTGCGTTTTGCGGCACATGGGGTGTGTGTGGTCTCTCAAAATCTTGCACACTTAACTTTGTGATTATTTATTCTTTCGTGTTCCTTTTTTCTTTATTAGACTACAATTTTAATCCTTTTTCGAGAAAATACAACATTAGTGATTATTTGATAGTGTCTAGTCTAGCTAGATTGTTATTGTCGTGTTTTGTTTGCAGCGGCGTGTCCCGCTACGAGTTCACACACGCCGTGCTGGGCGGCGAGGACAGCGCCTGGCGCGGGCGCCGGCTGCCGCGCCGGAGACGCGTGGCCGTCCTCCTGCGCAGCCAGCCCGGGCCTGGCCGGAACTAGGCTCGACCAGTCCGCTAGTTCACGCACGCCGTGCTGGGCGGCGAGGACAGCGCCTGGCGCGGGCGCCGGCTGCCGCGCCGGAGACGCGTGGCCGTCATCCTGCGCAGCCAGCCCGGGCCTGGCCGGAACTAGGCTCGACCAGTCCGCTAGTTCACGCACGCCGTGCTGGGCGGCGAGGACAGCGCCTGGCGCGGGCGCCGGCTGCCGCGCCGGAGACGCGTGGCCGTCCTCCTGCGCAGCCAGCCCGGGCCTGGCCGGAACTAGGCTCGACCAGTCCGCTAGTTCACGCACGCCGTGCTGGGCGGCGAGGACAGCGCCTGGCGCGGGCGCCGGCTGCCGCGCCGGAGACGCGTGGCCGTCATCCTGCGCAGCCAGCCCGGGCCTGGCCGGAACTAGGCTCGACCAGTCCGCTAGTTCACGCACGCCGTGCTGGGCGGCGAGGACAGCGCCTGGCGCGGGCGCCGGCTGCCGCGCCGGAGACGCGTGGCCGTCCTCCTGCGCAGCCAGCCCGGGCCTGGCCGGAACTAGGCTCGACCAGTCCGCTAGTTCACGCACGCCGTGCTGGGCGGCGAGGACAGCGCCTGGCGCGGGCGCCGGCTGCCGCGCCGGAGACGCGTGGCCGTCCTCCTGCGCAGCCAGCCCGGGCCTGGCCGGAACTAGGCTCGACCAGTCCGCTAGTTCACGCACGCCGTGCTGGGCGGCGAGGACAGCGCCTGGCGCGGGCGCCGGCTGCCGCGCCGGAGACGCGTGGCCGTCCTCCTGCGCAGCCAGCCCGGGCCTGGCCGGAACTAGGCTCGACCAGTCCGCTAGTTCACGCACGCCGTGCTGGGCGGCGAGGACAGCGCCTGGCGCGGGCGCCGGCTGCCGCGCCGGAGACGCGTGGCCGTCCTCCTGCGCAGCCAGCCCGGGCCTGGCCGGAACTAGGCTCGACCAGTCCGCTAGTTCACGCACGCCGTGCTGGGCGGCGAGGACAGCGCCTGGCGCGGGCGCCGGCTGCCGCGCCGGAGACGCGTGGCCGTCCTCCTGCGCAGCCAGCCCGGGCCTGGCCGGAACTAGGCTCGACCAGTCCGCTAGTTCACGCACGCCGTGCTGGGCGGCGAGGACAGCGCCTGGCGCGGGCGCCGGCTGCCGCGCCGGAGACGCGTGGCCGTCCTCCTGCGCAGCCAGCCCGGGCCTGGCCGGAACTAGGCTCGACCAGTCCGCTAGTTCACGCACGCCGTGCTGGGCGGCGAGGACAGCGCCTGGCGCGGGCGCCGGCTGCCGCGCCGGAGACGCGTGGCCGTCCTCCTGCGCAGCCAGCCCGGGCCTGGCCGGAACTAGGCTCGACCAGTCCGCTAGTTCACGCACGCCGTGCTGGGCGGCGAGGACAGCGCCTGGCGCGGGCGCCGGCTGCCGCGCCGGAGACGCGTGGCCGTCATCCTGCGCAGCCAGCCCGGGCCTGGCCGGAACTAGGCTCGACCAGTCCGCTAGTTCACGCACGCCGTGCTGGGCGGCGAGGACAGCGCCTGGCGCGGGCGCCGGCTGCCGCGCCGGAGACGCGTGGCCGTCCTCCTGCGCAGCCAGCCCGGGCCTGGCCGGAACTAGGCTCGACCAGTCCGCTAGTTCACGCACGCCGTGCTGGGCGGCGAGGACAGCGCCTGGCGCGGGCGCCGGCTGCCGCGCCGGAGACGCGTGGCCGTCATCCTGCGCAGCCAGCCCGGGCCTGGCCGGAACTAGGCTCGACCAGTCCGCTAGTTCACGCACGCCGTGCTGGGCGGCGAGGACAGCGCCTGGCGCGGGCGCCGGCTGCCGCGCCGGAGACGCGTGGCCGTCCTCCTGCGCAGCCAGCCCGGGCCTGGCCGGAACTAGGCTCGACCAGTCCGCTAGTTCACGCACGCCGTGCTGGGCGGCGAGGACAGCGCCTGGCGCGGGCGCCGGCTGCCGCGCCGGAGACGCGTGGCCGTCCTCCTGCGCAGCCAGCCCGGGCCTGGCCGGAACTAGGCTCGACCAGTCCGCTAGTTCACGCACGCCGTGCTGGGCGGCGAGGACAGCGCCTGGCGCGGGCGCCGGCTGCCGCGCCGGAGACGCGTGGCCGTCCTCCTGCGCAGCCAGCCCGGGCCTGGCCGGAACTAGGCTCGACCAGTCCGCTAGTTCACGCACGCCGTGCTGGGCGGCGAGGACAGCGCCTGGCGCGGGCGCCGGCTGCCGCGCCGGAGACGCGTGGCCGTCCTCCTGCGCAGCCAGCCCGGGCCTGGCCGGAACTAGGCTCGACCAGTCCGCTAGTTCACGCACGCCGTGCTGGGCGGCGAGGACAGCGCCTGGCGCGGGCGCCGGCTGCCGCGCCGGAGACGCGTGGCCGTCATCCTGCGCAGCCAGCCCGGGCCTGGCCGGAACTAGGCTCGACCAGTCCGCTAGGGGCCGAGCGAGGAGCGAGGCCGTTAAAAAGAGGCCTAACAGCAACACCTCCTAGGGAGAGAAAGCGTCATCCTGCGCAGCCAGCCCACGCCTGACCGGAACTAACCACTGTATGCCGTGTGCTTGTGATTGTTCTGGAATCGCAAGCGTCCATAGGGTACGGTGTCTGCTTACCATCAGGCAGACCGTGTGCTTGTTTGCCACCACCGTAGTACCAAAAAATAACCTGTAGTGCCGTTAAAAACCCTCGGCAAACTGTCGGTAGAGGCCGAACAGCAAAGCCTCGAAGCAGAGAGAGCGTCATACGGGCTTGTCCATATACGGATATTACGGCAGTTAAAGACCCTCCGCAAAGAGCGGCTACAGATATCCCTCCTACCAGACAATCGAACGGTCCGGACCGAGAGGGCTCTCAGATCAAAAGATGTACAGATTTTTCGTTTTCACTGTTTCTTGGTCTGCGGGACTGTTCGATTCCCTGTACTATTTTATGTAGGTATTTAAATGAAATTGACAGTATTGTGTGTTGTTTGTGTGATATTTGAAATTTTTACATATGGTGTTATTATTTAGAAAATTGTTAAATAAAATATTGAATTGTAAGAATAGCTTTATTTTTCCATTTCATCGAGTCTTAGGAACTATTTTATATACAGGATATGGCCTGGAATAGGAGCAAAAAAATAAACGGTAGATTATTGAGCTTGTGAGCAATTATCTCCTGGTGGTTACAACCACCAGAAGATAACTGAAAAAAAAAAATTTTTTTAAGAAAGCTTACGTGTATTTTTTACTCTTCTGTAGCTTTTTTATATTAAAAATACTCAAAAATACATCAAAATCACAAAACTCACAAAAATATCTTTTAAAAACAAAAATGCAAAAACTCTTATGACATGATGATACCTCAAAATCTGCATTGCCTGCTGTGCCATGACCTCGTGGTGCCATCCACCAACATACATTGCTTAGAGGTTATAACTTTGGATCAACAATTCTCCGAATTCAAAAAAAAAATTAAAATATTGGACACAAGGGGTTACTGCAAATGCTCTAAGGAAACTTACTTTTAAATATTTGCGGCTGTTACAGGCCACACACTGTATAAATATAATTTTCTATCAGAACAACAGAATATACACTGCTTGAGCATACATATGCATTTTACAGGTACTACGAATACTAACTATAGGTAAATATGCTGCATTTGACATATTGTAACGCACATATGCGTTCGCGGCACATGCCACCAGCCACCAGAGCACTCGGGACACACGAGGCGTTCTCCACAAGGAGCAACACAATGGAGCTCCCAACATCAACTTATATAACTAAATATATTTAATTCATCGTCAAAAAGCAGTGAAAAACAAAATTTATTAGATATGGGAATCCAACAGAAGTAATTCATTTGCCATGGTCTGAGGCGTCTTTGGAGCATCGTGTCGCGCAAATAAAAGTTTGAAGCACTTATTACGGCTGTAATTCAAAGCGCTATTGCTCGCGACCGATAACTAGCAAGCTGCCGTATGTGGAGGGGAGGGCCGGGCGCCGGGCGGGTCGCGCCTCGCGCCTCGGGACTCGCGACTCGCGACTCGCGCCTCGGGACTCGCGACTCGCGACTCGCGCCTCGGGACTCGCGACTCGCGACTCGCGCCTCGGGACTCGCGACTCGCGACTCGCGCCTCGGGACTCGCGACTCGCGCCTCGGGACTCGCGACTCGCGACTCGCGCCTCGGGACTCGCGACTCGCGACTCGCGCCTCGGGACTCGCGACTCGCGACTCGCGCCTCGGGACTCGCGACTCGCGACTCGCGCCTCGGGACTCGCGACTCGCGACTCGCGCCTCGGGACTCGCGACTCGCGACTCGCGCCTCGGGACTCGCGACTCGCGACTCGCGCCTCGGGACTCGCGACTCGCGACTCGCGCCTCGGGACTCGCGACTCGCGACTCGCGCCTCGGGACTCGCGACTCGCGACTCGCGCCTCGGGACTCGCGACTCGCGACTCGCGCCTCGGGACTCGCGATTCGCGACTCGCGCCTCGGGACTCGCGACTCGCGACTCGCGCCTCGGGACTCGCGACTCGCGACTCGCGCCTCGGGACGCGCGACTCGCGACTCGCGACTCGCGCGCGAGCAGCTAGCGCAGCTCGGCCGGCTGCGGCTTGCGCTCGTACAGCTCGGCATCCTCGAGCGTCTCCACCTCCAGGTACTCCACCTCGCCTTCCAGCTCCTCCGTCTCCATCATCAGCATCTCCGCGCCGTCGTCCGCCTCCTGCTTAATTATTAATAAGTGAAATCTTTTCGAAAAACCAAACTGCTTCTTTACAAATATTATAGCCTACTCGTATGTCACTCCTACGATTAGGAGGAATCCAACGACACCGCCAAACGGTTAAGGCTGCAGGGCGTGCCAAAGAATAAGACATACACATACATACATACATACATACGCTTGAAAAACATAACCCTCCTCTTCTTCGGCAGTCGGGTAAAAGAGGTACGGGTACTCTAGTGCCCGTGCCACTTTTAGTTTGGTCTTTTAGGACGATAGACGGTGAAGACACCCAAGTGAGTAGGCAACTTGAAGGTTTAGAAAACAAAAAAGTCGAGAATGTGTTTTATTGATGGCTCTCTGACAAAAATATCTATCGGTGGTTGTTCATTGACATTGGCCTAGTTTGACTGTTTGAGGATACCGTGCCCGAGGGTGGAATACGAGGTCATAGGCAATACAAATATTCTGTATAGCACACGTTAATAATATTACATAATACCGTATAGAACGCGGCGAATATACAATATATAGAACAATATATAGAGAAAGAATAAACAACAGGCGATGTTATCGCTAAAGCAGCGATCTTCCCCAGACAATGTTTGCGTAGCAAAGACCTTACTAGTGACAATTGAGTTATACATAGATGAAAGATGAGGATGTTACTCGTACCTGCGCGAGGTCGACGGGCGCGCTGCGGTGCACGCGCGCGTGCCGCTTCAGCGCCGCCACGCTCGCGAACCTGCGACACAGTACAAGTATTCAGTTATAGGAGCTCAGTGTAGAACACGGGCCGGGCGCTGGCTCGCCCCGAGCGGGCGCAGTACTCACGTGCGGCCGCACTCCTCGCAGGCCGAGCCCTCGGGCTCCCGGGGCACCTCCGCGCCGCCGTGGCACTTGCGGATGTGCGACATCAGGTTGCTCCTGCGAATAATTCATTACCTAACTTAAGGTGGTTCGATTTCCATACAAAACGTTATTTGACATTCGCAGGCTAACAGCGTGATTTTTCAAGTAACTCATGTAACTAACTTTCATAAATTAGTTTTCGATTTTCGCGAAATTTCCCTTTTTCTTGAATAAACTTGTATAAACTAGAATAATTTGAGATATTAGTTTGTGACGTTTCGTTGTATTATTTACACCCTACGGCCTACATCTCATGGCGACATTGCCAGGCCTGGCAGGACATTTTCATAGTGATCCTGCCAGGGCAGGTCGCTTCGCGGCGACCTGCCTCGCGACGATAAATAACACGATATTGCTGGCAACCCCTGCCATGTAAACATAAGCATTGAGAACTCGCTAGACTTTTTAATTAGAAATAATTACTTACAAGCCGCTTTCCCTAGCGATAGTGCATCCAAAAGTAGAAGCAAACACTCGGCAGTGATTTTTCTGCGCTGAAGCACCGCGCAGAGGCATAAAATACCATACAAAACACTGGTAAGATTTACTCCACAGCCGTTAAACTCCGAACGATATTCAAAACAGTGAAATCCACTGTTCAACTCTCGTGTTGAATACAGATTTTCGTATGGTAACTTTAAATATAACTTCCGTTTATGTAGGGCAACACTATAGGATAACTACTTCCTGTGGCCATTACTACTACAATTTTCTGCTTTTGAAGTCGCACGCGCTGCGCCTAATTTATCGTAATTTCATATAAAGATCGCGCTTTCCATATAGAAGTTAAAAGTTCTATTCTTAAAAACTGCACGTCACATCAAGAGAGAGTGTGGGCTGTGTCTTTGAGGTATCTTTAGGCGAAGACCGGTGGTAAGTCAGATCTGCAAGCCCGTTTAGTAGCTGAGATGCCTTCAGAGAACGGGAAGCCCTTAGGAGGCTCCAGACCTAGACACTTCAGGTATGTGATTGTGCACTTTATGCTCTCGCGTTTTGTCGAAATTAAAAGTTATTAACGTATTTCTCGTATTCTCGGATTTCCATGATTTCAGTCTTTTTACAGTACAACTTAATTTATCGCGTTTAAAATCATCCACTATATTACTCGTTTGTTTTCGGCAAATAGTAACGGTACCAGTCACAGCTGATTGGATAACTGACGTGGACTAAAAATGTCATAGTGGTTGACAAGACAAATAAATATTTTTTTGCTTTGTTTTGGGGATTATTAATAGAATCTAGATGAATTGCATTACAAAATGCAGGCGATACTGTTAATATACAATTCTACAAAGAAATAATATATTGATTGGTGGCTAAATCTTCGGGCTATTGCGATAAGACGCTTCGCTTTGCTTTGGCAGTGACAATTTTTAAATGCTTATGCTTATGTGAATATGTTCTCTATTATTGTGTTTTTGTGCTTAGTGAGTATTTAGGATAAGGTAAATTTGTGTGTACATTTTTTAGTCTATGTTTTCTCTCACGATGATAGAGGATCCGGAGAAGGAGTATATCGATTTTTTAAATAGGATAGTGGAGGACGACGGGTATGCGCGTGGCGTATTTTTACTGTCCGTTAGTCAGGCCGGTCTTCTATCCCGGAGGGAAGGGCAGTCGCCGTCGCCCGCCATTACTCCCAATGTTTGCCCCCCGTCGGGGCCAACTGTTATTAGTGACCCGCCCGCCTCGCCGGCCTGTGTGCCTGAGCCTGGGATGGAGCGTATATTACTGTCGGCTAACAGTTTTAGTCCCCTCGCGATGGATGAAGCTGGGAATGGTTCACAGGACCTCCGCCTGGTGATGTCGAAGGACAGGACAGAGGATGATGGCTTGCAGGTGCCTGCAGGCAAGCACAAGCCGTGCAAGTCGTCCAAACAGAAGCGTAGCTATATTGCTGCTGACATTTCGCCCCCTTTGTCACCCACTAGCGGCGGCGATGCGAGGCCATATGTGGACTGTGAGTCCACGACTTCGGTTGCGGAGGCCTCCAAGAGGGCGAGGCCCAGTGGCGATGGTAATGCGGAGGCGACACTGTTGGGCGTCCCTGTTGCCGTCGTTGCTGGCGCCGTCGGCGCCGTCGTGGAGCCTTCGGATGAGGTGAGTCCGCCGCCGGTTTTGGTGGGGGGGGAGGGGATGGAGGTGCAAACCTCCCCCCCCGCCTCCTCCGGCTCTCCGGCCGTTACGGCCGAAAAGCGGGTTCGTCCCCCTCCCATTATTGTCGTGAAAGACAAGAGTAGGTGGGGGAGGCTCTCCGCTGAGGCGACACGTATTCGCCTCAACTTTGCGAAAGCGCGTATGGCCCAACGCGGGTTAGTTATTCATACTAGCTCCCGAGAGGAATATCGCTCCTGGGAGAAGCTTATTGCTAGAGGCTATTACTCATACGCTTTCGAGGAGGACAAGAATCTCCGCGTCGTTATTAAGGGCCTTGATATTCATATCGAGACTGATGCGGTCAAAGAGGACCTAGTTGCGCGCGGGTACCCTGTACTTAGTGTGCACAGAATGCACAGGGGGAGAGACAAGACTCCTTTCCCCTGTGCAGTCATCATTTTGCGCAGGGACCCAAAATGCAAGGAGCTGTTTAATGAGTCTATCGTTTGCGGTCTGTCTGGTGTGGTATTCGAGAAGCCGCACCGCAACGGACAAGTGCCGCAGTGCTTCAACTGTCAATTGTTCGGGCATGGTTCCCGAAACTGTCACATGGACCCCAACTGTGTAAGGTGCGGTGAGGGTCACGAGTCGCGAGCGTGTCCGCGGCCAAAGGACACGGAGCTACCGCCCAAGTGTTCAAACTGCGGTGGGGCCCATGTGGCCAGCTATAGGGGGTGCCCTAGTGCCCCCAAGGTCCAGCGCGTCTCCAGGCCCCAGCAGCAGACGAGATCCCAGAGGGACCGCCTGCCTGAGGACTTGGATGGCCGTGGGTTTCCTGGCTTGGGTCGGGAAGGTAGGGCGGCTGCGGAGGCCCCTGGCCCTACTCCTGTTCCTGGCCCCAGTGGGGGCAAAACTTATAACCGAGCGGTTGCGCCGTCGTCCGGGGGGGGCAATCGCGGCCGGGGCTTGCTCCGACCGCTGGCCTTGCCCGGGCGTCCGTGCAATCGGACGGTTCTGCGCTCGCTGACCTGAACTACGTGATGAGGGTCGCGGAGCTCATTGATCTGGACGAGGTGTCCGTGGTGGCGGCAGAGCTGCGTGCCGCCGCAGGTAACCAAGCGGAGACTCTTAAAACCTTGCTCGCGCACAAGGTGCTCTTTAGGAACTTAAAATCACTTAGCGCTCCTTAATGGACTGCGCCGCCCGACTTAAACCTCGTTCGTTGGCCATAGGCAGTTTTAATGCCTGTGGCCTGCGTGAGAAGAGGGAGGAGGTCTCTTGCCTCCTGAAGGACGCCCAGTTGGATGTCCTCATGGTGCAAGAGACTTTCCTCAAGCCCAGGGGGCGCAGTCCTAGGATCGCGAACTACGCATTTGTTCGTAATGATAGAGCCATGAGTGCCAGGGGGGGAGGCACTCTTATCTACTTCAAAAGGTCCCTGCATGTCTCGCCTATGGATCCGCCACAGCTGACTAACATGGAGGTCTCAGTGTGTCGGCTTGCAATGTTGGGTCATCGTCCCATCACCTTTGTTTCCGTTTACCTGCCACCGGATAAGCCTATCCTGCGGTCTGACCTTGAGGCTGTCTTGGCATTGGATGAGTCGGTCATTCTGGCTGGCGACCTCAATGCGAAGCATCCTCAGTGGAACTGCGGGGTGGCTAATGCGAATGGCAGGGCGCTCCTTAGTTTAGTGGAAGGGGCGCGGGATGGTGACCTGTTGCGGGTTGACATTCTGGCTCCCTTTGAGCCCACCCACTTCCCCTTCACTGTCGGTCATAACCCTGATATCTTAGACATTTTCATCCTTAAGCGAATTGCGCTTAGCATGCGCAGCATCGTAGTCGAGCACGTTATGTCGTCAGACCATAGGCCTGTGGTGCTGAGGCTGGGCCCTTCCTTGGCGGACCCTGCTGGCACCAAGTCGGTTGTCAACTGGCTTGGTGTCAGCAACGAGCTGGCAAGGGAGGACTCCCCCCTGGTACTGAACCTTCCTCCCCCTGACGTCTTGGTCTCCCGCGAGGGAACCGACCGTGCGGTCGATTATGTTACGGGTGGCTTGCGCGATATAATCTCGGCCAACACCAGGGAGGTTCCAGTTGATTCAGGTCGCTGGGAGCTCCCTGCGTATATCAAGGAGGTTAAAAGGCTAAAGAACGCGGCCACTCGTGAATACGATCTGTTTCCCTCGCCGGATAATAAGACGCATCTTAACTGGTGGCAAAAGAGGTTGAAAAAATGCATTAGGGAATATAGGAACGCGAGGTGGAACAATCTCCTTGTGGAGCTTGTTCCTTCTCATGTGGCTTTCTGGCAGTTGGTTCGTACATTCAAAATGGAGGGTGTCGTTTAAATGCCGCCCTTGACCATCCCTGGGGCCCCCCCTTCTGCTCCCCCGGCGTTCACGGACGCGGAGAAGGCCGAGTGCTTGGCGAGCAGCCTAGAGCTGCAGTGTTCGCCCAGCACAGAGCCCTGCGACCAGGATCATGTCGCCCGCGTTGCGGATGACGTTGCTGCCAGACTTGCAGTCGCGCCTACCGGTCAGCCTCTGAGGACGACAACGTTCACGGAGGTCCAGAGGTTGATCAGGAGACTGTAGGTCAAGAAGGCCCCCGGCTCGGACGGCATTTCGAACAGGGCCTTGAAGGCACTTCCGGACGCATTGATCCACTTTCTGGTAGACCTGTTTAACGCGGCGCTGGCCAACTGTCACTTCCCGGCGGCCTGGAAGGTGGCCCATGTCATTGGCATCCCGAAACCAGGCAAGCCAAGGACAGCGCCGGTCAGTTACAGGCCCATTAGCCTATTGTGCACGCTGGGGAAGTTATACGAGCGGGTTGTTCAAGCCCGCTTGTGGGACTTCCTCAGTGAGCACAATATTTATATTGACGAGCAGTTTGGGTTTAGGCCTGGACACTCCTGCACCCATCAGGTGCATCGGCTGGTGGAGCATGTCTTGCACTGGTTCGCTGCCACACGGCGGTCGGTCGCCACTGGCGCTGTGTTCTTTGACATCGCCAAGGCATTTGACAAAGTATGGCATTGCGGGCTGGTGCATAAGCTGTTCGACATGCAGATGCCGGACAGGCTGGTGCACCTGATTGGGGACTTTCTGGCAAACAGGGCATTCCAATATCGCGTGGAGGGCACCCTCTCGGCGCGTCATCCCATTCGGGCGGGCGTGCCGCAGGGTGCAGTACTATCTCCCTTCTTGTTTGCTCTGTATATCAATGACCTGCCAAGGATAGACCGTGTCCACTACGCGCTTTTCGCGGACGACACGGCTATATACACGTCTTCGACCCATCCAGATAGGTTGCGAGCTCTCCTCCAGCGCGCGATCGACTCTCTCGGGAGTTGGTGCCGCGCCTGGAGAGTGGAGTTAAATCCGGAGAAGAGTGCCGCGGTGGTCTTCTCTCAGAGGTCAGGATACGATGCTCTGACCGCGCGGCATGGGGTGCTGTCCCTGTCTGGGAGGGTCATACCGTGGGTTACCCACGTGCGGTACCTCGGGGTTCTCCTGGACAGGCGACTGACTTTCGCCAAGCACCTTAGTGTCGTGCGGGACAGGGCGTCTTTTTATCTTAGCAGATTGTTCCACCTCCTTAGGCCGACCAGCAGCTTGTCTGTAAGGAACAAACTACTGATCTATAAGTCGTGTATCAGGCCAGTTTTCTGCTACGCGAGTGTAGCGTTCGCGCATTGCGCTAAAACGCACTTGGGACGTTTGCAGACCCTGCAAAATAAGTTTTTGCGGCGGTCTGTAAACGCTCCGTTTTATGTGCGTAACATAAGGTTACACGCGGACCTATTTATGCCTTCGGTTGCGGATCATATGAAGCGGATTTCCACTAAGTACTTTGAAAAGGCGGCACTTAGTGGAAGTCCACTCATTAGAAAGGCAATTGATTACGTGCCTAGGCCGGACCCCAAGCTCAGGGACCGCCGGCCTAGGCACGTCCTGTGCTACCCGGACGATGTCATCACCATGGAGCGGAGGGCCGAACTCGAATACGATGTTGAGTTCCGCGCCCGCGAACGGCAACAGAGGCGCTGTGAGGCAGCGCGTGAGGACGGGCTCACTGGCTTATCCTTTGTAGATTTAAATACGGACGAGGACTTGGTGGGAGAGTTTGCGCGCAGCTTTTCCCACCAACCTCCTGATATTGATGGGAGTGTGCGATCTCCCTCTCCCTCTTCCTCCTCTCCTTCCTTCCCATACAGGCCCTCACTGTCGAGGCGCTATTTTAGATCAAAAAGCGTCCGACACTACACCCGTCCTCCTTCTGTTTCTGTAAATAACTCTATTTGTTAATTTCTACTCTCTGTACATAGGTATACTTACTTTGTGTGCATGTTACCCTTCTGGCTGTATATTTTTTATATGTTAGATTCTAAGGTTTGTACATTACTTAGTTAGTTTTATAGTGCATGGTTTGCACGTTAGATTTAAGTTTGTATATTATGTCTGGGTCGAGCGGCTATGTACTGTCTCGCCTACGGCTCGCGCTCTCTCGCTTCGTCTTGTGCTGCCGGGGCGGGGGGCGTGGCCTGTGCGCCGCAGGGCGCGTTATTGTTATCACCGCACTCAAGGTGTGGTGTCTATTGCGCGCCCTGCGGTGTTACTTGTTTATTAGGTTTTAAGGTATTATAGTTATAGGTAATTAGTTAAGGGCCCCTTCGGGGCCCAACTTGGAAAGATAGGTAGGAAAAAAAAAAAAAAAGGATAACTGACGTGCCGTACTGACAGTGACGGATGACACTTCAAGGATACGTTCCGATTTAAGAAAAATTGCAATTTAAGTTGCTAGCGTTAACACGCGCGGATAGCGGAAATCGAGTGCTAACTTGGATATAATAAGTTAATTTCAAATCGCCTGCTAAACTTAACATATTTGTCAGAATGAATTCGGACCTAGACAATAGTATGATCTGCGGTGCTTGCCAGACGGAGCTGGTGGTGGGTGAGGAATATCTGCAATGTATGGTCCGGGCATGCGGTAAGATATACCACTATTCATGCAACAGTAGAACTCTCTCTGATGCCGAAAAAACCACTTCGGCATGTCCGGAATGTACCTGCGCGGCTAAGAGAGGAGGCCGAAACTGTGGGACTCCTGTTGGTACTCCTGTCAGCTTAAAGAATATTACTCTGAGAAAAACTTCCTCTACAGCAACAGTACCAGCAATAAATCCAAGCAGACGGAAGCTAATGGTATTGCTGAGGCGTCGAATGAAGTTCTGCTGACGGTAGTGTGTCCTAATAACGAATGCCAGGAAAATGCCAGTTCCTCGGGCATGCCTCCTCACGACGTTACGACATTGCTGTCCTCACTGGATCACATTGCACTGCAGGCCCTAATATCACATCTCTCAAAGCGGTTGAAGTTCGGAAATATATACACTTATGGAATATGGCATCTGGCCCCGATGAAGTCCATGAATACCTGCGCTGCCTATGTATGGAAAAAACGTGCGCTGTGGAAGAACTAAAGCCTAAAGGTGACTATAGATCCTACAAGCTGAGCGTACCTGTCGCCTGTTATGAAAAATGTATCTCGGCAGAAGAATGGCCTGAAAACGACAGAGTAAGACCTTGGTTATTTCGGAGACAAAATGCCCAAATCAAAAACACTACGTAAGCCAACTAAAGACAAATCCATCAGCATTATATACCAAAATGTTAGGGGCCTTAAGCCTAAATTTTTCTTTTAAGAGCGCAGTAAGCTCGCCCGAATTTCACCTTCCCATACAAATGTAGTTACGCTCTCATTTTAAAACTACGTGTTCGATTTTAACGAAACTTTGCATATACAATGACATTAGGTATATCTATGTATGTAATTAGTTTATATGGTTCCAATTTATAAAACAAACGAAATACAGCAGAAACCAAGTTTTGTATGAAAAACTTAAATTCGCTGTATTTTTTTACTATGGTACCTCAAGCTACATAAACTAATTACAGACATAGATATATCTCATGTCATTGTATATGCAAAGTTTCGTTACAATCCAACACGTAGTTTTGAAATGAGAACGTAACTACGATTGTATGGAGAATCGAGCTTACTGGGGACCATTAATACCAAGCTGGCATATTTTAGACAACAACTGTTGACGCTGGAGTGTGATGTCGTTGCCATTACCGAATCATGGTTGTCGGATTCCGTTGAAATTTCTGAGCTTATGGGAGTGGACTGGAGCATACAAAAAGTCATAAATTTCTCTTTAAATATCCGTTAATGTGACTGGCTCTTTTGGATACATCAATTACATCATAATAGGTATCTTACCTGCCGCAAAGCGTAAAGTTTTGTAACAAGGATTTAAAACCACCTCGGTCAAAATAAGTCAAAAAAGTAACTGAATTCCAGAGAAACACCCATAATTAGCTATCAACTAGACGACCAACTATGTTTGTTTAAATTCCAGAATTTCCGATATTGATTGTGTCTCGATTCCGGAATTGTAATATTGGAAAAGGTCCGAAATTCCGAAATGCAAGCCCTAATATCTAATAATCTTGTGTAATATTCTCTAACCTTGAAATACAATACCTTAGCATCTGGTTTACGCTCGTGTATCCGCGACAACCATTAAAGTGCATTAGCGATAAGAATCTAGGATCGTAAAGCTACGTAAGTAGTACTCACTCACACGCGATATAGAAACTGTATATAAAGCCCTGTTTCTACCTAAATAAATGTTCATTATATCACCGAGTTTCGTTGTATTATTTACACCCTACAGCCAACATCTCATTGTGAATGTCAAATAACGTTTTGTATGGAAATCGAACTACCTTAATACTTGAGTCAGTTTCCGTGAATAATATCAAGCTGACTGCGCATTATATACTTACCTAAAAGTACCTACCTTTAGTAGGCTATTGGCACAGACTAAATAATAATAACTACATAACACTAGTGGTACTCCCTCTAACTTAACCTATGTTTAATAGCTGAAAACACTACGTTGTACTGCACATAGCATGTGCTCTGTCGTCTAGTTAGGGGCGTTACTCGTCGTATTTACGAGTGTCAACCGTGTTCGGGTGAATTGCATCACAGAGGTATGCGAGAGTCGTTTAACCGAAGCGGCAAAGGGGGACAGAGACCCGTTATTGTGCATTGTGCATTGTGCATTGTGTACCCTGCAGGGTTCGATGGTGGTAAGTCGGTAAACGTGTATACCTGGTGCCGAAGCGCAGTATGCAGCCGTCGTGGCCGCACACGAACTGGCGCGCCTGGCGGTGGCGCAGCACGTGCGCGGACAGCGCGGCCGGCGACGCGAGCGCGAGGAAGCAGGCGGGGCAGGCCTGCAGCCGGCCGCCTCGCCCGTGCGCGGCCGCCACGTGCGCGCCCAGCGCCGCGCGGTCCGCCAGCAGCAGCGCGCAGCACGGGCAGCGCGACGGGCACTGCTGCTCGTGCCGGCGGAGCTCCGACTGCGACTGCGGGTGCGGGTGCAACTCGATTCACTTCACCGGGAATCCTTTTTTGTTTAGGCATCAAAGGCGCTTTTACACAAGGCGCTACTGGGTAACCAGCGACACAAACGCGCATTTAACGTACGCCATAGATTATCTGTAAAAATCCCCTGTATCGATACTGTATCGCATTTTAAAACGAGCCCATGAAACAGAAGTTTTAAGCGCTCACAAAATCCTACATTTCATGGAATTAAACCCAGCAAATCGATTTTAAATCATGTCAATTATCGAAAGGAAAAAATGTTCACGCCTAGAGCCGGTAGTTACAAACAGAAACAAAACCGAATAATAAAATCTAGTAATAGTAACCTGTAGTTGTGTGTGACAAAGGTTGCACTGCGCGTGCTGCGGGCCCGGCGCGTGGGTCTGCTGGTGGTCGCGCAGCGCGGCGGCCGCGGCGAACTGCGCGCCGCACGTCCAGCACGAGTGCAGCGCGTCCGCCGGGTGCGCGCCCGCGTGCGCGCGGTACTCCGACACGCGCTGCGGAACAACGCCAACCTCACACGTCACACGCCACACGTCACAGCAGCTCCGCGTCGTCAGCATCACATAACCAGAGCCCCGACTAGCCACTTCCTGGCACTGACAGTGTTCATCGGGTCAGAACTCCTGACAGTGTAGGCATTTAAAACAATTGGGTACTTTCCTGAGTAAAAAATAGTTATTTGTTATACAAGGGTGCAAATTTGTATTTTACCCGAGAGTGTGGAATTGAAACACGAACAAGCGAAAGGATGCTATAGTTGAACCACGAGCGAAGCGAGTGGTTCTAAAATAGAATCCTGAGCGTATAGCGAATGTTTCAACACACGAGAAGTAAAATACATTTGCACCTGTGTGTAACACAAAACTTTTCTCCTCACTGTAGCGAGGAAAGTGCAACATGCAAAACAACTTTATTTGATTTAAATATTTTCTTTTTAAATTTTTTAATAGTGATAATAAAATAACGTTAAGTAATATCAAGTAGAATTTTGGTCAAGTGCGAGTCGGATTTTAGTTTTCCCATACATTTTGAGACCCAACGCCTGATAATTTGATGAAGGCAACAAGCAATTATCTAAAAGTTCTTAAATATTTATTTTATTCGGTTTTTAGGGTACCGTACCTCAAAAGGAAAAACGGAACCCTTATAGGATCACTCGTGCGTCTGTCTGTCCATCCTTTACAGCCTATTTTCTCCGAAACTACTGAACCAATTACGTTGAAATTTGGTACACATATGTAAGTTTGTGACCCAAAGAGGAAAATGTAATGCAAACAAATGAATTTTAAACATTGGGGGGCCACTTTTGGGGGGGAAATGAGAAAATTAAAAAATAAAATTTTGCATATACTATCGTGTTACATATCAAATGAAAGAGCTTATTGTGTGTATCTAAAATATTTTTTTTTGTAATTTTAATTAAATAATTCGTTTAGAAATTATTTAAGAAAATAGCCAAACCCCCCCCCCCCCCTTCATCTCCGAAACTATTGTCTAAAATTTTGAAAAAATACACAAAATAGTTCTTTACCTACAGATGACAGAAAAACCTATTAGAAATGTGCAGTCAATCAAATCAGCTTATTTTTTATAGATAATGGTACGGAACCCTTCGTTCGCGAGTCTGGCTCGCACTTGGCCGGTTATTTTTAGTATTTGTTGTTATAGCGGCAACAGAAATACATCGTCTGTGATTTTTGGTATTATGAGGGTTTTACGTTTTGTTATACTGTCAAAGGCTACTTGAACACGCTCCAAGGTCACATTACTTTCCCCACTAGTGGATAAATGCGTTTTTGCTCACTGGTTTTAAAGGATAAAAGACGGCTTTCCGAGGAGGCAAGTGCGGAAAGTAGGTAATTCCCAACGAGTGACGATGACCAAAACACGACCGTCGGGGAGTGTTTTTGATCGACACGAGTTGGGAATTACCAATCCGCACGTGTATCATACAACATTTTACAATGCATCACGCGGGGAAATTAAAAATTATACAAACAATTACTTACCTACTTTCTGCACTTTTATCATAAATAACTATTTCATCACGCTATACAACGTGTTATTAAAATAACGAAAACCTGAAAACAGTTCATTCAGAATCGACAGTAGAATGTGAAAAAGTAGGTTTTTTTTTAACGAGTTTTTTCCCTTTGTATGGAGCGTTGGGCGACTGGGGCGACCTGCTCCATACAAATGTAAAAAATAAATCGCGTCAAAAAAAAAACTATTTTTTTCACATTCTACGCTCGATTTTGAACAAACCTTTTTCAGGTTTTGCGTTATTTTATGAACTCGTATATTTTTATGTATATATTATTTACCAAGATAGGTCCTTACCTAGGTGCCTACTTACATACAAGCAAGTAGATATATTTGTTTTGAGTATGTAGATGTGCATACGTTAACACCTAAATACTGAAAAGAAACTACTTACAAAATTACTTCATATATAATTAAGAATCATAATTTGGAGTCAAGTAATTATAAAGTTCATTAATTCGAGTACGGGTTCAAAAGACATTTTACAAGTATCATCTCCGTTTATTACAAGATAAATAACTATTGTATTTACCTAACCTAACACCTAATTAAACAAAAATACTAGTTACGTTCTTCTGCGTTCCGCCGGCCGGTCAAGCTAGACACACTCGTCGTTGTGTGCGTTCACGCACACATCTAGCGAAAAACCCAAACAGCACCCGCGTCTTACGCTCGGCGCAGTCTTAAACAAATACTAATACTAACTTCCCAGCGGAAGTTGCATGAGGTCGCACAAGAGCATAACGTTTAACGTTTAAAGTCTTTCCTGTTCCAGCGCCCCACGCCCCAAGCTTTTACAATCAAATATTATAATTAAAAGCACATAGTTTACACTTCAGCCCAGAAATAAAGACCCCTTGAACGATCCATAATTTATATTTGGTTTTTACGTGCATTTATAAAAGCGTGTTTTTCTAGTGTTTTTTAAACTATTCATTTATTTTATACTTTTTAGTCTAGTCAATATATAATAGGTTTGTTATAACCTTGAAACCTGATTGTGTTCAAAGTCCATTACGTGACCTTTCTCACAAGTGCAAACACGACTATGATAAGATATTCCATCATGGAATGCCAGTGTCTATCTTCCGGCTACATCATCAGACCTTGAAACCTAATCGTGGTCAAAGTTCATTACAAGACTTTTCTAACAAATCCAAACACAGCTATGATACGATGTTCCATCATGAAGTTCCAGGTCATATCTTCCGGCTCCATCATCAGATCAGTTCGACAGTACCATATTATTGTACGGTCATCAGAACTACATACAGCTGCCAATTTTCATGACGATACTATCCTTGGAAGATGGTTAAATCAGTTGCCTTAGATTCCATTACACAGTTACATACAGATCGACCTAATAAAAGAGTGTTAAATAGAGTTGAATTTCTTTTGTCTCTAAAATATTCTAACTGAAAATTACTTCAAATCCTTTACAATTTCCCCTTTCAGGTAGTAAAGCAAAGACAACATACCTGGAAGGACAAGGGACACACGGAGCACTGGTAGACGTGGTCCCCGCGCGCGTTCCTCGCGCGCTCCAGCTCCTCGTCGTCGGCGGCGGCGGCGGCGGCCAGGGCCTCCTTCTCCACCATGATGATGTCTGCGCAGAACAACCACACCACAAAGTTGATCATAACCTCTTGCATTATTTGTATGGTTAACTACAATAATAATGTTGAAGCTGCTAGTTTGTAATAAGGTGCCAATTTATCATTTAACAGGAAAATGTCTGGAGCTGTCTTGGCAAATAGTGATCAATCTAGAAATTCAACTAAACTGGTGCTACGATATATCCCCACAAATGTTACATTCTTCAGTACACAGTGAACTCACTCATCAACTATAATATCATACAGTCGCTGCCACAGCCGCAGCCGCAGCCACAGCCACAGTTGGAGTTGCTGGGCTTACCTTCCTCGCTGTAGGTCCCCTGCGCAGCGCCCGCGCCGCCGACCACGATGAACACGTCGATGCGCTGCGTGAGGTCGTGCAGCCGGCGCCGCAGCGCGCGCAGCTTGTCCCCGAGCGGCGCGGCGGCGCGCGCGGCGAGCGCGGAGCTGAACTCGTAGGCCTCCGTCGCGCGCCGCGCGCAGCCGCCGCAGATGCGGCCTTCCGGCAGGACCTAGGGAAATTCATAAGTCAGTGAACATCATCGTATTTAATAAGCTTCCCAATAGGATCAAAAACTTACCATTGCCAATATTCAAGAAAGAGTTAAAAAAAATACTTACTGCCAAATGTTTTTATTCCCTATTGACATGTGACAGTTCATAGTTTCATAATATACATTTAATTAAATTGGGATTGACATGGAATAATTGATATTGTTACAATAATTTATTGTGTTGACATTGAATAATTGTATAATTGTATAAAATAAATTAATTTAAATTATTGTAGAATGTACTCTTTTATTAATTTTTATTATTATTATATTGTACAATAGTATTAGGTTAGTATGTAGCAGGTTTTTGTATGCTGAAAGGTAAAACAGTACATATTCTCAACTCACCACATTCTCGTCTCACCCCATTCTCATCTCACCACATGCTCAGCTCACCAAAATGAAATCTCACCACATTCTTAGCTTACAACATTCTCATCTCACCACATTCTTAGCTTACCATATTCTCGTCTCACCAGTTTCTCAACTCACCACAATCTCGTCTCACTACATTCTCAGCTCACCAAATTGGCGTCTCGCCACATGCTCGCAGCTGACCAAATCCTCATCGCACCACAGAAGCAGGAAGGAAAAATATCACGAAGGGTTACAAGATATCACGTGATCACATTGTTTCTCCCTTACCATGTTCTCAGCTCACCACATTGTCATAAATTGACTGTACAGTCAGTCGTGTCGTGGACATTTTGACACTTTACAGAAAGATATTTGGATACCACGGCAGTAATCGTAAGAACCACGAAAATACAAAAAGTAAGAAGTAAAGTATCAAGAAATATAGTATAGAGAGAGAGCGCAGGGCGTTGGCGGTAAGAGGGAATATGCTGGCTCGTAGATTTGCTGGTTGCACACTTGATGTTAAGATCACACTGTTCAGGGCATACTGCCAAACTTTTTACACCAGTTGTCTATGGACTAGCTACACCCAAAAATCGTACAACACTGCGTATCTTGTACAACAACCTGTTCCGGGCAATGGTGGGGATTCCCCGTCACTGCAGTGCCTCGGGCATGTTTGCCGATGCGCACACTGACGACTTCTTTGCGCTCATGCGCAAAAAGGTCACATCTCTTATAAATAGAGTGAGGGGAAGCCCCAACATTCTCATGCAGGTTGTCGCAGGTAGGCTGGATAGTGCTGTGCTATAGCTAGCTGCGGTTTAACGAGCTACACAGCACTATGCACGCTGTGAGAGTGCCTCGATAGCAATAGGTATGCATAAGTTCTTTAATTTATAACACTAACATTAGCTGTTAAGATCATTTGTTTACTAACAAACTATGGGCCTAAAGTTGCCTGAAAATAAAGATATTTTATTTTTAATATATATGCCATTCGACATATCGGTGAAAGATTGCTTGAAATCGGATGTCGTTTTGCAGATAATCATCTTCTCGTATCGATGGTTTCCTATTTTTAGATTGTGATCCCCATTCTGGCAATGTTTAAAGCCCTGTTTGTTGCGTCACGAAGGTGTTTTGTTAAGCTATGTAGTACTAGGAGGCCGAGCCGACCCCTTGGATTATACAGGGTGTTTGCTCCATCGTTTGCCAAATTAATACGGCAGGTGGGTTGGGTCATTAGCTACCTTTTCCGGCCTCCAAAAAAATTTTGTGTAACCTGTTTTTTTTTTTGTATTCTCTTAAAAATCATATATGACTTGAATAATAAAGACCGAATAAAACCCCTCTCCATCATGCGATAAACACTACCGGGGCCGCATAATATTAATAGTTTTTACATCGAAATATTCACAATAGTTCCATTTGTCGTTGATGCCGAGCAAAAAGCAGCGGGTTCGAAGCCCGGACAGGGTCACGGCAATGCCATGGTTGTTACACGATACCTGGTAGAACTTCTGCGCATACCGGGGGATGCCGCGGCATGCCGCAGCCTACAGTCACGGTATCCTCTAACATGCTCCTCGATGCCGCAGAGTAGAAATCCCCCGTGATGCTCCGAGGTCGGTCTCAGAGCATTCAAATTTATACCTTAATGTAATTAAAATAGAAAAGATTATGCATTGATAAATTTAAAGTGATCTGCGCTGCACTCCGCCGGTTTGCGCAGGCCTTTAAGGACTCATATTTTAAGTTAATGTTTTGTTAGACGGTAAATTGTATTTTAAGGTAATAAAAATTTAAAAAAATCCCAACATTTTATTTTTTCAGACCGGCACTTGTCTATCAAATGTCAGCCTCAGTCATAAACAGTCAAGTTGAGATAAATCTTTGACATGCAAATATGTAACACTATTTAATACTATTAGCGAATGCTACTATACAGCTGTACGCTCACCAGTGTATTATTATACGACTCTTCAAACGCACAGCACTTGAAATAAGTCCAATAATTCACTGCTACTTGGAATTGGAAATCTTTCTGCAGTGTCAAAATGTCCATGACACGACCGACTGTACAGTCAATTTATGACAATGTGGTGAGCTGAGAGCATGGTAAGGGAGAAATAATGTGATCACGTGATATATTGTCACCCTTCGTGATATTTTTCCTTCAAGCTTCTGAAGTGAGATGAGTATTTGGTCAGCTGCGAGCATGTGGCGAGACGCGAATTTGGTGAGCTGAGAATGTGGTGAGACGAGAATGTGGTGAGTTGAGAAACTGGTGGAATGTGGTGAGATGAGAATGTGGTAAGCTAAGAATGTGGTGAGACGCGAATTTGTTGAGCTGAGCATGTGGTGAGATGAGAATTTGGTCAGCTGAGAATGTGGTGAGACGAGAATGTGGTGAGTTGAGAATATGGTTAGTTGCGAATTTGGTAAGCTGCTCATAAGCGTTTTGCAGTCAAGCTTATTCACTTAAAACCATTGTTTTACACTTGCATTGTTGGTTTTGGAACACAATTAATTTTCGAGTAACTCAATATATTCCACAACAAAAAGACGCTGTACCGTCGTAGTTCTAAGAAACATGCTGACACTATTGAAACGCAATAAATGATTGTTATTATTGATTAGTCACTTTCACTCGACATTTTTAGCATATTTACATAAAATAACTTCGAAGTAAACAACAATCACAACAATGGCGGGCTTTTTAGTTTTAAATACATGCGCGGTCAACATGTGCGCATGTGCAAGTCGCCATACTGTCGTATCGCAAAAGGCATAAGAAAGATATGCGTTCAGCCAAACACATTAAGTGAATATTTAAAATTCATTAATTTATTGACCAAATTCAAAAATGTTAATAAATAATTTTATACATTATTAGTATTTATGTACCTTTTATATGAAAGAACAAGAGTAATTGAAATATTTGTTAAACTTTTCTCAAGTAATAAAAACTTTGCTTGGGCCGACGACAGACTTAAAGATTAAAAAAAAATTGTAAAGTAAAAAGCACTAGTGCGAAAAAGTGGCACTTTCTGCACGATTTGGGTGCTTGGAAAACGCTCTTTTCGAGCACATGCATTGTAAAGAGAATATTTGATGGGGGGTGGTATCATTATGGCACCTATTTTTTGTGATGCTATCGTATAGAAGATGGTAAAATAAGCATGTTTTGTAGAAAAAACTTTTCCCTCAAATTAAAAATGGCCAAGATATTGGACCTCTAAAGCAGGTCGGTGTAGGTTGACGACGACGAGCGAAGCGAGGAGTGTTAGGTGTACCGCGACCCTAAGCGGCTGGCGAAGCGCCAGAACCAATAATGACACATCCATTGACTTTGAGGCTTTGATATCTCGGCCATTTTTTATTTCAGAAAAAGATTTTTCATACAAAACATGCTTATTTTAGCGTATTAATTACGATTAACCAATATTTTTTTATTCCCCCCCCCCTCATAATATTTTCCTATTGTTGCGCCTCCTTTGCTAGTCGCATCATTCAGCGAAAGTCCCAGCTACCTTAAAAACGTCAATCAAGAGACCCCCTCCTCATAAGGTTGCACCCCCTTTGCTATACTTTTTTCATCGTAAATTTTGTCATCGTAAGTCCCTGGCTCTGTAGAGTCCGTAGTAATCCTATGGCCGAACTCGCAACTTTGGACCACTCTAGTTCTTAAGGGGCTCCACGCGCTTTTTGGCTAATTTTGACGAGTTTTGAATTGATATTCCTCCGTCAAAACTATAGATATATTTATGGAACAAACACCTATCGGTTGTTTAGTTCTTTATCTACATTTGCACGAGAGTTTTGAAAATAATTAATATTTTTTTTTTTATGATTTATTCAAACATGGTCCAAAAAAGCTCTGTTTTCGATATTATTATGTTGTTCATGCACTTTTATATATGAAATCTACATATAACTGTTCCTTATTGACGTCTCTAACAACCCAAGAGAGATTTTTATTTTATACTCATTTTCACAAAAGTTACGTCCATAAAACTGGTTTTTTGGCCTGAAATTGCCAAAGTTTGGTGCCATATATCCCGAAAACTGTGAGGTTTGAAGTAAATATGGGATACTATTTCGGTAAACCTCGTTGTTGTTAATACGATAAACCATAAAAAACACAAATAAACCGACAGTTATAGATCGAAGGTCATTGGCAGCTAGGAGCCCCTTAAACGGGCAAGTTAATCAAAAAATGTTAATTGATAAAAGATGCTTATTTTATTGTACTCTTTAAAGTTCTAATGTTTTTTTTTTTATAAAATTTTCGCTACTTGAAAATGTGAAAAAAAAAAAACTAAAATTTTCTGTCCTAAAATCGGGCCCCTGTACATAGGTGTATAACACCACTTTGGGTACAAATTTACTAAGTGCTGAAAATAAAAATAGGCCACCCTTTGCTAAACTGACCGGCTTTTTTAATGAGGTGATATTTTCGTTTTTTAAAGAATTCACTGTCGGACTTGGTGTTTTTTATTTCATTACTAATTTTATTGAATATTTTTATTGCCATTGAGTTAGGACTTTTTGAGTATAGTTTTAGTTTTGAGGGGATAACCTGCAATAGCTTACTGCTAGCGTAACGTCAGGGTATGTCTGACTGTTTGGTATAAGATTGAGGGTATTTTTTTACAAACCTACATATTTCCAAAATGTATATTGTTGTCAAAGTAAGTATTTTTAAGCTGCGTACGTATTTGAGCGGCTCAGCCTGAGGCATGCTCGCCCCGCGCGGCGAGCATGCCTCAGCGATTGGCTCGCGAGCCAATCGCTCGCGAGGCACCGTGCTCGCGGCGAGCCGACTTTGTGCGTCGTTCAACATGGCGTCGGACACGATGACAGCCGCGGCTGCATTTATCATATTTTACCGAATTGTATTTATTTATTTATTTATTTATTTATTTATTTATTGATACATGGAAAACCAACAGCGCAACATTTTTATAGACAAAATAATAAATCCATATAGCCAATTACAGGTTCTCACTTATAGAAATAAACTAACAAAGAAATCTATAGCCAAACTTAAACTTAGCGTACAATACGACGCACAGTAACCATCGCGCACCAATAGCAAGCATGGATATGCAAGTAGTTAATAAATTAGGATATATAAACTCTAATAACCCGAGCCTACTGAAGTATCACACATGAAGAATCTTATCAATTTGGATTTTATTGCTTGTATGCTATCACAAAATATGTCTATATCTAATTTAACTACAACTTTGTTTAAACTCCTGCCTGCTCTGCACAAAAAACTATTCTTTCTATATTTAGTGGAAACACGGGACATGCTAATAGGACGAAAATGGCGGAATCTTCTTATGGGAGTATTGAAATAAATTTTTTCAAGTAAATTAGGACAGTCAACATTGCTTCTTATTATATTTAACAAGTATAACACATCAGCAATTTCACGACGCTTAACAAGGGGTATCAGGTGATGCTTTTTACATAAGGTTAAATAATTAGTTGAACTATAATGTATATGCATTTTATAGCAAAGAAATTTCATGAATTTGGATTGTAATCGCTCAATTCTATCGATGTAAATTTTATATTGGGGATTCCAAATCTGAGATGCGTATTCCAACTTGCTTCTCACATAAGCACAAAATAAGATTTTCAGCGTCTTAATACGTGTAAAACAAACCGAACTACGCATTATAAATCCAAGTGACTTAGAAGCTTTACTTATAATATTATCGACGTGTTCATTAAAAATAAGCTTCGAGTCATGAGAAACTCCTAGGTCTCTTATGCTGGTTAGTTGCTGAATACAGTTACCTTTCAATGAATACGAAGTAGGTATTTTATTTAATTTACGAGAAAAAGTTACGGTGAAACATTTAGAGGGATTTAAGTCCAATTTGTTCTCAATACAATATCTATCCAGTCGGTTTAGATCAGACTGCAGTGCAATAGAATCTTCAGGTGAAGCAATCTTGGCAAAAATCTTCATATCATCGGCAAAACTGAGTAACTTAGAGAACCTAAAACAGGTACCTATATCATTCACAAATACGTTAAAAAGGAGTGGTCCCAACAAAGATCCCTGGGGAACGCCACTTGGTACAGATACCCAGCTTGACATGTAGTTTTTGATCACTACCGACTGGCAGCGATTTTCTATGTAAGACATAAACCACCTCAGAAGATCCCCTCTAATGCCCATTAAGTAAAGTTTATATATTAAGATATCGTGGTCAATCCTATCAAAAGCCTTACTATAGTCTGTATAGATTACATCCACCTGGTGGCCAGAATCCATTGTCTCAGACACAAAATCGTTCAATAAAGCAAGATTAGACACTGTAGACCTCCTTTGAACAAAACCATGTTGCGTGCTATCTAAAGTATTTTTTAATACTGATGAAACCTGCAAATGGACTATTCTTTCCAAAATCTTAGCCAAAATACACAATTTGGAAATCGGCCTATAATTTGATACGTCCGTTTTAGGGCCTTTCTTTATAACCGGAGTAATAAAAGCCGATTTCCAAACCGACGGGACAGAACATTCAATAAAAGATCTCCGAAATAATAATAATATAGGTTTTGTTAAGGCTTTAGCACAATTAATTAAAAACATAGCCGGCACCTGGTCCGGACCTGCTGACTTACTAGGATCAAGACTAAGTAATAATTTAGTAATTACAGCGGGATCGACCGAAACACTGTGAAGATGACTAATAGAATCGGCACAGTCATCAAAATTGAAGTAACTCCTCGATGCTCGAGGGATAGGAGGAGCAGCTTTCGCTAGAAAACTTGTTTTAAAATAGTCGGAAAACGCATTACAAATGTCAATTCCTGAGTTTATAGCGACACCATCGTAACACATACAGCTCGGTATTCCAAAAGAGTTAAAACGGGATTGAACAAAAGACCAGAATTGCTTGGGGTCCTTACTAATGTTGTTCTCAACTTCCTCAGTATAATTAAAAAAGCATCGCTTTTCCATGCGCTTAACCCTCTCCCTCTGATACTCAAACGCAAGCAAATCGCACCTATTACCATATAGTTTGAATTTGCGATGATATTTATGTTTTTCTTTTAGGGCTTTCTTAAGCGAGTTAGAGTACCAGACAGGGTATGTGCTAACAGTAATAAGCTTATGCGGGACATACTTATCTCTTAAATATTGAAACTTTATATAAAAGAAATCTACACATTGTTCTAATGTACGGTTTGAGAATTCAGTTTCCCAGTTTATGTCTAAAAGATCTAAGTTAATTAATTCATAGTTCGCTTTATTGTAATAATATTTCATAACTGGTGCCGGTTTAAGAAAAGTACGAAAAGCAAATGACACTGATATATTTAAAGCCTCATGATATGGGTCTATGGGTACAAGAGGGCTTTGACAATTACATACAGATACTACGTCATTACAGAGTACTAGATCCAGTATTTTACCAAACTTATTTGTCACGCCGTTATACTGACACAAGTCAAGGGAATTTAGCTCATCAACCAGGTTACACTCATCTATAGATGCGTAATAAGTAGGTAGGTAATGTTGATTATTTAGCGTCCACACAATATTGCTTAAATTAAAATCGCCGATTATTAGGAATTTATCATCAGGATTCATATTTACAAAATCCCCCAATCTATCCAAAAAGTTGCAAAGTTGATCAGAAAATGAGTAACCCTGCCCCTGCTTACATAAGTATACAACACATAAATGTAATTTTACCGTATTGTTTATTGTTAAAGTTAGCCACAAGTCCTCCGCTGAGGATTGATAGGCAGGTTGAGGAACTACAGCCAACTCCTTCCGGGTAGCCATAACGACACCATAAATTTACGAACAAACTCGATTACACATGCACGGCTCATCCACTTGCTCAAATTCATACGCGCCTGGCCCTCAAACAAGTCAGAACGTGTCGCTCTGTCCGCTGCACGCTCAGATACACGTCAAATTACGCGAGGCATGCACACTGAGGCGCCTTTGAGCACGGTTGAAAGATCGCCTCTGGACGGCTCGCGGGCTGCTCGCGCGCAGCGCGTACGAATTTGAGCGAAATAGGTGAGCTGTGCGTGCCTCAACCCGAGGCTGCTCTGATTCGTACGCAGCTTTATATTATTAGTATAAAGCTTGGGGTTCGCTTAAATGTCAGTATTTTTTCTAACTATATTTCTATTATTTATATTTATGTAAGATCCAACTAGTTAGTTAGTTAGTTTGGTAGATTTAAGCCCGTAAAGATACTGTTTTAAAAAGTGACCAAGGAAACATGTAACTTATCATCATCATTGTAACCTTTAAGAAGATGGCTTCTAACACCCAACATGAATCTTGAGCTGTTCAAGTCAGTTAAATAGGCTATAATTTGCCGCTTCCCGGCTACTAGCAACATCGCATAACCCCAAGAATATAGAATATAGAAGAACATAGTAACCCCAAGAAGCAACCGTAACGGGCACGCAGGTCCAGTACTTCGTAAATGTTGTACGGTACCTTATTGTTGTTGATCTGCAGCAGCATAGTCCGGAGCGGCGGCGCGCCGGAAAGCGGCGGCGCGGCCGCGTCGTGCTCCTCGGCCGACAGCAGCTCGCCGCCGCCACCGCACACGCAGCACGCCTCCGCCTCCGTCTCCAGCTTCATCACCGTCGTCATCACACTGCCCTTATTCACGGCACACTTATATAAATTAACACGAGCTGAAGAAAAAGAGAACCCAAAGCGAAACGACAAACGACGCAAAGCAAACGAAGAAAGGAATGACAGCAAGGTGACAGTTGAAAAAGCTGACGCGACTTCATTTCAAAAGCTGTTTGAGATATAGATATAAATGTTGAAATTGTATACAATAATTTTTATATGAAGGTTTTTTTGCTGATTAGTATATTGTTTTGAATATAATCGAAAATAAAGGTAAGAGAGTATAATATATCAAAGCAACTTTTATGGTGTACAATTTTTGTGTAATATATTCAGCGTTTAAAATAGAACCTCGAGTTGACTCGACTGAAGTGTCTTTGAGAGACGGGTTTTACAGTCGTATCCGTTTAAATAAATAGAAATCTGCAATTGATGTTTCTAACATTTATTTCAAAATAACAACAATAATTAATAAAAACAAACATAAAACTTAAACAATAGGTAAAAAATTAACTCGCCGTCAACTAGACAATTGCCTTTTAAAATATGTTATTTTTATATAACTTCAAAATTCACCTGCATTTTCAACGATAAGATTATATATAGCATTTTCAAATAAAACTGACCGGTTTTTTATGTGCACTAAGTAGATTGGTTTTGACAACTGTCATCGGTCAGCGTCTAGCTGCCGCCATTATTATTGAAATTTTTTGGTGAATTAGCAGCGTAAATCGCTAAAAATCCTTTTAATTCCTTGAGAATCTTGTGATCTAAATAGAAGATTTGTGCAAGAAGCCTTCAATATGTCTATCGGTGTGCCTATTAAAGTACTTCACGAAGCCGAAGGTCACGTAGTGACCTGCGAAACGAATACCGGTGAAGTGTACCGAGGGAAGCTAATTGAGGCCGAAGACAACATGAACTGCACCATGACGCAGGTGACGGTGACGTACCGCGACGGCCGGGTCGCCCAGCTTGAAAACGTGTACATCCGGGGCTCCAAGATCCGCTTCCTCATACTGCCCGACATGTTGAAGAATGCGCCGATGTTCAAGCGGCAAGGGAACAAGCCGACGGCGGGTCGCGGCAAGAGCGCTATATTAAGAGCACAAGGTTGGTACACTGCTGCAGCAGACATTATGAATAGTTTGTTTTGATACAAACAGTGGGGTTGTTTGTTATTGTTTGTAAGATGCACTTTGGTTATGTCTTGGTGTTGGTGTTAACTTGTCAGCTAATTGTAGGGTAAGAGTAGAGCAAAGGGGGCGCGATTATGGTTTTTCCGCTCTTTTATAAAAAAAAATACCACGAAGACAGCAGAAGTCCCAGAACTGTTTAAATGACTGATTTAGAAGCCAATATCTCGGTAATTATCAAATTTAGAGAAAAGTTGCCCATACAAAACATGCTTAATTTTGCGTCTTCTATATGATAGCATCATGAAAATAGGTGTCATAATGACACCACCCCCATCAAAAAAATTCCCACCCCCCCTTTTTGCTATACCCTAACCAAAAAATTTAGTAATGTGAAATTCTAGAAACTAATGGTATCTTGTTTTATTTCTAGCTGCAGGCCGAGGTAGACCAGGTGGGAGAGGCGGAGGGCACCGTGGCGGCTGGCAGGGTGGCTCCGGGCCCTCGCGACGCTAACCCTTCAACTTGCAGTAGGCTAGACTAGACTAAGTTTTACTATTCTAACTAAAGTGGGCTCACTTACGATGCCCCGTTTTGTATGTAAGTTACATAATACACTATTGCCAATGACTTTGCATTTTATTGGCAGTTGTGCTGTCTGAAGCAACTTCTTTGTTTTAGCTGTAGTGGGAGTTTGATGCTATGAAAAAAGTTATTACGGAAAATATAGGCAAAAAACTTAAGTAAAGCCCTTGTTGTATGTAGTGGATATGATGTGTAATTTGAATACAAATAGACATTAACTCCCCTTATTCATAAAACTTAAAAGGCCTCTGCTAAATAAAATGTGCTTTGTCCCTGTCTTACGAACACATATGTCAAAATGACAGATAAGGACAAACAAATTTTAACGCCATTTTAGTTAAAACAGACTTGTAGTAACGTTTATTAATACGGCCATACATATTTAAAATGTCTAAGGGTCCATGCAAACCGCGTGTTTTATACTTAACTCAAAAATCTTTTAAATTTAAGATTAGTAGTTAAGACGGTAATTTAACCCCTATTCTTTTTTATTGAAATAAACTGTTCTAATTAAATTTTTTTTTTAAACGCGCCGCCGACGCGCGTTTGTTTTGATTTACATGTTATACAATACAAACATGTGAAAATGGTGGTGTGCATAGGCCCACTCACACAAACAAAGACCTACATGCAAGAGGCTTAAGTTTTTTACCTATAATAACTTTGGTAACCATGTTATTGCCTTGGAGAAATGACAAGTGCAGACAACTCTCAGTCTGCACTATATTTGTCATTCAACTTTTTATTGTTGCTATTCTATCCGTGTAATTCAGAAGGCAACAGTGAGGTGAGCAGTTTATATTATACAATGGACTCCTAACTTGCTTAGGAGATGCCCCACCATAAAATGGGTTAACCATTGTCACAAAAACATGCTCAAGGGATGTATAAGGGTTGTTCAATAAGTTCCCGGTATCGGCATTAAAAACAGAAGTTATTCATATTGTATCATTTTTAATGATTAAGTAAATACACTCTTTCTTGTTTTACGTGCATATGTAATGTGTTCAAATTAATTAGATTTTACATCATTAAAAAATAAAAACTTGTTTGATGAGGCTAATTTTTTTAAATCAACTCAATTGCACAGATTTCAATTCTTCAATTTTACTCACGTCAGGATATTTGCTACCCCATCGTCTTTGTTTAACTATTAAAGAAAACAGATTAATCATATATTTTTTTACATATTTAGTGTATTCATGAATAGTGATACAGTATGAAAAATAATCAGAAATTATTATCATGAGACGTAATCATACCGTACCGAGAACTTATTGAACGCCCCTCGTAGTTCCTATAAAAATATAGGTTTTAAGGATTCCAGGAGACAACCATGGTGTTGACCAAAAAAATGTTGATTGACCCATTTCATTTGTGGACTTTCTACTAAACAGTCAAATGGGTATTGCTCTGTTTCGTCACAGTAACAAGTAAGTTTTTACCAATGTAAATTTAAAAATTACAGTAGTGGTATATACAGTCGCCATCAGATATATCGGAGCGGCCAAAGTGCTCACAAAGATCTGAATACGTCTCTACTAGGCGTGTCTACTGTCTAGGCGTGTCCACACCGGACGAGCGGTTCGCCCTAACGTGCGCGCTTAGTGTAGACGTGGTTCGGCGAATCACTGCTCGCCTAAACCTTTCGGCCGAGAATCCAAATGCTTGCCCGATCGGTGCCCGAATCGAGCGCGCCGCGGCCTATGTGGACGGTTGTTTTGTTCGGCCGAACGGCTCAGGCGGGGGCGATCTTTGCCCTATAAATATCGAACTCGAGATCGAAATCGATCGAATCCAATTTCACGAGAATCTGTTGAGAGATGCAACCAATAGAGGGGACAGCCGCGAACTAACTCGACAGTTCATTGCACACGAATGTTGCCACAATTTCGCTAGCGCTGTTTATATCGATATTTAAAAAATCCAGTTCATACCAGCACGGCTATCACGGACACTATCCGTCTCTCTCCTATAAAACACTTAGAACAAGATGTATAGTCACAAATTATAGCCCACGAGCTACGTGCAATTTTTTGTCAGTCACTTTCCCCCGGTCGACAACTTGTGAGAAGCTTAAGAAAGTTGATGCCCCGTGGACGTCAGCTGGGGCTCCGTCGGTGGGTTGACCAGCAGCCTCCCAAACACAAAAAATAAAAATAAATAATTGCCATTTCATCACGGGGTCGATTGGTCACGAAAATCTGTTGCTAAATCGAGAGTATGTCGTGGCCGTCTCATGATAGACGTGCAGAGGTTTAGTTAAGCAGCATTATTGTGTTTGAAATCAAAATAATACTTTTATTAAGCAAAATAACAATAATAAAAATCGGTTGAAATTAAAAATAAGTACTTACTTCATTTTAGGACATCGATAAGGCCGTTTTCCGCCTTTTTGTTTTATTGACAGTTGCAACTATCATTAGCCAGGCCATTCCAAAGACTACAATATACATACTGGATACTGGGCCATGCGACTTTAAAGTGTGTCGTCTAGTTTTATTTAATAGTGTTGTTACCATTATTGTTACGAATTAAATCAGATTTATAGTAGGTACAGTCAAGTTCTCCAATATCTATACAGACAACCTTTCAAAAATATCTACACATGTGTCTTATGTCAGTAACAATAAAGTATCTGTACAGATATTTTTGAAAGGTTGTCTGTGTAGATATTGGAGAACTCGACTGTACAAGGAGGTTATATCAACATAAACCCATCACTATTATTTTTATCCCATGTCTGGAAACATTTTCAGCTGTCAAGTTAGTTCGCCTAATTATGAATCCGAGATTAAACAGGCCATATCCCTAGTGTAAAACCGATGTGATAATGTCAGAGACACAATAAAACAATAAAATACCACTAAAATTTCATTTATTTACACCTCTTACTTAGCTGATAATTAGTTGACATTGAGCGTTGCATTTATTAGTTTCCAATCCTCTCCTGAGGTCTAGCCTAGGACACCTTATCACCTTTGTAATAAACTTCAATTTGACTTGTTAATGTACAAGCGACAGGATAGGTCCTTCAGTATGGATTCACGCGTGGAAACACCATACGTAAACAAGGCAAATGTGAAAGGCTGTGCGTGGTTGCGATGTGGTGAGCGAGGAGAAAATGCACCAATAGGAAGTGATACGCGAGCGAATCCACCAATAGCATTGACGGGCATCAATGTAACTTTAACACAATGTAACAATTAACCTTGCAAACTCGCACAGCTCTGGTGGATACTCACCCAGTCTAACTAAAGCTCTCGTTTCCTAGGATAGCGGTGCCGTCTGCCGTCATGTAGCGCCCGTAATACAGCGGTGAATGACGTCACTAGAACGTTGTCTATGTAAACTAAATGGCGCGGTTTCCTAGAGGGCGGTGTTTGACACCGTAACGTCAAAAAGCGGTGCCACCATTTGAATGACAGCCGTCTTGACGGTGTCGGATAGATCGTGAACGTTTTTTTCCAACGAAATTGATAGCGGTGAAGCAATTTTAATATATATTTCGAGTTTTTTTGACCGGACCATCGTACGAGTACCTACGTACTATCGAAATCGACAACACAGCTAACTGACCATCGGTGCACCTTAAGTGCATTGTAATAAGGTTCTATATAAACACAGGATGGTCAGTTAACAGTGTTGTCGTTTGTACGACGTACAATATGAGTTCCAACTCCAACTGGAGCAGCGAATATGACGAGATTTTTATAGATTTCGTTTAGATTTGAATAAATGATGTAGAGATTTGAATAAATGATCTTCCACTACGATTATTTTCCTCTTCTGATAGTTCATCCTCCAAGTAAATTATTAAAGTTAAATCAAGGTCGCCCATCTTCTCTCCTGCATACGTTGACGATGGTGGCTGACGGCGTACTCGGCCGTGGAACTTTCCAGGTGTCGTTACCGTAAAGACGGCCGTCTTTTTGCGTCCGTAATAATACGGCCGCTATATGACGGCACCGCTATCCTAGGAAACCAAAGCTTTAGAATACCTGACCGACTGTTTGTGAATAGATGGAGATGAGACTCGTTACTCCTATCTGATCGAACCGTGATGCCCGTGATATACCAACGAAGACGAGAAGGGCCAGTCTTTACCATGTAGGTGCCCCGGGCGACTCAGCCCTTTGGCCCTTTTATATTTTATAGCGCCTTCTACATATTTTTTTAATGAAAAGAGAACTTTCATAAAACTATACACAACTATACGTATCTATTTGCACACACTCGATTTTGGGCATGTCTTCTGAATCTCCCGGTCTCACTCAACTTCACCTGCCTATCCCCTCAGCTTACGACGATATTGTCGAAACACTCAGAGAGCACTTTGCTTACAAACTATTCCTTAATCTATTTGCTACACAGGACAAGTCTGCTTTCCGCCAGAGCTAAGCTAAGCTGCATGTCATATATCTCTATATCATTGTGGGGGCCCCTATCTCCAAATCCGGCCCTGTGTGACAAGTGACTGGTTTCCCGCTTCTAGCTGTACTCCACATAATAAATATAGTGAAAATGCCCTTACGTCCAATATTTGACAGCTGTACAATTTATGTCATCATTGACATTTAACGCACCACCGAGATAACGGCTGTTAAAAAAATCTAATTATGAAATTAGTGTTTACGTACAGAAGATCCACTGTAACAAAACTCGAACAATGGCATACCGTTCTACCGCATAGCACGTGCTCTTTTTAACTGACTTCAAAAAAAAATACAACCGAATTGAGAGAGGTTCTTACATCTCTCAATTCGGTTGTATTTTTTTTTCAATGTTTGTTTTAGAACTCGGTCATTGATGAGCCGATTCGTAATCTTTTTTTTGTTTGTATGTATATGCTTCCAGGTGGGTCCCATTTTTTTCAAAAATTGAGTTGGATGATGGGATCCATGAGGAATTGAGGGAACTTCTCGATTATATTAGGCACGCGTGTAGTGATATTGGTATTTTCTATTTTAACTCGTGGAGTGGAATTGATGATGAAGACCACAGATGACTTATCATCATCATATGATTAAGATTATCAGCCGAAAAACGTCGGACATAGGCCTCCCCCAAAGAGTGCCAAAGTGACCGGTCCTGCGCCACCCGCATCCAGCGGACTCCCGCAACCTTTACCAGGTCATCAGTCCACCTTGTGGGGGGCCCACGCCGCGCTTCCGGTACGTGGTCGCCACTCGAGAACCTTTCCGCCCCAACGGCCATCGGTTCTACGTGCTATGTGTTACGCTCACTGCCACTTAAGTTTAGCGATTCGGAGGGCTATATCGGTTACCCCGGTTCTGCTGCGGATAGCCTCATTTCTGATGCGATCACGCAGAGCAACTCCCAACATGGCCCTCTCCATTGCCCTTTGGCTCCTCAATTATGTACTTAAAAGTACAAAAGTACGTCACAGATTCTGATAAGATTGCGTTGAAATAGCAACTAATAAAGTGCCAAAGGTGATCCTTGTGGAATCGACGGAAGTCATCAAATATTATCGGGCCACATACAGCGATTGGGTTTTTTCGTCTAATAATGTGGTAAGTTGGAAAAGAAATGTGGAAATGTTCTCGTGGCTTGGCGGAGTACTAAATTGAAGTCGGTTAAAACTTTGTTTTTACAGTAAATTAAATGTCTATTTAAGGTCTTGGTACAACGCCGACAGCAGTACCTATGACAGTGTAATTCTCACTGCGAACCCCTCTCGGGTGAATTACCTACACCTCGGAGGTGCGCGAGGGCCGAGTTTAGCCGAAGCGACGAGAGTGTCAGGACTCGGGACTGACTTGACTTGGCTTGTTTGTATAAAGACATATTTAGCTTAGCTTAGCTGTGGTGAAATAAAGCAGTCTAATGCGCTAGCGAAGCAGATTGTAATTTGTCATATATACGTGTAGCTGTTATGGTATCCTACCGCAATCGCTAAACTCCATTTCCCTACTGCTGTATAGTTTGTCCTAACTTCTCTAAGACCACAGTGTTATTTTTAATAAATGCTTATCGCGTAGAATCCATTAGGTTAGGCTGAAAATTACATGGTTTCGGAGAAAAACGGCTTCAATGCAGAACTGAATATTCGGACAAACGGTATAAGTAGTTGGGAAATGAAAGATGTAGTGATATTGCGATAGATAACCAGCTATTATGGTTTCGTCAACTGTTCCGAACTGTTCAGTCAGTCGAATGTTGACGAACCATAACTTTTCGACATTATTCTTTGAATTTTGAGCCCAATACAGCCGTTAGGCTTGCCACCAATGTTATCACTGAATAGACTAGACGATACGAAATATTTACACGTACAGTGCGACACAAAAGAGTAGAAATTAAACGAGGGCGCCACTTTCTACGTAACTGTCACATTATTTGACGTGAAATGCTTTTAAACATGGCAACAATTTAGTATGGATTTTATTTAGTTCCATTTTATTTAATTTCTTCTCTACTTTTGCGTCGCACTTTAGAGCCCCTGCCACCGCCCATCTTGCTTACGCTACCTATGAAATTCACATTTCACCTCTTTTTCTAATAAATACGCCGGCATCCCTTTACGCGGTATAGTTGCTATAACGTTTAGATTTCAACTTGGCGGAGGTCGACGCAATTTGAAATAAACTAAAGCTACCTATCACCTAAGTTTTCATTCGTAATTCATGCTTCGTTATATCTATCTATGCATGTAGAGTGTTGGCATGATACACTTTCCGCCAGGAAAGTTTAGTTCAAATGTTTTTCCGAACTGATAAAGTTCGAAATAAAAAACGTTGGCCAAGAGACTCGATCATCCTCGCCGGCACCGGTTACGCGGCGCGTTCGTCTCTCTTGTCACGTAAGTATCACAGGTTGGTCTTCTCCACCGGCGGCTCGCGCGGCGCCGCCCGCAGCCGCTCGAGCGCGCGGTGCAGCCGCTGCGCCGGCAGCTCCACCAGCAGCGCCAGCGGCAGCGCCGCCAGGTATGCCGCGCAGGCCACGCCGAACCACTCCACAAGCTAATAACAAAAATAACGTTAGAGAACCATCATTAATCACTCCTAATACATACGGACTCGCTTACGCTACAGAGCGGCTAGCACTACAGACAAACGCCGCGATGCGACTCCAGACGAGCGAGGCAGGAGTAGCTGAGTCACGCTCACGCGCGTCAATACTTGGCAGCAAGTTGTTCTGCCCTGCCCCTCTGGCAACCATGCGCAAGGTTCAAGTCAAGTGAAACCGTCCCGAGAGTCACCCATATTAGATGCTACGTCCCTCAGATATCTCAGACATGCCACGGCCAAGAAAAAGTCGAGCTTCATACTTATGACTTATGACTATGTTAGGCACCTACATGTAGCATCAAGCGCAGCAATCACTTACGTTTTGGTTTCTCTGTCAATATTTTAGTAGATATCTATTAGCGCTCTTTGGCTCCGCATGTCGACCATCCCTCTAGAACCGCCGCAGATTGAGCCGCTATTGGCCGCCACGACACGAGATTCTTCGGCGCACACCGAGCGTTTATCGGCCGCGTCCGGGCCGCTATTAGTGGCGGCTACTAGTGGCAGAGTGGTCTCGTTTAGTGGCTGCCGTTAGTGTCTGTAATGTGCGGGCTCTTTAAGGATCAGAGGAGTTACAGTGAGTATACGTACGACGGAGAGGCGCGTGAGCTCGGTGGGCGCGCGGCGCGCGGCGATGAGCGCGGTGTTGAGCGGCATGTGCAGCAGCAGCGCGCCGAAGCTCAGCCGCGCCGCCGCCGCCCAGCCCGGCCACGCCAGCGCGCGCGCCCAGATCGCTAAAACATGATCGATACAGACATAAAACATCAGTAGGTATATGTTCTGAGCAAGTCCAGTGTCAACTGACATTGTACTAAGATTAACCTAAGAGTGCCAGGCCGATGAACAGGCTGAAGAGGGGTCGCTCGAGAGCCTTCGCCCAGCAGCAGCGGCGAGGACGCCACCCACCCAGCGGATCCACATTCTGCTCAGCGTACTTACGTTGGACTCCATGCATAGCACCAAGGAGCGCCAGGCCGATGAACAGGCTGAAGACGGGTCGCTCGAGAGCAGCCAGCGCGGCGGCGGGCGCGCGCGCGGGCGCCCCGGCGCCCAGCAGCAGCGGCGAGGACGCCACCCACCCAGCGGATCCACATTCTGCTCAGCGTACTTACGTTGGACTCCATGCATAGCACCAAGGAGCGCCAGGCCGATGAACAGGCTGAAGACGGGTCGCTCGAGAGCAGCCAGCGCGGCGGCGGGCGCGCGCGCGGGCGCCCCGGCGCCCAGCAGCAGCGGCGAGGACGCCACCCACCCAGCGGATCCACATTCTGCTCAGCGTACTTACGTTGGACTCCATGCATAGCACCAAGGAGCGCCAGGCCGATGAACAGGCTGAAGACGGGTCGCTCGAGAGCAGCCAGCGCGGCGGCGGGCGCGCGCGCGGGCGCCTGGCGCCCAGCAGCAGCGGCGAGGACGCCACCCACCCAGCGGATCCACATTCTGCTCAGCGTACTTACGTTGGACTCCATGCATAGCACCAAGGAGCGCCAGGCCGATGAACAGGCTGAAGACGGGTCGCTCGAGAGCAGCCAGCGCGGCGGCGGGCGCGCGCGCGGGCGCCCCGGCGCCCAGCAGCAGCGGCGAGGACGCCACCCACCCAGCGGATCCACATTCTGCTCAGCGTACTTACGTTGGACTCCATGCATAGCACCAAGGAGCGCCAGGCCGATGAACAGGCTGAAGACGGGTCGCTCGAGAGCAGCCAGCGCGGCGGCGGGCGCGCGCGCGGGCGCCCCGGCGCCCAGCAGCAGCGGCGAGGACGCCACCCACCCAGCGGATCCACATTCTGCTCAGCGTACTTACGTTGGACTCCATGCATAGCACCAAGGAGCGCCAGGCCGATGAACAGGCTGAAGACGGGTCGCTCGAGAGCAGCCAGCGCGGCGGCGGGCGCGCGCGCGGGCGCCCCGGCGCCCAGCAGCAGCGGCGAGGACGCCACCCACCCAGCGGATCCACATTCTGCTCAGCGTACTTACGTTGGACTCCATGCATAGCACCAAGGAGCGCCAGGCCGATGAACAGGCTGAAGACGGGTCGCTCGAGAGCAGCCAGCGCGGCGGCGGGCGCGCGCGCGGGCGCCCCGGCGCCCAGCAGCAGCGGCGAGGACGCCACCCACCCAGCGGATCCACATTCTGCTCAGCGTACTTACGTTGGACTCCATGCATAGCACCAAGGAGCGCCAGGCCGATGAACAGGCTGAAGACGGGTCGCTCGAGAGCAGCCAGCGCGGCGGCGGGCGCGCGCGCGGGCGCCCCGGCGCCCAGCAGCAGCGGCGAGGACGCCACCCACCCAGCGGATCCACATTCTGCTCAGCGTACTTACGTTGGACTCCATGCATAGCACCAAGGAGCGCCAGGCCGATGAACAGGCTGAAGACGGGTCGCTCGAGAGCAGCCAGCGCGGCGGCGGGCGCGCGCGCGGGCGCCCCGGCGCCCAGCAGCAGCGGCGAGGACGCCACCCACCCAGCGGATCCACATCCTGCTCAGCGTACTTACGTTGGACTCCATGCATAGCACCAAGGAGCGCCAGGCCGATGAACAGGCTGAAGACGGGTCGCTCGAGAGCAGCCAGCGCGGCGGCGGGCGCGCGCGCGGGCGCCCCGGCGCCCAGCAGCAGCGGCGAGGACGCCACCCACCCAGCGGATCCACATCCTGCTCAGCGTACTTACGTTGGACTCCATGCATAGCACCAAGGAGCGCCAGGCCGATGAACAGGCTGAAGACGGGTCGCTCGAGAGCAGCCAGCGCGGCGGCGGGCGCGCGCGCGGGCGCCCCGGCGCCCAGCAGCAGCGGCGAGGACGCCACCCACCCAGCGGATCCACATTCTGCTCAGCGTACTTACGTTGGACTCCATGCATAGCACCAAGGAGCGCCAGGCCGATGAACAGGCTGAAGACGGGTCGCTCGAGAGCAGCCAGCGCGGCGGCGGGCGCGCGCGCGGGCGCCCCGGCGCCCAGCAGCAGCGGCGAGGACGCCACCCACCCAGCGGATCCACATTCTGCTCAGCGTACTTACGTTGGACTCCATGCATAGCACCAAGGAGCGCCAGGCCGATGAACAGGCTGAAGACGGGTCGCTCGAGAGCAGCCAGCGCGGCGGCGGGCGCGCGCGCGGGCGCCCCGGCGCCCAGCAGCAGCGGCGAGGACGCCACCCACCCAGCGGATCCACATTCTGCTCAGCGTACTTACGTTGGACTCCATGCATAGCACCAAGGAGCGCCAGGCCGATGAACAGGCTGAAGACGGGTCGCTCGAGAGCTGCCAGCGCGGCGGCGGGCGCGCGCGCGGGCGCCCCGGCGCCCAGCAGCAGCGGCGAGGACGCCACCCACCCAGCGGATCCACATTCTGCTCAGCGTACTTACGTTGGACTCCATGCATAGCACCAAGGAGCGCCAGGCCGATGAACAGGCTGAAGACGGGTCGCTCGAGAGCAGCCAGCGCGGCGGCGGGCGCGCGCGCGGGCGCCCCGGCGCCCAGCAGCAGCGGCGAGGACGCCACCCACCCAGCGGATCCACATTCTGCTCAGCGTACTTACGTTGGACTCCATGCATAGCACCAAGGAGCGCCAGGCCGATGAACAGGCTGAAGACGGGTCGCTCGAGAGCAGCCAGCGCGGCGGCGGGCGCGCGCGCGGGCGCCCCGGCGCCCAGCAGCAGCGGCGAGGACGCCACCCACCCAGCGGATCCACATTCTGCTCAGCGTACTTACGTTGGACTCCATGCATAGCACCAAGGAGCGCCAGGCCGATGAACAGGCTGAAGACGGGTCGCTCGAGAGCAGCCAGCGCGGCGGCGGGCGCGCGCGCGGGCGCCCCGGCGCCCAGCAGCAGCGGCGAGGACGCCACCCACCCAGCGGATCCACATTCTGCTCAGCGTACTTACGTTGGACTCCATGCATAGCACCAAGGAGCGCCAGGCCGATGAACAGGCTGAAGACGGGTCGCTCGAGAGCAGCCAGCGCGGCGGCGGGCGCGCGCGCGGGCGCCCCGGCGCCCAGCAGCAGCGGCGAGGACGCCACCCACCCAGCGGATCCACATTCTGCTCAGCGTACTTACGTTGGACTCCATGCATAGCACCAAGGAGCGCCAGGCCGATGAACAGGCTGAAGACGGGTCGCTCGAGAGCAGCCAGCGCGGCGGCGGGCGCGCGCGCGGGCGCCCCGGCGCCCAGCAGCAGCGGCGAGGACGCCACCCACCCAGCGGATCCACATTCTGCTCAGCGTACTTACGTTGGACTCCATGCATAGCACCAAGGAGCGCCAGGCCGATGAACAGGCTGAAGACGGGTCGCTCGAGAGCAGCCAGCGCGGCGGCGGGCGCGCGCGCGGGCGCCCCGGCGCCCAGCAGCAGCGGCGAGGACGCCACCCACCACAGCGCCAGCGGAGCGCCGGCCGACGTCACCCAGCGGAACCACTGGAAACAAACGGTTACGGTTATTTCATATGGTTTTATTACAACGGGAGGAAAAATTGCGTACGCGTACTTTCTGCCTGCCCCGTTCGTCTCTTTCTTCTTCGTTCTTGATTGTTCAGCTCTCTGTAGCGGTAGCATGAGCACTACCTCTCCGAACCCTAGACATCCAGACACGCTCACTCATAGTAGAATAGGACGACTCCCCCCCATAGCATTTGTTCGTCTTCACTACAGCCGTAACCGATACTGCTGTACGGGTAAAAAGACGATCAGAAGCGAGTCTGACAGCCAGCGGCACTGGTGCAGGATGAGCCGCTCGTCAGTGACGCCCCCGGCCTTACCCGGTACTGCTGAGGCTGCACGTCCCGCGCGATCATCTCGTGGTGCACGAAGGCCAGTAGCAGCCCGGCCAGTGTGCCCGGCAAGTTGCCCAGCGGAGACTGGTACATGATGTTGAAGGACAAGTCTCCGTAGTATTTCACGCGGACTAGCCTGCAAACACCACACAACCAGGGGTTGTTTCTTATTTGGTGAAGAATTCTGACAGTGTAAAGATAAAGATAAAGATAAAATTATTTATTTGTCCAACATAGGTTACAGGATGTTGCAGAATTATGGTTAGTTTCACTATGTGGCGCCTTACGGCTTACAAATTGTTGAGCATGAATGTCAAAGTCACTATTATTTATATATTCATTTATGGTATAATAACTTCTATGAGCTAGAAATTTTTTAAGGCTTTTTTAAATATATGTAGTTGATCTATTGAAATTAAACCCTGGTAGTTTATTAAATACTAGCTTCCGCCCGCGACTTCGTCTGCGTGGACTCGGGATAAAAACTATCCTATATTTTAATCATCATCATCATATCAGCCGAAAGACGTCCACTGCTGGACATAGGCCTCTCCCAAAGAGTGCCACAATGACCGGTCCTGCGCCACCCGCATCCAGCGGACTCCCGCGACCTTTACCAGGTCATCAGTCCACCTTGTGGGGGGCCTACCCACGCTGCGCCTTCCGGTACGTGGTCGCCACTCGAGAACCTTTCCGCCCCAACGGCCATCGGTTCTACGTGCAATGTGCCCCGCCCACTGCCACTTAAGTTTAGCGATTCGGATATTTTAATCCAGGCTATAAACTATCTTCGTGCAAAATTTCATTCAAATCGGGTCAGCCGTTTAAGCGTGATTGAGTAACAAACATCCAAACATCTAAACTTTCGCATTTATAATATTAGTAGGATCTTCGGTGCCATTCCAACTACAGTTTTTTGGAATAACATTGTTTTGGGTATCATTGGGTATTTTATTTTATGTTGTAAACGAGTGCTCTTGAAGTTTAGGTACAAATGGGAGTTACATTTCACGAAAACACACATTTCATAGATATACAAACTAGGACGAGTTAGGATCTTTTGTCTTTGAAAATGGGGTTTACAAGATTCCAAAGAACTGACTCCACATAGAGATCTTAGACACCTCGCAGAAAGCGCAGAAAGCGCTCGAAACGCAATTTCTCGATCTGTCGAGTTCCCCCAGAATATTATACCGTATCTTAAAGTTGAAGTCACAAATGCATGGTATGCGGTAAGCACTGCGCTAGATTAACTTTTTTTCTTAGATTATATATAATGCACAGGAGAATTGATTTAATTTCTTACATATAGAGTCAATTTGATATTTCCATGTCAACTTATCATCTATTTTTAATCCTAAAAACTTTGTTATGTCAGTGTCTTCAATTTTTTGTCCTTTATAAGCTATTGTAAGATTAGACACGTAATTCGTTCTTGTGACGAGAGAGTCAAGTATTCGGCGTCACGGTCCGGTATTTTTAGCAGATCCAGAGTATATATGTGTGTCTCTGCAGTACAGCATCAGCCGCGTTGACGGCCTTAGACAACTCGCTAATGCCTATTACGTAGGGCCGTCATTACTAACCTGATGGGGGGTCTTGGACTTTCTAGAATAATTGGGCCTCAGCTAGTAAATAGTCTAGTCAATGCACTAGCTAAGACATTGCCCAGAGTGACCAATAAGAAAGGCCCTGCTTATACGCTACTACCACTATCTCCATGAACCGAATAATGAATCCCTTTCATTCAGCATCATCTTCAGACCGTAATCGTCTACTTGTTTACTGCTGGACATAGGCCTTCCCTAATTCACGCTACCATATCCGCTCAGATTTCAGATTATTGATTGATAAATGTGCTCCTCAGCTCTTCTCATCCAACCACTTACCGCCACTCTATCCAGGTCGTCGGGTGAATTCCTTTAGTGTTGGGTAACCCTAACCGTCTGCGGCTGTGTAGTGTACTCACTCTGGATTATGCATGACAAAGGTGGAGATGAGTCGCCAGCAGTAGGCGATCGCGAACAGTCCTCCAACGGAGACCGCCAGCAGTATCCCCAGCGTGGGCAGCGCGCCGCGCCGCCAGCGCACCAGCGCCAGCGTCAGCAGCAGCGCTACTGCGTATAATTGCATGTCTGCTGCCAGGTACCTGGAACATGGGCGTTATACTTCATTTAAACATTTGCATTTGGATTAACTAAGATTATTGACCGTTATAGTTGCGACGTTGTAAAGATTAACTTGTGCACACCAAAGTGGCTGCGAAACCTTCCTCCGACAGTCGTTTCTTCGATTGTCTGGATCACCGGCAGAACGTTTCGCTTATGGTTTGTTCACCGAAAGAACTTTTCGTCTGTTACACATGTTTCATACGAGTACATGAACTGTACAACTACGAACGTTTCGCCGACAGATTGAGAAAAGTGTTCGGTTAAATATTAATTTTGAGTGAAGTTCAAAGTAGTTTCATAGAGACTAAGGCAGGTCGGTGTGGGTACGACGACGAGCGAAGCGAGGAGGAGCGGTAGGTTGAACCGCGACCCTATAGCCCGCGAGCCGAGCGAGCGAAGCGAGCGTGCCGCGGCAGCGGCCGGCGAAGCGCCGGAACCGAACACTTTAATCAATCTGTCGGCGAAACGTTCGTAGTTGTATAGTTCATGTATGAAACATGCGTAACAGACGAAAAGTTCTTTCGGTGAACAAACCATAAGCGAAACGTTCTGCCGGTGATCAGTCCATCGAAGAAACGACTGTCGGAGGAAGGTTTCAGAATCCACCAAAGTAGATCTTTTCAAATAAGAGGTCGCCGCACTCACCAGGTCTGCACGAGGCACTTGTTGTCCGCATCCACGACGTTGTTGAGGTACAGCAGATGCACCCACCACTTGTCGCGGCACACGGCGGCCTCGGCGTCCACGCGCGGCGCCCACTGCGGGCCGGCGCCCAGGCGCGCCCACCACGTCGCCGCGAACCACACTACCATGTAGTAGGACGGGCTCACTCTGGGACACAACAACATGGCTGTTTAACGGATATTTTGGTAGAGGTGGGTATAGTATTTCCCTATTTGTCGACCGAATATGCAAGAGCGGCAGAGAGGGAGATTCACGAACGAACTTCGTTTTCGTTTTGCGGTAGCCGCTCTGTTCACTTCAAAGGCACGCACCACTTCTGGCAGTCTCTTATTATATGTATGTCAACGTAGAGTACAAAAGGAGCGTTGTGAGCCCAGACCCCCTAGCACACTAAGTTTTATGTCAGACATAAAGCATTCGTCCCTTTCTGGCAAATATGCAAGTGCGAGAGGGAAGAATGCTTTATGTCCGACATAAAACTTAGTGTGCTAGGGGGGCTGGTGACTAAACTGATTTAAGTACAGATTAAGATAAGTAGAGATGGAGCAAGCTCGAACACGGCAAAGAGCACTCGGCTCAGCTGCACTCGATAAGAAATTGTGACTTCGGAGAACAGGTGGGTAACTGAAGTATATTCCTAACATGCTATGGACAAAACAAAACTAATACGGGACATACCTAATAATCCGGTTGATCATGGTGGAGAAGAAGGACCGCCAAGACGGCGTGGCCCCGCGCGACGTCTGCAGCAGGATCTTGTGCGCCAGCAGGAAGCTGGCCATCAGGAAGAACACCTGCACCACCAGGGTCGAGTTGCCGAGCAGCATCACGTCACCCGTGCGCCGAATCTGTAAAGCATCATCGTCATCAAAGGCCTTGTTGAATAAGTCAAAACTCGTAGCAAGGGACCTTTAAAGCGAGCCTATCGAGCGCGCAAAAATCTGGTTGCCACGGTAAAAAAAAAACATACGTGTGTATGTGTTGTTGTCATGAATAAATGATATTCTATTCTATAAAATACATTTATTTCATAGTAGGTACTACCCTGACCGATTCCGTTTGATTATTGCTTGATGAATACCTACTCACCACCACGCCATTGGAAAGCGCCTCGGTGCAATTACTCATCGTCTCGTAGGGGCATAACTCAGAAACGATGGTGCTGGCCAGCACACGTGCTCGATAATGACGCACATCGTGCAAAGCACTCGTGAAATACAGTTATTCGTTTTTTGTTTTCTTCTCTGTACTGAGGTCAGTGGCGGACGACGTGTACAATACTCACCGTCTCGTAGTAGCGTATATCAGCCACGTAGGCAATGGTGCTGAGCCAGCACACGTGCTCGATGATGACGCACATCATGCAGAGCACCCGGGCGCCGTCGAAGGCCCGCAGGTCGCCGGCCGCGCTCACCGCCGGTGGGGGCGCCAGCAGCGCGCGCCAGCAGCCGGGGAGCGACCAGCAGAGAGCCCATTGGTATTCTGAAACATCATTTAATTAATATTATTACCTTGCGGAACTACCCAGACAGACGCCGCGAGGCTACGCGGGAGGAGATAGTCTACCCTCTTCTTTCTAATTTGCCCGTTGCGAGTGAGACAGGAGTTGCTGAGACGCGACTTGGCAGCAAGTTTTACTATACGTATTGTACAGCACGCACGATAGGCTGGTCTAGGAGCACGCATCCGATAAGAGTACGCAGTACCAGAAATGTAACCGATCTTTCTGATTTACGCGGTGCGAGTGAAAAACGAGTTGCCGATTTGGCAGCAAGTTGTGCTATTTGTGACTCCCCAGACTCCCCTTGGAAAGTCGAAAGGTTTAGCGACATGAGTAGGTAAGATCATCATTCTGTAGTTTAGGCACTTGTCCCACCGCCAACGAGTAAGCGAGTGTTACTACGTGCTACTCGCTCAAGTGAGTAAAAACGAGTAAGAATTACTATGAGAGTACTCGCTACTTGCCAGCGGTGAGACAAGTGCCTAAGACTCTGATATTTACCTATTTAACTCCATTTTTAACCGACTTCAAAAAAAGGAGGAGGTTCTCAATTCGGTTTTTTTTTTTTCAATGTTTGTTACCTCAGAACTCCGTCATTGATGAACCGATTCGTATTTTTTTTTTGTTTGTAAGTATATGCTTCCAGGTGAGTCCCATTTTTTTCAAAAATTCACTTGGATGATGGGATCCATGAGGACTTGAGGGAACTCCTCAATTATATTAGGCACGCGTGTAGTGATTTTGATATTTTCTATTATAACTCGTGTATTTACACCCGGAAATCATAAATTTGGTGGAGTGGAATTGATGATGAAGACCACAGATGACTTATGGTATTCCTCAATTATGTACTTAAAAGTACAAAAGTATATCACAGATTCTGATAAGATTCCGTTGAAATAGCTGCTAATGAAGTGCCAAAGGTGATCCTTGTGGAATCGACGGAAGTCATCAAATATTATCGGGTCACATACAGCGATTGGGTTTTTTTCTCTAATAATCAACGCATTTGCTCTCGGAAATCAGTTCATGTGGTAAATTGGAAAATAAATGTGGAAATGTTCTCGTGGCTTGGCGGAGTACTAAATTGAAGTGGTTAAAACTTTGTTTTTAAAGTATTACAAGCTGTCTTCAACAACATCTTGCAAGTTAAAGACCCACTTCCCGGTCACCGATTGAGCTGAAATTTTGGCTTGAGTTTGGATGACAATTCAATATTTGGTACCATCGAACTGATCTGATTATGGAGACAGAAGGTAGCCATGGGAATTCAGTAGGTACTTAACCGACGTAACCCCGTTAAGTTTGCCCTCGTTAGAATGGTCTCAATGAGTTGATGACGGTATCACGGTTTACAGAAAAGTACAGTGGTACATAAGAACTCATTCCGAAAAATTAGTTTTGCCATAAACTTCTCAGTCTTTTTTTATTATTTTATTCGTTTGACTTGTAAAATGCATTTGTATTGTAAGTAAGTATGCGCGCGAGATGGCTGCTGACATGACGTTACAAGTGTTATATAACCGCCGCGCTCGTCTCCGAGTTATACGAGTAGGGAGCGCGACCAACGAATGTGCATTCTTGCTTCTTCACCGTCACGTAACGGCTCGGTAACGCGCGAGTTTGAACCAAAAAGACCCGGGCCGTTTGACAGCCGTATGCCTGAACCACTGGTATATTTGTAAGTATTGTAGTTTTTTTCCACGTAAGTATATAAAAAAGCCTTCCTTTGTGGTAAGCAGACAACATATGGACGTCTGCGACTCCAAAAGTGCGAACAGCGAGTTGCCAACCCGTTATTGATTTGAGGTTTCGTTGTGTTGACCAGTTTAAACGTGGTCTCTCTAAACATAGTGCATCCTCTTGCATTGTTGCATCGCATTGCAAGTTACACGTGTTAAATATTTCTAGCTATAAATTATCCCGGCTCGGCTGCTTCCTGGTTGACTCTCCAGTAGTTATGTGAGATAGTAGACAGAACTATAAATTATCGAGAGAGGGTCATGACACCCAATTGTTTACTATCCTCTCCCGCTTTCAAAGTTCAAAGTCCTTTATTTGTTTACTATCTAATTTATGTGACATACATGTAATTATAGCCAAGACATTATTTTACAATTAGGTATCATAGACACGTATGTAGGCATACATCCTAGCACTTTCTTTTTTTAGAGATAGAAGTTTATGATGCTTACAAATGATGTTAGCCGTAGACGTCATCCATACGTAGTTAAAGAAACACATCTAAGCACATCTCTGGTGGACGCGCAGCCTAAAGCTGGGCATTCTATCTAGGCTCCACACCTTTTGTCTCGGCACCTAATGGCTATCCAAATGGATGGACGTCATTTTTTACAACTTTCTCGGTGCCACGTAGGTGTCACTTGCTCGTGGTTCTATGTGTTGTTTCGACTTTCAGCGTATAACGCGCCATTTGTCTCGACGACAACTGAAGGGAGTGAGATCGGCGTTGATGTTGCTATACCTAGTTGAGTTTTGACATTCAAGACTGTTCCATTTGGATGGCTCGTTGGCGCAGCGTTGATTCGGCTTGCTGCAAGGTTATCACAAGTCGGCGAGCGAGCTGTGTGGCGGCGAGATAGACTATCCGTCCCTTTCGAAGTGTTTTAATTAGAAAGAGACGGATAGCCTATCTCGCCGCGGCACAGCGCGCGCGCGCCGTCTTCTGATACACGTACGGGAGCGGTCGTGTATGGCCAGCATTAGCGGGACAGTCGGTCAAATTTAGACAGTAGGTATAATGACCGGTGTTTATTGTTTATCCTAAACCGGTCGTCGACACGTGACGTCAGCGACACGTGAGGCGCGGGTCAGGGCCGCGACCGGCGAAAGGCCGCCCCAGATCTGCAGTTATGACACGCCGCGCATTGTGTAAACATCGGCGTCCACGCACGGATAATGACCAGTCGCCAAAAACTGCAGTCGAAAATCTATCGTAAATTATAGAAATACGGGGGACATTGAAATGAGATTTATGTATGGATGCGTCTTTATGTTTTATTCAAGTCGCATTCAAAATGCATTTAACAACAGATCGTTGTAACATAAAATGATAAAATACGGGTCAAATTGAAAATTGATTCAATGTGTGGAAAAACTTTGTGTTTTCGATCGTATTGTGTAATTAATATTTACACCTATACTTACTTTTATAATAGGGACCATGTTTACCAAGCCAACAGACTTAGATGAATGTTAGTGTAGTTAGGTAGGGCTTGTAAAGTTGCCTATGTAAATATTAGTATTAGTAAAGAGACCCAAGCAATCATTGAAATGATTCCTTGGTGATATTTCACACATTAAAGTGCTTCTTCGTAGTCTGACCCGCTGTGAACAGAACTGCCTAATCTGGCTCCACTCTTTTTATCAAGAAAATCTGTGATAGGATAGACATTAGATAGGTACTAAGTAAAATCACGTCCATGTTAAGTTCCGGCTAGTATAGTGTCGCAAGCGCAGGCGCAGGGCGCAGGCGTTAGATAAGGACCGGCTTTTGCGCAAGAGATCAGTGTTTGCGCGCCGGTTAGCGAATCTCGCGTAGGGAGAAACTTAGGTTAGTTATAACACAATGAGCAACTAGGTACATATCGAAAATGTAATCGTACGTAGTTAAAAGCCATTCCGCTAGCAAACGCCTCTATTACACTTTTGCGTTGTCGGTTGTCCCTACACTAAACTTCCATGTATTCCCCCTACGACGGACGAAAGTCTTACAGATTTCTAAACTTGTCAGATGGCAACATCGAAACTAGCTAGCTTTACTATTCAGTATTGCGTTCCGTTCAACAGGTTCACTAGTAAGCTAGTGCGAACCCGATGTGAATACCTACTTTAACAACAACATTACAAGCTTGGTCGCGAGTGGGGGCAGTACTCAAGTCGACTTAAATTAGCGTCAGCAACGCGTGTGCAGCGCGTCATATCGCTCTCACTACCAACACATTTAATATGTATCTCACAATCTCTATCGCACTCAGCAGCGCGAGCTCGCGCGGGCCCGCGCTTCACACGCGACGCGCACGACACGCGGCCGCGCTGCCGAGTTGTAACTTTAGCGCCGCGGGCCCGCGTTCGGAACGCGTTCGATGTGTGTTTGAAGCGTAGTTTCAATGCTTTACAACTTGCGCGGGCCCGCGCAGCACACGCGCCGCGCACGACACGCGTTCGGTGGGTGGAGGCCTTTAGCGCTCCCGTTGCACTCGTGTGCTCATGTGCTAGTCTAGCAGGGCTGCACAGGGCTCGCGGCTTTCTGACGCGCGTGCATTAACTATATACTATCCTTGTCTATCTAATAAATATCTACATCGCCAACTGCAATGAATGTCGTCTCCCATTTGGCCACTGGACATGAACCCAGGGCCCCATAACTGCTACTTCCTACTTCAGGCCCGTAATCCTACAATGTATCCACACGACGGGGAAGGCGCGGTGGGTGGCCCTGAGCGGCCTGGCGGCCTCCTGGCAGTAGAGCTGACAGTCAACTCGCCCTTCTTAGTCTGAGGGGACAGCAGCCACTCGAGCACACACGACCAGCGCTGCCAGGACGACGACGGGGAAGGCGCGGTCGGTGTCCTGGAGGCCTCCTGGCAGTACAGCTGTATAGTCGACTCACCCTTCTTAGTCTGCGGGGACAGCAGCCACTCGAGCGCAGTACCCACGACCGCGAGCGCGATCAACGCGGCCAGGACGACGGGGAAGGCGCGGTCGGCGGCCCCGAGCGGCCTGGAGACCTCCTGGCCCCGGCGGCAGTAGTCGAGCTGGTACAGTCTCGCTGACAGGTTGTGGGAGGACATGGTGCTCGCGTTCACGCATGATGCGAACCTGCGGACAGTTTAATCATTCAATCGGCATTATTCTCGAATTAATAAGACTTAGAGCCGCCGCACATTGAGCCACTAAAGTAAAGGGCCGGTGGCCGCCACTAGACGCGGCCCCGCGCATAGGACCCTCGCGCGGCGAGGCTCCGCCGACTTGCTGACGGTCCTCATTGATTACACAAATCCCATCAAAGGGTCAATTTTTGAAGAGGCCGTTTTTCGACATTTGTATGGTTTTTTTATTTTTTTGGAATATCAAATTCGTACCGACAACGTGAGGTAGGGCTTTTAAAAAGAAAAAATATGGTGCACGAGGCACCTCTCTGCTTCTAATGGTTAGCTAGATATTGACCGTGCCATACCAATGTCGTCAGCGCCATACAAATGTCGATTCTGCCATACAAATGTCGATAGCGGCATACAAATGTCGGTGAGTGCCATCAAAATATCGATTTTGCCATACAATTGTTGAAAAACTTTAAATATTTGTACCATACTAAAAAACTCACTATTTCGATATAGTATCTCTGGTTTATGGTTTATGATGATCGTTATATTTGTACTATTACTTATTCTGTGGTTATATTCCAAAATATTAAAAATCACTTAGAAAACAGATTATTTCATTCTGCCTAAGAGAAGGTAGCAAAATGACAGCAAAGAACCGGCCAAGTGCGAGTCGGACTCGCGCACGAAGGGTTTCGTACCATTATCTACAAAAACGGCAAAAAATCACGTTTGTTGTATGGGAGCCCTTAAATATTTATTTTATTCTGTTTTTTTAGTATTTGTTGTTATAGCGGTAACAGAAATACATCATCTTTGCTTGAATAAATGAATCTTTCATCTGTGACAATGTCAACAGTCTAAATATCACGGTTCATGAGATACAGCCTGGTGACAGACGGACAGACAGACAAACACACGAACAGACGGACGGATAGCGTAGTTTTTACCCTTTGGGTACGGGACCCTAAAAAGTAGTAAGTAGGTAAGGTAGCAAACAACAAATGTGTCACGGAACCAGTGCCCAAATCGAGGCCAGTTTAATCCTTTCCAATTTGCATTAATTTCGTGCTTTACTTACATTTTGTTTTAAATCGACATTTGTATGCGACGTTCGACATTTGTACGGCCAAAAAAGCCGTACAAATGTCGCCATACAAATGTCAACATGGATGTTTTTTGGCTGTCCTTCGTACACTATTAATTGAATTCTCTAATTAGTTAAACACGAAACTCTTACCCCATATTGCTAACCTTTCTTATGAAAGACACATTTTTATTTCAATCGTATATTAATAAATAAACGCCCATACAAATGTCATCATAGCCGTACCAAAATACTTCGTATAAAGAAAACTTGTTTCCTCCGTCAAAAATACTGGCGCTCCCTCCCCTCCCGTTGGTGGTTGAAGCCCAACTAACCTATCTATCGTATCGTAAAGTAAATGTAGGGGTGGGACAATAGAAAACCAGATTTTAAGGGTTTTGAGCTTGAGTCCTAATAAATGGGTCGCGCGTGGGACAACTACTAAAACACTTCACTGGTTTTAATTATTCGCGCATTAATTTTGCAAGATACTTTAATGAATACGCTAATAAATCTTCTTTATAACAGTACAAGTTGTTTATTTACACGTTGCCGAAATCTATAGTTATGAATTTTTGTTTGAGCAAAACCGCAAGTGGGACACGCGAAAAAGCGGTAGATTTCGCCGTTTTACGATATCAACATTTTTTTTTTTCAGAATCTATTAATATTTAAGGTATTGTTATATATATTTTAAGTACAATATAATACACGGAATACAAATATATATGTATCAATACTCCATGTTAAACTGACTTGAAATTATAGCCGTGGGACAGCAAAAACAGCTCGTTTGAAAATTGACCCCAAAAACATAAATGTGAAATGAGAGCCTTTCTAAGCTAGTTCTCATATACATATTAAGTACCTACTCGTACCTACTAAAACAGTCATGGAAGCACCCTATGTTCGATTGCTAGTTTCTACCAGCGAGTGAGCCAAATTTTCGGAAGAATAAAATAAGAACTTTCAGCTTTAGAACTTGCGAAGGCTATAATATAATTCGTGTACATATGAAAACTAGCCAAGTCAGACCTTAGACTTAAATATATTATCCTAAGTTATAAGAAGAAATGATATTTTAAGTTGTTATATAAGATATTTATTGTTGTTATAAATAAATTTCAGGACTGACCATTGAACTTGGCACCCATTTAGATCTCACTTCTTTTGTTGTTGAAGTCAACAACCAACATTATTAATAAAATTAATTCAAAATAACGACAATTAATAAAAACAAACATAAAACTTAAACTATAAGGTAAAAAAATTGGCATAAATCGCCGTCAACGGGCAAGGTGCCCAAGGCTGGCCATATTTCCTCGCTGTATAGCGATACTAACACGCTGTGCGAAATACTGGCCAGCCCTCTGGTCGCCCGAGGCTTCTATTAAGCGCGTCGCCAAATCTTTATAAAGCCGACACGCACTTGGACCCCATGGCCCCAAGGTTTCAACGCCAAACGCCGCAAACATGTAGCTGTTTCCTAGGACGGCATATTTGCGGCGCTTGAGGCTTTCGGCCGAGGATGCCGCAGCGCCAGCGGCGGCACTGTTGCTTGGAACATGGGACGGTGCCAGGGTATCAACGCAAGTAGAATCCCAAACTAGCGGCTGACCCATGCTCCAAGGCACCAGCGTCATTCCGTCAGGTCTCTTGCCGTCGTCCCTGGCCAGCCCGCTGGGCTCGAGGACTGCCGGCACTCTCGCACTGACAAGAGCCCGACGGATGATATCGTTAATAACAACAACCAACATGTATCATTATATTGAACTTGGCTCTCATTTCACAGTTATGTCTTATGTTTTTGATGGGATATCATTACTTTTTGTACGACTGTAGGCAGACCTTAAAATTCACATATGGCTATCATCAATTTTGATTGCTAAACCTTAAATTATATTACATTACAGGCACTATAAGTAAGTTAAGTAAGTATTCCTAGTAGAATCAAATATTAATTAAAAAATTAGTATAAAATGATAAAAAATTACTAGTTTCTGATTTATTCCTTCTATCTGGATGCCAAATTTGAACTTTCTAGGCCGTCTGGAACTGGGTTAGAATTTGATCTATATGTAGGTCAGTCAGTGATAAAAATGTCGATTTTTGGACGTCAAATCTAAATAACCGTTTGTTTATGAAATTTGGAGCACATATGTATCTCCCAAGTCTCAATAGGTATAAGAGCCAAATTAACCATGGTTATGTGAAATAATTTTACAGTTATGAGGGGGTCAAAAGTGGCTCCAAATGGTTCGCGTAACACGGTGTTGCTCGCCAGTTCTTAGCCAGTAGCTTGAACTTGGCTTGACACGATACCGCGTGTCTAGATGGACAGTACCTAATCCAACAATCGTTGTATATTGAGTAGGGTCTCGTTATTTCAGTCCCGAGTCGTATTAAAAACGACTCCGGAAACTCGAGTTTTATACAACACTAGAATAAACTGTCCAAGTGACCACTTAAAAAAACATTGTAAATATATATAGGTACTATTAGGTAGGTACCTAAATCAAGAAATATGTAGTATTTCCACGATACTAGTCTCTAGACATTGGTCGAGTGCTTACTAATATTGACCTGCACAATTGACGGCCAATATTACTTAGAGGTGTTTAAATAACTACGCCCCTTGAAAGACCACAAAGCAAGATTATTTACCCACCACTTCAGGGTTTTACCATCATCTAATGGTTTTACCCAGCCTGGATTGTAAACTCAAACATGAAAAAAACCGGCGAAGTGCGTGTCGGGCCACGCGCAGTGTAGGGTTCCCTAGATGCCTATCTGTCTTAGTTAAGGCCTCCACCCACCGAACGCGTGTCGTGCACGGCGCGTGTGCTGCGCGGGCCCGCGCAAGTTGTAAAGCATTGAAACTACACTTCAAACACACATCGAACGCGGTCTGAACGCGGGCCCGCGGCGCTAAAGTTACAACTCGGCAGCGAGGCCGCGTGTCATGCGCGTCGCGTGCCAAGCTGCTGAGTGTGATAGAGATAGAGAGATACATATTAAATGTGTTGGTAGTGAGAGAGACATGACGCGGCGGACCCGCGCGGGCCCTCGCTGCACACGCGTTGCTACACGCCGCCCGCTTGCGGTGTGAATATACCGCTTCAAACGCACCCGACACGTGCCGCGCGCGACACGCGTTCGGTGGGTGAATGCCTTTACATCGACGTGCGGTGCGCTTGCGTCGGCCGAATTTGTACGCAAATTGGCCTTTCCAAGTACACATTAAGTTGGTCGACTATCACTCGGTAAAAACTACTTATGCCTCCTTGGCCGTGATTAGTTTTCCTTTTAAATTCATTATATTTACTACTACCACGAATTTTTTCACATCCCCAGTAGTAGCCATTTAGCCGGCAGGGGGGGGGGGACGTGACTCGAATTTCTAGCAAACTATTTATATACCGGCACTCATTTATATAATGGCACTTAGGGTATTTGGGATGTGTAGATCAGCATATGGCAAAACATGGGGACTGAACCCAAAGGTACTGAAGTGGATCTACACCATGATGGTGAGGCCCATACTATTGTACGGTAGCCTGGTATGGTGGCCAAGGACTTTAATGAGCACATGCAGAGATGCCCTGACGAAGGTACAGAGATCGGCATGCATGGCTATAACAGGGGCGTTTCGTACCACGCCTACAGCGGCGCTAGAAGTCCTTGTGGACCTACCGCCACTTCACATGGTGATTAAGTCAGAGGCGCGCAAATCGCTCTACAGGCTAAGAACTCTTGAGACTGTGGAGCGACAGCAAGCCAAAGACTAAGCACACAAACATGGAGACTGACGGTTTCTTAGACAGAATAACAAACATGGGATGTGACAAAATGCTACCCAAGTATGTATTCCACAGGAACTACACAACAAAAGTTCCATCCAGGGCCGAATGGGCCGAAGGTCTAGAACAACCGAGGTCTGGTGTCGAAGACAGTATATGGTACACGGACGGATCTAAAATGGGATCCGGTACGGGAGCAGGCATTTATGCGATTGACTACAGTAGTAGTGTAAGCAGTCTTCCAGGCGGAGACATACGCCATAATTGCCTGTGCACAGGAGAATATAGACAGGCAAACCAGAGGGCAGACCATCTATATCCTCAGCGACAGTCAAGCGGCCCTTAAAGCGCTTACGGCGCCGAAAGTGGATTCTAGACTAGTCTATAATGGCGTCCAGGCACTGAACAAGCTTGGAAGGCACAATAAGGTGCAACTAGTTTGGATACCGGGGCACGAGGGCTACATCGGTAAAGAAAGAGCGGATGAGCTTGCAAGAGGGGGTCTACAAATCACTTTGTAGGTCCAGAACCATTTGTAAGACTCTCACAGAGAACCATAACTTCGGCCTTTAAAGCCTATGCCAAAACCAAACACCAACACGAGTGGAGGAATGAGGCGGGCTTAAGGCACTCTAAGCTCTTCATAGAAGGAGTGGACTCGGGCTGGACTAACAAGCTCTGGAAATCCAGCAGGAAGCAACTCAGAATCATATCTGGGGTGTTCATAGGTCACTTCGGGGTCAAGGATCTCTTGGCCAAGATGGGACTGTCGGACAGTTTAGACTGTAGAATGTGTGGCGAGGAGGACAAGACCATGGAACACTTACTGTGTGAATGTCATGCCCTTGCCAGACAAAGAATGAGTTACTTTGGTAGCGACTCTCCGCAACCAAAGGAATTCAAGGTGCTTCCGCTGAGCTGCATCATCCGCTTTGTGGAAATGATGGAACGAGCTTGGGAGTAGGCATAAAGGAGAGGGCAAATGCACAAAAGATCCAGACGGGTCGAAGTGCATCCGAAAGGGCCCTCATCTAGATAAGACAAGATAAGATTTATATACCCATGCCGAATTACAGTTTTCTAGTAGTAATGGTTGCTGGAGCTAAGCCGAGGACGGACGGACGGACAGACGGACATGGCGAAACTATAAGGGTTTTCCTTGTTGACTACGGAACCCTAAAAAGGTTTTATTTATTTATTTATATTTATTTAAACTGTATTGCACAATACAAGATATAGTACAAATGACGGACTTAATGCCATAAGGCATTCTCTACCAGTCCACCATTGGGCAAAACAGAAACATTTGGTGCAGGCATTTAAATTTAAATGAAAACTTAGTCCTAGATAAACTTCTATCAAATACATACTGAAAAAAAAAACATACACATATACAAAATAATATGCACTAATATATGTATATACATATTACTACCTTTTGTACCTAGTGAAAAATACTATGTTGACAACTATCCTACGCGCTTATCAGAAAGATACTTGCGTAACTTGCGCTTGAAAGTCAATTTGCTTTGTGTGTGTGCGGGTAGTTAGCGGAAGAGCATTCCAGAGTCGTATTGCCTGAACGGTAAAAGAACCAGACATAAAACCGGACCGGTGAGGGAGAACAGACAGCTTTTTAGGCTACGGGAACTGCGGAGTACTCCTCCGGGTCGAGCAGGAACAAAAATAAATTTGGACCTGAGATATTTCGGCGCGGCAGGGTCGAATAGAAGGGAATAAAGTGTGCAAAGGACTCGTAATGACCTGCGTTCACGAATGGGGAGCCAGTTTAGTCGACGGCGAAAAGCGGATATATGGTCATACTTGCGAAGTCCAAAAATAAATCGGATGCAGTTATTCAAAAGACGATCCAGCTTACTTAGCAGAGCCTGTGTTATATTGGAGTAACACACGTCAGCATAATCGATGGTTGGTAAGACTAGAGCTTGAACAAGGAGGGTCTTGGTGCTAACTGGGAGGAAATTCTTAAATCGGTAGAGGGCTCTTAATGTGTTGGTCACTTTGCGACAGACATCAGACACCTGCGGTTCCCATAGTATAAACATACCACGTGTCCATCGCAGGCTCGGGCGTGTCCGGCGTGTCGGCGCGACAGTGGCGCGACACGCACAGCCCGCGGTGCAGGCGCGTGTGGTTGAAGTGGTCCACCCTAAACGAAGGCAAGTATAGTATAAACATACCACGTGTCCATCGCAGGCTCGGGCGTGTCCGGCGTGTCGGCGCGACAGTGGCGCGACACGCACAGCCCGCGGTGCAGGCGCGTGTGGTTGAAGTGGTCCACCCTAAACGAAGGCAAGTATAGTATAAACATACCACGTGTCCATCGCAGGCTCGGACGTGTCCGGCGTGTCGGCGCGACAGCGGCGCGACACGCACAGCCCGCGGTGCAGGCGCGTGTGGTTGAAGTGGTCCACCCTAAACGAAGGCAAGTATAGTATAAACATACTACGTGTCCATCGCAGGCTCGGGCGTGTCTGGCGTGTCGGCGTCGGCGCGACAGTGGCGCGACACGCACAGCCCGCGGTGCAGGCGCGTGTGGTTGAAGTGGTCCACCCTAAACGAAGGCAAGTATAGTATAAACATACTACGTGTCCATCGCAGGCTCGGGCGTGTCTGGCGTGTCGGCGTCGGCGCGACAGTGGCGCGACACGCACAGCCCGCGGTGCAGGCGCGTGTGGTTGAAGTGGTCCACCCTAAACGAAGGCAAGTATAGTATAAACATACCACGTGTCCATCGCAGGCTCGGGCGTGTCCGGCGTGTCGGCGTCGGCGCGACAGTGGCGCGACACGCACAGCCCGCGGTGCAGGCGCGTGTGGTTGAAGTGGTCCACCCTAAACGAAGGCAAGTATAGTATAAACATACCACGTGTCCATCGCAGGCTCGGGCGTGTCCGGCGTGTCGGCGTCGGCGCGACAGTGGCGCGACACGCACAGCCCGCGGTGCAGGCGCGTGTGGTTGAAGTGGTCCACCCTAAACGAAGGCAAGTATAGTATAAACATACCACGTGTCCATCGCAGGCTCGGGCGTGTCCGGCGTGTCGGCGTCGGCGCGACAGTGGCGCGACACGTACAGCCCGCGGTGCAGGCGCGTGTGGTTGAAGTGGTCCACCCTAAACGAAGGCAAGTATAGTATAAACATACCACGTGTCCATCGCAGGCTCGGGCGTGTCCGGCGTGTGGGCGCGACAGTGGCGCGACACGCACAGCCCGCGGTGCAGGCGCGTGTGGTTGAAGTGGTCCACCCTAAACGAAGGCAAGTATAGTATAAACATACCACGTGTCCATCGCAGGCTCGGGCGTGTCCGGCGTGTGGGCGCGACAGTGGCGCGACACGCACAGCCCGCGGTGCAGGCGCGTGTGGTTGAAGTGGTCCACCCTAAACGAAGGCAAGTATAGTATAAACATACCACGTGTCCATCGCAGGCTCGGGCGTGTCCGGCGTGTCGGCGTCGGCGCGACAGTGGCGCGACACGCACAGCCCGCGGTGCAGGCGCGTGTGGTTGAAGTGGTCCACCCAGTTTGAAGAGTACTCCTGCAAACGACAAAAAACTACGTTCAGACGAGTTGCACCACTAGCACCTGCTGGACTTTTGCGTTTAAAGCGGTTATAGGGGGGTCATAAACACAGATGTAGGTTAGCGTCTCTTCAGTGGACATTGCCAAAGTTACGGGCTATAAAGCCTAATTTTTGGTTGGACTTTTGAACCGCATAAACGGCGTCCCCTTTTATATGATTAATATGCCATCAATACATGTATTATTATGATTCGTGTTGATACAACACTAATCATAATTTGTTTGCATCGCTTCAAAAGACGCCTTTGTGTTACCGCTCTTAATCTAAGAGTGTGTCCAAATCCGTTTGTTTGATTGTTATTATTTCAACCTGAATTCAGAGAAGTAGCCAAATTGATCATACAAGTTGGTTAACGTAATGGTGACCGAAGAGCTGGCGATTTTCTGGCGCAATGCTTGTGCATTGCAATTCAGCGAGGAAATGCCGCTAGCATCTCCGGTACAATACCGAAGGCCTTTTTAGGGTTTCGTAGTCAACAAGGAACCCTTATAGTTTCGCCATATCTGTCTGTCTGTCTATCCGTCTGCTGCTTAGCTCAGTGACCTTTGGTTAACTATTAGAAGGCTGTAATTCGGCATTAAATCATTTACGCCGACAAAACGGTGGAATAAAATCTTGGATATACTTAATAAAATAAAATAAATAAATATTAGGGGGAAATCTTACACAAATCAATCTAGTCCCAAACTAAGCAAAGCTTGTACCATGGGTACTAGACGACGATAATTCGTGCTCATCGCACAAATAAATGCCCTTATCAGGATTCGAACCCGGGACCTCTTGCTTCGTAGGCAGGGTCACTACCAACTAGGCTAAAGCGGTCGTCAATTTTTGAAGTGAAAACTTCTTTAGCGGCGCTGTGCACTTTTTGGAGTGGGGAAAAAAATTTAAACTCGCGTCAGGTCACGTGACCGTCAGATTCGTAAGACGTACGACGTATGGATGGAAGTTGATTTTTCTGAGAGATAAACTTCTTAATGTTAAATAATTGGAATAGTTCTGAAGTGTTAAATTTTTAATGTAATATAAATTGTCATGTTTGTGTACGATAGCGCAATCTCAGACCAAGAAAAAAAGACAGACGGAGCGTTACGAACAGTCTAGTGAAGCCAACCGGTTTTCAACCAAGCCCCATAAGTTTAGCACACACTAAACAAATTAAATCGCACAAAACTCGAAATAGATGATCTTGACAGCATTGCGACACGTGCTGAAGAGTTTTGTGCAATTTTGTTTGTATATATGTGTGCGTGAGCGTATGCTAAACTTGATGTAGCTTGGTTTTGTTTGTATGTGGTTTGGCTTCACTTGACTGTTCGTAACGCTCCGTCTGTCTTTTTTTCTTGGTCTGAGAGCGCAATAAATGAATATTGTATTTTAAAGCAATTCGTGCAAAATTATTCCCTAACCCAACCATTCCGAAATATCAAAAATGCACAACGTTAATATTCAAGTTTTCACTTCTGCCAGCACTCCCGGAGTGCAACCCGGTCTTTTTTTTAAGGTAATTACCTCCTCTATACGTAAAGTGGGGGTGTACTTATTTTTTTTCTCTTTAAACCTATGGTGTGTGGTTTCGTTTCTTGTTTGCGTTTGTTGTGGTAGCGTCGGCCGAATTTGTACGAAAGTTGGCCTTACCAAGTACACATTAAGTTGGTTACTACCCTGGGTTTAAAAGAGAAAAAAATTACAGCCCTACCTTAGGTTAGGTGGGTCATTCTCAGATTACGGCGTTCTCAGCCTCAACTCCGTCTTGATTTTGTACAGTATATTTACTGCTATATTATGTATAAAATACGAATCATTGAGCTATTTACATCATTTATATACTTTTGTCCCTCATATACATCTATTAGCTAACATTTTAAAAGCCATTGTTTTTTTCACCAAGACGGAGTTGAGAATGTTGCGACGGAGTTGATATATTTTATACGGAGTTTAGAAATATGATATGGAGTTGATGGATACAGTGCTTTAAAACCTGAATGATATTTTATATATTTAAATATAAAATATTAAACACAGTTTGAAAAGAAAAATAACAGCATTGATTACTTTTAATTTTATTATTAATTTGTATACTAATTTTAAAAGGCATGGTAGAAAACATAACAAAAACAACAAAAAAAAAACACAACTTAGTGAATAACATGTTACACTTAATAATATTTCTTTTAGATCTTTTAAGATCTTCTTAATCTTTTGCATTTAGAATAATCGCTTTTTAATACTCATCTCTAAACTAACAAATGCTTACATTAGAATATCACCAGTGTTTTACTTAAACAGGAAATAAGTTAAACGAAAAGCCCTAGCTCCAAAAATGATTTAAACGGTATTGTGGGTAAATAATTGCTGTCGTTAGTGTTCAGAACGAAGAAAATGCGTCAAATTTCACATGGCTTATTTTTCTTGGTACTGTACATCAATGTTTGTAAATAGTACATGTCCATGTAAAATTCGCAGTAATGAAGGAACTAGAGAGTATACTTAATTTCTTCGGCCTTCTCTTTAGCAGCAAATGTGATGTAAAACATGTTTTTTTGCATGTGACTGCTCACTTAGATACTAAATACACGTTTTTTCTCAACTCCGTCTAAATATTTGACGGAGTTTATTTGACGGAGCCTAGGGAGAAAGCTATTTTATTTTTTTATTTCATAAATTACCTTATATAGTAAAACGATATTACACACATTTAACAGGTAATATAGTTTAATTCATTACACTTAAATAGTAGAACAATCAATCACACCAATAGGAAAATAAATGACTAAACGGAGTTTAGAAAATGCAAGTGACAAAATACGGAGATTAGATACTTACGTTTGTAAAATCGCCCAGCGTCGCGAAACGCACCTCCGTCGCTCACCGTGTCACAGACAAGACTGAACTGGCTCGCTCGATGTAATAGTGATGTGCGTAAACTTGCAAATAGTGATGTCAATTTTTGTTTTGCTTCCAATGACGGAGTTTAGTCATAAATTTGTACGCGCGGAGAAAAAATCATATTTCTTTATACAAGCATTTGTAATAATAATCAACATAACAAAATTTAAATTTGTTTAACTGACTATAATAAAAAAGTGCCCGGTGTTAGGTAGTAATAGTGGTTACCGAGTTGCAAAGGGGTTTGTCCCAAATTTTGGAGTCTGTACGCTTGATGGAGCATGATAAAAGTAGGCTTTTCATTTTTTTTATTACTGGTTCTCAACAGAGTATCTTCAAAATTACAACTGCTACAGGTAGAATAAAACTAAAACTACCCTCCAACATTTTTTGTATGCCATATATATGCAAGAATACAAAGTTATTCTACCCGACGCCCAAAAAACGTGCCCTCTGAGAATGACCCAGGTGCAGGGGGGGGTACCTAGCCTAAAAATAAACAAGATTTTATTCTACTGTTTTGTCGGCGTGATTGATTTATATATTACCCATGCCGAATTACAGCTTTCTAGTTTCGTTTAGTTTCGTTGTAATTCTAGTTAGCACGGAATTGTTTGTCATTTCTGAAGTAGGTAACCTACACAAACCGAATGGGAAACAAGTTACGTTACGAAACCCTCTCGTCTGGGGTAACTCTTTCGCAAATCCTACTTAATTATGTATTATATGGTCACTCCATATCGAAACAAAGATTTATTGCTGATATCTTTGCAAAGAGCATGCGTAAGAACCTCATAATGGGTCCATATTGGCTGCCATAAAATTCGTTGTCCTATTTTTTATACTAACGTATTGTAGTCATAATCATCGCGTCCTAATTTTTTTCGCCCTAACTTTATTGTTCCTAAACTGTAAGTAACTATCATCGGAAGTCATAATGATCAGTTGTCCTAAATTTTTTCTTCATAATTTCATTAAGTACTAAGAACTTTCTTGAAGTCATAATTTTGTAAATCATAACAGTTTTCTTCATAACGGACGTATACATCAGAATTTTGTTAGTCCTAATACGTATCATAACTAAGAGCATATACTTCAACTCCTAATTTTGTTTTCCTAATTAATAAACGCTTTCGCTAAGTAAATTAAAAAAAACCACGTCCACGCGCAGTGTAGGGTTCCGTAGTTGCCTGTCTGTCTTAGTTACATCGACGCGCGGTGCGGTTGCGTCGGCCGAATTTGTACGAAAAATGGCCTTTTCAATTACACATTAAGTTGGTCGACTATTACTCGGTAACTACTTATGCCAACTTGTTCGTGATAGTTTTCCTTTTGAATTCATTATATGTACTACTACCACGAATTTTACCGGCGGGGGGGGGGGGGGGGGGGGGGACGACGACGACGACGACGACGACACATGACTCGAATTTCTAGCAAGCTATTCACTGATGACGCCCAATATCTCGCAAACGAAATACTGATTTGAAAAATAGTTTTAGAAAACCCATAATATTTTTGAACGAGCTATCCAACCATGCCCCACACCATTGGTTTGACGAGAAACAAAGTAACATCCCCGCTTTGGGTGTAGGGAAGGTACCCTAAAAAATCTTTTTTCAAATTGTATTGTACTGTTATGTCGGCGTGATTGGTTTATATAGCCACGCCGAATTGCAGTTTTCTAGTTGTAAGGGTTACTGAGCTAAGCCAAAGACGGACAGACAGACGGACGGACATGGCGAATGTATAAGGGTTGACTACGGAACCCTAAAAAAGACCGGGTTGCACTCCGGGAGTGCCGGCAGAAGTGAAAACTCAGTGACATTGTAACAGTTTTTCGATCTCTAATCTCACGTCTCAGAATCTTACGGCCACGTGACCTGTGGCGAGTTTAACAATTTTTCCCCATCACAAAAAGTGCACAGCGCCGCTAAAGAAGTTTTCACGTCAAAAATCGGTTCTGACGCTTACCATGAGTTTGACAATGACGGTTTACGCTAACGAGTATCGAGTTTTCTATCTGTGCATCCCGCTCGTACTGTCAAAGTGCAAAAGAGATGCACAGATAGAAAACTCGATACTCGTTAACGAAAAATCTCAATGTCAAACTCATGGTAGCCGTACTGGCGTTTCGCCGACGCCGCTACCGCGGCACGCTCTCATCGCTCGCTCGGCTCGCGCGCGTAGGTTCGCGGTACACCTAACACTCCTCCTCGCTTCGCTCGTCGTCGTACCTATACGGACCTGCCTTAAGGTGGTTTTCCACCGGCGAGGCGTGGCGGCGGGGCGTGGATGGGCGAGAATTAAAAGGATGGGCGAAAACCACCTTTAGACTACGTCCGCACAGACAGGCGGCTTGCTTAGCGTCTTTAGCTTATAGCTATAACACGCAATCTACTTTAATCTTACCATATCCAGGCTTAATATAATTACATAGAAATTTCGGCTTTATTTCATGTGGCATAAGAGTGTTGTTGTCAATGAGTCTTGCGGTGCAATACCCACGTAGTGTTACAACTCTTGCAATTGAAGATGGTTAAGAAACACTTCAATTGAAATGTATGTTCATAATTTGCTTAATACCTATGTTGGTTTCGCAAACTATCTTTAGGTACATCTGTCATAGGCTTGTGAGTTCAAGGCGTGTCCCAACTTGAGCAGGCTAAATGTGTCTGAGATCTTGCTTGTTCTTTTATATATACTACTTATGTATGTTATGTTTTAAATGTATGTTATACTGCATGGGGGCCCAGGGTTCCCAAGGGGGTTTATAGAAACCAAACCCCACGCGAGTGGAGCCGCGGAAACAGCCGGTACATACATTATAATATGTTATATGAATGGATGTCTCAATTAGTTAGTAAGATATAGGCGAGTATTGGGAACACAGGCCCCGGCTCGGCTGGGTGCACATTGCAGTCGCAAATGTTGCATTACCAATATTATGGAATGCGAGCTGAAGTAAAAAACTTCACTTTCTTGTGCATAATAATTACTTGCATAGTATTATGTTGAAAACTTTCCGCTAGGGCTGCCAATGCACCAACGAAAAATTCCCAAAGATGTGTAACATTCTACGTGGAAAGTTACCAGCAACTGAACGAGCGAGCGAAGCGAGCGAAGCCCTCCGATTCAGCTAGGGCATAAATTATCGCTCGCTCTATCGCTCGAATATACAAGTGCGGCAGATAGGGGGATGCACGAACGAAATTCGTTTTCACTTCGCGGCAGCAGCTCTGAGGGGCTACCGCGAAACGAAAACGATCTTTGTTCATGTATCTTCCCCCTCTCTGTCGCTCGAACTAGCAAGTGCGACAGAGACGGAGATACACAAATGCAGATCGTTTTTGTTTCGCGGTAGGCCCTCTGGCCTGCCGCTCTGTACTCCGCTCAAAGCTACCGAGGCAGTGGATCCCGCGCCCCGCCAGGCAACCCTCATCAACACCCACCTGCATGAGCCTGTAGACCCTGGACTCCCGCTCTGTGGACAGCTCGAAGCTGCCGAGACAGTAGACCCCGCGCCCCGCCAGGCAACCCTCGTACTCGTCCAGGTGGAACAGCTGAGGCATGGAGTAGTACTCCTCAGCTGGAACAAAACCAACTTGTTACAATTAACCTTAAAACCAAACCTTCTTAAAACTTAACCTTAAGTGACCTTCGCGTCATTGAAGGCGTATTTTCTTTGGATGATAGGGTGAGTATTATATTCTTTGATGATAGGGCCCGCATGCGGTACGTACGGGATATATCGCGCATATGCGCTATACATATACGCTGTCACTACGAATCGCGGCGTCATAATATGTTTGTGGGTGAGTGTTCGGGTGAGCTTACAACAAGTTACAGAATAGCGGGGCTGCTAGCGGCGCGGCGGGCGGAGGTATTCTTCCAGGTATGTTCATTATGCCTTGATCACACGTACCAAGAAAACGGGGCGAGACAGTGATCCTCGGTGCGTATAAGCGGCGAGACAGTAGCTCGGCTCCCCTTCTCGCACGGTTTTAGGAAAGGATACTACGTAATCGTCCATACAAAGAGAGAAAATCTTTTTCCACTTCTAAATATTTTCCAATCTCAATGATTTTTTAGTTTGTTATTGCCACAATGAGACTAGGTTTATAAGTTTTCCTTTTTTTTAAATTTGCAATAAAATCAAATTCACAAACATCAAGAGGTTTTTTTTAAAGCGAACCTATATGCTTAAAACTTACTAAATAAATATACTTAAAAAATATATATTATGCTGAAGCGATAGACTTGAAAATCAAAGTGATTTAAGATTTAGTTATAGTGGAGACCGTTTTCTCCCGGGATGGAAGCAGTCGCGAGATGATAGCTGATGCAAAGCTATTCTTTCCTTTGAATTGACCGAAAGATGTCAGTAAGTAGTCGTTATATCGCCTGCAAGGAACACCCGCTATGTTTGGAGCTATGCCACTCGTCAGTATGTTATGTTATGTTCAATCCGAGTAGGGAGGCCTTTTGTGGTTAGAAGCCAATTTAAGCCACAACAGTCATCGTTGTCCCACAACACCTACCCATTGCCCAACTACCTACAAGAGATTTCTTGTAGGTAGTTGGGCAATCCAAGTGATTGTTTCCATTTCCGCTAATATTATAGTCGTATCTACTTACTGCAATAAGTAGGTACGGTACCTATGTGTGTCAGGTGTTTCACGTTATAACAAGTGTCATTGTCCATTACTCACAAACACAACTTGCATTTCTTTGCTAAAATAAAACGCTCAAAGGGTATTCTGATTGTTTCTTCAACATAATAATGTAATTATTTGTTGTCAAAAAATGCAAATAGACCTGACCTAGACCCAGACTTCCCGTCTGCACCGAAGGACGACCTAAAGTCACTTAAATTTACGTGTATTCTACTTACTTTGGGAATACAGTATGATCAGTACCCTATATGTACTTACCTAAACCTTAACAATATCTACAGCTGTTTGATGACTTTGATGAGTCGGGGACATCAATTGTATCCGAAAGGAGCGCGGGGTCCATGTAACGGAACCCCAAAGTATTTGCATAGGTATCTACTAATTTTAGTTGATGGATGCTGAACGGCGCCTTGGGTATAATCTCGCCGAAAAGAGTTTTAATGTGTTTTAACATTGATTTTTTTATACTACGACGGTGGCAAATGTCAGTAGCCTATAGAAGCTTTCGATCCCACTCAGCGCGTTGCCGACTCTTTACGTGCAAAGGAGTCGTAGTTGATGTGACAGCACTGTCAGCTGATTTGCTACACTTAGCCCTTCCTTAATGCGGTTTTGTTCATCATGAGCATATCAGCCTAAAGACGTCCACTGCTGGGCATAGGCCTCCCCCAAAGGGTGCCTAAATGACGGGTCCTGCGCCACCCGTATCCAGCGGACGCCCCCGACCTTTACCAGGTCATCAGTCCACCGTGTGGGGGGCGGAAATGCGGTTTTAATATTGCTCAATCGCAAATTACGCGTCAAAGAACTCGGCAAGGAAGCTGAGATAGAAAGTGCGCGGCTGCACGGCTGGGGCATTTAGCTCGATCACTTATGTCACCAACAGGTCTAGTCTTAGCTCACAGCCGTTGCCCTTATTTACTTAGGTAGGGCTCGACTGCTATTTGGTTTTAGAGCTTTAACTTCGTTTAAGCGGATTAACTATACATATAATGTTTCATACAATGCTTCATTTTGGAGGAAATATGTTGCCTCCTTTTCTCTGCACGTATTGAAAAAACGTAAAATATGTTTAGTTCTGGATACAAACAGTGTTTTAAATAAATGACAATTTGGTGAACGAAAACTCATGGGAACTCTTGAATTGTTTTATTTTTCATAGACTTGGGCCCATAACCTATCAACGCAAACATTATCAGAATTTAATGTATTGAGTCTATCAACAGCATTTCAAGGTCAGCTATTTGAAAGGTAAACAAAAGGGTAAGTTTCTATTCTGCAAGAAAATAAAAATCTACAAAAGAATACTGGGTCTAATGTAGCCGGTTTATACTACTTATATGTATATATCTTTAATTTTGACTGGACAACGTTTTAATTGATCGATATATGTCGGTACTCGAACGAGCGTCGAAGTTCGGATATCTCCGTCTGTACCACACTTATATTACCCGAATGAAACAGATACATGAACTTCGAGTGCCGGTTTTGCCACAGCACAGCATGCTAGCCGGCTCAATATTTACATTTTACATGCGATGCGGTACAGTCGGCATCGAACCGGTACCTTGCGTCATCGTCACTGCCCCGGATCCGAACACGCAGCTAGCTAATTATTTTAGATTAAATTATTACGCTAGTGATTATTTTTATTATGATCTTGATTTAAAATCCGTTTGATATTTGTCGTCGCATGACATGACTCGCTCGGGTAGAGTAGAGTCGTCTACTCTACCATGCCAGTACCTCTTGGCGAGTGTTCTGGAAGCCAAGCGATCACGGGCGTAGCCAGAGCCGAAATTGTAGTGTGTATTTGTAATGTATTTTATAGAAAGAGAAAACCAAGTTCATTCATCTCACTATTTCGTTCTATCTATAGCTAGCATCGCGCGGCGGGTTTGGCATGCAGGCAGGACCAGAGGGGCTACCGCGAAACGAAAACGAACTTCGTTCGTGTATCTCCGTCTTTGTCGCTCGACCTAGCAAGTGCGACAGCGAACGAAGAACGAAAAAAACGAAGTTCTTTCGTGTATCTCCCTTTCTGTTGCACTTGCTTATTCGAGCGACACAGAGAGGGATATACACGAACGAATTTCGTTTTTGTTTCCTGATAGCACCCTAGGAGGATTTCTATAACACATTTTAGTCCGTGAGATAGTGCAAAAACCTTTACTTCTTACTTCTTAGAAACCCTTAATCGCGTCAGCTGGGTTATCAACGGACATCACAGAAGAAGAACGTGCCATTCCTTATTGCAGTGATTAGATTACTAGCTCTGCTTACTCGTTTAATTGCTTATCGCAGTGCAAAGAACGCTAACTTTGTTAAAACGATTTTGTTGAATCCACGGAATTATTTGATTTGCTAGTGAGTATTAATATTATCCATACTAATATTATAAATGAGAAAGTGTCTGTCTGTCTGTCTGTCTGTTACGTCTTCACGCTTAAACCGCTGAACCGATTGAGATGAAATTTGGTAAGTATGGAGATAGTTTGTATCCCGGGGAAGGACATAGGATAGTTTTTATCCCGGAAATCATCCCCCGAGGGGGTGACATAGGGGATGAAAATTTGTGTCGCTACGATATAAACAAGATCCATATATGAGCTACGATATAAACAAGATCCACGCGGACGGAGTCGCGGGCATTAAATGCAAAAGTGCCTGTCTATATATCTGTCTGACTGTTACCTCTTCACGCTTAGATAAAAAACGATTTAGATAAAACTTGGTATAGAGATAGTTTGAGTCCCGGGGTAGGACATAGTATAGTTTTTATCCCGAAAAGCATCCCCTAAAAGGGTGAAATGGAGGGTAAATAAATAAATGAAATAAATGAATTTTATTCTACAAGTAGGCCGTAATGGCACTTATATAAGGCAAAATTCTACCAGCGTTTTTGAAAAAGGAGACCACTGTTAAGAAGAAACGCCGAAACAAACTCAACAGTCAGTCATGTTTTGCCAAAAAAAGGTTAATACAATGATAGTCCTTAACTTAACCTACTTAAAATAAGTCAAACTGAATATGAATACAAAGATAAAAATGCATCATAATGCGTTGTTCTACATCTACAAGAACACATGTCCGAATAAGCTGTATGAATAATTAAGCTATGTTGGGCTCTGGTTCGGGCCATGCATTTCTGTCAGTTAGAAAGTCCTCAACCCTGTAATAAACCTTCGTCATCAATCTTTTTTCAAGTAATGTTTAAGAGCTGGAAAGGTAATAAGAATGTTTGAAGCTAGGATATTTAAACGAGTTCCACGTGGACGGAGTCGCGGGCAGGAGAAATTACCAAAGCAAATTACGCTAACCCTATAATCATGAATATTATGAGAGAAAGAGTCTTAATTTTTGCAAAGCGCACCTTGTAACACTAAATGTCAGTTGAATTCGTGGATTCGCATGGCTGTTCCAATATTTGGCGTGTAAAGGCCGCTTTACACTGGCCTAGTAACTGGCATGCCAGTGCGGCGACGACCGCACGCCCAATTGCCCACGCAACGCGGATTAGACGATTACAAACACCAAACAACTCATTGACGCCGCACCGTTGCGTACGAAGAAATGACGTCACGGAGTGTTGGTGCTTTGGGCGCCAATTGGCTTGACATTACGAGTGACAAACAAAGAGTAAAGTAAGTGTTCGAGAAATTGCACATTATCTTCCCTCAACTATAATGTAGGTATTATAAGGTGGTGACAAGTTTGTGTTAAGTAAAATTGAATACGCCGAAATGTACTAATTAATCTCTGCCGTATTATTCCAAAGCAATCCTACTATAATATAGTTTAAAAATGTTTATTTTCCATGTCTTAGTCTAAGTAGCGTCTTGAATATATATTTTTTCTTTCTTTTCTTTCTTTAATTTCCTATTATATATGCGAAAGTTTGGATGTATGGGTGGATGGATGTACGTTCCAATTAATCTCAAAAACTACTGGACGATTTTTTATGAAACTTTCCAGTTATGTACCTTATATATCAGAATAGGACATAGGCTATAAAAATATATAGATAAGGGTGCAAATGGGCTAAAAAATGTGTTTGAACTTTGTATCGGAACTCCTTAAATCTATGGGCTAAAGACTTGAAAATTGGCAAGCATATACTTGACTAGAAAGTAAAAAGAACTTCATTCAAACTTTTAGCCAAATATAACGTGGCGGCTAAAGACTATATTATATGCATATGTTAGACATTAGGGACCTAATTATATTGGAACTTCAGTCACTGATGACGTCCCTGTTGATATTGAAAAACCAGCAACCTTAACCTCTGCCTTCCTATATTTGCTATGAAATTAGAGGTCATCTAAAGTTGTCTCGAATAATCATAGTTCACCAACGTCAAGGGATGTGGGTATAAAATTTGGACAAGACGGCATTCCACGGAGAATTGAGTATATATAGGTACCAAATTTTTTTAATGTAGAAAACCCGTGACTTTCTGAAATATTATTGAGAGCGCTCTCTAAAAGGATACTTTGGGCATCTATATAATATTATTGACGACCAAGTTTATGAAGGTGTTTATTTAGATTCGATGAGAATTTGAACTGTTACACGCAGTCTATGGAAATTAAATCTTTATTTTCTGTCAATAGTATGGTTAAACAATAATATCATGTAAACCATAATTTATGCGCGTACGAAGTCGCGGGCAGAAGCTAGTCTACTACGTTAACACAGTTAAACAGTAGGGTATGATAGTAATACATTTGAAGTGATGAATATCGTGTAAATTGTACTGTAAGGCCGCCTTAATGGAGAGAGACGCGCGTGCGGCGCGGCGGCACGAGCCGTTCGTCGGAAGTCGCGCACACACAAACATATGAGTATGGTGTTTCTTAGGAATGTTTATATACAGACGTAACAATGTCCTCAGTCGCCTCACATCTCGCGCCGCTGCAAGCGTCGTCTGTCAGTCCATAAATGCCCAAGCAGGTATAATCGATTAATCGCAAATAAAAAGTATGGCTAATCATGGCCTAATCTGTGTAAGTACCTACCTACCAATCTTCTCCGAAACCGAATACTCCAAAGCGTGGGCCACAGACACAAAGTGGAAACTATATTTTGCGTACAAATTTGACTTTAAGTATCAGGTCATTAGCCTACAAAAGGCTTCTGTTTCGTAAACCGCACTGAGTAACTGTACCCTTATTGCTCGAGTCGAACTAAGTATAAAACGAAATCAAAAGTGCCAGTATTGAGTTGACACCAACGCGAAGTTTCTGTGTTAATTTTATAATATCTTGGCACATCACGATTCCTGTAATATACTCACGTTTGTATTGCCGAATTCATTCTGGGTCAGATCGTTTGGAAATTTACAAGCAATATGCATTCGTTTTACCATTATTAATAAAACGCTCATATCTAAAATTCGCAATTAGGTAGATAATTAGATTATGGTTTACCTTTGGACAGTTAAAAATAGGTCGCTGTTATTTCTTTAATACTGCTAAAGTACTAAGTAACTAGGATTATCTATCATTTCATTACTCTACTGAAAGTACAATACAATACAATAGAATACAAATATCTTTATCGCAAACCTCAAAACGAATCAAATAGAAAGTACTGACCTACCTCTAGGCCAAATTTCTAAACTATCATATCTTGGCAACGCACGGAGATCTCAAAAATAGTGAAGGTTGGGAAAAATCTTGTTAGACAGAATTTCCTTTCTAATTGTCGTGAAAACCAATGGGGAGTGCCTCAAGGGAGTAACCTTGGCCCGTTGCCGTTTATAATTTATGTCAACGATCTTCCTCAAGTAACCAGTGAAAAATGCGTTTTATTTGCAGATGATACGACTGTGATGGTAAAAGGCAACCATGTGATGTAAAATACGTTAGGTAATTTAAATTAAAATAAGAACACACTAGTCGGAAAGACAATTTTTTCGAGAGTTTCCCTCAATTTCTTCAGGATTCCACCATCAGATCCTGGTTTCCTTACCATGGGACCACCCATGGGATACTCCCTTTCCAACAAAAAAAGAATAATCAAAATCGGTTCATAAACGACGAAGTTATCCGCGGACATACATAAAAAAAAAATATATATACGGTCGAATTGAGAAACCTCCTTTTTTGAAGTCTGTTAAAAATATAAGCAAATGAATTATAACGAGGAAAGCATAAATAAAGCATTAGCTGGTATAAACCTGTGCGTACGTACCATTGCTACTTGTAGCAATAACCGTAATATAAACCTGAGTAAATTTTAATAATTTTACTTTTTATTAATACTGACTTAACTAATTGTAATGACACAACATTCTTAGGTTTACGTATTGACCAACATCTGAATTGGAAACTACATGTTGACTATGTTTGCTCCAAGTTAGACAGTTTTATATTTGCAATAAGAAAACTTAGAATAACTGTATCCGTCGAAGCTGCCATCACAGCGTATCATGGTTATGCACCATCATTGTTAAACTATGGGCTCTTGCTCTGGGGAAATTCAGTCGATGTAATTCGGGCGTTTGTTAGACAAAAAAAGTGCATTCGTGCAATAGCTAACATCTCAGCCACAGACAGCTGCAGGCCACTTTTTAAAAAACTGTATATTCTACCGCTACCCTGTATGTACATAAAAAAGCATGCTTCTTTGTCAAAAAACATCCTGAACTTTTTAGAAGCAGGGCCGTCTTTGTAGCTAAGCAGCGATCTCAATATACAAGGATCTATTGTACCCACCTCCTTGCCGCAGTGCGATTTATGGTAAGAACGCTTATAATTATTCAATTACTAGCTTCCGCCCGCGACTTCGTCCGCGTGGACCCGGGATAAAAACTATCCTATATTTTAATCTAGACTATAAACTATCTTCGTGCAAAATTTCATTCAAATCGGTTCAGCCGTTTAAGCGTGATTGAGTTATTTTTATATATTTTTTCCTGAGTCATTAATGTTTTCTGTGTATTTAAGTATTTATTTATCTATCCTCCTGGATCCTGACAATTGTTTTTGAAAGATGTCATAAAAACCGAGAGTCCTTTAGAAAGTACTTTGCCCTTGAGTCCTGAACCTTCCACCGCTTGATTTAAGGTCTAAAATTATTGTTACCGTTTTTCGCTAGAACAAAGTTGATTATGATTATAGACTCTATGAGGAATATGATAAGCTTACTTTTATTCCGAAATTATTTGTCCTTTATAAAGGGCTCTCGGTTTTTATGTGAGTGACTTTTGTCACTTTTTAGGGCTAATTTGGGACATTTAGTATGAAAATAGGGGTCTTGATAATTTAGGAAATAAAATAAAAATGTACGTCAAAATGCTATAATATTAAAAAATAAATAAACAAAGAGTTCTCATCTTAAAAAACATAAAATATTTTCACTTTTCATAACTAACAGTTAATACTTAATCAATTCAAAACTCCACACTCTCACCAACATAGTAGTTTTAACACAGTCAATATTCTCAAAATGTAATTATTTCATATAAAGTTAGTATCTTAAGCTAATGGGATTGTTCGAAACAATTATAAGTTTTCTTTTTATAAAACAATACCTTACATTAATTAACTTCTTATCATATAATGAGGTAATAATTTTAAAAAAATATAACGATGTATAATTGTTTAACAATTGAAATAATCTACCTCTCAATAAAAGTAATTATAAACTTGGTAATAAAAAGCAATTGTTTAGAACAATTGTAAGGAACCTTCTCTTATAAATCAAATTATCTAAACCTTCTCATACTTAACAAGTCATACAAAAATCAGTCTAAATGTATCAATACATCACATTGTAACCGACAGCCATTCATGAAGTACAAAATATGGCGGTTTATATTAATAACATGGACCGAGAGCACTTTATAAAGTACAAATTCAAGATATACCTAATTTTACTCAAAATATTATACTTGCAACAAAAATAATAACGCTATTACAAAAAACACTTTAAACTAATTTGAAACATACATTTACAAGCAATAACTTAGCAGATTGCGTAAAAAAAATGAGATTAACTTACCTGCACCTGCACGACGCGGCATCTTGTTCAGCTCGTGGCGTCGCACTGATCTGATCGGATTATTCGTTTGCGCGATCGAATGACCTTCGCTAAAGGGAGATAGATATATTTCGGACCGGTGGACAGTGATTGGTTGTTCGGATCACGCCACTATGGCCACATTTTTAGGCGGTAAATATTATGTACTTTATAAAGTACAGTCGGTTTTTTCGGATGAGTTTATTTGCGTAGTGTCAGGACTTAAAGTGAGCGTCCATTTCGTTCTTTATAAAGGATGCGGGGATCCAGGAGGCTATATAATGATAACTAAATACTTAAATACATGTATGTATAAGGTCAGACGGGGCAAAGTCCGCCACCGGGGTTAGTGCGATTCTACTGATATTTTAGTAGACATCTTAGATGATCATCATTATCATCATATCAGCCAGAAGACATCCAGTGCCAGACATAGCCCCCCCCCCCCCCTTCAAAGAGCGCCATAATAAACAGTCCTGTATGACAAAGGCGCATATACCCCGTTGGCGCACTTGCCCCGACTGACCTAATCGTCGTCTAGTACCCATAGTACAAGCTTCGCTTAGTTTGGGACTAAGTTGATTAGTGTGATTGCTTCTAAAAAATTAAGTAACAAACATACATACATTCACGCCTTAATTCCCAAAAGGCAGAACACATGAAACTTATGTTCCAGTTTCAGTGCCACTTTTAGCATACATGTGATATCGCAGTGATAGGCTGCTAGCCTATCGCCCACAACACACTTCAACCCTTTCCTTAGTAGGTACGACACTTAATACGACACCCACAGGAAGAAAGGGGGTGCTATTCTAACCCGCCACCACACGGGGGAACAAACATACAAACTTTAATATACTTAAGTACATTAAAGTGCTCATATCATGATACTCATGATTGCCATTATGGATCATGTTTCCAGTCAGGCTCCTCCAACCGGCTGGGCCGCAGTGGAACGCCACGGCCATGCGTTTCACGTGGGCATCACCAATCGAGATAACATCTTCACGTCTTTTATCGATTATTTACGATTGTTTTGGCTCCCAATCCCGATTACACCACAACTCTAGCGGTTACTCAACCGTGACCAACTTCGAGGTTACCGGTGATGACAACGGAAACAAAGCCGGTTATTATCTAATAATATTTAGCAAAATTGTAACTGCATGGGCCGATATCACAAAATTTGTGTGAAAGGATCGTTGGGCGTTCAGTCATCACCCACAACACACTTCAACTCTGCTCCCTTAGTCGACTTTAACGAGACCCACGGGAAGAAAGGGGATGGTGAAATTCTAACCCGACACCACACGGGTATAAAAATACCTAATAGTAAATAAAAATAATTTACCATAACGGGTTTTGACGATGGGTTATTCATAAGGGAAGTAAGTAGTAAGTTAGGCCGTTGCCGGCGTAACAATTCAACAATTATTGCAAAATTACGTTTACTACGCGGGCGAAGCCGCGGCCAAATGCTAGTTATGTATAGATGTCAAGCGTTCCTTAGATTCCTCCTAAACGTCATGATCAGAGCTAAACATAAAAAATAAGCCGAAGACTGACAGGCAGGCAGACAGACAGACGGACGGACATGGCGAAACTATAAGGGTTCCTTGTTGACCACGGAACCCTAATAACTGTTTAATAAATGTTTCTCCTCCATTTTTGGTCGGTTGAAAAGGGAAAAGCGAGAACGCCGACAATGCAATAATGTTTCTTTTTCTATTCTAGACGGGTGCCGGGAGGTATGGGGTGGTTTACACGTTGATTTAAGCTGCGTCCGCTGCGCCAATGTTTTAGTTTGGTTTTAGTGGTAATGCGTGTTGCTTATTTGCTGCAAGTGCATGGACATGCACATGGACTCACATTAGGCCTATCACAGACTGGAGCGGCCTGCGGTGACGGTAAATCAATATAAATTTGACAGCTAATGGCATGCTAATGGCATGTTTACTGTCCATTAAACTTATTTTACGCACCCCTCTACCAGACGAAATTTGGACTTGTCTGGTAAATCAGCCTGACATTGATAGAGTAAACAGTAGAGTTAAGTAAATTCATACATTTCACTTCACCAGTAGAGCTGTAATGAATTTTTCGTGAGTTGACCTGCGCCTGGTATTCATGACAGGTTGGTAATTATGACATTACCTACATTAATTTAAATATTACGACATGAACGACCCAGCTTCTCGGCCATACTTATTTTGCTTTTATTTATCAAGAGTGAAGGTTACCTACTGCACTAAATGGCAAGGATTACATTTTTAATAAGCTTCATAATATATTATAATGTCTTCAAGGCATTTATAGTGCAACTAATCCAACCCAACATATTTTATTAATTTTCCTTCGGCATTTTTAACAAGTATGTCGTAACGTAACTCCGTAACTATAGCATGTTCAGTCAGACAAGCAGAACAGAAACATTTTTTATATGGAGTTTGCTTACTCTGTCACAAGACCCAGTTTCTTATTTTCTAATGGACAAATAATCATCTGGTTAATTTATGTGATCCTGATCAAGTCACTGAAATATTATCAATAGCGGACATTACGCATCGTGGCTATTATAATAATAGCCACTGATTCCTGCCATATAATTATACTAGCGACCCGCCCCGGCCTCGCACGGGTACTATATTCTACATATAAACCTTCCTCTTGAATCACTATCTATTAAAAAAACCGCATCAAAATCCGTTGCGTAGTTTTAAAGATCTAAGCATACATAGTTACAGACAGCGGGAAGCGACTTTATTTTATACTATGTAGTGATTAAGCATGTAACCATGCAGTCTAGTAAATGGTGCCTGCCTTTTCGTGTTGCTATTATCAACTAAGAGAATCGCATTTTCCCATAAACAATCGTCAAGTTTCTGTCAGTTACTGCACCGCCCGGAACAAATGGCGATACGGTTGTCGTAACCGTTGAAACAATGTTGCTGATTACGCTCAAACACGGTAATACACCGTAGTATAGTGATAGTGCGACGTAACTATACGTGCCTCTTAGTATTAATCAGTGATTGTTATTAAAGAAAACTGTAACATTTTAAATCTACTTGTATCATTCTAAGATATGCTTTATACCTACATCGATTAGCAGATGATCTAAATGTATGTTATTGAGTATCCATATAGATTTGTGTAAAATTTGATTTGAAATATCTGAATAATGATCGCGCTAGACTTTTAATTCGGCACTCTTTTATATTCATAGGTCACTTGACGAGACTCCACGTCAGTCACTTCACCAGCTACATCCGTTTCTCAGGCGACACTCCCAGGGCCGACGTAGGTATATGGCGCCGCCATTTGCGCTATGTAATTTGCAGACTGCGATATCACATTGTCTATATTTTATAACCACATGTATGCTAAAACTGGCACTGGAAAATAGGTTGCATGTGCTCTGCCTACCCCTATTGGGAATGAAGGCATGTATGTAGGTATGTAATTTGGAGACTAGGGCGATTCTTCTGGGACCTAGCCAAGTGCTGTGGCCCCCGCCACAAAGAGCAGTGACGTAGGGTTTGCAATTCGAATATTCAAATTATTCGAATATTCGTCATAAATATTATTCGAATTGTCAGATCATGTTCGTTTTCCCATGTTGAGCAAGAAAGGCAGCTATGAGAATATAATGCAAGTAATGGCTTAAAATGGAGGACAATAGGTAGTGATTTCACCGAATATGTTGATATTGTACATGACTTCAAATCGAAATTTTGTTTCATTTTCTCAAAAATTCGAATAATGAAAAATTTACTATATTCATATTATTCGAATACTAAAAACGGACGAATAATGCAAACCCTATAGTGACGACCCCGATGACCCCTTAACTCACCTTTTAGGGGAAACCGTACACCTCAAGACAATCTACACGGTTTTGGATAGTGGGGCCCTTAGTAATAATTTAGTCCGTAAACTGCTAGGAGCAAGAGCACGGTAGGAGCTAAGGGGACCGCGGATGTCATATCTTGTGGAGACCCTGGGATCGTGTCCCGAGGAATCAATCATATAGGTTGCCCTCGATACACGTCCAGTGACGCGACCATCAAGCCCACTACCTGACATACCAATACATACATGTTGAATCACTCCGTCAAGAGTCAAGAGCAACGGTTTTTGCAGTTTGTTCGTCGCGTCGCCGCTCAGTCTCCTGAACCACCGAACTGTTGCAATTATGTCATCAAGTGTGTTTTGCTTTTTCTACAGCAATGCATCTGAGTGTTGGTTCATGATTCATGAACCAACACTCTCATGAGAAATGAATATCTCAAGTAAGAACTAATAGACATAAATCGGTTCACTATTGTATGGCCAAAAATTATTTCCAAGTGTCACTTCCCAAAAAAAAAAATCCCAAATGTTCATTTGGCAAAAAATCACTAGTCAAATTATTGTTTCGCATTTTATCACTTGGCATTATATCCTATGGCAAAATATTACTTCGCAAATTATTGTTTGGCAAAGTTTTATTTAGTCAAGTTTCATTTGATCAAACGTATTATTTGGCATAACACTCGTTTCCCAAATTATTGCATGGCATACGATTTATATCCTAATTGTGTAGTGCAAGTATTTGAGTGAGATTACATATTTTGCTAAGCGGGAAGTTTTGTAAGTAACAAATTATTACAAGGATTATTATATAAATTAAAATAGTTGGCTTAAACACTTATCTATGGCAATTATTTTAACCTAACCTAAACCTAACCTAACCGCCAGCGTGTCACGTCACCCCGCTTCGCGGGGTGCCTATTTCCGCTGTTTGTTTTTTTACTGCGGGAGGCCTCGCCCCCGAGCCCCCTTTTCCTGGCTACCCTAATCTAGTTAAACCTCTGTAATCAGTTGTTGTTTGTTTTTGTACTTAATGTTGTAATAAATTTTCGAACAAATGAAATTCGTTGTTTTGTTATTCTGCCATTTAAAACTCATACAAAATGAATCATTTGCCAAATAATATTCCCTGAACTGAACTGTTCTATGAAATAATTTACTTTAAGAACAAAGTTTTAACCGACTTCAATTTAGTACTCCGGCAAGCCACGAGAACATTTCTTTTCCAATTTACCTCATGAACTGATTTCCGAGAGCAAATGCGTTGATTATTATAGAAAAAAACCCAATCGCTGTATGTGACCCGGTAATATTTGAGGACTTCCGTCAATTCCACAAGGATCACCCTTGGCACTTCATTAGTTGCTATTTCAACGGAATCTTATCAGAATCTGTGATATACTTTTGTACTTTTAAGTACATAATTGAGGAATTCCATAAGTCATCTGTGGTCTTCATCATCAATTCCACTCCACCAATTTATGATTTCCGGATGTAAATACACGAGTTATAATAGAAAATACCAAAATCACTACACGCGTGCCTAATATAATTGAGGAGTTCCCTCAATTCCTCATGGATCCCATCATCCAATTGAATTTTCAAAAAAATGGGACCCACCTGGAAGTATATATTTACCAACAAAAAAAATTTTATGAATCGGCTCATCAATGACGGAGTTCTGAGGTAACAAACATTGAAAAAAAAAAAAAAAATACAACCGAATTGAGAACCTCCTCCTTTTTTTTGAAGTCGGTTAATAATAAAAATTGGAATGATTCTGCTGGTCATGAAATAAAATTATAAAATCAACATTTTTCAAATATTTGCCAAAGTTAATCTATGTGAAGTGTGCGAAATTAAAATTTGAACAAATGTTTTGTTTGGAAAACAATATTAACCCAAACAGTGTTTGCTTAATAAACTTTCGTCTTAATAACACTTGACAAAGCAAAATGATGTGCCATTTCTTCGTTTGGGAAATGAAACTACTGCCATAAGTTTCGCGGGAAGTGAAATTTGGCGAAAAATATTTTACCGAAACGGCAGGATACCACATAAATCACTTCAATACAAAAAATCAGAGGGCCTAACGCGAAGTGAAAACGATATTCGTTCGAGTACCTCCCTCTCTGTCACTTGAACGAGCAAGTGCAACAGACAGGGGAAATTAGTTTTCTGTCGCGGTCGATATAGGGCCTCGGACATTAATAATCGTGGTTTTTACTAATATGTATAGGATTGTAGGTAATAAATAATAACGTGTTCTCATCTCTTACTCTGCAATAATCAGTAACCTTACTCACTATGTTTATAATATAATTACTTAGATCAGCCAACTTTTTATCATTTGTCAACTAATTTTTACTATTCAGCAGAACTGGATGTAGAACGTCATTCTGCACCTATGATTATATATATATACGAATAATTGTGTCATCACTCATCAGCTGCTACAAAAAGTTACTAACTTTGTAAAATATGTTTTTAATTATTATCACCACTGATTAGGCCGCCTTTACACACATGCATATTATAGCGCGGCACACCGACAATAACATATAATGCGTAAACGCGACCCTATATGTTTTGGAGTGTCATTTTTGGCAGTTTATTATTTATATTGAATATAGATATCTAGTGGGTTGAACTTTAAATAAGACTACCAGTCAGGGTTACCAATGTAAAAGTTTTGATGAAGATGTTAAAATAAAGAAAATTTAAACATATTTTCATGAATTTGCAAATATTTTCCAAAATTATAACAACCGTTATTCCAGGAGTACCTATGGGTCTGTCTTCTTCTACAGCCTGTTTTATACTTCCACATAGAATATATGAGACATATTAATGTAATTCAAAACACCCTCAAAACTATATTCATGCCATTCCTCCCAAAAAAAAACAGTTTTGAGCTCCCATGGAGTGAAAGTTAATTCACAATCCAAAACTTCAAAAACCACAGGTGCCTACGACGCCGACGTATATCCAAAGAAACCTCAGTTCACAAATTAAACTCCGAATCCCATTAAAAAGTTGGCCAATCTTCAACTTAAGGCATAGCACACTACCGGTGAGATCGCTGGCGCTGATCGCGGCGTCGGCACGCGCGCAGGCAAGGAGCGCGCACACGAGCACAGCGCGCGGCGGCATGGTGGCGACTGGACTGGCGGAGGAAAGGAAAGAGCGTGTCCATCGCCGGCAAGAAGCGACCTTGCGACACCCCTGGCGGCCCTTGCACCCTGTCGTAAAATAGTGTTTTACGATAGTGCGTAAAGTAAGAGTTTTTTTTACCGTCGCATCGAGGAAGAACTTGGTCCTGACGGACGACCTTGCGACACCTCTTGCACCCTATCGTAAAAAAGTGTTTTATGATCGTGCGTATTTCAATGTAGGTGTTTTTAGTAGAAGAGCCAGACCAGTCAGAGTTTAGAGGCCTTACGACACACCCTGCAACCTGTCGTAAAATAATACACGTGAAAATTAAATGTTTTTTATTTTATTTCTCGCAATGGTTGTGACTGAGAACAAGGAAGAGCCTGTCCCATCAAACTTTAGAGGTCATCTCCCTCTTACGCTCAACTATCAAGACTTGACCTGACCTTGAAGAAGTCCGCCAGTACGATCGGCCGAATTTCACCTTCCCATACAAACGTTCTCATTTTAAAACTACGTGTTGGATTGTGACGAAACTATGCATATGTACCTATGTACAATGATATGAGGTATATCCATGTCTGTAATTAGTTTATATGGTTCCAGTGAATAAAACAAACGAAATACAGCAAAAACAAGTTTTGGATGAAAAACTCAAATTAGCTGTATTTGTTTTACTATGGTATCCGAAGCTACATAAACTAATTATGGATATACCTCATGTCATTGTAGTTTTAAAATGAGAGCGTAAACTACGTTTGTATGGAGAATCAAGCTTACTGAAGGGAGCGAAGCGAACGAACTTCTATGCTCAGCTTGTGCCGAAAATCGTTTGTCCCGCTGTTCTCATCTACAGGTCGCATTTCTCAACCAATTCTCGTAAAAAATTGTAAGCAGGTTCTTTAATTATACATACACTTTTTGTATGTCGAGTCACTTCAAAATTTTTTTTTGGAAAAAGACCGGCTCGCGAATTGTCCCGCTCACAGAGCCACTGTTTATATATAAACGACACAATGTGGTCATAGCTTTAGACCTTCCACCATTATAACAGACACCGAGTGATCGCATAAGTGTTCCATTGAACCATATGTATTGGTAGGTACGGGACACTAAAAATCAGGAACTTTGTCAAACAGTTTTAGAAATCTGTCTGTAGACTACAAGTGAAGAATAATGTGTTGAACTTGGCATCAATTCTGAGTTGATTTACCGGCCGAACAATGACTTGCGTAAAAGGAACTTGGCCTACTTTTTTACATTTAAAGATCTTGATGGAATTGATCGTATTTTCCTGTTATCTCACTGCGCACCAATGTTTAAAATTATTCGACATGGTTACATTATGTCATCATGATATTTTCGTTATTAAACCCTAAACAGTTAATGATGGGTCGGTAGTCTGGGAAACTCTGCAAGATATAAAATATAATCTAGACATAAAGTGGCTATCATATCAAATCGAAATATCAGTGTGGTGTGGCAAGCATGCAGAATAGGTGCAGAAAACGAGGAAATATGGTTTCAAACCCTTCCAACTCGTCTAAGTGGTAGACAAGGAGGTCATAACAGGCGCAAAGATCCTTCTCCCTTTACTGAGCCATTTGAAGTTGCCACTATGTATAGACCATTTTAATACCTTTCCATCGGTGTTATCGAATGGCGAAGCCTGAACAAACAGTGCGCAACAAAGCAGTAGTGTACTGGCACTGCAATTAGGTATCAGCACATGCTATATCTGCCTTTATTGACGAGCAATACTCACCTTTTTAAATGAAGTGTTATGTTAACCCTTAAATTGGCAGGACATAAAATTAGAGAAAAACGTTTATATCGATGGTTAAAAAGCTTTATTATGCTCATAAACATCTTTGAAAAATTGTAAAAAAAATCTAAATTATCCCGTTTTCCGGAAAAACTATGTGCACCACGATGCACATTGCCAATGAACCATTAGAAATGGCTTATATAAAAGCGTACACCATGGTTAACGTTGCCAAAATAACAGTAAATACATTTTTACAACAGTTCATACAAGAAATAGGTACACATTAATCTTAAATTCTAACAACATTTATTTAGTATGAAATTGCCTTATCTTATCTTATCTTATCTAGATGAGGGCCCTTTCGGATGCACTTCGACCCAGCGGGATCTTTTGTGCATTTGCCCTCTCCTTTATGCCTACTCCCAAGCTCGCTCCATCGTTTCCACAAAGCGGATGATGCATGAAATTGCCTAAAGCAGTTTCTTTTTTTACGTTCTCCTGCCACAATACAAAGAGGCATGTCACATTTTATGCAAAATATGGTCGTTCTGCCCACCTTGCAATATCGACACCGTACCTACTGTTTTTTCTCCGATTTCGGGAACGTGGCCCACGTTATCATACCGAATACAGTAAGTCGGACGGGCCTTCACTGGTTTTTGTAAAACCTGCCTCTTCGATAAATTTTCACCACTTTCATCCACGACGGTTCTGTTAAATCTGCACAACCCTTCGCAAATCTCAAGCCGAAAGTGTTTTAGAGCAGTTTTGTTTTTCCCCTCTTCTCTTCTATACAAAATCCATGCATTATTAATACACATATCAATGAGGTGTGCAAATATGCCCAAATACCATCTCCTACTTTTAAAAGGGATGCGATACAATGCTATGAACATGTCGGCAAAATCAACTCCGCCCATGTTACGACCTGCGGACACGGAACATCCACTTTGGATCTACTTTCTTTGGAAAATCGTTTGATCGTTTCTATGGGATGAAAATCCATGTATGAACTGGTAAACGTTACTATTTTTTACTGCCAGGCCACTTTACCTACTATTATTACTTTTATTTTTATTGCAGACTATCTGTGCACTGTTACCTCTGCTTTTCTTTTTCATATCCTTGTCTGATAGTAACAAGTTTTGGCAGCCCCTAAGACGGTTATTTCTAATTGTACCAAGGCTAAATATGCCATACTCACTTCTTAAAATGTAGACTAACTCAGGGAAGTGAAATAATTATCTGCAAATATAATGGCCGGCTTTTTCTTTATTGTTTTGCACAAGGCTATTACGATTTTGCCACCTACTCCAGTTGATACCTCTGCATCTGTGAAAGAATACCCACGAAAAGTATCTTCAACACCGTAAATTATAAAGTCGTATATTAATCCAGAAACGCCAGCACGAAAAAAAATCTTGAAACCCCATTTTTTCGGTTTGCTTTGTATATATATTGCCTTCTATTGCCTGCTTTGGTGCCTTTATAGGGAATCATCATTTCGTCGACCCTCCTTCTTCTTCAATTTTTAGGAAATTTTGTCGATTTTTTTCCATAACAGGTCTTATTTTAAAATATCTGTCTGTATTTGGCAGTGAATTATCGATAAAATGAATATTTCGGCGTATTTGTTGATAGCGTTTTAGAGGGCATTTCGTCAGCAATGAGAGGATACCGAGTTTTCCGTGCCCAATAATCGGTATACGCAGGCATTTTTATGATGCCCATTAGAATTTTAATGCCTAAGAATTTGTTAAATTTAAGCACTGCAGAAAAATTTACAAAAATACGATTAAATGTTATATATTATAAATAAAAAAAACTGACAAATCGTCTGAAAAATTATATATCAGTGTTACTATGAAGCTGGCAACGTACAGTGTAATTACCAACACATATTTTAAGAAAGTTGCTATATACTTGGCAATGTGCACTGTGGTTACCGTCCGCCGATGCTGATAGTTTACAATACGATTGGCAATGGTAACTACAATGTACATGGCAACTTAACAGTCCACCAAACTTTTATATGGTAGTATACATATCTTTAAACTATGCCATTTTCTTCTCTTGTTTTTGTTTATAAGTAGAAATACATAACATGCAATAGGTCAGAACAAAAATCTTGCAAAAAAGTTTTTAAACCTACCTGAGCTGACGACAAGTGTTTCTGTGTCGACTTCATTTTGACACTAACAAGTTATTTGAAGTATAACAAGTGCATACAATTTTTTTACGCAACAAAGGGACATTAGTTGTCATTTTGTAATAACTATTTAAAAAAAGTGAGTGTACAGTGAGAATACCGTTGTCAATTTAAGGTTTAATACGGCCTTGTTTAGATTGGAAACTGCTCGTTTCTAACTACTTAGTATCTATCACTTATATGTTATGAAAACTGGACTTAGATAATTATCTTAGCGTAAAATTTTGGGCTTGATTGTTTTGTTTGCGACGGCTATCATGAATTTGGAGTATGATTCTTAAACAGCGAGTAGCTCCAAAAAACAGCAGGTATTTTATAATCGTCTCGCTCATATTTGGAGCAAGCAAGGTGCATACCGTCAGGCAGGCCGTATACTTGTTTGCTGATGTCACAGTGTTAAAAAAGCCCACCTCGCCGCCGGCTGCCTGCATCGACCTAGGTCAATAGGCTCGTTCTGCGCCGGCGCAGCGGTTACGTCACGTCCGACACACTGCCCTAGCGCTCGCTGTTGAAACCCGATCTACCACTTACGTGAAATAGATATTGCAAGCAAAAGCTTTTAATGCTGTAGCAAGTCGATGGAAAGTTTTGTTCATGTTTTAAATATGAAATAGATGATAAAACCCTGACGATCCCTTAGCGCCTGGAGATTTTTAATAGCTCGTTGTTAAGCTGGGTGTTATATACATTGACAGGCGGATTTATCTAATACGCTTGAATTACTACTTGAAAAATGCAACTTTAAATACTTTCTCAAACACAAACATGTATATATTTTGAAAGGTAGTTGTTATAATATGATTTTAATTTTTATTGTCCAGGTATTTAGTGCGGATTACCTTTGTTTGGCCTAACAACGTTTTCCCTAATTTTATTTAGACTAATCTTGTTTCGCATTATAGTTCGTTTTGCCTAATTTTTATTTGTGCAGAAATAATTTTGTCTAATATTCACTTCACCTAATTTAATTTTGCAAAATTTCATTTTACCTAATTTTTAGTTTGTATTATCTTATTTTGTGCGTTTACGCGGTTCCACTCCGGTGTACGAAATGCGAGCAGAGGGGCTACCGCGAAACGAAAACGAACTTCGTGTATCTCCGTCTTTGTCGCTCGAACTAGCAAGTGCGACAGAGAGGGAGATACAGAAACAAAGTTTGTTTTCGTTTCGCGGTAGGCCCTCAGGGCATCGCTGTAGACGTGCATAACAACAGTGTTTCGCTCACCGCAGTTGGACCGAAATTAGGCAAAAAGTTAGTAAGTATAACAATGGTAAATCGTCTTTTGTACAATTACTTAGTACATTTAACAACAATGCTTCAGTATTAGACAAAAAGTCTTAGTAAAAACGTTATTCGGCAATGTGATGATTAGTTAAAATAAGAATGGACAAAGTGATTTTTAGATAAAATAATATTCCGCAAAACAAGTTATGAAAATTGTCATTTAGGGCAAACGTTTTTCGAACAAACCATTATTATGACAAATGAAACATAAAACATAAGTTTCGATCTTAGTTCTTGGTCCCAAGCGGTTCTTGCAATAAGATCCTTTCCAGCGTGGCATTACCGGCTTTCCTGTCCTCCGCCTACGGCTCGCTGTCTCTTGTCAGTATTATCTTAAATCATGCACAGATACTTGACACGGAGATAGCGGAGGCCAGGAGAGCCTGGTGTGACTCGTGCCCAGGTGCAGACGTCCCCGACTCAATGCATATTCAGAAAGCTTGGGATACTCCCAGTCTCAAGCTAACCATGCTTCACTTTTTGCCAATAGTCCGGACGACGCAGATCGCGCTCGTATTTTGGCTGTTTCGGCGAACTTGCAAGTGCGACAGAGAGGGAGATACAGGAGGGATACGAAGTTCGTTTTCGTTTCGTGGTAGGCCCTCTGGCTGCATGCCCTCCCGTCGCGGAACGTAGGCACATTTCTGGATCCAAGCTGCCTGATAATATCGGTATGAATAGAATAGAATAGAATAGAATCTTTATTTGCTTAGAATAAGTAACATTCAATTAGATATAGATGCAATAGTACAATGGTCCCATGACAATGGTATCATGCTAAATGCAGAAAAAACTAACCTAATTGTAATTCATTCACCATATTTAAAATTACCCGACTATGGTCTCCGTTTAGTTGCCCATAGTTACCAGTGTTTGCATAATAAGCTAGTCAACTGTACATGTGATCCCATACATAAAGTAGAATGTGTAACTTATTTAGGCGTAAGGATTGATACTAGCTTTTCTTGGTCTCAGCACATTGATTATGTATGCGAAAAACTAAGACTGTTACTAAGTAAATTTTACCATCTAAGTTATAAGGTTCCTCTCGGTACCTTAAAATGTTTTCTACTTCGCGCTGGTAGATTCTTTGCTGGGCTATGCCCTCGACTGCTATGGCCTGACATTTAAAACTTACTTAGACAAACTAGAATCCTTTCAGTTAAGATTTTTGAAACTACTTGTACCCAATAAAGTAAAAAACTTTTGTAAAAACGACTATAGAAAACTGTATAAAATTTGTAAAATCCTTCCTGTATCCTTAAAACATAAATACCTTTTGGCCACTAACAACCATAGCAGTCGGGAGCAAACCCTGCAAAGAACTACTCATCTTCATAGCACTAGGTCGGTGTCCACTGGCAAATGTGATGTGCCAAGAGTTTATAACTACTATGGAGATAGAAAATTAAAAAAACGTTTGCCATATATCTTTAACAACTTGCCTGAAGACATCAGACTTGCACGCTTATTTAAAAGAAAATTAAAAAAATATTTTCTAGAATCCTTACCCTAAGTATTTATTCATACCTACATAAATATACCATTAGATATATATTACCAAAGCATATATATATTACTATACTGTAAATATGTTTAAGTCGAACTATTAACTAGTTTTGTAAAATTAGATAAGTTATTATAATAAGTCTTCCTGCAGTCAAACTGTTAAAACAGTTTTGCAGGACTTTAAGTAGTTAGTGTTTTTGTAGATTTTTTTAGTAACAAATAAATAAATAAATAAATAAGTAGGTACATCAGTGTTCTTAGTTTTTATATGACAATAAGTATCTTATTCTGCTATTTGTCTTGTGTAATACTAGCATGCAAATATCTTAAATATTATTGCTAAATGTCCTGTGACAGGAAATCTTTTACATTGTAATAGTTCTTTACAGTTAAGAGCTTGATTAATTGGTTTTTAAATCTATTTAGAGGTAGCTCTTTCAAACATTTCGGTAGCTTATTAAATATTGTCATGCACATAACAAAGCAGTGACTTAATGCTGTCCTAGGAACGCAATCATGCACCAACCGTCCAGGATTTCGTTGGTTCCTAGTGGAAATGCTTGCAGCTGTTTTTAACTAAATACATATGCCTCTTAACGAACATGCAGCAATATATAAACAGGGTAGGGGTAATATATTAAGTTTTCTGAAGAGCGGTTTGCAAGACTTGTAGTTAGCGAGTCCGCAGATAGCCCGCACACATTTTTTCTGTGCCACAAATGCAATGCTCGGATAATTACAATTTCCCCACAAAATGAGTCCATATCTCAATACTGAATTAACATATCCATGATATGCAGCTAGAGTGGCCTGCAATCCTGAAGTGCGCTTGAATTTATGTAAAACATAAACAAATCTATTCAATTTGCAACGGACTTTATCAATGTGAGCTTGCCAGTCTAAATGTTTATCTAAAGTGACTCCCAAAAAAGTAACTGCTTGCAATTCTTGTATTTTCTTATTTCTCAAATGTATATTAGTGCTAAGATTTTCACCTCGTTTGAATTAAAACTGTACGTAGTGGGTTTTATTAATATTAATCTGTAAATTGTGTGTTTCTACCCATTTTATAACAGTTTCCATCATTTCGTTTACTTTACATTCATGTTCTTGTATATTTTGATTTTTTTCCGATGTAACAATAAACGATATATCATCAGCAAACTTAACAGATTTGTATGGTATTATATTAGGTAGTTCATTAATATAAACAATGAATAATAAAGGCCAAGTACACTGCCTTGAGGAACACCAAAATAATTACATTTATATACATATGCCTCAGACTTGGAGCCAGAATTTGTGTCGCTCATAAGTATAACTGTGGGAGGGCCATGGACCAGCTGGGTAGACATGGTCATTCTTGCCATAGAAGCGCCAGCTGCCTGTACCGCCATGGCACTATAAATGATTTGGTCCGTCGTTCGCTTGCCACCGCCTCTGTACCAGACCAGCAATTCTCGAACCTGTTAAATTGGTTTGGCGCGTGACGATGGCAAGCGTCCAGATGGGGCTATATTGATGCAATGGAAACTAGGCAGAGCCCTGGAACTTGCGTTGACACCTTCGCCCAGTCCCAGATCCAGGGCACCCGTTCACAGGCCGGCGCTGCTGCCGACGCTGCCGACCAGGCCCAAGTGAACAAGCGCCGCAAATACTCCTCCTTGCAACGAATTTCAATTGCGATTCAGAGAGATAATGCTGCCAGCGTAATGGGGTCCATGCACAGTCTGACGCATTGTTCTTTTTATAACTTCCCTTTTTATGCTTTAATTTTTAGTTATAACTTATTTTGTTTTTTATTAATTCATGATTATCTTGTATTTATGATTAAGCTAGCTTTCAATTATATTGTAACTTTTATTAAAGACCCACCATATATTCCCCATTTTTTTCAAAGCTACGCGTTAAGCTTGGCTTTTTAAGCTGATTGATTTTAAGGTTCATTTATGCTAAACAAGTTCGACTATTCAATAACTCCATCAAGAGTTAACCAAACTCTAAAAACGCCTCATCTCGCGTGAGCAACTGACAGCTGTCACATCACATCACGCATCTGTCACCGCGACGTCACTGCCCTGCCTGCATTCAGTTATCAGTTCGCAACTCGCAAGGACTCTTCGGTCCACCTGCTGTGGCCTTATCTTGTGTAACTAGTTTAGAAAGTGTAGTGCGATGGGGAACCACCACAGCCACGACGGTGAGAAGGAGAAGCCAGAGAAAGCGGGAAGCGGGCTGAGTACGCCGCGAGCTGGCTCGCGCCGCGGCACCGTCACATCTGTGCCCAGATCGGGCTCGGGCGGTGATATCCAGGAGCCTGAAAAGCCGCAGCCCTCCATGGTGCCTGTGGAGAAGCTTGGCAAGGTAACTAGTTGCGAACGAGGCTGTTTGAGACTTGCCCCGTCACCGCGTGACCGAGGCCGACTTATTTACTTTGGCTCGCAAGAATGACCTCGGGAAGTGTCGGCATTATTAACATTTGCCATTCATTACGGTTATTGAAAGAACTGGCCTCTATTTTTGCATGAATTTGATGTTAAGAAGTAGTATCTATTGTGTCTTCAGGTAGATAGTTGTGTGCTGATAAACGTATGATTTACACTGCTTTGATGTGTTGGTAAACAATATAGATATAGTAGATAAGGAATATTCAATTGAATACAATCAATGTGATTGTATGGTATAATTGATATTGCCTCTTAAAACAAGAATAAATTACCATTCTCTCCAAAGAGTCAGCTCAGGAAACTTATTTTACATGGTGTGTCAGGAGCCTATTACTTTAAAGTAAGAAAGAGTCCTTTAAAGTAAGAGAGAGTTTTTTTTCCTCCTAAACCTGAAAAAACACTGATTTGTAAAGCTGATATACTAATTGTCCATCAAAATTCAGTTTAGTATTTTTTTGTACATAGTCATATGTTTTTGGTTATAGATTTAAAAAAAAACAATTTGCTCAATAACTTTTGATTCTGAACTGCCATGCCATGATGTAATGTTATATCGCAGAACATTTCCACAACACACCTCACATTGAGCCAATTAACACTCAGTACACAAGCAGGATCATTTTGATCTTTGGAACTGTGAATATAAGGACTACATTGCATTAATATTGTGCAAAGAAGTAAAACAAACATTTCATTATTCCATCATATAGTTGGCATAAGTCAAAGATATATTATATGTTTTTCACCATGATATTAGAATAGAATAACGTGCGACAACAATAACACGTCTCACGTCATTGATTAACACGTCGGTGGCAAATAAGTATACAGCCCACCTGATGGTATGCGGTTACTGTAACCTATGGGTGCTTGCAACTTCTTGGGACTAGCAATGCACATGCCGACCCTAAGGATAAATATTAGGGGACAATCTTACACAAAACCCTATGGAACTTGAGTACTATGGGAATGCTTGGCTTTGTGTGTGATTGTTCACTAATATTTATTTATTACAGCAACAATTATTTTCGTAATAAAAGATGCGATTTTCCAATCATGTATGGTCTTTTGAAAAGCTTTAAATGCAATCACTGATCCCATTCGCTCATCCTAGATGGAAAATTTCCAATTATCTTGACAGTGGCCAAAGATGACACCGTTCTGCCTAATAAGCAAACTAGGATGACTGATGATTACTCATACACTAAAATACTTTCCACTCATACTTTAAAATCGTGCTAACCTGGGAGATATTGACTCATGTAGCTATTAGGTGGATGTAACACTGCGCTGCATCTCTGGACGGAGATGCGGAGCTCGTTGTATGTAAGTACCTCAGTTTCTACATAAATTCCGTCTGGTACATTCACCTTAGACCTGCACGTATTTAGCAGAATAGCAAAAGAATGTTTAGCATCGTCTATAGTACCCATAGTACAAGGTTTACTTATTTTGGGGCTAGCTCGATTTGTGTAAGATTTTTCGCAAATATTGTATCTTATCATACTATGAGGAAGCCCCCCAAAGTAACTCCTGATTCAAACAGTTGTTTTTAAATTCGTTGTGTTTGGGCTCGTCAGGAAATTCTCTATGAGTAGTTTAAGATCGCAAAAAAAAGTAGCCAGCAATAAAAGCTTGTGACAAAACTGTTTTTATTTTTGTAAGAAACTTATTGAACAAGGGAGTGGAGCAAACGAAATTCACTGCTTCAGCGGCGCTACCACGAAAATCGAATCTCAAAGTTCCTTTATCTCTGCCTTTGTCGTTCGAGGACCATAAACCATAAGTGCGACAGAGACGGAGATATCCGAACTTCGTAATTCGATTTTCGTGGTTATAACTCTGCTTTCGTACGTCCGGATGTCCAGCTGTTCTCTGAGCAGCTACTATAAAACCCTTCGTTCGTGTATCGATATTTCTGTCGCACTTGCGTATTCATGCTACAGAGGGGCAGATATCGCGAGTTTCGAATTTCGATCTTCATGGTAGCGCCGCCGCAGGTCTCATTTCACAATTGATTCTCGTGAAATTTTATGAGCAGGTTCGTTAACCATAAATAGAATTTTTAGGAAACAAGAATAAAAAACTCAAGACTCGCGAGCAGGCCTATGCCAATGTCAATTTGGCGCGAAACGCTGTTTGTCTATGGTAACATCTATGCGCGCACGAGCAACTTTTATCTCCGCGACTATTTTGTCTCTCACATCAAGTCTAGGGGTTAGTATGGAAGTGTGCACACGTAGCGACGCGACTCCGTGTGCGCACTTCCATACTAACCCCTAGACTTGATGTGAGAGACAAAATAGTCGCGGAGATAAAAGTTGCTCGTGCGCGCATACCCTAAGCAAGGGCTGGGCTGTACAGCGTATCGCACACAATTCGTCATCGTTTCGTATTATACGTTCCGTTTTACGTAGTAACAACATCATTTCATTGATCGCACACCGTTATTTTTTACACCATCTTGCTAACATGACGAGAGAAGTAATCCCATTGCAAAATATGAACTGTTTTGTGAAAAGATAATCTGTATTCATGTATTTTATTACTTGATCCTGACTTTCCAGCTATTTTTTTTTTTACTATCATATCATATTATTGTTTCCAAAATGGATGATTATTTCGATAACAAACGTAGAAACTAAAACAATTATAATTTTGGATGTTCTATTGTGTGGTACGGTACGTCGACAACCCTATCCCACTCTATGATTTTCTATTGCCTAAAAATTACAGCTAACATCATCACTTAGGCAGTGCACCTTCTGTACCTTTTGGTACTATTAATTATTCAGTACTCGCGAGTTCTGCAGCTCACAGAGCCACTAGTTTTTATTATTGAACGAGCGAGCGGAGCGAACGAAGTTCTCCGTTTCATTTTGGGCCAAAATTCTTTCGTATGTCCGGCAGTTCTCCTCTACAGGTCACTTTTCTTAGCCGATACTCTTGAAATTTGGTGAGCACCTTCAATAATACCGGCTCGTAAGTTCTACAGCTCACAGAGCCACTTATAGGTACAGTCAGCAGCAAAAGTAGCTATGCCGGCCAAATGCACAAAATGACCTACACACGACTCTAATGTCACGAGCATAAAGACTGTTTAGATCATTTTGCGCGTGTTATTTTGCATAGCTACTTCTGCAGCTGACTGTATGTGATATGACATTATACGAGTTATAATGGGTTATGGGAGCAATGCGTTTGACGAGTGTTATCAGTCACATTGATATCTAGCAATAACTACGTCTAGACTCGTTTAGGTAGTGCCAGCGTCACGCGCAATGCAATAGAGCGTTGTGCACTAAGTTATCTGCTTACTAGCTTCTGCCCGCGACTCCGTCCGCGTGGAACTCGTTTATATCGCAGCTCCATAATAACTTTCATATCCCATTTCTTCTTAGGGAATGATTTCCGAAATAAAAACTGTCCTATGTCCTTCCCCGAGACTCTTTCGTCTAAATGTTGACCGTGACGTCGGACACACTCTTGGAAACTGACCGCAGTATTCCGCGCCACTCGATGGAGAAGTGACGCCGGGATGCCATTAACTTCGCGAACGATATTTTCTTTTAGTGCTGAAATGGTCGCTGGTTTTGTTTCATAGACTTTACTTTTAAGGCTGACCCCCACTGAAAAAAGTCCATGGGGGTGAGATCCGGCGACCTGGGTGGCCAGATGATGTCACCGAAACGGCTAATCAGTTTGTTAGGGCAGAAATCACGAAGAAGCGCCATGGTCTCTCTAGCAGTGTGAGGTGTGGCGCCATCTTGCTGGAACCATGTGTGTGAACTGTAAGGCAGGATGTTCTCTTATTGTTGGCAGAAAATAATCGTTAAGCATGAGCCAAGAAACACCGTTCACAGCCCTCGCAGCTTGCCCTCGATAATTTTCAAAAAAATAGGGCCCGATTATTCCTCTACTTGATAATGATAATGCACACCAAACCGTAACTTTGGGACTGTGAAGTAGCTGTTGATGTTTTTAACGTGGATTCTGTCCTTTCAGTGACCCATAACGGCAATTCAGCACAGCCATTTAATGAAAATGAAAATGGGCTTCGTCGCTCCAAAAGAATATGTTTACCTACTGTATGAAATCGTTGCAACATTGTCTCGCAGAAACTTTTACGCAAATTTTAGTCGTTGGGCCGCAGTAAGCTCGGCTGAATTTCACCTTCCCATACAAACGTAGTTACGCTCTCATTTTAAAACTACGTGTTGGATTGTGACGACACTGCATATATGTACAATGACATGAGGTATATCTATGTCTGTAATTAGTTTATATGGTTCCAGTTTATAAAACAAACGAAATACAGCAAAAACAAGTTTTGTATAGAAAGAAAGAAAGAAGACATTTATTCACTACATAAAAGACACACAGAGACAAAGGGAGTAGAAATACGATACAATTGACACAAAATGTGTGTGTCTTGCCGGCAGTGAATCGGTCGCTGTCTCAGCATTATGCCGAGGTGTCAGACAGACCCCTACAGCGCTGATTTTCAGACAGCACCGTACGTGACCCACGTAACGCAACACAACAAGCAATGTATGAAAAACTTAAATGCGCTGTATTTTTTTTACTACGGTATCTGAAGCTACATAAACTAATTACAGACATAGATATACCACGTGTTATTGTACATGCAAAGTTTCGTTACACTCCGACACGTAGTTTTAAAATGAGAGCGTAACTTCGTTTGTATGGAGAATCGAGCTTACTGCGGACTCTTAAGCGTTTGCTCAATTTGAATTTTGAAAGGGTTGATATTCAAGGTCCTTTTTCAATATTTCGTGCACAATCGTTTTAGGGAGCCCTGGCGCAGCCGCCCTCTTACGCACGGACTGACGCGGATTATCGCGCAAACTGTTCGCGACCAGTTCGATGTTGTCATCAGTCCTCGAAGATCAGCTGGGTCCCGGCCGCGGCTTGTTTATTGCTGAACTGGTTGTCCTGAACCACCGCACCCACAATCGAATCAAATCTTCGCTTGGCGCATCACGTAAACGTCGAATATTGTAATCTTAGACTAAGAAAAAAAGACAGACGGAGCGTTACGAACAGTCAAGTGAAGCCAAACCACATACAAACAAAACCAAGCTACATCAAGTTTAGCACACGCTCACGCACACATATACAAACAAAATTGCACAAAACTCTTCAGCACGTGTCGCAATGCTGTCAAGATCATCTATTTCGAGTTTTGTGCGATTTAATTGGTTTAGCGTGTGCTAAACTTATGGGGCTTGGTTGAAAACCGGTTGGCTTCACTAGACTGTTCGTAACGCTCCGTCTGTCTTTTTTTCTTGGTCTGAGATTGTAATGCGAACAAAATCTTCGACGAGCAACAGCACAAGAATCGTTAGCTTTAAAATACGATTCGATTGAGAACGCACGTTGTTCACCCATCCACTGCGACATGCATCGTGATCGTGACTACCCACCCGCACGAATAACGAATCGAACGCGACCCCCGCCCACCCCTCCGCTCAAAGGTATTAGAACAATTCGAAATTTTAAATCCTAATTCTGCCACCGGACACCCTGTACATATAGACTGATATTTAAAAAAGCTTAGCTAAAAAGCTTAAAAGATTAGCCCGAAACATGTCGCCAATCATGAAGATTTATTCGTGCCGCTTTTCCACTGAGGAGACGAGGCTAGTATTGAAAATACCCTTAGCGCATAGATTGCTAACCTGTCAATTACGTAATTATCATTTCATTACCTTGTGCCCTTCAAATGAATTCCTTTTATGATTTAATCCTCAAATAAATAGCGAGACAGAGGGGCCTATTTATCTAGACATTAATATTAAATCAGTATGGTAATGCTCTCGTTCGTGTCAGGCAAGATGTAGAACGGATTTATGTGGAGCGCGCGAACAATCGAACATATAATACAATTTGGTTTCATTTTAAAATATTCCACTAAATATACCCCAGCTGATTACGTTAATGACGATGGGTTAATCAGTCAAGCTCAAGAACAACTTAACGAGCGCCCGGCCCTTATCAATCATCAGTCATCACTCAACACACAATCTGACGGAAATAAGTCGACTGATTTATTTTGCTTGTGATAGTTGTGTTTATCAATAGAAAAAGTGCGTTTATTAACTGAGATTATCCTATTTATTATAAAGTGGGAAAGAATGTAGTTTTGTGCAAACATAAATAAAATATTGTGTTAGTCAAAGTTGGGCCAAAATTAATATAATTGTCATGTTGGGGGGAAAATTAATACATTTGTTAGAGTTGGGGCAAAACCTACCTATAAGAAGTTTATAAGAAATTGATGACGGACAATTTTGTTGTTCTTATTATAGTTATAACGTTCCGTCTTCTGTATTGAATAGTCGTTGCGATAGTGACGGATTTGCATCGACTATTCGTTCTCTCTGTTGCACAAAAATACATTGATACGAGCCTTTTTAATTATCTAGGACCCCATTTCATTTTAAAAACGAATGCGGTTCTCTCTTCACGTGAATACTAGAAGAAAAAGTTATAAACAAAACGATTGAGTTCCGTTGAAACATTTTGTTATAAATTTGGTCACATTCTAAAAGCCTGTACATATTTATAATAAATTTATATCAAAAAGCTCTATCAGTCCTCGCCAGTTACACTAAGCTGACGAATAGTAGCCCTTATACTGTTGCAATAAGGTTGACATTCAGTGAAGTGTCGTCGACGGTAGACCGATGGCTAGCGGGGGCGAAGTGCGCGAGCGCCTGCGACTGAAGACCCTGAAGTTCGCCATCCTCGGGATCCAGGAGAGCAGGATCAAGAAGAGGAAATCCGCTGCGCCCACTTGCAAGGTGCCTATGTATTTTATTAGGGTGAATATCCACCGGAGATGTGCAAAGATGTGTTTTTATATATTTGACACTTCGCATGCTTGTCAGCTAGGTGCCAAATACTTATATGAAACACAGCTTCGCACATATTATATAAATATCACCAATGTCATCGATTGTTCACCCTTACTCCGGGGGTTACCCCGGTCAGATTTTTAGGGCGTTAGTCTGACCGGTTTATCCCAAACTTTAAATAGTACGTACAAACATGTTTTGATCAAATGCATTCTTATCTGTTGATTAAAACACGAAGACTTATTCAAATGGATGAGACTGGAAATTAAACTCGTTACCGCTGACTAATCTGGCCAAAAATACAAATATATTTAATTATATATCTTGATAAATTATAAGCAAGTGTACATAAATTACATTCTAGAATAAATCATACAGACTCCGCAAGATCTGATTTGTGTTCCCAATGATTTGCCTGTTTCCTACACCAGGCGACGGCTGTCCCGTAGGAAACCAGATTACAACCAAGTTTTGTTTTAGCTATTCGACCACCCGAACTCAGTTTTCATGTTCATTTCAGGATCGAAACCCTGAATAACTGGTCGTTTCTTGTTATATGGCTGCCGTATGACTGGTAGCTTTATCGGCAACTCGTCACCTGTCAAACGCAAGTTCAACTAGCGCTTACCTTTTTGTAGACTCGTAACAATCATTACGTAGCCAATGGCATTATGTGAGTGCGTACATAATGATCAGTACATTGTTTCCTATTTCGATAAAATAACTGGAGTCAGACTCTCTTACACATACAGCGATAGTATGGAGTCAATACAGCATTGGCGCCTGCCAATATCCCCACTTTGACTTCAGCCCGCATTTACACGCAGGCACCGTAGTGTGGTGCGACATGACGTGCGCACGCGAGCTGTCAAACAATTACGGTGTTTCCCGCTTCCGCCGCCTTCGGCCATATTAGTCGCCTTAGAGCTCGCTCGTTGTGTCGCACAACATTACCATTACGCCTGTGCGTAAAACACGCCAAGCGTCCGAAAGTGAGATGCCTGTCTCTCTGACGTAGGCTTAAGTAATGTAATTTGTATATTAAATTTGTGCCCTAGGTAAATAGGAATTTCATCTTATCTGGGTAAAAACAAGAATAGGTACATTAACTTCGCTTTAGCTTAGTTTTATACGCAATCAAATGTCAGAATTTTATTTTTTATTTGAAATATACGTCGGTGGGAATTCCTATGATCGCCTCGCCATTTTCGTACCTACAGTGAACTGAGAATGAATTGTTATCAATTTTTGCAAGACAAGCTACACGAACGTAATGTATCCAACAGAAGACCAGTTCCGCGGCCACTTGGAGGGTAAGGCCAAATTAGCCTCGATGAAGCTCGGTGTGCTCAACAGATCGAGACAGTATTTCACGCCGGCTCACCGCCTACAGCTCTATAAGGCGCAGGTCCGTCCACATATGGAATACTGTTGTCATCTGTGGGCAGGGGCTCCTCAGTACCAACTCCTCCCTCTAGACCGCATTCAACGGAGAGCGATTCGAATTGTCGGCTGCCAGCGTGTTTCCGATCGGCTTGATCCCTTAGCACTGCGTAGAGATGTAGCCTCGCTTTGCATTTTCTACCGCATGTACAATGGGGAGTGTTCCGAAGAATTGTTCGGATTAATCCCCGCCGCTTCCTTCCGCCATCGCCCTACGCGACAGCTTTTCCATTCTCACCACGTAGATGGTTGGCAGTCCTCAACTGTGCGTTTCTCCCGAAACTTTCTGCCTCGCACAGCCAAACTCTGGAATGAATTGTCGCCTGCGGTATTTCCGGACCGTTACAACCTTCAAGCCTTCAAGAAAAGAGCGTACTCCCATCTTAAAGGCCGGCAACGCACCTACAACTCTTCTGGTGTTGTAAGTGTCCATGGGCGTCGATTATCGCTTACCATCAGGTGATTCGACTGCTCGTTTGCCTCCTATATTATTAAAAAAAAAAAAAACAGACGTATGGCCGACGTTTTCTCAATGCCAACGGTCGACGGTCGTAGCATAGTTGACATTTCATCCGTCACGTTCTGACAAGTATTCGAGTGCGAGAGTGACGGGTGTCTTATCCACAACGATAAGTAATAAAATGGAAACCTTAGGCCTGCAGCAGGAAAATTTGATGCGTGTCAAAAGTTTGTGGTTGTTCTTTATTAGTACGAGCATATGAGGTATTGCGTATCGATAGTATTGTTTTAGAGTATAATTACTAGGACGGGGAACAGAGGAAGTTACTCCGAGTATTTTATAATACAAAATGATTGTATTGTATACAAATGTATTGATTGTTTATTATGTTATTGTATGATGATTTCTTTTGCTTACAGCTTCTCGCTCAAAGATCTCAAAAAGAAGATGGAGTCAACGGCGTTACGGAGAAATCGTTTACAGTAAGTCACTGAATCATCTAGCTGAAGCCATGTTAGTCGGAGGAATCATAACAGATCTTGTATCGTCTTTGTAGTAAAATCTTTCAACAATTTGATGTAGTCATCCCTACTAATATTATGAATGCGAAAGTGTGACTGTCTGTCTGTCTGTCTGTCTTACCTCTTCGTGACTAAACCGCTGAACCGATTTAGGTGAAATTTGTTATGGAAATAGTTTGAGCCCCGGGTAAGGACATAGGATAGTTTTTATCCCGGAAATCATCCCCTAAGCGAGCGGGTGAAATGGGGGGTGATGGTTTGTATGGAGCTATGATATAAACGAGTTTCACGCGGAGGATGTCGCGGGCAGAAGCTAGTGTACAATAAATGACCGCCTACACCGCAGGGTGACGCTGAGTAAATACGCGCTGACGCATACGCGTCATGATTTCTATATACATTTTGCTGCTTTATCGCAGCATCAGCGTATTTTAAGCTTTGGAGTGATCCTGAAAAGGCAAATTGCAATGAGCAGTGTAAAAAGATTCTCCGGGGACGATGTCTCACAAAATTATGAAAATCCTTTATTATAATAGTGACTTTGCATGTTACAGAAATACCTGTTCCCAATGTACCCGGAGCTGGCCCACCAGTTCTACGCGTACGTCCACAAAGTGGGCGAGTGCAAGAACCAGCACGTCCCGCTCGCCACCTTCAGGGTGCAGTGCGAGCGCGTGCTGGTCATGCTGGACGACGCCGCCATCATCGAGACATACGTCAGGTGTGTATGTTCCCTGACAAAGTATGCTAGTAGAAACGTCGAATAGTCTATTTCTCACTATAGTTAGGGGGCATAAGCAGGACCAACAGACCTAGGCTAATTGGGTATTTGATAACAGTGAAAACTAACTGTTTTTTTTTCATTAGCGGCAGATTTTACGATGATATAATTTATATAATGATAAAAATTACGATAATACGATATAATAATAATAATAATTTATGTTTGCTAGTTTAAGATTTTTTAATTCATAATAATAATACCTAACAATAAGGACGTTGTTTGATTGTGATGTCACTAGCTACTAATTCTTACAAATTTCATACTAACGGAGCAACGTGAAAAACACGTTTCATAAAAAGAAGCTGATCTGACTTTTGTCAAATACCGTATTGATTTAATCGGGCTTTACTTTGCGGAGTTCCATGACAAGTTAATCGAACAATGTTTAATTGCTATTCCGCTGGAAGATAAGCCTTGTTTCTATACAATTCCGTCATAATACGCCACGTAGCTCCCGGTCACTAGTGCAGAAACAGTTGGCTTATAGGTCGTAATAACGTCATATACCTAGGTCAAAATCTAATTATCGTCCCAACTTTGAAAAAAAAACTCGTATCAGTTTTTTTCCTTTTTTTCGTTTATTTACGCATTAAACTAATTTTTAAATTATTTAACTCTTGTGCAGCACAAACTCCAACGTCGATAAATCGACATCATAGTAAGTAATCGTTCGTTCATAAATATTGTATCTAAACACTACTTAAAAAAAGTACCTGATTAATTTTTCATGTGCCAGATAAGTCTATACCATCTATTATCTACAGTGATGGTTGTACAGCCCAGAATAGAAATGTAATTCTATCAAATACGCTACAGGACTTTTGTAATTCTATCAAATACGCTACAGGACTTTTGTAATTCTAATAATTGTACTGTTTATCAAAAATATACAGATGCAATGTGACACTGTGCACTCTCATATAGAGAAAACTAAAAGAAACAGACAACTTCATGTGCCTGTCGATTTTGTAAAAGTAATAACAGTCGGGCATGTTTGACTAAAAAGTACAATGTAAAATATTTACACTGGAGTTATTTCAAAAACTATGCCACACTTAAGCACCTATTAGACCTGGAAAGAGAGCAGGTGACTCATGTGTGCTAGGTTTGAGGGCTTTAAAATATACACCGCACAGTCCGATTGAGTTTAAACTTCGCTTTGATGATATCTGGACTATTCTACCTCAAAGATTCAATGTTAGTTCAGAACACCAAGCGATACCTGAGCGATATTCTGGACCCAAGCCTATTAAAAAACGATAGTACGATGATTTGCAATCTCTAATGGCGATTTTGCCTAAAGAGTTCCATGCATTTTACGATACTTTGTAGCATGTGTAGTTGAGTAAAAACCATTCGAGTTATTTAATTTCGTCTATTGTTACTCTAAGAGAGTCTACTTAGTTAATTTAATAAACATAAAAACATACATTTCGTTCCATTTTGTGTACATAAAATTTAAAGCAAAATTATCGTAACTCAACAACTTTCAGTCAATACTATGTAGATAAAAAAAACTTGTATCTTACGATTAACTGTAAATTTAATAAAAAGTGTTTGCGTGAGTTATTCGAATATTTGTAAAACCAATGACTGGTTATCGAAGTATCTCATGAAAATAACAACAACTTATTTGATCAATCACAATAATTGACAGGATGTTTATTGTTCCTCCTAGAAACTTGATGATTTTCAGATACGAGTTCTTTTCAAAGTAGTGACGATATTGAGGTGTGAGGAGTACAGCATGACTCCATTCATTAATGTAACCGATACCGACGCTTCACGCACGAGTGCATTTGCTTTATCTAATGAATAACTATCCTATTTCCGATCCTATTTCCTAGCATCTCAGAACCTGAGACTATGTCTCACATTACCGAATCCAATTATCAAGTAACCTTCATTGTTAGAGTATGCCTATATAAACCCATGTATTTCCTAATAAAGCGTTCATTCTATATCCGATACTCGTCGTATTATTTACTCCTCTACGTACTACATCTCATGGCGACCTTGCCAGGCCTGGCAGGACATTTTTCATAGTGATCCTGCCAGGGCAGGTCGCTTCGCGGCGACCTGCATTGCGGCGAAGAAGATAAAAACCGCACCACGTTTCACACAATTGCGGCCAGCCAAAACTATCACCGTAGCGCATCAACCACAAACCCAGCAAGCTCCAAATCACGGTAGCAACACCATCACAGCTACCCGGTACGGACTCATCAGGAAGAAACACCACTAGCAGTAGCGTACCACCAAACCCAGAGACCGCTCAACGCTCAACTACGGTAACCATGGAGCAATCACCACGAAAAGGGGGCCCTATAAAATTCAATCCACATATACATATATTGATATATGTGTGCGCGCTTTATAAATAAACTAAACAGTATCTTGGCGTATAACGTCGGCCGACCACGTAGATGCGTATCCCTAAAAATATCTAAAAACTAAAATCTAAAACCAAAAAAATAAAAATAATACAAACTAAAAACTAAGAACCAAAACCTACAGCTATAGACCTAGGTACAACAGATTAACCAGGCTACAAGTGAGTAAGAACACTCCGACAAAAATAAAATAAAATAAAAACTTCATGAAATAAATATAAACAAAGAAGATTATTGACGTGTAAAATTAAATAAAGAAATATTGTAACCAAGTTAAATTTATCATGAAAACGCTCTCTAAAATAAATATAAAAGACAAATATTAAAGGTCAAAATAAAATTAAATAAAAATTTCAAAACATAGTAAACGTATAGAATAACAAATTCATAACAAACTTGCAATTATTTAGCAGCATTAAAGCAATATGTATTTTGTTTTGTAAATTTTTTTCAAAACCAATACTAATATAATAGTTTTAAGACGTAGAAGTAATTTAAAAAAATATATATAAGAAAAAAAAACATTTCGATTTAAAAATAACTATATACTGTAGGTTAAGAGATATAATATTAATATAAAAAAATACAAACTTTACACACGAAACCATAAAACGTCAATCAATTCAAGATCACCTTTTCAAGTTCAATTTTAAATACTATGTAATACTACTATCAGAGAAACATAATATTTTACACAATCAAAACTGAACTCTATTACTATTAACAATAAAACTCAAATTAAAAACTTACCGTTTCACAGCAAACAGCAACAAACTACACGCAAAGTTATTGTTCATCTTTCATGAACACCGCCTACCCCTTTAGGAATAAAGGCGTGAATCTTTTAATTTATTTACACAATTTAGACATAGAAAACGGAAACACACGAACACGGCACCTAACCATATAAAATTGTTTAAATCATTTAAAAACCCTATATTTTAAATAATAAATAAAACTCAAACATAGTTAATCCAACAAGCTCATAGAACGACACTGAAGCAAATAACTACATCATTAATCGTAGACCACCAATATACAGACCCAGGAACGCAACCAGAACCCACTGACATAAAATACATCCAAATCCAAATAGGGAACATTACCACCCGTACACTAAGAAATATCATATTTAAAAAACAATAGACATCGTCCTAGCTTAAGATATATCATATTTAAACCACAAATGGCTAAACAATGAATTCGCAGCCTCAGCAAAAGATAACGAGAAAGCATACTCGCACCCAGATATGTGTCACACAGTAAACAGTTTAAGAACAGTAACACACAGTAAACCGAAACCAGTAAGATAGTATAAGAAACAATATTGTAACACCCATAGTATTGTATACAGAAAATAGAAATAAGATAAATTTACATACTTATGTAATACATTATATAAGTTAGTTTTAAGCCAAAAATATGTATCCAAATTTTGTCTTAAAAAAAAAAAGGAGAGGCGTGAGGTGTGAGGAGTACAGCATGACTCCATTCATTAATGTAACCGATACCGACGCTTTACGCACGAGTGCATTTGCTTTATCTAATGAATAACTATCCTATTTCCGATCCTATTTCCTAGCATCTCAGAACCTGAGACTATGTCTCACATTACCGAATCCAATTATCAAGTAACCTTCATTGTTAGAGTATGCCTATATAAACCCATGTATTTCCTAATAAAGCGTTCATTCTATATCCGATACTCGTCGTATTATTTACTCCTCTACGTACTACATCTCAATATACATGTATGGTACGGTCACGGAGTTTAATTGTTGAGCCATTTACAACACTTCAAAGTTTAACTATTAAAACACAGCTCACGCCTACATGGCATGGCTCAACAATGAAAGTCCTCGACTTTACTAGTGCTATATGACTAAACTGGCCAAGCCCTCGCCTTCCCGTGACCTTAACGTAGGTAAGTCCACAGCGATGGTCTACACATATTTATTTGTCCACAGGATGTTCTCCGTGGAAGAGGAAGAAGGCACGGTGTCTGCGGCGGCGCTGCGCGCGTTGCTCTACACCAGCTACAAACTGTCCATGGACCACTACCCTGACGGCCCGCAGACTTGTCTCGCGGTAACGACGAATGATCCTTTATAGTGTTCACATGCATATAATCACGCCTGCTTCCCGGAGAGGTAGGCAGAGATCACTTATTTCCTATTTTTGCGATTTTGATAAACGCTTTTCACTTTCATGACAATCTTCACACATGCGTGTCATGGCGGGCACACCACTCGTGGCGGGCTCGTTTTAACATATTTCTTGTATGTCGTTGGACAGATAAACAAGGTGCTGAACTCGGTGGTGAACGGCTGCTTCAACAAGAAGGACTCCCACTCGGTGGGGTTCGTGGTTCGCTGGCTGGAGCTGCACTGCCACCGGCTTATATTCCCCGTGCACAGGTATTTTTTTTATTTTAAAACGATTTGCCGGTTTCCGTCTGCGTGAACTCCCCTACCCTTTGCATGAATATCGAAATACGTCTATGCAATAATCCGCTGCCACTCTATCTCTGTCGCTTTTTACCCGATGTAGTAAGATGTGGACGTGGATTATCGGGCCGCATATTGAGGGGGTGCATTGGAAATTATCGCGTGCTTTGAAACGCCGTTCTGACTAGTGTCATGATTTTATCATCATAATTATGGTAAATCAGCTTTTACATGGCAAGCATACTCAGTTTTAGGGTAAATGCACATTATTATATTGCAACATTAATAAAAAACCTGGAAGCATGGGAGGGGTAAACGGAATTTGGAGGGAGGAACGCCGGAGAGCGCACTTTGTTCGGGGACGAGCTGATGGACAGACCACCTGCAATCCTAAGGCACCAACCACCAGAAGTAGTCATCATATTTCAGAAGTGCTCAGATGCATGCATCGATCTACAAATGCAAAGTAAGTGTTGCGATTCATTTATGTTTTTCTCTCGTGCCAAAAGTGTAGACAACAAATTCATTATATGATTAGTATGATGTCTAATATTTAAAATTATAGCTTCTATTAAGTAGTTATGTGCATTATCTAGAAGTATTGATTATAAACTTATACTAACGACAATTTAAAACGAAGTAATTCAGAGATACAGTTGGTCGGTTTTTTCTGATTACCCGAATTATCATGAATTATTGTTATAATTTAGTAATTTCTGTCAAAGTGTATTAAAATTAGCTTGAAATCACGAACCCATAAGTTTAAAAAAACATTTCTAAGGTGAGTACTTAGAACCAACATAGAAGACGCGCTCGCCAGAAAGAACTCCTGTCTAGGCACCTTCATTGATATAGAGGGTGCGTTCGACAGGACCAACTTTAGCAGCATAAAAAAGCACTAGAAAGACATAAAACCGAACAGCTGCTCATAGAATGGATCATGAACATGCTAAAGAAAAGAATTATAAAACTATCCGAAAACCAAAGCCACCAGGCACTAGTCATAAGAGGATGCCCTCAAGGAGGCGTCCTCTCGCCACTGCTGTGGAACCTGGTAGTAAACGACCTAATAACAAAACTAAACAATAACCGCTTCCTAACGATAGGATATGCGGACGACATAGTTATACTGGTCAGCGGCCTGATCACCAGCACACTATGTGAACTAACACAAACAGCACTGAAAATAATAGAGAAATGGTGCAAGGAGAATGACCTATCGGTAAACCCAAAGAAAACCGACACAATTCTCTTCACAAATAAACGTAAATTGGGTACCTACGAAATGCCAACACTATTTGGCACAAAACTAACACTCTCGAAGGAGGTGAAATATCTAGGTATAACACTAGACGACAAACTAAATTGGAGCAAACACCTAGACAGTAGACTAAACAAAGCAACAGTAGCCTTCTGGCAATGCAGAAGGATGGTGGGAAAGAAATGGGGCCTGGCTCCCCACATCATACTGTGGCTGTACAAAATGGTGATAGTACCAATGATAAGCTATGGTGCCATAGTATGGTGGCCCCGTACCCAAACCACGAGTGCAATTACCAAAATCCAGAAAACACAAAGACTAGCATGTGTGGCGGCTACGGGATGCATGAGAACAACCCCAACAGCAGCACTAGAAATAATGCTAGGACTCCTACCTTTACACATGCACATACAAAAGGAAGCGGCTGCGACGGCAATACGCCTAAAAAACCTCAACCTATGGACAAAACTAAACACACCACACACGAAGATCCACAACAGACTGATCACAAGCCTCCCTATTATGGAGGCTCCAATCGATAAAATACCGAGAACTGCAGTCTTCAAGAAAGACTACGGCATAATACTAACAGAAGACTCGAGGGAGGGGCTAAACCAAACAGACCTCAGAATCTTCACAGATGGTTCGAAAACAAATACGGGAACGGGATGTGGAGTGTTCTCAGAGGACTTAAACATACACATATCCAAACCACTGGGTGAACAAAACACGGTATTCCAGGCTGAATGCGTAGGGATAATTGAAGCCTGCAATGCCATAAAGAGACGACAAGTTGAGAACACAAACATACGGATACTCTCAGACAGTAAATCGGTACTACAAGCACTGAACAGTGATAACATCACATCTAGCTTGATATACGAATGCCACCAAAACTTAACAGAGGTGTGCGCAGACAAAAACAACGTTACCATACAATGGATCAAGGGGCATAGTGGCTCAAGAGGAAACGATGCAGCGGACGAACTGGCCAGGAAAGGCTCAGAAACGGCGGCATACGGACCGGAACCAATCTTACCCCTGCCACAAAGCTACATATACAATCAACTTGACCTATACACCAAAGACCTACACCAGAGATATTGGGAGGATATAGACACATCCAGACAGACCAAAGAGATTCTGTCAAAACGCGACAACAAACTCACAACCGCACTACTGAGGACACACAGAAACCAACTACGCAAGATAGTAGGAATAATAACAGGACATAACACCCTGAACAGACACCTGTACAACATGGGTATCACAGACAGCCCCATGTGCAGAGCCTGCATGGAGGCGGAGGAAACAACCAAACATATTCTACTGGACTGCAAGCAGGTAGAAGTATACAGGAAAAAGCACCTAGGGTCTCCAGACACACTGCGGAACGCAGTCAGGAACACAAAGGCACTCACCAACTTTGTAGAGGAGCTGGGGTGGTTAGAGTAGCGCTACCCCACCATTTCACGCAAAATAGGCACAATGGATGTCGACTTGCGGAAAAAAGCCCAGTACAACTAACTAACTAACTAAGGTGAGTACTTATGCACGAATCATTTGTGGAAACAATGAACTTGAACATTGTGAACAAATAGCTTCTTTGTTGGCGTTTCTAGTGCCGTAAGAATAGTTATTTTCTCAGTTTTTCACTTTACATATGAATAATACTGTTTTTATATTTACGAAATACTACTGTATTGAAGGACTAATGGGAATATAAGCAAACCCCGTAGCGCACCTCACACGTTAGTTACATCGTAGCTAATACTAGACTAGTCATTGTTATAGGCAACACGATAAAATCGAACAACAAACCACGCACGAAATATGCTTTGTTTTAGTATAAGTCTCACTTTCATTTGAGCAATGGAGACGCCGCCGATGCTGTAGCACTACCTTAATGGTGAATGTTGTGTAAATACTTAAATACTGCAATGAGTAAATTAATGTGGATGCTGGAGCGTAGATACGTAGATTGTTTTCTAAATGTAATTAAGGCGTTCAAGTACCCGGAACAACATCTCTCAATATTGTAACGAAAAGCATAATTGGAAAACGTAGTCGACTTACCCGTTGTTGGTGCCAATATCCGGATATTGCTAATAGCATAAATTGTTACAGTTGTCTTTACAAATGTTTTTAAGTTCATGATTTATTTCTTTTTAAATCTATGATAGACGTGTGCCAAAATACTGCAGCCCTTCATTTTCATCAGTGGGCAGGTTAGACTTTAAATATTTTTTAATATAGACATGGTTTTCATAAACAATTGAATACCTATACAATTTTGCCGAACTCCTTATTATTAGGGCATCGGTGTTTTTGTCGCAGGGTAAGACTAATAGTCTAGACTATGGAGTCGATATTTGCCATAAATGTAAACTCTTATTCATACTCATACTCATTTATTTAATTAGTTAGGTATGTTTTTTATAATCAAGGACGTTGACGAATTTAGAAACGATTTAATGTTATCTTTGGAAAATAAACAGTACTATAACAAATAATTACCATTTTTGTACTAATTTAATTACGAAAATTCATGAACACACAAAAGATACATTAAAACACGTAAAAATATATATCACAAAAATATTTTTCTCAAACATGCTCGGAAATGTATGCGGTAATATCACGAAATGAAGACATGAAGTTTCTTGTTTAAGGCTCCCTACATTTCTTCTTGGCCTTACGCCAAGAAGTAATGTATGAAAACCATAAGTAAGCCATTATTGTCCGCTACTCTAACTTTTTAAATTTGCTAATATTAAACTGACAAAGGAAAAATTACATACTGCCAACCACCACTGGACTGTAAGCATACTTACGACATAAAAAAAAAAACAAAATCTATGGTAGGTACTATTCTTATGTGCGGTTAAACTTGGTGCTCGACGGCTTCTTCAAATGGCATGTTTAAAAAATAAAAAAGGGCAAATTACACAATTGTTTTCTGATCTTCCGTTCCGATTGTAATTATTTTTATTTTTATATTTCCTCACATCGTTTGAGAAAAGCACTACACAATCCTCGGCCGGAACAGGGATTGCTGGACTCGTTGTATCCGGCCTCGTCTACGACTCGGCCGTCTACCCCAATCTCGTCCGGCAATCCCTTACTTCACGGCCTCTGCAGTTATGTACTATTTTTATATAATTCGACTAAGATAATTATACACGACCGACCGCTCTAAAGGCATTTTAAGATAAATTAAATAAATGAGTATGAGTATGAATAAGAGTTTACATTTATGGTAAATGTCGACTCCATAGCTTGCTATTAGTCTGACCATTCGACAAAAACTCCGATGCCTACTTATAATTAATAAAATATAAATAAAATATTTATTTTACACGTGTACGTGTATATTTCGGTGTGCTGACATGTCGGAAAAGAGTGGATCAAGTGGTCTTAGACTGGCTGTGGGACGGAAGAGAATATTAAGTGTATCATCGTCGTCTGGATTACCCATCGTGGTCAGGAGTACCCGCAACCGACGAGCCTGTATGAGGAGATGTATGGATGTGATCGAAGCGAAAGAAGTATGTAAGGAACGTAGTATTTGGCGTTCCTTAGTCTCTGCCTACCCCAATGGGATACGGGCGTGAGTATATGTATGTATGTATCGTCGTCTGACGAAGACGAACCACCTGTTCTACGTAAACGCGTTCACAATAATGCAATAGAATCCAGCGACAGTGTCACGACTGCTAGTCGGGGCATGATTGATGCTACAGATTTTATCAATGCACTAACTGGACGAAGCAGGTCAATGTTTAACACCCAGCAGATGTTGAATGCAATTCCAGTTTGATCCAGAAAGTCGCGCACAAAATATAGAAATTTGGTTGCGAAAAGTGAACGACCGTCGAATATCACGCTGTGCCACTCAAAAGTTAATTGGCATCGCTAAAAGCTGGTATCAATCCCAGTACCCAGTTTGGACTTCTCATGGATAGAGTGGCAATATAAACGTTCATATTTTTATGACAAACTAATGTTATTAAACAGATTCGGTATAACGAGTAAGAAAGCAGTCGACTGTCTCATTTATGGCATTACGAATACTTCCCTGAGGAACAGCGCTCAAACTTTGAAGTGTGAGGAGCCGGAAGATCTTTTACAGTATTTTGTGTTGCAACAACCTCAAGGTGTTTCTTTATCACAAACTTAAAGAAAACGGGGATATACTATTGATTCGACACAATTATTTCTCATAAAAGAGTCTTTAAATGTTTTCATTGTGGTTTCGAAGGCCACACGATGAATAAATGTTTCAGGCGAAATATTAAGTCAGGGTTGGATAATAAAAACAGGACTTGTTTCAATTGTAGCGAAGAGGGACATCTATTTGTCAACTGTCCAAAGCCTACTAATAAATGCAATATTTGTTTCAAAGCAGGGCAGGATTGTTCCTTAATACAGTGTCAATTAGATGAAACGCAACAACTAAGAAAAACTTTCAGTTATAAAGGGTTTTGGAAACAGTCGAGTTAAACCGCTTTTTAAGTCGAGGTCGATGCACTTATCTTAGTTTATGCGGTAGACAACGATTTTTTGCAATCGCGGTGTATACACTACATAAAATAATCAATACTGACATATTTTCTCGTAAAAGGATTAAAAATGTAGTCAAATGGAGAAAATGGTATGGGTATGTTCTGTACATTTTTCGCAAAACGCAACTCCATATGAAACGATGACGCTGGAAGATTGTGACGTCACACACACTCATAGACGGTAACGTGCCGCGCCCCTTCGTGTTCGACGCGCGCCCCCGGCAGCATCCTGTAATTTGACGTCACACATTGTTTGCGTTTTCTCTCTCTAACAAGCAATAATAAAACGGTTGTAGCTTCGTTATTCTTTGTGATATCTGAATGGGATTTTCGTCACTAGGCATATTTTTTTGCCTTCTTTCATTTCAAGTAATAATAATTTTCGACTCTACACCCCTATTATCGGTCAAAATTTTACGGAACTTCCTAACGTAACAGTATTGAAGGACAGTAACAAACTGATGTTCTATAACACGTCAGTACCTGATTGCAATGAATCACGACTTAAACTGGTTCTGTCGAAAGACGTTATGTTGATGGAATCTCAATTGGTACCGGTAGTTAGCAATCAGAAATACACAAGTGACATATATGTTGAGGGACAGAGCAGACATGATCCAGGTAAAGCATATTACGTGCATCAAGGCGCGTACAGTCTCATCAATGGTGAGGGTAGTATATTAGTATCAATCAACTCAAAAGCAAATTTCACCCTGAAAACGAACACCTTATTATCTAGACCTATTACCTTCACTGAGGCTAGCGAAATAAACGTAAGACGTATAAATGTTAACACCTCCGCGCAGCCAATTAAAATCGAAGATTTGTAAGTAGGATCTGACTTAAGTCCGAGTGACTTAGAAAAACTGCACAATTAGCTTCAAGACTATCGTGATTGTTTTGCAATGTCTTTAGCGCAAGACTTTAAAATGGAAATTAAATTAACTAATGATAAACCTGTCGTTTATAGACCATATGGTTTGTCACATTCGGAGATTGAAGGTCAGAGTAATGATTATGGAGCTAAAAGACAATAACACCATTCGCGACTCTGATTCCGACTATGCAAGTCCCATTCTAATGGTTAAAAAGAAAACTGGCGAACAGACTGTGTCGATTACCGGGCTCTGAACAGAATCACTGTTAAAGATAGACATCCTCTCCCATTAATAGAGGATCAAATAACAAATCTGAGTGGCAATCAATATTTTACAACCCTCGACATGGCTTCGGGGGATACTATCAAATACCTCTTTCAGAGGAAACCAAACATTTGATAGCTTTTGTCACCCCAGACGGCCACTACGAGTTTAATAGAATACCGCAAAAATGGCTGGCAAAATCTTAGGCTCAAAAACATTTCATTCGATTATGTATGGCATATATGGATGATTTACTTATTCTAACTAAATCTGTAGAAGAAGGATTTATAAAACTAGCAGAATTACTTAAATTAATTCGAGAATATGGCCTTACATTGAAACCTTCTAAGCAAGTTACTTCAGAAAGTTCGTGAAAGGTTTTGACGAAATTTCATTTAATTTCATTTATTTAGTCACATAATAAATTTACAGTGCGGTCACCAAGACGTTTACATGCTATAAAACAAAAGCAATTGAGGCTTAATTTACGAACAAGATTAATTTACGAAAATGTCAAGCATTGTACAAGTCACAAGAAATGGCTCGACCTTTGACGAATTTGCTCAAGAAACAGGATAAATGGCAATGGACTGATATTGAGGAGAGAGCTTTCCTTAGTTTAAAACAAGCCCTATTTACAAGACCAGTACTAGCATTGTATGATCCAGATTGAGAGACGGAACTGAACATGCCAGATCTTTGGGCATCGGTTATATACTCATGCAATGGCAAAAAATCCTAGAGTAGTTAAACCAGTTGCTTACTTCAGCAGACAAATATCGAAGGATGGAAAATATTACCACTCTTATGAACTAGAAACGCTAGCAGTTGTGGGATCTCTTAATAAATTCCGACCATATTTATTGGGAAGTAACTTCAAAAAATGTACATACTGCAAAGCCTTGCGCCTTAATCGTACCAGTGAAACGATAACGCTGGTACAGGCGCTGCTGGTACAGGCGCTGCTGGTACAGGCGCTGCTGGTACAGGCGCTGCTGGTACAGGCTGCTGCTGGTACAGGCGCTGCTGGTACAGGCGCTGCTGGTACAGGCGCTGCTGGTACAGGCGCTGCTGGTACAGGTGCTGCTGGTACAGGCGCTGCTGGTACAGGCGCTGCTGGTACAGGCGCTGCTGGTACAGGCTGCTGCTGGTACAGGCGCTGCTGGTACAGGCGCTGCTGGTACAGGCGCTGCTGGTACAGGCGCTGCTGGTACAGGTGCTGCTGGTACAGGCGCTGCTGGTACAGGCGCTGCTGGTACAGGTGCTGCTGGTACAGGTGCTGCTAGTACAGGCGCTGCTGGTACAGGCGCTGCTGGTACAGGCGCTGCTGGTACAGGCGCTGTTGGTACAGGTGCTGCTGGTACAGGCGCTGCTGGTACAGGCGCTGCTGGTACAGGCGCTGCTGGTACCGGCTGCTGCTGCTGGTCAGATATATCCACAGAATCATAACCTGCCGAATGTTCATGATTTAGATTATTTTGCAAGTAGGTATGTAAACTTACTTAGAGAATAAATATTTTCTGTAATAAATTATATTGTGCTCTTGTAAAAGCATATAAAGTGATTATTGCAAACAGAGTTGAATAATTAGACTAACACAATTCCCAACAATTAGAAAAATATTAGAGTTTATTATGAAACAAAAGTGAATATCTTTAATTTAGATATAATTTAGATTGTGTGGACTTGTATATATGTATATATATATATATATATATATATATGGGTATGTTATTATTAATTAAGTTGTCAAATAAAATGTATTGTTCAATTATGTCATTCTTTTATTGATATATATCTCAATCGAAGGATATTCTAAATGGCGCTGACGGATGGCCGAATGTCATGATTTTATCATTATAATTAGGGTAAATCAGCTTTTACATGGCAAGCATGGCCAGTTTTAGGGTAAACATGGAAGGGGTAAACGGAATTTGGAGGGAGGAACGCCGGAGAGCGCACTTTGTTCGGGGACGAGCTGATGGACAGACCACCTGCAATCCTAAGGCACCAACCACCAGAAATACTCATCATACTAGGTTAAGAAACAATAAGGGCTGATTTTTAGATATATGATTCTTGACTATATGATTGTTTATCTGATTTGATCGATACATGATTGCTTTAAATTTTCTCGATAGAAAAAAAATCCAAAGTTGGGTCTGTATTTTCCTTTTTTTACTCGGCCGAGTACGAAACGATACATTATTTTACGACACAATCAAGTTAATACTATAGTATTTAATCTCATCTAAAATCTCACTTGATGAAATTTTAATAAAACTTCACTAAGTTAGGTATTTATCGAAATTTGTCCAAAAAAGCCATTCCCGAAGAGTGTTACATCTCTTTTTGTCGTGCGCGGAAGGCATCAGCGTGTCTCTATCTAGGGGGCGTGTTCGACTCAAATCAAGGCATTCCCCTTAACCGGAACCGTGCTGTGTGCAGATACTGCGTGCACATGCTCGCAACGAGGCACCGCGACATCGCCGCGCACGTGGAGTCGGACGGCGCGGGGGCGGGTCTGGAGCTGGCCACGCCCATCCTGGAGCGCGCGGGCGCGGGGCGCGGGGCGCTGCTGCCGGCCTCGGGCGCGTGGCTGCTGGCCGGCACCGCGCCGCCGCTCTACTCGCGCCCGCTCGTGCCGCCGGCGCCGCCCGCACACGCACACGCACACGCACACGCACACGGTCAGTACGTAACTAGCCACAAAAAACCTGTTATTTCATTTAAAAAACCCGAAGGGTCACTTTTCGGTCGTAATAACTAAAACTCGGTTCCGCGGGGCACATTGCTTCAGTGACATTATCTGACACCTGTGATCCATTTTACTCCTGCGCATGTAGGTACCGTAGACACTAGTATTAATAATCCGCTCCGCGGGCAGCGAGTTTAAACACTATCACATCTATTATACGGGACTCGGGAGCCAGGGGCACGACGGACCGCAACTTCCAAACGTTTCAGCATTAAGGTTACCAAAAAGTAGGGCAAGATGGATCAAGTTTAAGCTGACGTGTCTTTTGTGGCTGGCATGCCATTAGCAATGTACCTATTAATCTATTTATTTAGTATTTGATGAACTACTGAACATTAAGTTTAGTTAGAATAGTAAAGAATGCATAAAGATTCTATATTATGGATTAAAAATTGAAATTATGAGCTCTACAAGATGGTCGTAAAATCAATTTATTTTAAGAAATTATGAACTCGATGTGTATCAATATGAAATTTAAAATTATTTATGTAAGATCGATTACCCATTATATATATTACAGATGTTTCATCAAGCGATCCTGAGAGTAAGTTGGGCCTGCTAGAGGCCGCCTCCGGGCACCAAATAGTACTACCTGTTTGTATGTGCGTAGATCTCGTCGCTAGCACTTAGCCAAATTTTAGAATAGACGGCCGCCGGCGTAGTTATAAATCTGTGCATCGCATCCGCGCAGACTTCGGAAGCGGCGCCAAACATTTTGATATACTGACTCAATAACCAGTGTATAGTATATATGCGTCAATACGTATCAGCCGCACGCGTCAGTTGCACTCGAAAGATCGCACGCGGCTGCGTTTGGCCGCGATGCACGGAATTACCCCGTAAAATACTCATTTGCATTGTTAGAAAGCCATGATCAGAAATCTGCCTAGTCAACCGAAAGGGGTGGCCGTCTAGTCGCATAACAACTATTGTCATAATATCGATTGTCATCCAATGTTCAAAACGCGACCTTTCGACCGTCCTTGATGCCTCACGATTCGTGGGTCATATAATCACTTAAAAACTAGCCACTTAAATTTACTAAAAGTGGAATCTGTTTGGAACCTAGTTGGAGGTTCAGATAAATTAGTATTTGTTAATTGAGAGTGATATTGGATTGGAGTCGAAGTTGGATCCGCGAGGGAATGAAGTTCTACGTGGCATGCGGCGGGCCTCTACAGGCCTACACGAGGACCCTGCGGGCGACATTAACTTGACCCTTGACTTTAACTGTCGACTGTTAACTGCCCGCCTTGAAGCGAAACCGCCGGCACACTCAGTAAGTCTTGGAACTTTTAGTAAATTTAAGTGGCTAAGTTTTAAGTGGTTATATGACCCACGAATCGTGAAGCGTCAAGGACGGCCGAAAGGTCGCGTTTTGAACACAAGTCCTTTGCCTTATTATACTTGGCGTAAAATATGTTTTTCCAACTGAAACATTTGACTACATGAAATTTGGTCAAAGTACCAGTTGGTTAGCGAGTCATTGTTTAAACGTTCACTTGCCAAACATTCGGTTTGTGTTATAATTATTTGTGAAGAGTTTATTTGCCACAATAATTAGGCAAATGAAATTATGCGAAAAATTGTTTGTCATGTGAAACTTTGTAATTTTTTTTGGCAAAACAAAGGTAACCCGTTATTTTTACTAAATAAACGCAACAATATTTTTTTTGATAGTGTGGAAATCGTGAAAGTTTAACTAAACTTCAGTCGTTATGTTTTCTCTTTTTGAATAACCAGTCCTTCACATATCGGCACTGCCTAGAGGTGGTAAAGAAATGCCCCGAAAATTCTCTGAAATCTTCAGTCCAGCATTTGTAGGTGTTAGTTCAATGTGGCGTGATTAATTTTCACTAATGTTTAATGTCATAGATGATCGTTAGCATGCCATGTCTAGTTTTGTATACTACTATCACAGAAAGAAAGTGAAAAAACGGAATATTCAACTTTCAGTAGGTAAGTATAATTATATTTTCATCACACAGATTTTTTAAATCATAAAATCATGGCGACCAAGTCCTTAAAGTTTCGTAACGGTCGTAGTGAATGTCTTTTTCTGGCGCGCAATCAGTAAAACTTGTAATTTGTGTACCTATATACTGGACTAACCGACAACTACATACAAGTAAAGCAGGTAGAACCGCAGGATATAATATAGCCCATGTGCATCTCGAAGGTCTACGCTACGTAGTTACTTATAAGTTATAAGAGAATTTTTGAAATCGGATCGGTTGAACAGTTCCTGAGATTATCCGTAACATACAACCTCACATTTTACAAACAGTAGCTACCTCATTATTCGTATAGATTAGAGATTAGACTGTCCTTACTTCTCAGTTCTTAACTAGATGTGAATGGCTTGGAAGTTATTTGTGTCGTATCGTGGTAGCATGGATTATGAATTCATGATGACTTTGACTGCCGATGTCTACACGAAGTCGCGGTATCAATAATTATACTACTAGGTCATTGTACAAAATGCGACTGTTTCAAATAATACTGGCTTCAACATTCAGTAGCCAGTATCTACCAGCCTTTATATCAAAGAACGCGACTGTAGAAGCATTGGCAGTCCTCTTGAGTTGGGGTGAATATCCAATTATCCATCAACGATGTGCTGAGCTGCGCTTTCATACATTAGACACTTAGCTGTATAAAAAACAAATATACGAAATATATGACAACACATGTTCGCCCATCTCTGGTGGATATTCACCTTATTCTTCCATGGCAGTGGGTGTGTAGACTTGACTAGACTAGAGTAAAGTACTCGTAGAGTAGTTGGCTGTGGTGTGATGACGGTAGTGCGCGGGTTGGTTGCAGCGGGCGCGCTGGCGTCGACGGCGTGGCTGGCGCGCCTGGTGTGCGCGCTGCCGTCGCACTGGGCGCCGCTCTACTCGTCGCGCGACCACGGGCTGGGCGCCAACCGGTTCCTCCACCACACGCTCAACTACAGGTACTATATGCTAGCTCCAGAGTTGGTGGCAGCGGGCGCGCTGGCGTCGACGGCGTGGCTGGCGCGCCTGGTGTGCGCGCTGCCGTCGCACTGGGCGCCGCTCTACTCGTCGCGCGACCACGGGCTGGGCGCCAACCGGTTCCTCCACCACACGCTCAACTACAGGTACTATATGCTAGCTCCAGAGTTGGTGGCAGCGGGCGCGCTGGCGTCGACGGCGTGGCTGGCGCGCCTGGTGTGCGCGCTGCCGTCGCACTGGGCGCCGCTCTACTCGTCGCGCGACCACGGGCTGGGCGCCAACCGGTTCCTCCACCACACGCTCAACTACAGGTACTATATGCTAGCTCCAGAGTTGGTGGCAGCGGGCGCGCTGGCGTCGACGGCGTGGCTGGCGCGCCTGGTGTGCGCGCTGCCGTCGCACTGGGCGCCGCTCTACTCGTCGCGCGACCACGGGCTGGGCGCCAACCGGTTCCTCCACCACACGCTCAACTACAGGTACTATATGCTAGCTCCAGAGTTGGTGGCAGCGGGCGCGCTGGCGTCGACGGCGTGGCTGGCGCGCCTGGTGTGCGCGCTGCCGTCGCACTGGGCGCCGCTCTACTCGTCGCGCGACCACGGGTTGGGCGCCAACCGGTTCCTCCACCACACGCTCAACTACAGGTACTATATGCTAGCTCCAGAGTTGGTGGCAGCGGGCGCGCTGGCGTCGACGGCGTGGCTGGCGCGCCTGGTGTGCGCGCTGCCGTCGCACTGGGCGCCGCTCTACTCGTCGCGCGACCACGGGCTGGGCGCCAACCGGTTCCTCCACCACACGCTCAACTACAGGTACTATATGCTAGCTCCAGAGTTGGTGGCAGCGGGCGCGCTGGCGTCGACGGCGTGGCTGGCGCGCCTGGTGTGCGCGCTGCCGTCGCACTGGGCGCCGCTCTACTCGTCGCGCGACCACGGGCTGGGCGCCAACCGGTTCCTCCACCACACGCTCAACTACAGGTACTATATGCTAGCTCCAGAGTTGGTGGCAGCGGGCGCGCTGGCGTCGACGGCGTGGCTGGCGCGCCTGGTCTGCGCGCTGCCGTTAATTTAAAAAAACAGGTTTTCGTCTCCTGTCACTGGCAGCATATACCTACTTAGTAGGCGATACCAAACACAATATGTTTACACTGTAAATGTTTAACCAAATAAAGTATTTTCATGTTATTGGCAGAGGCCCTACACTGGTGGTGGTAGCGGGCGACGAGGACGTGCTGCTGGTGCTGGCGTGTCCGCAGGAGTGGCGCGACACGCACACCTACTGGGGCACCGCCGACTGCGCGCTCATACAGCTCTTCCCCACGTGAGACCCATTTTGCCCTTAGTCTTATCCAATTTGCAATAAATGAATTGAATTTTAATGATTGTTGCAATAAATTAATTGAATTTGCCCCGGTTGTAGCGGACTTGAGGACGAGTCTTGTGGTGGGGCACCGCCAATTCCGCGCTCATACACATATTCCCCACTTGAGACTCACTTTGCCCTCAGTCAATATTCAAATTGCCCCGGTTGTGGCAAACTTGAGCACATATAACTGTTCCCCACGTGAGACAAAACTTGCTCTTAGTCATATCATATCCAAAATGCCCCGGTTGTGAACTTGACGACGAATCCTGTGGAGTTGGCCACGGTAGCCTGCGTTTCCATCGTTACACGCTCAGCCACCTTGCCCCACAATATTTTTCAAATTGCCTTATATGGGAAATTATCGCGTGCTTTGAAACGCCATTCTAACTAGATTAAGAAACAATAAGGTATGATTTTTGGATGTATGGATTCTTGACTACTTATATGATTGTTTATCTGATTTAATTGATACATGATTGCCTAAAGTTTCCACTATAGAAAAAAAATCCAAAGATGGGTCTTTTTTTTCCCCATTTCTACTCAGCCTACTCAAACAATACATTATTTTACGACACAATCAAGTTTATACTATAGTATTAAATCTCATCTAAAATCTCGCTTAATGAAATATAAATAAAACTGCACTAAGTTAGGTATTTATCGAAATTTCTCCAAAAAAGCCATTCCCGAAGAGTGTTGAGTGTTGCATCTCTTTTTCTCGTGCGCGGAAGGCATAAGCGTGTCTCTGTCAAGGGGGCGTGGTCGCCTTGAATCAAGGCATCCCCTTAATAATGTGAAATGCTGTATAACAATATATGTATTCTAAAAATGAAATATGAATAGAAAAAGGGTACGGACTATGCAAAGATCCCGGATTTCTACTAAACTCTGTTCTTCGGAACTTGGGGCATATTTCAGCTATCCACACAGCAGCACTTTTTTTATCTATTATATACGGTAGCCTAGTGGTTCAGGCATGCGGCTGTCAAGCGGCGGTCGTGGGTTCGAATCCCGGCTCGTACCAATGAGTTTTTCGGAACTTATGTACGGAATATTTACCGTTAGCTCTTCGGTGAAGGAAAACATCGTGAGGAAACCGGTCTAATCCCAATAAGGTCTAGTTTTCCCTCTGGGTTGGAAGGTCAGATGGCAGTCGCTTTCGTAAAACTAATGCCTATGCCAAATCTTGGGATTAGGTGTCAAAGCGGTCCCCGGGCCTAGCGTTGTTCCCGGTTGTGCCCCTAAAGGATTAGGGGCACAACCGGGAACAACGCTAGGAGGATGATGATGATATAAAGTCCTGACTGACTCACTCACTTAAATCAACGCCCAGCCCAAACCGTTGAACCTAGAAAGCTGATTTTTTCACAATATGTAGGTTATATAACGCAGGTACCCACTAAGAAGGGATTTTTGAAAATTCCACCCTCATGGCGGTAAAAAGGGGGTTGAAAGTTTGTATGAGGGTGGGGTAAAATTTTAAGTGAGAGACGTGAAACTTTGTGTATGGACTCCTTATCACAATACAAGAAAAGTAACTTTAGGGTTTAAAAAACCCACCCCTAAGTGGGTTAAATAGGGGTGCAAATTTTGTATGAACCGATTAAAAATAAATTTGGTATAGAGATAGTTTGAGTCCCGGGGAAGGACATAAGATAGTTTTTATCCCGGAAATCATCCCCTAAGGGGAAGAAATGGGGGTGCAAGTTTGTATGGCGCTGGACTGATTCATTAACGCAGAGCCGAAACTACTGGGATTAGAAACGTGAAATGTACACCAGAACTTTATTTTATGACGTAGGCAAGGGATAAGACGGGAATTTTTTGGAAATTCCATCCCTAAGGGGGTTAAATAGGGGTGCAATGTTTGTATGGGTGAAATATTATGTTTTGAACTAGAGACTTGAAACTTTGTAAAAAGATTGCTTATTTGAATACAAAAAGGAACTTTAGGCGTTTTGGAAAAATCCACCCCTAAGGGGGTTAAAAAGGGATGCAAAGTTTGTATGAGAAACACTCTTTTTTGAGCTGGAGCCTTATAAAGTTGTATAAAGATTTCTTATCACAATAATAAAAGTTCTTTCAGCATTTTGGAAGTATTCCACCCCTAAGAGGGTTAAAACGGAATTCAAGGTTTATATGGAGACCGAGAAAATGTTATAGTAAGAGATTTGTAACTTCGGTCTCAGCCTGTTGGTATGTTAAAACACTGGAAAACTTGATTTCTTGAAAATTTCTGAGTTTTTTGAAATTCATCCCCCAGGGTTTAAAGGGGGTTCAAAGTTTGTATGGAGGGCAAGACATTTTTAAAGTAAGAAATTTGTAACTTCTGTTTTAGACTGTTTGAAATTGATTCCATAAAGGGATTAAAAACATTCATCTCCTGAATGGGCTACAAGAAGTTGGATGTTTGTACGGGAAACAAGACAATTATAAAGTAAGGGATCTGTAACTTCGGTTAAAGACTAGGAAACTTATTACAGCGTTTCTTAAATTCATCCTCTAAGGAGGTTAAGAAGGGTTGGAAGTAAGTATGAGGAACAAGTAATTTTTGAAGTAAGGGAATTCTTAGGTCATGCATATACTATATGGTAACCATTTATTAGTCAAAATACCTAATCCGACTGCTAGCAGAAAAGTAGACCCTTACAGAACCGAACAGCTACCAGAAATGTATGTTAGGTGAGGTTAGAACTGCGACGCTCCCAGAACCGAAAAGAAGGTAATGTTTCATTTAACCAGCGGATTATTTTGTTAATTTAAAAAGTTTATTTTGGATAGTCAAAATAATTTATTCTGTAACACCGTTAAATGGGGACGGCGGATGGACATGGAAAGTTCTACGACTTTTAGCATTAGAACTATACAGGTAGCCCGGACTAACGTGAGTAAAAGTACTGGACGGATTTAGGCCAAAACATCCAGTAATGTAGCTAAATTTATTTAATACGTTATGAAATAATATACAATTTAAGCAGAAAGAAGCGTTAGCTGATGATTCTTGGTTGAAGATTAATGATGATTTCTCGGTTGATATTTGTAAAAACGAAGTTTTTAATTTAGACTAATGAACTCATCGCACTGTTACCTTTTACGCTTAATCCCTGAACGGATTTAGATAAACTTTTCCGTACAGTTAATTTGAGACCCTTGCAAGGATATAGGATCGTTTTTATCTCGAAAATCATCCCTTAAGATGGTAGAACTTTGTATGGGTCGGCGATAATTAGGGTTCCACCTACAATCAATTAATTGCAATCAATTTTCTAAGACGGTAACAAGTTCTACGCGGACAAAGTCGCGGGCAACAGCTAGTGTTTAAATAAATTGTATTTACATGACAGCTGTTATACACGCCAAACTCGATTGAAATGAAACAGAGCTGCTCGCGCGAACGACCGAAAATGATTGCTCGTATATGTCTACCTCATCACTCGAATATGGCAAGTGCGATAGACATGGAGACATTCAAAAGATTTTCACAGGTTTTCAATAATCGAGACTGCGCCCAAGATGATGTACCTGAACACGTCGATCCGCGGCTACCCGAAGGGGCTCCGCGCGGGCAGCGACCCGCGCAAGCCCCTGCTCAACATCGACGAGGGCTTCGACAAGTTGACCTTCAACGGCGTGCCCTACTCGCTGCGAGCCATCGAGGTCAGATATTAAAGAAATTGTACTAATTTTCATTTAAGACTAACTTCGGTGCAGAATTAATAGGCGTAGACTTCCATATAAATAAGTATAATCAATTTAAACTCAATTACTTGTTAACAATGAATTTTAACGTGAACGGGAAGATGTCGATATTAAGCGGATATAATGCAAGACGAGATCGCGCGTAAGCTAGTCGCGGAGCAGGGTGACGTGCGTTCGGTGCGAGTCTCGTGGAAGGTGTGGCAGAGCGGCGGCGTTGGAGTGAGCTCCCGGCGGCCGGCGCGCTAACGAGCGCGTGACGTCATCCATTGTCCGCCGTATCGCCACGCCAGGGCGGCATACATACGCGGCCCGCTTTGGCAGTGGTGATCGCAGGAAGGGCTGCTGGTGATTTTCCAGTGTGGTCACCACACCACCCCCCTGGGAGAATTATGGCCCTGCGACATAAAAATCAAGAAAGTTTACTCTTCTGCCCGAACGTGTAGTTTTGACTGCCGGAGGTGGGCAGACGTTGACTTGGAGCTGAGGATGTGATGAGCTGTCGTCTGTGAATACATATGCAGGTTTGACCCTGTCAATAGAAACTGTTACTGGTCCTCGTTGCAAGTCAAGAGTAACAGTTTTATCGGTTCGCTTCAGAACCTTAAGTGGGCCTGTGTAAGGAGCTTCTAACGCCCCTCGCAGGTGATCCTTCCTTAAAAACACATGGCTTGAGGTAATCAGGTCTTTGTGGACAAATACTGACTTTGAACCATGCCTCGAAGCAGGAACAGGCCTAATATTGGCAATATGTTTCCTCAACTGCGAAACAAAATTGAGTGGTTCGGTCTTATTCAAAGATACTGGTTGCAAAAACTCACCAGGAATCCTCAGTGGCTCACCATAGACCATTTCTGCTGCTGAGCACCGCAGATCTGCTTTCCACGCTGTGCGTAAGCCCAGGAGCACGATGGGTAGAACATCCGTCCATCGTATCTCGTCGTGTGCCATGATAGCTGCCTTCAAGGTTCGATGTAGCCGTTCAATCATGCCATTAGCAGCTGGATGGTAAGCCGTGGTGCGTCGCAGTTGGGTACCGCACAACTTGGCAAGCTCCTTGAACAGGCGTGACTCAAATTGGCGGCCTTGGTCAGTCGTTAGAACCTGTGGACAACCAAACCTTGAAATCCATGTGTCACAGAATGCCTTAGATACCGTCTCGGCGCTGATGTTTTGCAGCGGTACGACTTCTGGCCAGCGTGTAAATCTGTCTATGGCAGTTAAACAGTATTTGTAGTCACCGGAAGATGGCAGAGGTCCGATGAGGTCTATGTGAACATGAGAAAACCTGGTTCCTGTCAGATTGAAGTCTCCCAATGGTGCAGAAGTGTGTCTCTGGACTTTAGCGCGTTGGCACGACTCGCAGCTCTGGACCCAGGTGCGACAATCCTTGCGCACAGAAGGCCAAACAAATCTGTCTGTTACCAGTTTGGTCGTGGTCTTTGCTCCTGGGTGACTCAATCCGTGTACAGACTGGAACACCTGCTGACGTAGTTCCTTGGTGATGAAAGGTCGTGGCTTTGACTGAGATACGTCGCAAACTAAATCAAAGTTCATACCTGGTACCGGTATACTTTTCAGCTGTAGTGACGAACCACTGGCTAACAAATTCTTCAACTCGTCATCGACCCGTTGCAGGTGAGCTAGCTTCTGAAAGTCCACAGGAGTTGAAATGGCTTCAATTCTGGAAAGGGCGTCGGCAGTCAGGTTATCTTTACCTGAGATATGCCGAATGTCCGTTGTGAACTGAGAGATCAGGTCTAGGTAGTTAAATTGACGTGGAGAACAGGTTCGGTCCTTCTGCTGGAACGCATACGTGATCGGTTTGTGATCCGTGTAAATGACGAAATGACGTCCTTCTATCATGTGACGGAAGTGTTTTATGCTCTCGTAAATGGCCAGCAGCTCGCGGTCATAAGCGCTGTACTGCTTCTGTGCGTTGTTCAGCTTCTTTGAAAAGAATGCCAGAGGTTGTGACTGTCCATCTACTAGTTGCTCCAAGACCGCGCCCATGGCTAAATTAGAAGCGTCAGTTATGAGGGCTAGAGGAGCGTCCTGGACTGGATGAGAGAGTAATGCTGCCTGAGATAGACTGGACTTACATCTTTCAAAGGCGTCCCGCAGCTGAGGGGTCCAGGTCAGGATCTTGGAGTCCTTGACGTGTGAACCGGCCAACATGTCGTGAAGCGCTGCTTGCTCCTCTGCGGCATTGGGTAGGAAACGCCTATAAAAGTTAAGCATCCCGAGGAATTTCCTTAATCCCTTCGCTGTTTCAGGCGGTGTGAACTGCTGGATGGCTGTGACTTTTGACTCGAGCGGACGGGTGCCTTCTGCTGATATGTTAAAGCCCAGAAAAGTGATTTCACTTACACCGAAACTGCATTTGGCCTCGTTTAATAGGATGCCATACTCGCTTAGACGGCTGAAGAGTTGCTCCAGATGCTCTAGATGTTGGTTTTGGTCCTGGGAAAATATTTAAATGTCGTCTATATACGAGAAACAGAAGTCCAGGCCCCGTAAAACTTCGTCCATGAAGCGCTGGAATGATTGAGCAGCATTTCGTAAGCCGAACGACATGTACGGGAATTCAAATAAGCCGAATGGCGTCGTAATGGCAGATTTGGGAATGTCAGCCGGATACACCGGAATCTGATTGTAGGCCTTGACCAGGTCTAGCTTCGAAAATATTCTACAACCTGCCAGCCTGAGCGAGAAGTCTTCTATGTGCCTGATGGGGTACCTGTCAGGTATCGTGCGTGCGTTTAGTGCCCGATAGTCACCGCAAGGTCTCCAGGTGTCTCCTTTCTTAGGTGCCAGGTGTAGGGCAGATGCCCAAGGGGAGTCCGAGCGTCGAGCTGTTCCATCTCGTAGCATCTCGTCAAATTGCTGCTTGGCTACCTTTAAACGGTCGGGTGCTAATCGGCGAGGACGGCAGAATACAGGTGGTCCAGGTGTGGTCCTAATATAATGAACGGTTGAGTGCTTTACCTCTCTCGTGATGCCAGACGGCTTGGTTAGATCAGGATACCGCGCCAGGAGCTTGTGGTACTCTGTGTTACCAGAAATGGCTTTGATGCTCGGCGGCTGGCACGCCTTGACCACTCCAGGAGTTGACAGCGAGGTGATGCTGTCCAGTAAACGTCTGTTTCTGCAATCAACAAGCAACCCGTAAAAAGAAATAAAATCGGCGCCTATGATAGGCTTATCTACCTCAGCCACTACGAAATTCCAGGCAAAGTCGCGTCGCAGACCTAGTTGAAGATGCAGCTTAATTGTGCCATACGTTCTGATCACGGTACCATTTGCAGCAGTCAGGCTGTAGTCCATCGGCTTCTTGTAATCTCGAGCAAACCTGCGCGGCAGCACGCAAAGATCCGAGCCCGTATCAATTAAGAATTGCACTTTAGTATTCTTATCTGTGACGAATAAGCGGCTGGTAGAACCGAGACAGTCATTTGCCGCTTCTACTGACTGTCCATGAAGTTTCCCGATTTATAATTGCACGGGACAGTGCATTTTTCAGCTTTATCGCCAAATAAATTATGGTACCAACAAATACCTGGAGTACGGCTCTGCGAACGTTGACGACCCCTGCTTTTCGAACGCGAATACCGCCTACCTCGTCTACCTGCGTGCGGCAAGTGGCTGCGACCTTCTCGAATGTTCAGCTGGGCGATCTGTTGGTTAATTTCAAATTTAATACGGCTCGAAATTAATTCTTCCATTTTTGCAAGCATACCCTCAAAAGATAACGGACCCGTTGGCGCGCTGGTAGCAATATGGCTCGTGCTAGCTACTTGAAGCGAATTGTGCGGCGAAATATCCATTATTTTATCAGCTAAATCGGCTAAATCTGCGAGGCTAACATTTTGCGAAGCAATTATTTGCTGAACATTAACAGGCAAACGGCTTGACCACAGCGATCTTATAAATTCGTCGGATACCGACGACCCTTCTAGCGATTGCAGCTTACGAAGAAATTGAGATGGCTTTTGATCTCCTAATTCTTCTTTTACTAGAAGCTTCCGCAAGCGTTCGTCACGTGACATCGACAGCCGTCGCACCAATTCAAATTTTAATTTGTCATACCTGCCTTGTGAAGGTGGATTCGTAATGACGTCACGTACTTCTCTGGCGATATTCTGGTCCAGCTGCTGGATTACCGTGTAGAACTTGGTAGCATCCGTCTTCGTGCCGGAGACCTCGAATTGCGCCTCCACTTGGGCGAACCAAATTTCTGGATCGTCCGGCCAAAAAGGAGGTAAGCGCACGGCAACACGTTCCACCGCGCCACTGCCCGACGTCGACGCCCCGTTATTTGCCGCGACCTTTAGACCGCCCGTCAATTCCTTTGTCTGCTCGTTATCCGGCATGGCTCTAATATCTTCCGTAAAACGTCGCGCGGTCACCAGATATGGAGTACTAACTTCGGTGCAGAATTAATAGGCGTAGACTTCCATATAAATAAGTATAATCAATTTAAACTCAATTACTTGTTAACAATGAATTTTAACGTGAACGGTGAGATGTCGATATTAAGCGGATATAATGCAAGACGAGATCGCGCGTAAGCTAGTCGCGGAGCAGGGTGACGTGCGTTCGGTGCGAGTCTCGTGGAAGGTGTGGCAGAGCGGCGGCGTTGGAGTGAGCTCCCGGCGGCCGGCGCGCTAACGAGCGCGTGACGTCATCCATTGTCCGCCGTATCGCCACGCCAGGGCGGCATACATACGCGGCCCGCTTTGGCAGTGGTGATCGCAGGAAGGGCTGCTGGTGATTTTCCAGTGTGGTCACCACAAGACTAAAAATTAGAAAAACATTTATTCGAGAACGACAAAAAAAAACACGTCTCGAAATAGTCCCAACTCAGCATGGTGCTGGCTATAATCAGCGCTAGGCTTCCTTTAGAACCAGAGTAGCTCTCTTGTCGGGCTGGTGTTTCTGTTCTCTGCCATATCCTTTACTTCTGGTATGACACGACCTAAACTTTCTCCTTTATTTGTTCGAAATGTTCCATCTTGGCCTTTCCCCGTCTCTCGTTCAACCTTCCCTTCTGTAATAGTCCTAAAGAAAAGTTACTATAAGTCAAGGCCTCTTTTTTAGAGGCAACACTAAATTTTCTAGTTTTAATCCTTATGTGGTCCGTTTTCTTGTTGTTGTTCTAAAATAAATTGATTCTATTCACTGCTGTGCCAAAAATGTGGCACACTAAATTTCAGCTCATGGGGCAAAATGAGGTTAAATTGCAAGTGAACTTTAAATGTGTGTACAGGTGTGGGGCTGCGGCGACCAGGCCTCCCGAGAGAACCAGCTCGAGGTGAAGAAGTGGCAAGTGAGGGAGGCGGAGCGACAACGGCAGGTAAATGTGTGTTCAGGTCCTCACCTGCGGCGACCAGGCCTCCCGAGAGAACCAGCTCGAGGTGAAGAAGTGGCAAGTGAGGGAGGCAGAGCGACAACGGCAGGTAAATGTGTGTTCAGGTGAGGGGCTGCGGCGACCAGGCCTCCCGAGAGAACCAGCTCGAGGTGAAGAAGTGGCAAGTGAGGGAGGCAGAGCGACAACGGCAGGTAAATGTGTGTTCAGGTGAGGGGCTGCGGCGACCAGGCCTCCCGAGAGAACCAGCTCGAGGTGAAGAAGTGGCAAGTGAGGGAGGCGGAGCGAAAACGGCAGGTAAATGTGTGTTCAGGTGAGGGGCTGCGGCGACCAGGCCTCCCGAGCGAACCAGCTCGAGGTGAAGAAGTGGCAAGTGAGGGAGGCAGAGCGACAACGGCAGGTTATAGCGGCAACAGAAATACATAATTTGTGAAAATACAGCCTGGTGACAGACAGAAGGACAGACAACGAAGTCTTAGTAATAGGGTCCCGTTTTTACCCTTTGGGTACGGAACCCTAAAAATTACCAGCCCCCGTTTCCTCCTATACCCCAACCAAAAACTCTTTATAGAATCTTGCATGTTTGTAACGAAGACTGGCCAAGTATTAAAAAAAAGTCCCTTCTGTGCTGGTTATTCACATAAACTGTGCAAAATGTATAGCAATGTATTCAATTAAAAAAAAAAAACACCTTGTTCTACCACAGGCAAAATTAAGTAAACACATTCATTTTGTAACTTATTAAAGAGGCTAGGTTTGGTGAATAAAGAAAAAATACTTAATATATCCTATAAGTAATTGATATCTTTCTTTTTTTTATATAAAATAATATTAATAAATAATATTAATATTATTGTAAACTCCTCTCGCATTAGTATTTATCATCCTCAGTGTCTAAAATTGAACTTTTTATAGATGTTTCAACTGATTGTGATTTTATCACATTTTGTAATTTAATTATTAAAAATTATAAAAAGTACTAAATTTAATTATTTTCAAAATTGAGGTTAAATATGAGGATATCAAAAAAATAAGCCATATCGTGTCTAGAGGAGCCCAAACTTGGTATGTTTCGAAAATTGTTTTTGTTTTAATTTAACAATAATGGCTGAAATATAATGATGTAATATAATTTTAGAATCGGCTTAGTAAACTCTTTTACCACACTCGATAGGTTTCAAAACAAAATATATATTTTTTCCATACAAAAAAGACATAATTCCTCACCTTTTTCGTTTTTTTTGTTGGGCTACGGGTCAAATTGATTCGTTTGGCCTAAAGATCAATCGTACCGATTTTCAAAACTTTAACACCATTTGCCGCATATTTTGGCGTACCACCAGCACTATTTCACAAATTGTGTATTTCTGTTGCCGCTATAACAACAAATACTAAAAACAAAATAAAATAAATATTGTAGGAGGGCTCCCATACAACAAACGTTTTTTTTATGCTGTTTTTATAGATAATGGTACGGAACCCTTCGTGCGTGAGTCCGACTCCCACTTGGCCGGTTTTTTCTTTTATAATTTTTTAAAAATGTTCTTTTCCTATAGTAAAAATAAGCATGTTTTATTCTTCAAACTTTTTCTCTGAGATCGTTATTTACCGGGATATTTGGGTTCAAAGGTGAGTAATTCAAACGGTTCTGGGACTTGGAAAATTTCGGTATCGTGAACCGACTCGGATACCGGATAGGTTAGAAGATGGCGGCGGGAGCAGGTCTTCGTGGTTTTTTTTTATAAAAGAGTGGAAAAAACTTCTTTAGAGAAAAGTTTTTCAAGTAAAAGATGCTTATTTTGACGTGTTCTATACGTAACAATCATTTGAAATAGGTCTTATAATGACACCACTTTGGCAAAAAATGTTGAGTGCTGAAATGTCCATGATTGCACCACCCAATAATGAACTTTGAACCGCTCTAGTTCGTAAGCGGTCATTAAATAAAATAAAAAAATCAATAAAAGATGCTTACTTTGATGTATTCTTTAAAGTTCTTACAAAAAAACTAGTAAAAATGCAAAAAAAGTCCTAAAATCCCCGCTATTGCTATACGCTGACCGAGTTTTTAATTGTTGTTTTAACGAGCGGATATAGAAAATGTAGTGATGTAATCAATTAAAAAAAAACACCTTGTTCTACCACTAAAAATTAAGTAAATACCTACATTCATTTTGTAATTTATTAAAGAGCTTTGGTGAAAAATTTGGAGGTTTCGCTGACGTGAAAGTAATATATTTTTTTAAAACAATTATTGTATTTTTTTCTTTTTTTTAAGTATCTCAATATATCCTATAATTGATATCATATAATTTTCTTTACTATATGCAAATTACGTGACGCACGTCAAAATCAGTTGGCTAGAAAAAATATACACGATGATTCTTAATTCGTGATCAGGATTATTTTTTTTAATTCTGTAATTGATACCAAACACGATAAACTCGAAGTTACTTAAAACAAACGTTCTTTTTTTCTGAATAAAACTGAATAAGGAATTACTTTATAATTCAAAATCGTTGTCACCCTAACGGTAGTTTGCGAAAATTTGACGTATGTGTGTTTGACGTATCTACTTAACTTCAAGAAATGTAGGGTGACAAACATTCAGTGGACATTAGTGTTCGCATTATCATTAATTTTAATTAACTAAACAGTGATTTCATTGCATGAGACCTCATCCATTAAAATCTGTTTTGGCTGTTTATCAATATTTTTCGACTCCTGATCACGAATTAAGAATCATCGTGTACATTGAAAAAAGATCATATTTCGTTTTTTTTTCAATAATCTTTGGAAACTTGTTACGCATTCCTTGTTACCGATAATACCGATACAAAGCCACATAATCGAAAATAATTGCAAGCTAAAACTCGCTGGGGGCAGATTCACTTAGCTTATCCTGGCATGGCCTTTAGAAAATTATTATAATTAAAACACGTATTCAATTGAAACGCCGAATCTTCGCGGGAGCACGAGACGTGTGCACAGACAGCAAACGATAAAGAAAGTGACAATAATAGTATTAATAAGTACTAAACAAAAAATCGGCCAAGTGCGAGTCGGAACTCAGCAATTAGTGTTCCGAACATTCAGTTATTTTAAATGATTCATACTTAATCTCCTGAATTTGAAGCTAACTACTACTAACTAAACTGCTTGATTTATTGAATGGAGTTCAACAAAAATGATATTTCTATTATTGCAAAAACTCCACAATCGTATGTGTTCGTTTGTTGCTGCACGACTGGGAAAGATTTCCAGGGCTTTTAAGGAAAATAGTTTCGACAGAAACTGCTCCTGCAGTGGCGACAAATCGGTGTACAAACTATCATATATTTTTAATTCACCATTTACAAAATGAACACAAGTCCAGTGTCCAACGTCATTAAATGGTCGGTTCCCGGGAGCTTCTCGGAAAATGACTTGACTAAATGGTCTTCTCCCCGAGGCACAGGCTCAATCAAGTGCAGAGTGTGCATTAAAAGCACGTCGCGCGGACGGTAGCTTGAATTTTCTGAAATTATCCTGTGAAATCCAGTTACGCATTCGTCTTCAATATATTAATTTCCCAGTACATACAAGAAACGTCATTTTAATGTTTTAGGTCCTCGCCTTTTTTTAGGTGTCGGGTTAAAAAATTTCGCAGCAAGCTCTCAAACTTGAATACGATTAACCACTACAGCTCGGTATTCCAATTTTAAATCAAATAAAGAACCTCGTACTTTGATGCTATTTTGCTTCTAGATTTTAACCAAATAGAGTATATGCAATATGTAGATATGTAGATATAACAATATGTAGAACTGTTAAAATATAGAACACCAAAAGCTGCTTGTAGTGTTGAAATCTGAACCTATTATTAAGTATAGTATTATTTGTGTGTTTTAGTAACCCAAACAAAACCGTATATAAGAAGATTCAATAGGAGTTTTTTTTTTGTTTTAAACTGAATCGTTTTATTACAAAATCCAAAATATTCATCGATATTGATGCGTCATCATTATGTCAGCCGAAAAACTTCCACTGCAGGACATAGGCCTTCCCCAAAGAGTGCCACAATGACCAATTCTGCGCCACCCGCATCCATTATTAAGCATAGTATTATTTGTGTTTTAGTAACCCAAACAAAACCACATACCTACCTACCTACTTACTTTACTGTGTTGTGTTGTTAACTTTAAATTTGTCGAATCCGCGACCGATAACCTCAGACCAAGAAAAAAGATAGACAGAGCATTACGAAAAACCTAGTGAAGCCGGTTTTTAACCAAGCCAAATAAGTTTACGCGCACTTATACAAACAAAAAAATTGCATAAAACAATATGGGAACACTAAATAATGTGAAAACTATGACGCCTCTATTTGGTTTATTAACTTTTGGTCTATGTATCAGCTTTAAATATGGAACACTAAAAACAAACATTCATAAAGTACGGAGTACTTTATTTGAATTGCTATAGAATTATGACAACAATAAATCTTATTTTTACTAGATGCAAATTATTCGTCGGATTCATTCGGAAATACGGAAATATAAACTATTCACAATCTATCTCTAAACCACCACACACCTCTAGAATATATTGACTCCCAGATCCGCAACAACTACACCGGATCGAAGGTCAGACTTTAAATGGATCGTAGGTAATTGTTGAAAACACCAGACCTGAGTTGTCTAATTACTTACATCGGGTATTTTTCGGTTTCGGTCGGAACAAATCGGAAACAGGAACCAACACGAAATACAATGCTGTGTTTTAATTGTATCAATATTCATTTATCAGACTGCGAAGTGCAATGTACGTCACCAGGCACGGCTATACTGAAGAACCAGCGTAAAATGAGACGCTATACCGATTTTATTTACTTTAATTTCTAAATACAATTTAAACTATTAAAGCTAGCGTCATGTTGATAATTTTCCCGCCGTCTACATACAATTTCCGTTATATGCATTATTATTATTATTGGGAGCCTGTAGTGTCCCACTGCAGGGCAAAGGCCTTCCCCCTCCGTTTCCAGTGTTCTCGATCCTGAGCTTCTTGTGGCCAATCTTTTGAGAACGAGTCTAGCTCGTCCCGCCGTCGCCGGCGAGGCCTGCCGCGTCTCCGTTTTGAACTATCGGGTTGCCAGTCAGTGGCGGCTTTGGCCCACAATTCACTCGGCATGCGGCAGACATGGCCAGCCCACTCCCACTACAACTTAGCCGCTTTCCGAGCTACGTCGACTATTTGAGTCTTGGAGCGCAGCGTGGTGTTCCGGATACGATCCATTAATTTGACACCTAATATGCTGCGCTCCATGGCTCGCTGGCAAACCCCGAGTCTGGACTTTTGAGATGCTGTCAACGACCAAGTCTGTGCACCGTAAGAGAGAACTGGAAGAATGCACATGCCCATGAGCCTACGTTTAAGTGATAGTGGCAGGTTTCCTTTCATGAGGTGTTTCATGGACCAATAGCTCCTCCAGGCGTTTTCGGTCCGTCTTTCGATCTCTTTGTCCTGTCGTGCCTGGAAGGAGACTACTTGGCCCAAATAAAGGTATTCATGGACATATGCAATTTGTTCTCCGTTTATCTCGACCCTAAGAATTGGCTATAGTTTTTGAAATAGAGCTGGGGACAGCACTGTATGAAAAAAAGTTACTTTGGTCATATTTTACACTGGTAAGAGCTATCGTAAAAAGAACGTGACTTAACGTACACTTTTGTCTGAATGTTCGATATTAGCTTTAGGTCGGCGAATTACAAAGCTTTTGACAAATGCCGCAGGCGTAGGGAAAGGGAACCGCCATGTTTAGTGTCTTGCGCTACGATAATAGACCATATGCAGTTTACGTAAAAGCTAAAACAGCTTGCTCGTATTTAATCAGTGCTTGAAGCGATAACCCTTTCCCGGGTTTTTGATATCGGTAAGCACTAATCTGAATTAATTCATATAAAAGGGTTAGTTTATTAACCGGTAAGCCAATCAAAAGCTTACCCAAATGAAGCGGTTTTTGGACAACAGCTTCAAAAGAACCCGGGTTTTTGAACGGGTTAGGGTAAGCGGGTCCGGTCCCTGGACTTGATTCTGTTTTGATTGCAGGTGAAGCTGTCATCAGCGGACTGGATCGAGCACCCGGACCGCTACCTGCTGGAGCTCGCCGGCCGGCCGCAGTACAACAACTCGGCCAGCTAGGGGGGCGGCGAGCGCTAGTAGCTACACTAGTGCTCATGACGACGAGCTCTAGTAGCTACGACGCCAGTGGCTGCAACGATAGTGGCTACCACTACGACACTAGTGCTCGGTTGACGGTGGCGAGCGCTTGTGGCTACGACGCCTGTGCTCAGTTGACAGCGGTGAGCTCTATAGTGTCTGCGGCGCTAACTCTAGTTGCTGATGCTGACACGCCTGCGCTCTGTTGACAACGGCTAGGCGACGCTAGTGCTCGGCCGACCGTCGCTAGCAGGCTAGAGTAGTGCTCACGGAATAAAGAATCCATTGGAAGTGGCATTCAACCGATTTTCATAGAGAACCACTGTCGCCGCACGCACACAACCACACTTCAATAATACACGAACACACAATTGCAATAGGCTTTCGATTTGTTAAAACGTGCTGTGACTATATGTTGTTAACGGTAGCAAATTTTATATGCAAAATCTACTTTTAACTAGTACTATTTACGGTCTCATTTAGAGTGTCAAGTAAATATTTCTTACGTCCGTTACCATATTCGTTGCAAGATTTGCAAGAGACGTGGTCGTTCGGCTACTCGACGCATGATGGCGGTGTTTTCAAAACTATGGAGATGCGACCGCTTGAAACCAAAAAGTCGCATGTACTGCAAAATGTGTATGATGATACGACTATTTGGCTGTATGGGAATAGGGATGTGGGTATGGTATAAGTTTGACTATCGATGTTTTTATGATATTCATACGGTAAATATCAAGCTAAGACTTATTTACATTTTTTTTCTAATAAAATCTTGTTTATTATATAATTAGTAGTAGGTAACATTTATACTAAATTACTTTTGTTATAAATGTAGTAGCAATTAAACACAGATTTCTAATAAACAAAGAATATCATTTGTTTAATTTAATACAAGCACATCTCTAATACTACATAGAATTATTTTACCAGCAATCTACACTGCCGACGTTGTGCGAGTGCGGTTTAGTGAGAATTTACCGTCAAATTTGTTCGTTGTGCGGTATAACAGGAAACTAAATGTCAGTAGTTCGCCGTGCGTATTGCGAATTGAATCAATTGTTCGTAATTACGCTACATAAAATACTCTGCGTGGGAATTAAATCTTCATGAATGAATCGATTTCCTTTTAACGAAACTCAAATATCAGATGCATCAAAATGTTTCGAACAAATGATGTTGAATCGTTGCGGAAAACAATCCTTCCTCCCCGTGGCATCAATCCATTTTTCCTTTGTATTTGTGTCTTTAGGAAAACTATAAGATTATAATAGTTATTTTATTGTGTATGACAAAATATTCAGATACATATTACCAGAGCCCGGAATTCTTTTGAGCTGTCATAGGGACTTCTTGTTTATCGACTTCCGATTATACAATATGTATATCAATAAATACAGAATACAATATCTAAAATATGATTACGAGTAGACTTAACAACACGCAGTCTTATAGCGAATGAGCGATCTCTTCGAGATAACCTTTGGATACCAACTTTTAGGAAATTATAGATAACAATTAAAATAATCATATTTTATTCTTTCTTTAAAATAATAAGGATGGTCTTTGTCCTGATTAAAAGGCATAGGTAAGCAATCCATAAATTATAAAAATTAAAAAGCAATAAAAGGATTAAACAATAAATTTTAATTTCTATTTATAATACTACAATACTTCCGATTATACAATAATACATATGTATATACGGAAGTCGATAAACGAGAAGTCCCTATGACAGCTCAAAACTGCTACGAGAATTCCGGGTTCTGCATATTACTCATAAAAATATAATCTTTTCATTTTGGTTTATCGATAACAAGTATCGACCTTAGCCACAGCATTTGAGTAGCGAACCTTCGGGAAATTTGCTGTGCATTCACGATCTGAGTAGCGAAATAATACACAGGATTATTAACTTTATTGTTAGAGAAATAGAATTGATATTTCCTTGACTACAGGCGCAAATTGTGTAAGAAATTGAAAATTAAATATTTTTTATACGCATTCTAAAATATTACTTAACGATGATAAGAAATACCTCCATGAGACAAGTTTTTTATGTGCTATTATTGGAGCAGTTTTCAATAACGCAATACGCCATTTTCCTAAAATAAACAAATATTCACTCATGTCATACGCTGCGTGCGGTCGCTAGGTGACTGACAATAATCTGTGCAAGAAGTATGCTTATTATTGCTCATGTTCGGCGACACGGGAACGCCCACTCACCACTTCCAATGGATTCTTTATTCCGTGGTAGTGCTACTAACACTAGTGTCTTCGGCCACGGCTACGTATCGCCAGTGACTGCTAGCAGGCTCGCTACTAGCGTGGAGTATGAGTACATTTGAAAGTGTGAAAACGTTTAAGTGATCCATATGGCACAAGTCAAATGTGCACATATATAATGCTTATTTTTGTGTGTAAAAATGAGAATTAAGTAATTATGTAATACAACATTTATGACATGTTTGCATTTGGTCGTCAGCCTAATTTCACGGCCGACAGCGTCAATGCTTGGCTTATGGATGGCACTGTTCCACCTCACGACCCAATGTAAATGAGCCTTTAGCAATCCTGGAGGGCCCCACAAATTAACAGTTTGCCTACAATCCCAAATCTCATATGAAGAAATCGTCCATTCTAAAACTTACAACAATTTGATAGTCTTGTGGCCTCATACGACTGACTGCCAGATATCGTCCGCCGAACTGTTAATCTGTCCCCACAGGGCCCCTAAGCTATATTGTTTTTGGAACTTTTTGTGTACTTAATAATATACCAAATATGTAAAAGGAAGTGGTATGGCAACGGAAAGCATGTGACATAATTTATTGGAGTATATACCTAGGTCAGATTAGTATACGTATAATATCTTTAACATCACGCTACTACTAACAAATTCTGCAGGAAAACAATAAGAATGGAAGAGGATGCGTTTGATGTGGGAACGTCGCCGGGACAGTAACCTGAGGCTCCAAACTTAGGGAATGGGGCGGAATGAACGCGGCAAGCGATCGACCGCCCGCCTGTTACCGGCCGGGCGTCCCTTCAGAATATCATCATATCATCATCACTAACAAATTTAAAAGAAAGTCAAAATAATTTATTTGAGAACACAGGTATGTGGATGGTCCAAAAACAAAAACTTGACATTATGTACCACTGTGTTTTGCCATTAAGGCATACAAATATTTTATGACAAGATGGAGCATGCTTCTAATTTCGAGTAATATGTAGTTATAATACGCTCGATTTAATTATATCAGGCCATATAGCCTCCAGAGATGTGCGGAGATGTGTTCTCATGTTTGAATAGTCGTATTCGTCCGTAAGCCCATCCCCAATACACAGAATCCGTATGTGTCGTATGTGAACAACTTTAGCACCGTCTGCCAAGTACTTCCGGCCCCTTCACCTGACAGTTGGGTTTACTCTCTCTACGATTAAAGGGCTAAATGATGCACACTCGTACTGTCGTCTATTAATATTTTCGATTGGTCATATTCGTGCGTCGAGCGTCTATGCAATGGTACTCTCACTAGAGTAGGTGCCATGCTATGCTTAGGTATGTCTCTACCCATACTAATATTATAAATGTGAAAGTGTGTCTGTCAGTCAGTTTCCGTTTTACCTTCACGTTTAAACCGCTGCACCGAACAGAGGCGTCTCTAGCCCATGTTGGGCCCGTATTAAAAGTTTGTATGGAGCTACGCTATAAACGAGTTCCTCGAGGACGACGACGTAGCGGGCAGAAGCTATATATATAACTCAATAAATATATAACAAAATATAAGTTTGAAAACACAGCTTCGCTCATTTCTGGTGGATATGTAACCTTGTGACCACCATATTAACATTATTATTAAAGTAAATGTACTCTCGGTAATCTTATCTTGAGAGCTTTTTAGCAATATCGAATTCTTTATAAATCTGCTGATATAATAAGATTTCGTCCTTTTCATTCATTCTTCAATCAGCTAAAAAGATACTGTAAATGTCACTTCTTCTTAGTGTATCTCCTGGTTTGGTTTAAATGGCAGTTCATCTCAATGCGACTTGCAATTAATTGGATGATTGCACGATTGATCTCTTTCCGACTATGACTGCTCTGTCGGTTGTTTTGACAAATTGCAAGCTGTGTCATAGCCTCTTTAAAAATTGAATTGATTGTAAAGTTATGGAAATTGTTTTTGGATCGTCAAATTTTATTGTTAGGTGCACCATTTAATTTTAATTTTAACTAAATATGTATGATAATTACATTTTAAATAGGTAGTTGCTCAATATAAATGATTCCATTTGAGCGGTGGTTTGTAGCGGCGGTTTCTACAGAAAATACAAGAACATATTATAAGCACAAACATCGAGTAAAAACCATAGACATCTTGATATTAAAAATAATGACATGTTTTGATGTTGTTAAAAAAAACAAATAATAGGAATGTATATGACATATGACTTACTAATAGACTATTGTAAATCTAACCTAATTTGAACCGGCTGGATTCAATTCCGCGGCAATACCTAACGTTATAAGCATACATTTTGACCAACAGTATTGCCGCGTAATTAAATCTAGTGAGTTTTTAGAGCTGCCCACACCAATCCGAACAGTCAGTCCGTAACACCGACGTGTCGGACCCGACAACGATTGTTATTTGGAGCATGCTCCGATATCGGACTGGGCGTTGTGAACAGTGAGCTTGCTTACTTGCCCTCCGATATCGTTACTGAATCCGACAGGGACAGTTTCGGATTGGTGTGAACAGGCTTTAACTTGCGTTTGCCAGACTAGTTGTCATTGCCAACTTGAAAATATCAATATTATGTCATATTCCAGGTAAGGTAAGGCCCAGTAGTGGACATTGATCTAAATCATGAATTGCATGGCGTGTATATAGCCTACGCCAGACGTCCGAACGCGGCGGACGGCATGAGAGGCACGAAGTTATTAGATAGAGCGAGATAGGGATAGATTTTTGCAGGACGTCGTGTATCCGGCACGTAACACGGGCGAAAATCACGGACGTCCGTACGCGGCCTATGGATGTGTCAAGTGTCGATTAGTGTTGAGAAGTGTCATCTAGCTGTCGCAATGTGCTGACTAGTGATAGCTTCGACGGCTAGTGTTGTAAGTGAAGAGGCGTCTCTAGTCCATGTAGAGCCCGGGTCACAGAATAGATTATAGCCCGGGTGTAATCATTACCTTGGCGCCTTCTAGTAGCTCGGCGCCCCCTAGAACCGTTGCGCCCGTGTGCAACGCACACTGCACCATATGTAAATAAAGTGCCAACTAGTGTCGGAAAGTGTCGGCTAGTGTCAGAATGTGATGGCCAGAATCTATAAAAGCTAGTTGAGGGCTGGGTTGGTTAAGTGATCGTTCCTAAGCGAGCTATATGCTGTAAGTCATTCTAATTGTATAGCAAATGTAAATTTTATAATTTCAAAATCACTCGTAATCATGTATAAATATTATTTTTGTGAATAGTTTGTAGTAGTTTGTTTTGGTGGACCAAATATTATCATTATATGAAGGCGCTGACCTGAATGTCGGCAAGAATGAGTACCTACAGTCAGCAACAGATTTATTTACGCTTTAATCACATCCTGTACTTTATGTGCTAATAATTGGGTTGTTTACCCTTTAGAGAATCACTGAACTTTGTAAATGGTCAGGGTTGAGTCACAGTAAGGACGGACGTTATTTTCAGTGTGATTTAGCGGTGACCAATATGTGTGCGATGATCTAAAAAATAGGTGTACCAATAACGGCATTTGGAGATAAGCTGAGAACGTAAACTTTTAATTTTTAGGGTTCCGTACCCTGAAAGAACGGGTTTGTGGTCCGTCTCTGTCTGTTAAGACCCTTTATCTCGGGACCGCGTGGAGGGAACGGATCGAGTCGAAATTAAAACCATATACCTACTCAAGTCTACGTTTAACTTAACGTAAAAAATGGCTACGGCCGTTTATGCCGCAAAAAAACGTATATTTCGACACTGCACGTGCAGTCAGCGTCATATAGTTAGTAGCAGCCAAGGTAGCCAAATATTTCGATACACGTCTTTATTACTGTAAGAATAAGGGTGTGGTGTGATACGAAATATTTGGCTACTCTGGCTGCTATTAACTATATGACGCTGACTGTACAGCGAAATATCTGAAAACTATACAAGTACGGAACACTCGGTGGACGTTCCGACTCGCAATTGTCCTTTTTTTTTTGTAATAGTACTAGTTACCTGACTATATAATTGGGATTTCAGGAATCACCAAAACTTGTAAAAAATGTTCTTGTGTATGAGGCTTAATTGCTTTGCGTCATTGTACTGTATACATGGCTTATAGCTCCGGTGCTCTTTATTGCCTTTGTATGTATAAGGATATAATGATTAATAAACTATTTTAAATATACTTGTTCTATCACTCAGTGATCGGCAGAACCCTGAAAATGTTAAAATTTGTATCATTTGTCCCCGTTTCTCAGTTTACTGTCTGATGGGGTATACAGATTCTGTGATTTTACCCCAATTTGTCAGTACAACATGTCGAAGTCATAATTGGGTGTGGCGATGTGTGTTACAATTTCATTTAGTGTGGCCAGCTTACAGTAAATAATATTAAGTATATCAACTAGCACGACTCTCCGTAGTTATTCGTATTCCATCTACAACCGGTTTTAAATTTGTGTCCAAATATGAGAATTACAGTGTCAAATACTAAAACTATAATATATATTTTTTAATTTTCATTTAAATTTATTTGAATGAAATTTGTAAGAAAAAAACACTTGGCAAATCATGCAAATTCCATGGTCCAAATTGTGATTTTCATGCAATTAGTCGGCACGGCTATCATGCGACGGCACGCGAGCTCTCGATTTTTCTCGCATCCGTCTCTTTCTTATTAGAACACTTAGAAGGAGATATAGTGCGAGAAAAATCGAGAGTATGTCGCGGCCGTCACATGATAGACGTGCAGCACGCGACGGCGCGCGAGCTCTCGATTTTTCTCGCACTATCCGTCTCTCTCTTATTAGAACACTTAGAAGAAGAGGTATAGTGCGATAAAAATCGAGAGTGTGTCGCGGCCGTCGTGTGCTAGACGTGCTGGACAACTCGTTTGACAGTTGGAACAGCCGCAACATGCCTCCAGACGATAGCAATTAGTCAGCTTCTTATAAATTGGGGCTGACAAATCATGACATGCATACACCCCATGAGAAGCGTGGATAAATAATAATGTATAAATAATGTGTAATGTAATTGTAATAGACTACCATTACACATTACACTTTAAAGCATTAAGATCGTCTCGCCTCTTGTGCAATCAAGTTAAAATAAAAGTAGTATTTTATTAAAAACCTTAGATGACGAAACGAAACGCAGTCACGTTTGACAGTAGATGGACATTTGAACTTTGATAAAAACATAACCTAAAACTAAAATTCAAAATAAGAGACAAGGAGTTTTAAAAGAAGGGTCCTCAGGTCTCTAATTTATTTCCTATGTGTCAGTTATTCTGAATTCTAAAGATTATCGCTAATAGCAATATATTTTCAAAACTACAAAAGCCCTGCCTAAAATGTCGATTTCCTCTAGTAAATCCGTGTTTGTGTTGCTATTCCTAAACCACTGAATGTGAAACAAAGTTAGAAGCTAACTTTCCTGTTCATACTTTCATACAAGTGACCTGTTTTATAAAGGCAATAATACATAGACGGCAGGTGCACAATAATACATAGACAGGTTTAGAGAATCATAATCGGTATTAAGTGATAGTAGTGAGTGAGATGGCGGTGTACGCGGCGCACCTGACGCGCACGCTGCAGGGCGCGCCGTCCGTGTTCCAGGTGGTGGCGCAGGAGGCGCTCGGCGCCACGGTCAAGCCGGCCTTCGGGAAACTCATCCAGGTAACTCCAGGCTTCAATTACCAGTGTTTTTCAACCGCAATCAGTTTGGGAATGGGGCTGGCAATTCATTTACACTTTGACAAAAGTGTATAGCAAAACGGTCACCTCCAATCTCATTAGACACGGCTAAATAATATTGACAGTGCTACAAGAAAAGCATGGCATGGCAATGCAAAGCATTCAATGGTACACAGAATTTGCATGACACAGTTTGGGAGAAAAGCGGTGTGATGTTGAATGTTACAAGGAGTTACTAGTTATTATCAAAAGAAAATAACTAGCTCTTAAGAGTCCGCAGTAAGCTTGGCCGAATTTCACCTTCCCATACAAACGTAGTTACACTCTCATTTAAAAACTATGTGTTGTATTGTGACGAAACTTTGCACATACAATAATAATAATAATAAAGCCTTTTATTGCCAGTTTTATAACAATTGCAAAATTACATTTTCTTATTTCTTAAATATTTATTTACTGGGCAGCCCATTTTTGGGCGAAGGCCTCCTCCAATTTATGCCATTCTTCTCTTTCTCTGGCTAGTCTGCACCAGGTTGGTCCTGCGACCTGAAGTATATCGTCGCTCCATCTTCGTCGTGAGCGGCCACGGGGGCGCCTGTCTTCACGTGGCCACCAGTGGAGCACTCTCTCGCTCCAGCGACCGTCCTGTGTACGTGCCACATGTCCAGCCCATCTCCACTTTGTTCTGCAAGCGACCTCAGCAATGTCCTTTAGATCTGTTCTTGATCTGATGTCGCTGCTCCGCACTCTATCTTTGAGTTTTATGCACATACAATGACATGAGGTATATCTATGTCTGTAATTCGTTTATATGGTTCCAGTTTATAAAACAAACGAAACACAGCAAAAAGAAGTTTTGTATGAAAAACTTAAAAACGCTGTATTTTTTTACTATGGTATCTGAAGCTACATAAACTAATTACAGACATAGATATACCTCATGTTAATGTATATGCAATGTTTCATTACAATCTAACATGTAGTTTTAAAATGAGAGTGTAACTACGTTTTTATGGAGAATCTGGCTTACTGCGGACTCTTAATGATTTATACCTCTTTATTTTATAGAGAAAAAAAACACAAAATGAATAAAACTGAACCACTAAGTACATATCATCAAGATCCACAGCGCAGGTTTCGTCATTCCACGGATAAAGCATCCACCACATGATTTATTAGAGGAGTTCCACTTACTAGTGGCAGTGTTTTGTTTGTCACCAAAGGGATAAAATAAATAAACATATGGACAACCTTACACAAAGTGATCTAGTGAGTACCACATGATTCTGATTCGTTTTCTGCCCTACTCTATGAAGTCTTTTATTATGTTTTGTCTTCACATACAAAATCATTACAAGTTCTTTATAAGTTGGATGTATCTGTGTATCTGTCTGTGGCTTAAAACCCCTAAACAAATGAAAATATTGCAGGGTTAAGTTGTTAATTATTATAGCAATTAACAGATGTTTTGTCCTCTTTCTTCTCAAATACTCGTACCCTGTGTTCTTAATCAAGTAAAAGTAATTTTCATGTTTACTGAGTAGTTTGTCTTGTTCCTGTTGCTTTTGTAATGAAATGACTAGTTTAATTGTGTATTTCATGTTGTGTTGCAGTACTTGGCAACAGTGCACCCAGACCGGCTGGGCTGGTGCGAGGCCTGGTATGATGAGCTCTTCCTGCTGGTGGACTGCTTCCTACAGTACCACTACCTGAAACACTATGGTGAGTGTTTTATACTTCCTGTGACCAGAAGTAAGGACTCCCAGATGCAGTGGCAGTCATTTTTTTGTAAATTTCTGATCTAATTACAATTGTTGATGTGCAATACCTATTTTCTCCCTGATTAGAGGTCATATTGTTGGAATCTTTATTACACAGATCAATGACAAAATGTCAAATTATACATAAATATAACCCAAGCCTTAACATGAAGGATTTTTCGTGTGGTTTAGGAGTTTCTATCGTCACCTTCCTTCTCCATCAGCAGACCAGCTTTATTGTAATCATCAAACTTTCATAAATGTATAGAATTTCAACAAAGTCAGGGTTTCGAGAATGCATTGTGTCACCAGCTAACAGCTGGCAACCGGTCTTTTTGGCAGCAGCTTTTAAATTGATGATTATTAAACAAGATTGGAGGATTTTGACACCTGGACCTCTTGTCACCAGCACGACGGCCGCGACATACTCTCGATTTTTATCGCACTATACCTCTTCTTCTAAGTGTTCTAATAAGAGAGAGACGGATAGTGCGAGAAAAATCGAGAGAGCTCGCGCGCCGTCGCGTGCTAGCCGTGCAGGCAGTGCTACCAGGTGACACAATGCATTTTGAAAAAAATCATTGAACAACAGATTTCATAAGTATAAAACTCGAAGCACCAATATACAAGGTACAGTTCCCTGAAATTTCCAACCAACTGCTCTTTTTCCATGTTTAGCGGCATCATTCTCCGAGAGCTTCTACGGGCTGATGCGGACGCCGCTGTCCCCGAGCGGCGAGTTCCACGCCGGCTCCCGGTTGTCCCGCGCGGCCGAGCTCGGCTCTCTGGCGACGCTGGTGCTGCTGCCGTATCTGCGGGACCGGCTCGAGCGGACTGTTGCTCGCTGGCGGGTGCAGCATGAGGACGGCCAGCTGGGGAAGGTATGTAACGCAACTCTAGCCTCGTTCCCGTGCACCTTGGAAGTGTGTAAAAGCCGAATTTAGTCGTGGCATGAGGAACAGGCTTGCTAAAAAGAAGTTGGTAAAGAAAAAATAAACTGTGACATCACACTATTCGCAATTTTCAAATGGCCTTTAAATGTGTATGTTGCTAATTTTATGTTTCTTCTATGAATAATCAACTTAATTTCAAAGCTGCTCACAGGCATATTATTCTCCTATCTTCTAGCCGTTGGTATAGTCAAGAATATTTAACAGTCTTGCCCTCATAAATGAAGAGGTGTACGTTATTTACCAATCATCGAAGAATGGTGATCGTGCAATCCGCAGGGCCGCACCGCGATCGCAAAACGCGCCGCCACCCACGTGTACGCGACCGTCCACCTGGTGGCCTCCCTGACGCGGCTGCTCCAACTAGCGGCGTACCTCCGCGGAGCCGCCAGTCCCACACCCACCCTGGCTGTGCTGGGCCTGAAGCTGACGGACGCTCCTCCTCAACAACAGGAGGACACGTGGGGGGACCTGGCTAGGAGTCTGGTGTCGGGACAGTTTGGGTGAGTACTCCTGAATCCCCTCCAGAGGCTACTGCAGTCCCACACCCAGTGGCGGTGCGGTGTGTGCGTCAGTGGCGGTGCACGAACATTCTCGATGGGCAACCCGGAACTAGTAACTGAGTAATTATAGGCTCGCCACTGGTGTGCGTGCAACGAAGTTTTCCACACCGTATTTAGCAGATGCACGGTATTATAACCTCACCGCAGTAGGACGTGATGCCGTGGGTAGAAAATCACATCGCGGCACCGTTTGGAAATACGCCATACATTACCACGGCGCAACGTGAGTTGTAACTGCGCCGCGCCGGTTCCCGGTGACGTCATGGTGCCGCGGTGATGTGGCCCTTTATAAGTCCAGAAATGGACCAGAATGGAACGGATGGACAAATTGGTGAAAAAATCCCTCTATTTGTGTCACAGGAGTGCCGCAGTGTCATTTCCCATGCTGGGAGGCCTGGCGCTGCGCTGCGTGGAGTACGGCGCCTTCGCAGTGCAGTTCCTGCGCTGGTGGGAGTCCCGCGCGCCCGGCGGTGACGCGGCCGCTTGCTCGCCACCGCCACCGCAGGTACACACACACAAGCTTATTTTTTCATAAAACAAAGACCTACGGTACCTGAAACCGCAGCCTAACTTAACAATAAAACTTATACAAAAACAAACCTTAAACTATGTGAACCTATTCTAAATTTGAATCTTCATTTTATCGTCCTCATCAGTACATTCGTTGTGAGTCTATTCTATGCAATAAAATCATTATTGCCTTTTGTTGGGGCATAGAAAGGGATATTCCACCTGTATCGCGAGCGTAATACTTATGCACTATAGGTACATTTTAAGTAAAATAGAGAAATATTATCAGGCAGAAAATAAACATTTTCACTCGTAATTAACAATAAACATTATTTTAACGAACTTCTGATGGAATGGCCCCAATGAGAAGTATTAAAATCTATTATTTCTCTTGTATATTATGAAACTGATGTATAATTTGTATGGACAGCGCGACCCTGGATCGGAGCGGTGGCAGAACAAGTGCCCTATCTGTCTGCAGCGCTGGAAGACCCCGACGGCGCTGCCGGTCTCCGGGTAACGTACCCATGTCCCGTTCGCCATCTAAAAAACAACGGAGCCATTAAAGAAGTGGCGGGCAAAGACAAGCAATTGCGAGCGACTGAATAGTTGTCGTCGTGGACTTCACACATACTCCCTTCTCTAGTATGGCGGAGGACATTTCAGTGATTCACACTTTTTGTATGATTGTTTTTCGCTCATCATTTGCCTTCTTGGCTTTTATTTTGGCGGGGGGACGTTGGCCATCTTGGCTTGGTGGTCAAGTTGGCCTGTCTGCGGCATTGTGGAGGGTGTCATTGGCCTGTCTGCGGCTTGATGGAGTCCTGGGGGCAGGACTGGGGGGGCGGCGGTACGAGCTCGCGTGGTTGGGCTTGCTGAATAGTTGACCTTTTATGCCCATGCCTTTATACCCCTCATGTTTTCTCCGCCTTCAATTCAATTAAAATAATTTATTTGTAAAACACAGGTATATAAAGGTATAGTTAGGGTATTAAAAAACATGTCAACCCGATAACACCAACCCGTCAACTACCTGAGAAAAGAGGTCATTAAAGATTTAAAGGGATTTAAATTGATTCAATATGAAAAAAAATTACACAGTTTCACCGATAAAATTGGCTGAAACACACACACATATACATACACTTTATGAAAATCCACCCTGTATAAAGCTAATTTTTCACGAACTTTATATCTAAATAGAGGTAGGGTCCGTCTACCTACGGGATACCTGTTCTACTTCATCTCAAGCACTCGCTTCCATCCCGTGACCAGCCTTGCCGTCCCCGTCACACCCAGAAGCTGCTGTGAGTAGTGTTAGGTGTGTCAGTGACGCTAACGTATTGTTCCAGGCTAATATTCTGCTACACGTGCATCGCGCGGCACGTGCGCGAGCGCGGCGCGTGTCCCGCCACGCGGCTGCCCGCGCGGCCGCGGGACCTCGTGCGCGTCTACACGCACTAGGACAACACGAACAGGCTGCCGGCGCGCGCGCGGGACCTCGTGCGCGTCTACACGCACTAGGACAACACGAACAGGCTGCCGGCGCGCGCGCGGGACCTCGTGCGCGTCTACACGCACTAGGACAACACGAACAGGCTGCCGGCGCGCGCGCGGGACCTCGTGCGCGTCTACACGCACTAGGACAACACGAACAGGCTGCCGGCGCGCGCGCGGGACCTCGTGCGCGTCTACACGCACTAGGACAACACGAACAGGCTGCCGGCGCGCGCGCGGGACCTCGTGCGCGTCTACACGCACTAGGACAACACGAACAGGCTGCCGGCGCGCGCGCGGGACCTCGTGCGCGTCTACACGCACTAGGACAACACGAACAGGCTGCCGGCGCGCGCGCGGGACCTCGTGCGCGTCTACACGCACTAGGACAACACGAACAGGCTGCCGGCGCGCGCGCGGGACCTCGTGCGCGTCTACACGCACTAGGACAACACGAACAGGCTGCCGGCGCGCGCGCGGGACCTCGTGCGCGTCTACACGCACTAGGACAACACGAACAGGCTGCCGGCGCGCGCGCGGGACCTCGTGCGCGTCTACACGCACTAGGACAACACGAACAGGCTGCCGGCGCGCGCGCGGGACCTCGTGCGCGTCTACACGCACTAGGACAACACGAACAGGCTGCCGGCGCGCGCGCGGGACCTCGTGCGCGTCTACACGCACTAGGACAACACGAACAGGCTGCCGGCGCGCGCGCGGGACCTCGTGCGCGTCTACACGCACTAGGACAACACGAACAGGCTGCCGGCGCGCGCGCGGGACCTCGTGCGCGTCTACACGCACTAGGACAACACGAACAGGCTGCCGGCGCGCGCGCGGGACCTCGTGCGCGTCTACACGCACTAGGACAACACGAACAGGCTGCCGGCGCGCGCGCGGGACCTCGTGCGCGTCTACACGCACTAGGACAACACGAACAGGCTGCCGGCGCGCGCGCGGGACCTCGTGCGCGTCTACACGCACTAGGACAACACGAACAGGCTGCCGGCGCGCGCGCGGGACCTCGTGCGCGTCTACACGCACTAGGACAACACGAACAGGCTGCCGGCGCGCGCGCGGGACCTCGTGCGCGTCTACACGCACTAGGACAACACGAACAGGCTGCCGGCGCGCGCGCGGGACCTCGTGCGCGTCTACACGCACTAGGACAACACGAACAGGCTGCCGGCGCGCGCGCGGGACCTCGTGCGCGTCTACACGCACTAGGACAACACGAACAGGCTGCCGGCGCGCGCGCGGGACCTCGTGCGCGTCTACACGCACTAGGACAACACGAACAGGCTGCCGGCGCGCGCGCGGGACCTCGTGCGCGTCTACACGCACTAGGACAACACGAACAGGCTGCCGGCGCGCGCGCGGGACCTCGTGCGCGTCTACACGCACTAGGACAACACGAACAGGCTGCCGGCGCGCGCGCGGGACCTCGTGCGCGTCTACACGCACTAGGACAACACGAACAGGCTGCCGGCGCGCGCGCGGGACCTCGTGCGCGTCTACACGCACTAGGACAACACGAACAGGCTGCCGGCGCGCGCGCGGGACCTCGTGCGCGTCTACACGCACTAGGACAACACGAACAGGCTGCCGGCGCGCGCGCGGGACCTCGTGCGCGTCTACACGCACTAGGACAACACGAACAGGCTGCCGGCGCGCGCGCGGGACCTCGTGCGCGTCTACACGCACTAGGACAACACGAACAGGCTGCCGGCGCGCGCGCGGGACCTCGTGCGCGTCTACACGCACTAGGACAACACGAACAGGCTGCCGGCGCGCGCGCGGGACCTCGTGCGCGTCTACACGCACTAGGACAACACGAACAGGCTGCCGGCGCGCGCGCGGGACCTCGTGCGCGTCTACACGCACTAGGACAACACGAACAGGCTGCCGGCGCGCGCGCGGGACCTCGTGCGCGTCTACACGCACTAGGACAACACGAACAGGCTGCCGGCGCGCGCGCGGGACCTCGTGCGCGTCTACACGCACTAGGACAACACGAACAGGCTGCCGGCGCGCGCGCGGGACCTCGTGCGCGTCTACACGCACTAGGACAACACGAACAGGCTGCCGGCGCGCGCGCGGGACCTCGTGCGCGTCTACACGCACTAGGACAACACGAACAGGCTGCCGGCGCGCGCGCGGGACCTCGTGCGCGTCTACACGCACTAGGACAACACGAACAGGCTGCCGGCGCGCGCGCGGGACCTCGTGCGCGTCTACACGCACTAGGACAACACGAACAGGCTGCCGGCGCGCGCGCGGGACCTCGTGCGCGTCTACACGCACTAGGACAACACGAACAGGCTGCCGGCGCGCGCGCGGGACCTCGTGCGCGTCTACACGCACTAGGACAACACGAACAGGCTGCCGGCGCGCGCGCGGGACCTCGTGCGCGTCTACACGCACTAGGACAACACGAACAGGCTGCCGGCGCGCGCGCGGGACCTCGTGCGCGTCTACACGCACTAGGACAACACGAACAGGCTGCCGGCGCGCGCGCGGGACCTCGTGCGCGTCTACACGCACTAGGACAACACGAACAGGCTGCCGGCGCGCGCGCGGGACCTCGTGCGCGTCTACACGCACTAGGACAACACGAACAGGCTGCCGGCGCGCGCGCGGGACCTCGTGCGCGTCTACACGCACTAGGACAACACGAACAGGCTGCCGGCGCGCGCGCGGGACCTCGTGCGCGTCTACACGCACTAGGACAACACGAACAGGCTGCCGGCGCGCGCGCGGGACCTCGTGCGCGTCTACACGCACTAGGACAACACGAACAGGCTGCCGGCGCGCGCGCGGGACCTCGTGCGCGTCTACACGCACTAGGACAACACGAACAGGCTGCCGGCGCGCGCGCGGGACCTCGTGCGCGTCTACACGCACTAGGACAACACGAACAGGCTGCCGGCGCGCGCGCGGGACCTCGTGCGCGTCTACACGCACTAGGACAACACGAACAGGCTGCCGGCGCGCGCGCGGGACCTCGTGCGCGTCTACACGCACTAGGACAACACGAACAGGCTGCCGGCGCGCGCGCGGGACCTCGTGCGCGTCTACACGCACTAGGACAACACGAACAGGCTGCCGGCGCGCGCGCGGGACCTCGTGCGCGTCTACACGCACTAGGACAACACGAACAGGCTGCCGGCGCGCGCGCGGGACCTCGTGCGCGTCTACACGCACTAGGACAACACGAACAGGCTGCCGGCGCGCGCGCGGGACCTCGTGCGCGTCTACACGCACTAGGACAACACGAACAGGCTGCCGGCGCGCGCGCGGGACCTCGTGCGCGTCTACACGCACTAGGACAACACGAACAGGCTGCCAATGAGTTTGCGCTCCAATGATATTGGTTGAACGGTATCAACCGAATCTGGGGTGTGAACTCGCTCACGATTCCACGCTGGTAACTTAAATATCAGATCGGGCCGGGGGGGTGGAGGGGGGGGGGGGCTGGAAAACACCGGATACGCTCATGAAAGGGTCGTTATATAATTACATAATCAAAATATAAATAATACTTCAATGAAAATGTATGGCAACCATTTATTACTATAGTTTCGTAGAAATGATAAGAATGATGAATAATCATGTTTTTGTTTTTGAATAATAATTATTAATTTCTGTAGCTTATGTTTTAGCCTCCCAAATACCAATTAAAAGGCATCCTCCACTTCGATGGCATTTATACCATTCTAGATTGGAAAAGGGTTGCATTTGTTTTGTTTCCTTCGATTTTAAAACAAAACAATCTCTACTCCATTTACTATTATAGTTGATTCAAATTTTAATGCCAATTTCTCCTGTATGGTAGGCTACGGTAGGCTAATGATTATTATTAAAGAGTAAGTTGCACCAACTTACGATTACAGACCGATCAACGTTAAATATGGCGCGGGCAGCTGTCATTCCATCGAAACTTGTCAAACTTTCCATACTATCAGAGGGGCTAGCGCGAAACGAAAACGAACTTCGTTAGTGTATCTCCTTCTCTGTCGCTCGAACTAGCAAGTGCGACAGAGACGAAGATCCACAAACGAAGTTCGTTTTCGTTTCGCGGCAGGCCCTCAGGTTTTAACGAACACCGCCTACGATTAAAGATGGTTTAGTACAACCCATCCTAAATACAAAATGGCCCAAATATTTCCAAAAGATTACCAGTGCATATTAAAACTATTTATTAATTATTGTTTGTGGGTATTAAAATACTAGATAGTTTGTAGTGAAAGACTGATTATAATGTGGGCTTTATCTAGTTGTTATATAAGACGTTAATTTATTATAGGTAAAGGTTTATTTTATAAATAAAATGACAAATTGATGATAATGTTTTTTATTAACATAATTGTAATTGACAAAGTAGTGAGTACCTATACATTCAAATTTACTGACAGGAGTATATCAAAATCACTGGAGTACCTATATAGCTATATATAACGTATAACAATGTATCAATTAACTTTTATCATTATATATCGGTAGATAAAACTTGTCGCTTAAATAAAATCAATTGTGGACAATTTTGATAAACAAAACAATGTCGTAAATGTACTACGTAACCGTCTCAGCGGAGGTCACAATATTATTTTGGCCATCGATCGTGGTAGTAGACAACAAGCTGAAGCTGAAGATTTACATAACTTTCCTTACAAACATTGTGACGCTAAATAATAGTAGTTTATGCAACTGATCCATAAGGAGAGGCCTTAAAACATGGGTGTGGTTTTATGAAACGAGCGTCGGCGAGTTTCATAAAAGGATCACACGAGTGTTTTAAGGCCTAATAAGTACAGTTGCATGCACTACTTTATCTACACACATATATCATAAGTACTCTAAGATGGGTTCACAATTCTACTTTCGTAACAGAAAAAATACAACAGCAATGGCGATTGGCGGCAATTCGATCCTCCGTCAAGACCAATGGTTTTTTTTTAATCATAGAGAAACGAATGAAGTCCCTATACTCATGTCACTCGGGATCAAATCATGTCGTGCGGTTTATATTAAAAAAACTGAATTGACGTTTCGTATCGATAACTGTTTTAATATCTATGGATACTAGAATAGAGATCCACTTGAGTTTTGACAGCCCCCCTAGCACACTAGGTTTTATGTCCGACGAAAAGCATTTGCGAGTGCAAGAGGGACGCTCTTGCACTCGCATATTTGCCAGAATGGGACGAATGCTTTATGTCCGACATAAAACTTAGCGTACTAGCCTCCAAATTTAAACTCACGTTACAAAAATACTGTTACTTATAGCATTAAAGTACAGATGTTACCTATTTATTTTATTTTACAGACAAGAAAGTTCTCATAGTAAAATCGGTTGTAATAATGCTGGTAATTTCCTACGGTTTTTGAACGCATTTTAGAGCACTAATGATATGTGCGTAGATAAATATATATTTATCTACGCACATATCATTAGTGCTCTAAAATGCGAATGTTCTCTGAGATTATTGTGATGATTGTTATGAATGGTGACTAATTAAATAATGAGTTTATAGGAAGTTTAAGGTTATGTTAATATTTTGAGTTTGATAGGGAAAAGTTAGTCACTATCTGTAACTACGACCCGCCCGGTCACATTACCGTTCCACCTCGGAACCCACCCTCCCCTTCTCCTTCTCCTCCCCGCGCTCGCCGAGTGTGGTTCACCACTATGTTCTACCTAGGGCTTCGAAATGACGACACGTGGCGACGTACACAGATAATACAATACAATACAATACAAATACTCTTTATTGCACACCTCACACAAACAAAGCAGTTAAAAAGAAAAACAATACAATAACATGTAGGTAGAGGTAGACAACAGGCGGTCTTATCGCTGAAGAGCGATCTCTTCCAGACAACCTTTGGGTATCGGAGAAAGAGATAAAACTAGATTATGTAGTAGGTGGTGCAGAGATTACAATAAGCCAAAAATCAAAATAATTATATTAATGCACGTACATAAATAGCTCTATATATAAACATACATACACAATCATACATATATACAAATAACACAAATAAAAATATATAAAACAAACAGTCAGCCAATAATAATAATAGTAGGACAGTCAGGGTTAGGGGAAAGACAAATAATGTTCTTTAAGAAGAGATTTGAAGTTGCCGATAGATTTAGCTTGTCTTATATGAAGAGGGAGAGAGTTCCACAGTCGAATAGCCTTAAAGGTGAACGAACAACTGTAAAATTTGGAAGATGACAAAGGCACAGTTAATAGCAGATTGTTAGAAGATCTAACAGAATTCAAATAACTAAAACGCTCTTTAAGATAACGGGGAGTTGCAGGGTTAAAAAGGACACTAAACAGAAGCGAAATAATGTGAGAGTTACGGCGATAACGGATAGGGAGCCACTTGAGTTTGGAACGGAAACTAGAAACGTGGTTGCGTAACCCAAATATGAACCGAATGCAGACATTTTGGAGACGTTCAAGCTTATTAAGCTGCTCCTCAGAAAGGTCGAGATAGGATACATCAGCGTAATCAAGAATAGGAAGAAGTAAAGTTTGTGCAAGCGCAATTTTAGTTGCAGTAGGCAGAAAATTACGAAACCGCCTGAGAGACCCCACTGCAGCAAATACCTTCCTGCTCACTTCACTCACTTGAGGCACCCAAGACAAAGAGCGATCCATAATGATCCCAAGATTTTTCACTTGCATCGAGTAATCAATCTGAATCCCATCAAAAAGTATTGGAGGGAGATTTACAAAATCAACCCTAGAAATCAGATTGTTGCTGCCAATAACAATGACTTGGGTCTTCGTTGGGTTCACACTCAGACCATATCGTTGACTCCATTTCAGAATGCGTACCAAGTCATCATTAGTTCTTTCTATGGCAGAAGGGAGATCACCAAGCACGGACTGTGTATAAATCTGAAGATCATCGGCATAAAGGTGATAATGAGAGGATATATTGTGTGTGATGGAATTGATGAAGATAGAAAATAAGAGAGGAGATAGCACACCGCCCTGCGGAACGCCCGCCAGAGTACTACACCAAGAAGTACAAGAAGAATCTACCTTTATTCTTTGCCGACGATGATTTAAATAACTACGAAACCAGTCAATTACTGCAGGAGATAAGTTAAGAGAGCGTAAAATAACGAGCATAATGTCAAAATCAACAGTGTTGAAAGCATTGCTGAAATCCAACAGAGTTAAAACTGTAAGCTTTCTGTCGTTCATCCCCAATCGGATGTCATCAGTGATCTTTATAAGAGCTGTACTAGTACTATGCCCTGAACGGAAACCCGATTGAAATTGGTTTAAAATATCATTTCTGTTTAAGAAGGAAGTTAATTGCTGATGCACTAGTCGTTCCAATACTTTGGATAGAAAAGGAAGAATGGAAATGGGACGATAATCAGAAAAGGAACTGGGGTTGGACTTTTTGGGTAAAGGGATAATTTCAGCATCCTAGATAATGTGATTTGGTTGCTACCTACTTTATATTGCCATGATTGTGGTTGACCAGAGGCGCTACCACGAAAATCTAATCTCGAAGTTCGTATATCTCTGTATCTGTCGCTCGATTACCATAAACCATAAGTGCGATAGAGACGGAGATAAACGAACTTCGAGATTTGATTTTAGTGGTTATAGCTCTGAGGAGCTACGGCGAAACGAAAACGAACTTCGTTCGTGTGTCTCCGTCTTTATCGCTCGAACTCGCATGTGCGACAGAGAGGGCGATACACGAGCGAAATTCGCTTTCGTTTCGCGGTAAGCCTCAGATTCTGTTGGTCGTCTGTCGGTTCAACGAACTCTTTGTTTAATCAGCACGGCTAGCACGTGACGGCGCGCGAGCTCTCTCGATTTTTCTCGCACTATTCGTCTCTCTCTTATTAGAACACTTAGAAGAAGAGGTGTAGTGCGATAAAAATCGAGAGTATGTCGCGGCCGTCGTGTGCTGCACGGCTAGCACGCGACGGCACGCGAGCTCTCTCGATTTTTCTCGCACTATCCGTCTCTCTCTTATTAGAACACTTAGAAGAAGAGGTATAGAGCGATAAAAATCGAGAGTATTTCGCAGCCGTCGTGTGCTAGACGTGCTGATAGTTTTGTTTTTCCTATTTGTCATTTTCTGGATTATTCGTAATGTAATGATCACTTCGTAATTCAAGTATAATTTATTCTTTTTCAAAAACAAGTTATTTAACAAAAAGCGTCAAAAATATCTCAACAGAATCAAAAACAATTGTAAATCTACAAATATTGAACGCCGTCAGCGTGCACAGTCGGCAGATAAAAGTGCGCCACCTGTCGGCCGTTCCCGGCGACTAGCGCGATGCGCGGGGTCGCCGACCGGTGCAGCACGGGCGCGGGCGGCGCGGGGGGAGCGGGGGGCGCCGCCGGCGCGGGGGGCGCGGGCGGCAGGCGGGCGACGTGCGCGCGCAGCGCCTCGCGCGTCGAGAAGCTCTGGTCGCCGTAGATGATGCCGGCCGAGTCCAGGGTCTTCCAGGGGAGGCTGGTGTCGAAGTAGCCGCCGTCGCCCTGGGGGTTTACACGATTTTTAGTGACACTCAAACTTGATGACATTATTTAATGTGGCCGATTTTTTATAAAACTTTCCTTGGAATTGATATCTTCTACCCTGGACAGTGCAGTTGCGTTTTGAATGGACAACTTTGATGCAATCGGCCAACTCACATAATCTCAAGAATATAATACCGTCTAGCATCACTGCGCCTATATAAATCGACAAGCAATTTCGAGAACAAAGTTTTCTGTTTTCCGAATCTAATTAAATACCTAGCAAGATAAAAATAAAAAAGAGATAAAATATTTATTTTGCAAGTGGGCCGCAATGGCACTTTTACAGGTCTGACTCTACTAGCGTTTCCAAATATAAGACCATTGTCAAGAGGAAAAGCCGGAACAAACTTAACAGTAAGCAATTTTTAACAAAATAATCTTAGTCACCAGCGTAGTTCCGCAGGAGAACCAGTCAAATACCTTAAAATTAAACAAAAGTCAAACAACACGACAGATTAGGGCTATTTTGATTCCGGTCTGGACCATGCATTTCTGTCAGTCATATAGTCTTCAACTCTATAATAAGCTTTTGACATCAATGTCTTTTTAAAATATTTTTTAAGAGCTGGGAGGGGTAATGTTAAAACGTCGTCAGGTAACTTGTTGAAGAAATGGATACATTGACCCAAAAATTACCTCTGTACTCTACGGATACGAAAATAACTATAATAAACTAAGCGAGCTGTTTCAACATGGTCAATTGCCTAATTTTCCTAATAGCATATGCTGCTGAACTTAACTTACGTGCTAGGACTGCTATATGGGGACTCCATTGTAGGCTTCTGTCTAATGTTATACCAAGGAATAAAGCCTTATCAACCATTTCTAGACATTCATTATTTAAAAATATTTTAGTTTCTACTGGTCTAACATTAGGCAAAGCAAACCTTACACATTTAGTTTTCTTAGCATTAAGTAGTAGATTGTTAGTTGTAAACCAGTCAAGTACTTTGACCAATGTGTTATTTACTCCACTGTAGTCGGATGATTTCCGATCAACCTTAAACACTAATGATGTATCGTCAGCAAATAGTACAATGTCACAAAGATTAGGAATTATATACGGTAAGTCATTTATATAAACTAAAAATAAAAATGGACCTAGGATAGAACCCTGAGGCACCCCTAAAGTAACTGTTGCTCCATTAGATTGCGTCCCGTTTACAACCACTGTTTGCGTTCTATTACTGGGATATGAAGACATAAGACTCAGCGCATTTTCAGACAGACCATAATGCTTTAGTTTCAAAATAAGCGTTCTATGATCGACACAGTCGAATGCTTTGGTTAAATCGCAAAATATTCCAATTGCATCACAAGAATTTTCCCGTATATTGTAAATATGTTCAATGAGGACAGAAGCGGCATCCGTCGTGGAACGTCCCCTTGTAAAACCGTATTGTTTATTAGATTCAGACTTAGTAAACAGTTTATTCCTATTAAAGTGTCCTACAAGATCGTTTAACATTAACTTTTCGAAAACTACTCAATACAGGTAATATAGATATGGGGCGAAAATTTTTTAGGTCATTCAGATCACCCGACTTAAAAAGAGGTATGACTTTACTATATTTCATGAGGTGTGGAAAATTTCCCTCCGACAGGCAACTATTGTAAATAAAGGCCAAGGTGCAATCTATGACATGATTGATGACTTTAACTGACGCTCCCCATAAATCTTCCGTTTTCTTTAAATTTAGGGACTTAAATGTCGCAACAACCTTCAACGAATCTACTTTACTAAATTCAAACCTTACATTGCATTTATTAACGTTAGCGCAAAGCAAAGCGTGGGCTTCTGCCACAGATGATTGAAGGCCTTTGGTTGTGCTACTCGCTATGTTGGAAAAATAGGTTTCGAATGCCGAAGCCACTTCCTCGTTTGGCATGATCTGTTGGCTTTCCGTTAGAATATTTACTTGATATTTGCGATTTCTTAATTTACCAGCTTCTCGGTTTATAATGTTCCATACCGTTTTTACTTTGTTGTCCGACACTTTAAGTTTAGAGCTAATATAATTTGCTTTAGCAGTCAAACACACTTTCTTAAAGGTTTTAGAGTAATTTTTGACATAGTCCTGGAAAACTGTTCTTGTTCACTGCCTTTTCTCCATAGAGTTCATAAAGCCTATTTCTACTTCTGTGAATGCCAACAGTAGCCCATTCACTAAACTTTAACTTACTTTTTGATCCAGAAATAGTCTTCATTCTAAAATTTACATTGAATTGACTGAGGATCAAGCTGAACAAATCCTTATACATGTTATTTGAGTTACTCTGTGGAATAGGTAACATACAAAGATTATTTCGAATTTCATTTTTAAATAATTCCAAGCGATAACCAGTTATTGGTCGGTATGTTATTGATTGTGGTGTTTCTTATATACTGGTTAAAAAAGTTACCTTCTGACCACTGTGGTCGGAATTAAAGCGATTAACAATTTTCTTATCAAAACATTCACAGTTACAGAAAATATTATCCAAGCAGGTTGCACTAGTTGCACCTATCCGGGTTGGTTCAAGGAACAAATTTAGCAAGTTAAAAGATTTAAATAAACATAGCAACTTAGAACTGTTATTGGATGATTCTAGTAAGTTGACATTGAAATCCCCACAAACGATAATCGTTTTTTTGCTATTAGTGGATAACTTCAACACATTTTCCATAGTAGATTCAAATGTGCTGAAATCAAATGCTGGAGGCGTGTATACACATATAATTATATGATTTTCTAATTCAGTACAAGCCATTTCTACAATCCTCTCTATTGATCATTAAGAATTTCCTCAGATAAGGTTCGATCACTAATCTTTTAAAGTTCTTTCGTCCATATTCAATTAGCGCAGATGTCGTGAAAGTGTAGTAAAAATAGATGTATAAAAGTGCTGCTGAAACGAAACTCGAACGACATAAGTGGTTGCCCCTTTACCGCTGTAACCTACACGAAGACCGAAGCACATTTTGGTTGAAGATCAGTGCTCCGGTGACGACATATACTGGTTGTCCGGAACTAACCTCGGACGAGCACACGGCGTAATGGTTACTCCGCTTCGCGATAACCATGGAGGCCAGCACCCCGGCCTAGGTCCTGGTTACGATGGGCGCTCCAGCAACGTACTGGTCGTCGAAACTTACCTCAAATGAGGACACGGCGTAGTGGTTACCCCGCTTCGCGGTTACCACGGAGACCAGCGCGCCGTCCTGGTTGACGATGGGCGCTCCGGCGATGTACTGGTTAGCGGACTCGAAACTGGGGGCGCATCGCCATTGCGCCAGCTGGCCGTCGCTCGAGGTCAGTAGGATGCGCTTACTGCGGTTTATGAATACCTGGGACATGAAAATACTTAGAGTTAGGTACGCATTTGGCTTAGGTACGGTCAGTTAAAAAAAAATAAACCAATTTCGAGGTTAATTTTTTTCAAAATTATAAAGTTTTAGACTGTTACTTTGTAAGTATGCAGTAACAGTAGGAACAGTTCACCCGGTGAAGGAAATCATCGTGAGGAAACCGGTCTAATCCCAGTAAGGTCTAGTCTAGTTTTCCCTTTGGGTTGGAAGGTCAGATGGCAGTCGCTTTCGTAAAACTATATCTTGGGATTAGGTGTCAAACGGCTCCTTTAGGGCACAGTGCACAGTCGGGAATAACGCTTAGGAGAATGAAATGGTGGTAAACAAATGTACGGCTCGCCTGATGGTAACCGGTAACCGCAGCCTATCCCTCCATACGTCGTTACCCTCAATGTCGTGGTCGTGACCCGTTGTCATCATACTCTCTCTCTAATGCTGTTTCACAGTCTTTTTGCGGCGGCATTCATGGCCTATGGACGCCTGTTTCAGGGTTATTTCGCGTTGTTATTGGTACCGACCTTCTCCGCCGTGCTGTCGTCGAGACGCACGTAGACAAGCTCTCCGAGCGGCGCGAGCAGGTCGTCGCTGAAAACGTCACAGTAGTGGTGTGTCGTTTTTGCTCGCTCTATCACCTACAACAATTTATTTTATACAGAAAAATCCCGTACGTTTCAGACATACGTATTCTCAATGGCCTTAAAGTCTATTACAGAATATACAGGCTGCGTCAAGAAGAAGGAAAACGTTTTTCAAGGCTGTGGCTAATACGACCACGCGCGACCGCAAGCCAGGCCACACGGCTATCACAGGACGGCGCGCTCTCTTATTAGAACACTTAGAACAAGAGGTACCTAGGTATAGTGCGAGAAAAGTCGAGAGTAGGTATGTCGTCTCATGATAGACGTGCAGGTGTGATTGGTCACTTGTGTTTTATGGACGTCAAGTCCACGGTGAAGATAAGATAGCCAAGCGACATAGGTATTAGAATGCAATGAAATAGGTCACATTTATCATTAAGGTCGGTAAACATCGCTCGGCATATTTTTAGGGTTCCGTAGCCAAATTGCAAAAAACGGAACCCTTATGGATTCGTAATGTCTGTCTGTCTGTCTGTCCGTCCGTATGTCACAGGCATTTTATTTGAAAACTATAAGGTGTATTTGAATAAATTTTGAGAATAGGTGTATTTTGTTAGCCGCTACAGTTTTGTAATTAACTTACTAAAAAAAAATTTTTTAGGGATGCACTCCATACCAACCAACTGAAAGTAAAAATAAAATTCATTGCAAGCCCACGTGTGGCACATCAATCGATAGGCCTTTCAAAATAAATATAAGGTTTCTCAGCAATTTTTTTGATTAAGTGAATAGAGTCGGAGATAATCGCCCCGAAAGTCACTAAAATTGTGTCCCCCCCTCTAATTGCTGAACCATGTATTTTAAAAACATAAAAAAAATCATGGATATAGGGCTAAAAATTTTTTTTGAACAAGATCGGTTCAAAGGTTATCGAGATATTTCTAAAAAACTACCTTCCTTACCTACCTTACCTTCCTTAAGTGCCATAAAATTTCAGTAACGATGCGACCTTTTTAATAGGCACGGAACCCTTCGTTGTGCGTGGTCCGACACGCACTTGGCCGCTTTTTTATTATTTCAACTACCTGTTAGGTTAGGCATCGCGAGTGGGCAATGACTACCGCGTATCGTTTCAGAAAATGTCGGGCGATATTCTTCCTTAAAGACCCGAGTGACCTGTTTAATCATATTTCAACTAACCACAGTGTCTATGTGTTAAATAAATTAATAGTTTAAAAAACACTAGAAAAACACGCTTTTATAAATGCACGTAAAAACCAAAAATAAACTATGGATCGTTTAAGTTGTCTCTATTTCTGGGCTATGTGCTTTTAATTATATTATTTGACTAGCTTCCGCCCGTGACTTCGTCCGCGTGGACCCGGAATAAAAACTATCCTTTATTTTAATCCAGGCTATAAACTATCTTTATGAAAAATTTCATTCAAATCGGTTCAGCCGTTTAAGCGTGATTGAGTAACAAACATCCAAACATCAAAACTTTCGCATTTATAATATTAGTAGGATTGTAAAAGCGTGGGGCGCTGGAACAGGAAAGACTTGTACATAAACAAATACTAATACTAACTTCCTGGCAGAAGCTGCATGAGGTCGCACAAGAGCATAACGTTTAACTTTTAAAGTTAGAAAGAACATTTCCATTTGTTTTAAAGTTTAGAAAAAATGGAAATGTAAGGAAGGATTATGAAAAGGTGTTCGGGAAATTCAAAACAATTTTCAAAATCGTGTATTTCCTCCTCTAGCTAACAGACATGCACGCATGCGATTTTTCATTGAACGGACGAGTTTGTGAAGGAAACCTTCAGGGATGCCCGCCCACTCTTCTTCGATTGCAGTTTTCAGTTCAGTTGCACGTGATTTCTAGCCCGGATCCGCTTTTTTAGCTCGTCCCAGGTGTGTTCGATAGATTTCTAGTCAGGACTCCTTGCTGGCCAATCCATTGCGGTGATACCGAAAGCTTCGAGGTACTCCGTAGTTATCCGAGCCGTTTGCGGTCTGGCATTATCTTGCATGAGCATAAAGTTTTCACCGATATTTTCAGCGAATGGGACCACATGCTGTTCCAGCACCTCCTCGGTGTATCGTTGAGCAGTCAAACCTCCTAAATTTTCCCTGGTACCAGGCCCGGTGATACAGCCGGCCCAAACCATCATTGATCCGCCTCCATATGCAGCATTGAGAAAAACCCTCTCCGGCCCTTCGTTAGACTCTATCCCTGCCATCATTGCCAAAAAGACAGATTCTGCACTCGTCGGAAAAGAGTACAGGCCTCTATTCCTCAAGGGTCCAATTTTCGTGTTCCTGAGCAAACAGACGACGTGCTGTTCGGTGAGCTGGGGTGAGCTTAGGCCCATTTGCAGGCCTGTGTGTGTGGTGTCAAATTCACCTCTCGCAGACGTTTCCTAACTGTCCATCGGCTAATGGATACATTCCTGGTCCCCCGTAGCTTTTGTTGAAGCTGAACAGCGTTGAGTAGGCGATCCCGAAGAGATGTAGCAGCAACGTAGCGAAGTCACATCATTTGTGTGCGAAGACTTGTCGTACACAAATAATGTGAAACAATGAAAATTATTGCTTTTATGCCTAAGGATAGGAGCCCAATCAGTATGTGCGCTAATGCGCCGCTTGGAGGGGGGTATAGTCAACGCCCACAATTTCGTGACACATTCATCCCCACTACTGAAAAATGCCTTATTTGATAGTCGGAAGGCATATCTTTCAAACGGTATCAAAAAAAATAATACTATTTGCGGTTTTTACATAAATCATAATAATGTGAAAATTGTTAGGGTGGCTCGATTTATTTGCTCCCAAGTGTATTTGGTGACGACTGTATGTACGTTTCTATACACACACGGCTATAAGTAACAATGAATTCGTTTCCTACTCGTCACCCGGACTACTCCATCAATCTATTAGTTGACGGTTGTTGTTAATCTAAGTTTAGTTCCCCTACTCGCCACTAGATGTCGCTACCTGTTCCTCGGTGGCACAGTGTATGGGCAGCACGGAGCCGAAGCTGGCGAACCTGCGGCCTTCTCGCTCGTGCAGCTCGGCGGGGATCGACATGGACTCCACCAGGCCTTTGTACACCTCGTTCTGTACCGTGCGCTTCGTCATAGTGCTGTTGACCTGGAAACACATTTAATTTTGAGGCATTCCAGAATGCAATGTCTTAACTTAAACGAAGTTCGTTTTTGTTTCGCGGTTCAGAGTTAACACCACATTTTGCAATAACCATTCCATAATTTCTATAAGAATTTATTTAATTGATTAAGGGCTCGTCCAGAAATCATGTGATCGTTTATGGGGGGTGGGGGTGAGAAAAATATCACAAATGATCGCGATGGGGGAGGGGGGGGGGAGAAAGACGTCACTTGCAATTTTTTTACACAGCGGAAAGTCATCAAATATCGAAAGTACTCAAAGATTTTTTGCTTCTGCCTCTTTTCTGCAGCGGCAATCGCTGGGAATCACGACAAAACTTAGATATATACATACGCTCGAAATACATAAGCCTCCTTAATTCTGGGGTTAATGGCTCAATAGGGTGGAAAATTGAATGCGATATGATCTACACTCAAGATTAAAAGTTTCGGGTGCACTTTGTATATAATGTCAACTATTTGAGGCGAATCCACGGGTACGGCAAGCGTCATCTTCCTCCTAGCATTACATTTCATTTCGTTTATTCAATGCAATTGTGTTTATAGACAGGTCTTAAGGCTGGACATTCGACATTTTCGTGAAAATGAGTTGTTTTGTAACCGTTTTATACATAATTATGATATATTTTTTCTGTCGGAAAAAATATATCATAATCTGCAAGATATGCGACGGGTCATAGTTTTCGTAGAAATCCATTTTAACAATAAAAATTACAGAAAAAGAAATCTAAAGTCACCCCTATTTTTTCACTTGTAACCATTTTACTGCTCTATTTTTTATCAGAATAATATGAAATTTTATAACTTTCTTCATACAATAATGAACAAGGGCATCATTTTCTTACTTTCTTAATTTTCTTTAAAATTTATCTCGTTATTCCGCCAAAGTTCCTACGCCTCCCCGTTTTCGGCCATACGGTCAGTGCGGGACGAGACACGTTGCATGACGGACCTGTGTCAATTTGCGCTGCGCCGAAATTTTTAAATATTTGTGGAAATTGTGGACTATATTTGTTGCATAGAGTGGACAATCCGTTTTGTGATTCGTATAGTAGGTAACTAATAAACATTTGCGTATAGTTTAGGTTTTAGTGACAGATAATTTTGTTGCATAGAGTGGACAATCTATTTCGTGGTTTGTAAAGTAGTAGGTACTATAGACAAGACAGCTGACTGACCATCCGTGCACTTTATGTGCATTGTAATAAGGTTCTTGTATAAATACAGGATGGTCAGTGAACTGTGTTAGCGTTTGTACCTAATTAACATTTACGTAGGTATAGTTTAACCGTATTAACCCGTTTCATTTAGATTCCATCAACCATCAATAGGCCCTATACTCCTCAGCGGGTGCTGTCCCTGTGTGCGTCCCATGACACGGGCAGGGACAGCATCCGCTCGGTGTACTCCTTGCATTTTATTAAATTGTCAAAAGGGCCTCTACGTGTTGGCTCAGTTGGTACTTTGTAGGTACCTAGCTCCACGCACGCCTCCCAAAGGTCCGGGACGTCATTGTCCCGTGAGCGGGAAAGACATAAATTATTTATTTCAGGCCAGTTTGCCCATAGATTGTTAGTAACATACAAACTGACGATACTAGAGTTAGTACGTCTTAGCTTAGGTCTCACAAATTTTTCAATGATTATTTTGGGTCTTTGGGGTATTATATGGGGGGGTTAAAGCGCAGGAGGAAAATACGTAATATCAAGAAATTTTACAAGAGAAGATGAAAAAGAATACACAAGTAAAAACCTATTCTATCAAAGTATCAAATATCTAAACAGTATCAAAATTAGGAAATCGCTAAAACCAGACATTTTATTAGTAAATATATTTACAATATCTATTGCTTGGGAGCATGAACAATTATAGAAACAATATTGTTTTATCTGCTCGTATTAATGACTGTCAAGTGTTAATAGAATAAGTTCTAATAAAAATAGTGGGCTTGGCAAATATTGTAAGTACCTACCTATGGGTTGCATGCCAACTCCAAGTTCGATACAGAGTTATTATTTGATATGAAACAAAGTATGGTTAACGTACAACTAATCTATAAGTATATATTTACCCGAGGCCGATTTCTGTACAGTCAGCATAATATAGTTAGTAGCAGCCAAGTTAGCCAAATATATCGGAACGTACATTCATCGAAATAGTCTTTGTTACTATAAGTAGGAGTAAGGAATGTGTTACGATATATTTGTCTACTTTGGATGCTACTAACTATCTGATGCTGACTGTACGTATACACGCCATCATCATCAAATCAAGGAAGTAGAACGTAATAAATATACCGAAAATTAGTTTAAAACTTAACAACCTTACACTTACACAAAAGGTAACGGACAGACAGACACACTTTCGCATTTATAATATTAGTATGGAGTATGGATATGGAAGTATGGATAGTATGGATTATATGTCTTTCCCGCTCACGGGACAATGATGTCCCGGACCTTTGGGAGGCGTGCGTGGAGCTCTGAGCCAACACGTAGAGGCCCTTTTGACAATTTAATGAAATGCAAGGAGTACACCAAGCGGATGCTGTCTCTGCCCGTGTCATGGGACGCACACAGAAACAGCACCCGCTGGGGTGTAAGAGTCTTCCAATTTATGTATGACAAATATCACGTTTCAATTAAGCATGACGAATGTCACCCACCCACGTCCACCCTTGCATTGGTAACGATGCGCGATGACGCGTCTGTAACTTAATCTATGTAACGCTTAATAAACGACGGCGGGTTGTGCGACTTGCGCGGGGAGAGGGTCGAGGCTCCGCCCGTACGCTCAAGGACTTTAGTGGGTATACAAGCCTTAAGATTAAAATTAAAATGTTTGAATATAATAATAATTTAAACTAAACATTTAAACATATCATGCAGTAAAATTACATTAAAACGGTAAATCGATATTAAAAATAAAAATTTAATGCTTTGAAATTAATAAAGAATGTCATAAAAGTAATAATTAAAAACGTAACTAACAGCTAATAGACATTTAAATTCATCTTTCAGTATAAAATTAATGTCAAATAAAATTAAAATTGAAATTGTAGTGGATTGGAATTAATTTAGAGTCGTAAAAATCCAGAATACAGGATTAGACTTAATGTCATCAAGGTTATAATCTAAAATTCAATGTAGGTATTGTTGGTACATAAAGAAGTTGGAGAGAAGGGAGGCTGGAGAGAAGGGGGCCAAACGCTTGTTTGTGCATAATTCGTAATTTGTACCTAATTATGTTATCCATTTATATATTCATCTAAAGTGTAGTATGATTTTTCAATTAGCAATTGTTTAAAATATTTGTTCAATTTGTTTGTGTCAGGCTCGTTCTTCATATGGTTAGGTAGCTTGTTAAATATCTTTATTGTCATGGGGTAGGGTCTATTTTTATGTAGGGGACATAGGGGAGCATTGGGCACTTTTTTACTTAAGTCGTAATAAAAATGTATATTTTTAACAAAATCAACTTTTTATTATATCAGTAGCACATATATTTGGCTTCAATTATTACGAAGAACACTTATAAAACTATAATCAGTCTCAAAATTGCAAGAGATTTTCTAAACACTGTCAAAAGTGCCCAAACCTCCCAATGGTCGGGTGGTTTGGACACCACATTGGGAGGTTTGGGCACTGTACAAATACATTTGAATATTAAATATTATATACATATTAAGATTATGTCTTTAGAGATTTCGCGCCGCTTATTCTTCTTTTTAAATTCAAACGGCATTTTTCTGGAATAAATTCATATAATAATTAGTAACACAAATAATAATAAAACATCAAAAGTATTTAATATTCTTCAAATTCAATATTATACGCAATTAAAATCCGTCGAAATATTTTCATTTTAACAGAACCTACTTTTTACACCGATTGCTGAATCAAACATTAGTGGCGGGAGCATTGGGCGTGCCGCGTGCCCAAACCTCCCTTCAAAATTAGTGCTCAATGCTCCTCATTTCACTAATAAATTCAAATATGTTTCTTGTATTCTAATGTTTTACCTTTATTTATACGTTAACATTAGCTTTCAGAAACATGTAACTAGATATCAATACAGAGACTTACGCCTTTTCGCAGATCACATTGTTATTTCCTTCGAAATCACATCAAAATATTTACTTTTGCACGCACGAAACGGTTGACGGCATGTGACACTCACAACACAACTAAACAAAATGGCAGATGACATTAGCCGAGCGGTGTTGCCGGTTACTAAGCTAAACTACCACAGTATACAAAATTAAGTATCTCCTTCACGATCCGACTTACAAGGTGGTGCCCGAACCTCCCGACTGCCCAATGCTGCCCTACCTCCCCTAATTTTAATTTTGAAGATGTTTCAAACAGATTATTTTTGTAGCGAGATTCAAATCGGCATTATACCCAGTTGTGCCCCTAAAGGCATGATATTTAATTAAAACCGACCAAGTGCGTGTCGGGCCACGCGCATTATAGGGTTCCGTAGTTGCCTGTCTGTCTTAGTTACATCGACGTGCCAAAATTGGCCGTTACAAGTACATATTAAGTTGGTCGACTATATTACTCGGTAACTACTTACGCCTACTTGTTCGTGATAGTTTTCCTTATATTCCTACTACTACCACGAATTTTCACATCCCCAGTCCATTTAGCCGGCAAGGGGGGGCACATGACTCGAACAGAAAATTATGGCTTTAAAGCCCAATATCTCGCAAACGAATCACTGATTTAAAAAATGGTTTTAGATAACCCATAATATTTTTTCGACGCTATCCAACGATACCCCACACCAAGAGTTTAACGAGAAAAAAAATACATCCCCGCTTCAGGTGTAGGGGAGGTACTTAATTACCCTAAAAATAATTTTTTATCAACATTTTATTGTACCTACTGTTCTGTCGGCGTGATTGATTTATATACCCATGCCGAATCACAGTTTTCTAGCAGTTAATGGCCACTGAGCTAAGCCGAAGACGGACAGACGGACGGACGGACAGACGGACATGGCGAAACTATAAGGGTTCCTTGTTGACTACGGAACCCTAAAAACAAAGATCTTTTTAGGGTTCTGTTCTGTAGTCAACAAATCCTTATTATAGCAACAGCTCCGCCTTGCCCGTCTTCTGTCTGTCTGCAACTAACTCACCTATTTATGAAAGTGTTTTAAACAAACAATTAAGTAGGTACATAAACAATTTGAAATGATTAGTTTATATGTTAGGTACCTACCGTCATCCCATGCTGATATCGCGGCCGTCAGTAGATATGATTACAATAAAATTGTTTGTTTCTTATCGTGAAGACTAATTTCTAATTAAGGTAGCTAGGTAAAAACTAATTTATACAGGCAGGTAATGATCTGAGGGTTATTACAGGTAGTTCTGCTATATTTTACGGGTCACACTATTTAGAAAAGGAAGATGTTATCCCGTTATCGAATATTCAATTGCGCGAAGGGATCTGTTGTGTTCGTCTAATACTGGGTATGTAGCTAGAAGTAGTATCTATAGGTATATTAGTTGTATCTATAGGTATATTAGTTCTTTCACAGCTGCTATTCAGAAAAGAGTTATTGTTGACCTTGAATGAGGGATTAAAATGTTCTTCATAGAAAGTATTCAAAGCAGTATTTGTCACTCGCATACTTGAACCTCTCGTTACGCTCAGGATTCGCCAATAGAAAGATTCTACTTGGGGATTCTACTTTTGTAGGATTTTCCGCTTCACTTAGGATACAAATAAAATATATACCGGCTTTGCCTGTAAATATATAATTTTGCTCCCTTGAGACACAATCTACGACACAAATACTCTTTTCACCTCAGCAGCTCAATCAAGCATACTCGTATTTTGCTGCGTGAAAGCAGTGTTTAAAATGCGATTTTGCTCACTCCGTGTGACAAAGTAGCTTTTTAATTTTGATGCCGAGCATTGACATTTCATCGTATGGGGTATAAACCCCATACGATGTATACGATGTAATAATACAAGTTCAGGATATTTTATAGTCCAGTCAATGAACTGACAACTTGTATGGAAAAAATGTCAAATTTGGAAATAATTTATAATAGCTTATTTTTTATGTGTAACGGATAAATTATCAATTAAATAGTTACCAGCGACAAAATCTGACAAAATTTCAGCCATCATAAAAATTATAAATGAACTAGCTTCTGTAAAGTCTGAAAAAATATTAATTGATATTTTTGTCTTTATTTTGGTTCATATACATTTGCTGTATAATATTCAAGATAAATCGTACAAAAAAAGACAATGCAAGCTTCATTAAAATCTACATAATTACTTCCGGGTGGAAAGTTTGTCGGATTCTTGAATAAATCATCTTAGAATAACATTTTAAAATGAAATCAATAAAAAAACGCTATTATAAATTAATGTTTTTCAAAACTGTATTATGCCTGGAGTATTAACTTTATTAATTCTGTCCCTTCCATTACATTACGAAAAAAGAAAATGGCAATATAGGTCGATCCATAGTTCGACCGTCGAATTTCAAAGTAAACCCTCAAAAAAGCGCGAAACAAGTAACACGTTCGAAAATTAATTCAATCAACTATCAAATTAACAAGTTTAAATTACTAAAATAATTATAATGGAAATTTCAATTCAAGAATATTGAAATAAATACATGTCAAAATAAACTCCGCTTTTCATAATAAATATGTAAACATAAATTTTATTATCAGGTATTATTAGGTATATTATTCTTGATTCTTGCGTTATAGATATTAGATTTCAATAAAAAAAACCGGCCAAGTGTGAGTCGGACTCGCGCACCGAGGGTTCCGTACAAACCTGTAGGTATATAAGCAATAACTCGCTAACTGCTAGATGGGCCCTATTAATAGCGACATTAAAAAATGGCCTAAGGGCAACAGTAGGTATGGATTATTATTATTACCTTTTTTTTTTTCGCACTATCCGTCTCTCTCTTATTAGAATATTTAGTAACAGAGGTATAGTGCGAGAAAAATCGAAAGTATGTCGCGGCCGTCTAGTGCTAGGCGTGCTGAGGGCCTACCGTGAAACGAAACCGAACTTCGTTCGTGTATCTCCCTCTCTGTCGCGCTTGCTAGTTCGAGCGACAGAGTTATTCGAACGAATTTCGTTTTCACTAGCACGGCTAGCACGAGACGGCCGCGACATACTCTCGATTTTTCTCACACTATACCTCTCTTTCCTAATGTTCTAATAAGAGAGAGACCGATAGTGCGAGAAAAATCGAGTGTATGTCGCGGCCGTCTCGTGCTAGCCGTGCTGACGGAACTACACTAATCGTAAGTAAATAGTATTATAATAGTAGACATAATTTTTGAACTTAATCAATTATGTAATTTATGTATGACAAATATCACGTTTCAATTAAGCATGACGAATGTCACCCACCCACGTCCACCCTTGCATTAGTAACGATGCGCGATGACGCGTCTGTAACTTAATCTATGTAATGCTTAATAAACGACGGCGGGTTGTGCGACTTGCGCGGGGAGAGGGTCGAGGCTCCGCCCATACGCTCAAGGACTTTAGCGGGTATACAAGCCTTAAATACATACCTACCGCACGCACGCGTTCTATCGCAGCGCGCTGCATGCGATAGAAAAGGATGGCCACGTTTAGACTCGTTCGGCATACCTATACAGGGGATTTGTTAACAGAGAACCTTCTGTACCTAGTATACTATTATTTATTATGTGGCCGTGGCTAGTTGGGTTCCACTACTTAAGGCAACGATTGTTAGAATTTGTATGCTACAAGAAACTGACAACTTAACACTATAACCCCCACAACCGACAGAGACGTGTCTATTTGTTTGAAAGTGACAGCAACCATCCAATTAATTGCAACACCCGTACCACCGTTAAACACATTTGAATCACTGTAAAAGAAACTACGGTACCTACCGTAAACTAACCTTCAAACTTTTTAGCTCAATCGCGGCGGTTCACTGCAAGTTAATTTAAAAGCCGGCTACGTGTGTCGTCGGCTGAGAATGATAAACAAGTGTTATCACTAATATCAGCATCGGCTACACTTCAAAACCTGTCTCGACTCTTACTCACTTTTCATCTTGATCCCTATATTCGTAGAAACTACTCGTTGCCAGAGGTCCGACTTACACTGGCTCTGGACATAAGAGTTGTCGGTATACCTGGAGATTATTTGAGTTGGCCGAATTGCTTCAAAGTAGTCCAATTCAAAAAGCAACTCTACTATCGAAGGAAGAAGATTCCAATTACAATGTCAGTTTTATAAAAAGTTGGCTACTCTAAATCTCAACTAAGTATAACTTGTGAATGCTAGCCCTGATAACGGGGCTTTGACCGGTTATCTATACGGTAACGGCTATCACGCGATGGCGCGCTAGCTCTTTCGATTTTTCTCGCACTAATTCAATCTTAAAGTGTCTGCTCTCGGAATAAGGATAAGCATGGAAGCCGCGCTAAAATAGGTAGCAGAGACGTATACCTGTCCTGTACTTCCTTACGACATACTAGTGCGGCAGAAAGAGATGTATATGCATTTGTTATTCCTCAATTGTGTAGGTTGTCACAAGTTTTATGCAAGTTTGGTCTTTGCTAGGGATGTTACTGTGTCGACTTGTTTATCGATAAATTATACAAACTAAATTGTAATTATATATTTATAGTTTTATAAATAATGCACTGTGTGAAAAACGGTTTCCTTCAGACGTCATAAAAACAAAATGCATAATTTTAAGGAGCATACTTCCAGAAATCATAACAAACTATTATCATAAGGAGACGCTACACGAGCGAAATCGGCAGGCCAGCATGCAGTCCTAGCTGAAGCATGATTTGGCACGTGTCGATACCTGTCGGAAGCACGGCTTCCAACCAAATCAAGGTGGTTCTATGGAGTACCATACTACCATGCTAGGATCGCTTCGTTGTCTATCAGCCCGTCTGTCAATAATATTTTTTCTGAGGAACGCGTGGAGGTGTAAAGTTGAAATCTAAATCAAATACTTAAATACAATCTGTTTGAGCTCAGCTAAAATCGACCTTCTAAGTAAAGATGCTAAAAAAATACAGTAAGTATATATACATATTTTGCCGCATATTGCCAGAGTAAGATTGAAATTCATCTGGTCTATGTAAAAACATTACTCACAACCTAAGCTATTACACTAAGCCATTTTGTTGTCATTCTTCTTAACTTGTAATTTCGTATGTTCCAACACAGATTTTTCTATATACTGATAAATACATCCATGTCAATGTCGATAAGTTATTGTTCCGAGATCGATAAAAAATACACATCACTACGTAAATAAACATAAACATCCACAAAAAATGTCTTTATTTACATGCCGATTTTGCACGAATAATTGAACATGATGATATTTACATAAACTTCTAATAGTGATTATTGATTTTATCTTAAATCGTTACATTAATAACATCAAAATCTATTGAAACTTACTGGTGAAAGCTGAATGGTCCCTGAACATTTTCTTTTCTTCCCGTATGGGACGTACAACCTTCAATCGCACACGACATTTGCTTATATTCTACAGTAAACTATAAAGAAAGTAAATTTTACTGTATTCTAATGATTTAGCGTGGAACAATACGCAAATTAATTAATTTTCCCTGAGACGGTCCGTTTGTTTATAGAAAATATGACAGCTGCTATAATGCGAGCAAGTTAAGGAGTGATGTTATAACACTTACTACCAAACAATGATGACATATTTAATTTTGCTGGACTAAAAGAGATACAAAAGAGATCCATTTGACATTTCCCGAGTTCATTTTAGTGACAACCTACGAAAATGTGAAACCGAGTACGGATTGTGGTCTCATTCACTCTCGCGCCAACTAGATATACGCAAGTGAATAAGGTAGCTGTTGCCAAGCTCTTATCCGGGTCCTACCGGGTTGTGTCTGCTACACGGTTGCCAACACTCCCGTCCGACCGAGCGACCTTGGTCGGCACCGACCGCTGTAGTATGAATTTTTTTTGCAAACTACTGTCTACACGGTCGGTCGGTGCGGAGCAAGGTCGCTCGGTTGGAGGGGCGTGTTGGCAACCGTGTAGCACATCCTTGTAATAATTTGTAACGTACGTTAATACGTAAATTTGTACGTTAATTACAAAACTACCCGCTTAGCAAAAAATTTAATCTCACTCAAATACATTTCGTATGCACTACACAATTAGGATATAAATCGTATGCCATGCAATAATTTGGAAAACGAATGTTATGCCAAATAATCTGGGGGCACGGCAGTGCCCCCGCCAAGACTAGCCAAGCGAAGCGCAAGGGCACTAACTACCTTTTCTCGAAGCGGTTCGTCGTTTTTTGGAACCCTCGTAACTTGGGTTTGGATTATACCAGATAAACAAAATTCTCGGGATATGATGTCAATAGTGGACTTAATAAACATATAAAGTTTCAGTAACATGTACTTAAGATTTTATTGATATCTAAAAAACGCCGATTTCGTCACTGACTCAATGACTCAGTGACTCACTGACTGATGTTGATCATCAAACACTCTAGGGTACTTCCTGAAGTCCTAGAAAGCTGAAATTTGATATGTAAGCTAGTACGAGGGCTGCTACTTATGTATCCGGAATCCAGGATTCCAACTTTCTTAAACACAATTTTTGACCTCCATGGTAAAATTAGAACTTTCTTTTAATACTGGCCGCTATATTTTTTTTCTTGAGTACGCTAGTCTTTTGTTTTTGGCGGGTTTAAAATGTTATCTCGTTGCAAGAATGGAACTTACTCGTGAAAATATTCGTGCTATGATTTATTACGATTTTCGGCGTGGCTTAACGCAACAACAATGCATAGATCAATTAACTTTAATGATGAAGCTCCATCAAAAACTACTGTGTATCATTGGTTTAGTGAGTTCAATCGTGGATAGTATGCTTACGGACGAAGTTAAGGAAGGTCGCCCGAAATCGGCCGTTGTACCACAAAATATTGAAGCAGTGCGGAAACTTATAATGCATGACCGTCATGTTACGTATCGCGAGATAGAGGCAATTCTTCTATATGACGAGCATTAATAAGATATTACATGAACATTTAGCTGTAAAAAAAATTTGTTCGCGTTGGATACCGCACAATTTAGCTAAGGATCAAAAAGAGGCTCGCGTCGAATGGTGCAAAAAAATATAACCGTGGTGACTCAAAAGCTGTTTATAATATCTACACAGGTGACGAATCTTGGATATATGCGTATGATCCCGAAACTAAACAGCAATCAACAGTGTGGGTGTTTCAAAATGAGCCGAACGCTACGAAAGTTACTCGTGCAAAAAGCACCTTGAAGCAAATGGTCGCCTGCTTTTTTGGTATGAATGGCCATGTGGCTACAGTGCCACTAGAAAATCGTAAAACGGTTAATTCGGAGTGGTACACGACCTTTTGTTTGCCAGAAGTGTTTGAAGAAATACGTAAAGACAACCAGCGAGCGACGCAGAATCATTCTTCACCATGACAACGCCAGCTGTCATACATCACGCGAAACAACTCGATTTTTGGAAGGTCAAAATATAGAATTAACGGGTCACCCACCGTACAGCCCTGATTTGGCACCCAATGATTTTTATTTATTTCCAAATGTAAAGAATAAATTACGTGGTCAACGATTTTCGACCCGTGAAGATGCGGTCGACGCGTTCAAACAACACGTTTTGGAGATACCTCAATCAGAGTGGCAAAAGTGCTTTAAAAATTGGTTTACACGTATGCAATAGTGCATCCATCATCACGGAGAATATTTTGAAAAACAATAAAACTATATTTAGTAATGTACGTTTGATTATTTTTTCTATTCCGGATACATAAGTAGCAGCCCTCGTATCATCAGTACACAATCAACAAAATAATTCAAAAAATTAGAACTTCTACCCCCCAACCCCTTAAAGTAGGGGATGGAACTTTGTATGAGACTTCCGCCAATTTTGATGCTAGGGGTCTGAAAATTTATATAGGTACTCCTTGTTATAAATAATAAAATACGTATTTCAGGAATACGTATAGACCCGTCACTTATTAATACCATCATAAATTCATTCGGCGTGAAAGTCTATGTGGCGACCGGGATGTGCCCAACAAAGCTATAATTTTTAGCCAAGATATAGAATTTGTAGAGCGTGGCTGGTAGTGGTAGAGTTACGCCGTGTGGAGTAGGAAGTTTGGCGCTAATTGCGATCTGATATCTTTTTCACGCTGAAAGCGGTATGAGCTATGGAGTCTTGGTATCACTTTACATGTAATGTTTTTGGTGGGATACGTTTGACCAAATGAAACTTGACCATATAAAACTTTACCAAACAATCATTTGCGAAGTAATATTTTGCCATAGGAGATAATTCAAAGTGATAAAATGCGAAACAATAATTTGACTAGTGATGTTTTGCCAAATGAACATTTGGGAAAAAAAAAATTGGGAAGTAACACTGGGAAATATTTTTTGCCCATACAATAGAGAACCACACAGAACAATTGATAAGGCTAATGATTTACCTAATGCTTTCCTACATTTCATTTCTATTTGTAGACGTAAGTTTGGAACTTCGGAAGGCCTTGGCGTTGCCAGAAGGACAATTTATCACAGACGTCACCACACAAAGCAACTTGCTATGAATCGAATAATTGCTGTCTCATTCCAACTATAGTTGCGTCTCTGTCAGTTGTTATGAGAAATTGCAAGGTGTGTAATGGTCAAAAAGTCTCAAACAGGCGACTCGAGCGCTCCCGAAGATTACACAAATAAGGGATAAACTTTCCATTATGGACCGTCGCTTTGGATGTTCATATTTTTTTTGGAGAGAGTACTCGCAAATAGAAAGTTATTTACGAAATTTCAGTTGCAGGAAACTTACGGTTCATGAGATATGATTTTTCAAAGTTTCTATAGAAATTGGAAAATAACACGCAAAATTAAATATGACAGACGTCAAACAGGAACCCCATGGTTATGGAGATATCCATGGTTAATGTTTTGAGGATAGAATAACGCTATTTCGTTATTAGAGTGATAATTACGCAACTGTATGTTATTGTTTGTAAATTGCCTTGTGTTTGGCACGAATAAATGTATCTTTCTTTCTTTTTTTCTATACTAAATCGCCGGCAGTATGGTATCAATCAACAAACATGGCGAAGATATTCTCTTCTCGACCGTCAAACGCACAAAGGAAGGTTACCACACACACGTGCAAGTTTAAACAAATGAACTGATTTGTCTAGTCAGCCGTTTCGCAATACGATAGGTAATACCTATATTTATGGTTTGGACTAAACGAATGACACACGCCGCTTGTAGATACTTTTATACATATATGTATATTCCATCAATTAAGCACATTCGCACCCACTGTACTCTATACAACACTGAAGACCGTCAAAGTGAAAAATTGAACGGGTTTTATGACGAAAAAACGGAATTCACTAAAGAATGTTACGAAGCGTGTCGCTAGTCGCTACCAACGGGCGAAGTGGCATAACGTTTGGTACCACATTTCAATGAATGAATGATTCCTTGAAGCAACAAATACATTACAAACCTGCTTACCCTTTCAGACTAGAATAAGAAGACCCTGCTATCGCAAAAAGAAGTAAGTTTACATTGATTTGACAATTAAATGTAATCAATAGGTAATCCGCACAACTGTATTGACTGGGTACGAAAGGGCCCGGCATCTACGAAAAAAGAAATACTCATTTAAAATGTTAAAATGCAAGCGATCGATCTCAAAAAAAAGTCGTTGATTTAAATAGTTCCCTCTCGCTAGCGCGACATTAAATGGCTCTTCTAATGAATCCAATTACGTCAAGGGTCTATTTTGTTATCGTACGGCCATAGAACACCTCCACCAATTTTTTTTTCACTCGCATTCAAAACGTCACAAAAGTAAAAACTTCAATTACGCATATATTAAACTGCGCACTTACGTTCTACTAGGAGTCGAACACTGATCTTACGATTTATTATTTAGTTCTAATGAGCAATAAATCTAGATTTAGAAAGTAATTTTGAAAATTATTACATCACACTTAGCAATATCGTCTCGCTTCAAATCAATCTGTAGAAATGAGAATAACAAAGATAACGTCAAGCTTTTATATATGGTATTTTTGGAGGCTTGTTGTCTGTGGTCAGCGTCAGGGAATCCCCAGCACGGCTAGAGCAAGACGGTGCTCGAGCTAGACTATCCGTATCTTTCTAAGGGTATGCACGCACGAGCAACTTTTGTCGCCGGCACAAAAGTTGCTCGTGCGCGCGCATACACTAAGTGTTCTCATAGAATAGAAAGAGACGGATAGTCTATCTCGCCGCGTCACAGCTCGCGAGCGGTCTCGTGCTAATGGGGTATCCACATTATGTGATTTTACCCCAATTTGTCAGTACAACATGTCGAATTGGATGTAGCGTACAGAGGGCCTACCTAGTAACTACATATTAGTAATCTGTGGGCCTACCGCGAAACGAAAACTTTTGCTAGTTCAAAAGAAAGAAAGAAAGAAAGAAGAAAGAAAGAAAAACATTTATTCATGACAAGTATCGTGTCACGAAAAGGTCCCGCCTCAGCATAGTTCAAGCGACAGGGAGGGAGATACACGAACGAAGTTCGTTTTCGTTTCGCGGTAGCCCCTCTGCACGTCTAGCACACGACGGCCGCGACATACTCTCGATTTTTATCGCACTATACCTCTTCTTCTAAGTGTTCTAATAAGAGAGAGACGGATAGTGCGAGAAAAATCGAGAGAGCTCGCGCGCCGTCGCGTGCTAGCCGTGCAGGACCGTCTGGTGCTCGTTACAGGCTGTCAAAATTAAGTAGACTTTGAAATAAAAACAGAAAACAGTGTTTGCTCTAGCGTATGTATTCCTATGTGATCTTAGAGTATTCTGATAGTGATTCTGATTTTATATGATTAATATTATATCAACTAGCACGACTCTCCGTAATTATTCTTATTCCATCTACAACCGGTTGAAAAAAAAAATCGTAATACGTGAATTACGTAGTCGGTCCCAAAGTTCTGTCACTGGCATATTATTTTTAAATTTAGAAGATGATTTTAAGAAAATTTTATTGCATTCCATTTTTGAATGTTTGACAATTATTTTAAAACAAAAAACAGTCATTCGTTGCAATTTCTCACGATGGAGTGGACATAGAAAGAAAACCGAATAGCTGTTTTAGCATTGCACCGCTGTGGGTACTCGCCAAGTACGATTTTCAAGTTGCTCAAAAATTTAAAAATAACGCTTAGGTTTGTGTACCGTACTATTGATAGGTACAATGAAGTCTCCAGTGTTGAGGACAAGAAAATAATTGGCCGGCCTCGCTCCGTACGAACACCAGCAGTGATCAAAGCGATCAAGGCGCGCATAGCAAGAAATCCTGTCCGAAAACAGAAATTGATGGCTTTGCAGATGGGTGTCAGTAGAAAAACCGTCAAAAAGGTTTTAAACGAAGATCTTAGTCTACGAGCATACAAAAAAAAGCGTGGGCACTTACTTAATGCCCGTCTAAAAACAATAAGGCTTAAAAGATCCCGGAAGTTGTTAAAGCGGTACGCGAAAAATCGACACCGTGATATCCTCTTTACAGACGAAAAGATTTTCGATATTGAAGAGAAGTACAATAAACAGAATGATACAGTGTACGCTAGGAGCTCTGAAGAAGCAGGAAAAAGAGTTCCGCGGGTGCAACATGGGCATCATCCATCATCAGTGATGGTCTGGTTGGGTGTATCTTATTACGGGCCAACTGAGGTTCATTTTTGCGAAAAAGTTGTCAAAATCAGTGCGAAAGTATACCAAGAGACAGTTTTGGATAAGGTTGTCAAAAATCTGCCCAACACGCTATTTTCGGGACATAATTTTGTGTTCCAGCAGGATTCTGCGCCAGCACACAAAGCCAAGACCACTCAAGCCTGTTTTGACCGTCAAAAAATCGACTTTATAAGACACGAAGATTGGCCTTCCTCTAGTCCGGACCTTAATCCTTTGGACTATAAAATTTGGCAGGTCTTAGAGGGGAAGGTCTGTGCTAAACCACATAAAAATTTGGAGAGCCTAAAGTCATCTTTAAGAAAAGCAGTCACTGAGATAGATATCAAAATGGTGCGTGCTGCGCTAGACGACTGGCCGCACCGATTAAGGGCCTGTATTAAAAACAAAGGAGGTAATTTTGAATAATTTTGAGTAATTTTAATTCTTTATTAAATGTACTTTAAATCGGTATATAATTTATTAAAAATTTATTGCTACTTTTGTTTTTATCATTATTTTCATTTGTGACAGAACTTTGGGACCGACTAGGTACAGTGTAAAATAATAAAACAATATTCTTTAATATATATTTTCATGCTATGGTTTTTCATGTTATGGACAACTCGTTTGACGGTTGGATCAGCATCCAGACGATAGCAATTAGTCAGATTCTGATGAATTGGGGCTGACAAATCATGACATGTGTACAACCCATAACCGTACAGTAGCGTTCCAAATTGCTAATATAAATTGGCAACACTGTAATTACGAACGGTAATTGCTGAATGTTATGATCTCGTTATTGATACTAAAAAAATAAAGCAGGCAACACGGCCATCATACGACGGTGCGCGAGCTCTCTCGATTTTTCTCGCACTATCCGTCTCTTTCTTATTAGAACACTTAGAACAAGAGATATAGTGCGAGAAAAATCGAGAGTATGTCGCGGCCGTCGCATGATAGATGTGCTGCGGCGCTAACACGAACTTCGAAAGTCGAAGTTCGTAATACATGCATCCCTGTCACTCGAGTAAGGGAGTGCGATAGAGAGGGAAATACCCGAACTTCGACTTTCGAAGTTCGTGGTAGCGCCGCTGCTTATTCGAAATGATTTCACCTGCATGCAGAATGGACTTTCTGGATGGTTATAGGCTATAGTTATCCCGCGGGTTTGCCTGCGTTCTTTGCAATACGCGGGCGAAGTTCCGCGGGCAGCTAGTCCATACTAATATTATAGATGCGAAAGTGTGTCCGATTAATTGTCTGGTACCTTCTCACGCATAAACCACTGAACCGGTTTACGTGAAATTTGGTAAAGAGATAGAGTCGAGTCGAGTTAGAGTAGGTACGATATAAACGATAGTTCCACGCAGACGGAGTCGCGGGCAGAAGCTAGTCCATACTAATATTATAAATGCGAAAGTGTGTCTGTCTGTCTGTCGTCTGTCTGTTACCTCTTCACGCTTAAACCGCTGAACCGATTTGGATGAAATTTGGTATGGAGATTATCCCGGAAATCATCCCCTAAGGGGGTGAAAGTTTGTATGGCGCTACGATATAAACGAGTTCCACGCGGACGGAGTAGCGGGCAGAAGCAAGTATAGTTAATAAAGTTAAAATGACTGGAGCCTTGACTAATAGTAGGTATATTGCCCTAAATGATATGTTGATGTTATTTTTAACAACAACAAAGATCATAGACCAATATAGATCGATCTCTTTGGAAACATCGTAGTAGTTCAGAAAGCATTTCGAGATGGCGCTACTAGGCTCTCAATGAAAAAAGTATCGTTGAATTGGTCAAAATGTTGCATTTTAGTGTCCTAAATCATCATATTAATCAATTTGAAGGCATAAAATACATCGTTGCAACAACATAACACGAAAATAGCAAAATCAAACAAAGCAATTTTAAGTCAGTCACTAGTTCCATTGGTTGCAAGTTTTTCTAAGCTGAATGGCTACGCACGTGTATTGCCGTCCGCTAGATGGCGCATATTTAAAAATAACGCTTAAGAGTCCGCAGTAAGCAGCGCTCAACTCCGAGTTGAGACCACGCGCTAACGGTTTAAAATGTTGTTGTTTCACCTAGCATGGGACAGGGCGCTATAAATAAAGCAAGAGCGCGCTAGCGGGGAGGCGGAGCTAGAGACGTCACAGTAAAAATATCGCAGTAAAATATCTTCATACAACGGCTTAATTTTTGCGGTAAGTAAAATATTACAGTAGAACATCTCCATACCAAGATTATATAAACATTATTACCATATTACCGTACGCGTAGAGGGCGGTACAACTCACATTTTGGCAGGTGTGGCGTAAAGTATAATATGTATAGGCTACAAGTTTTGATTTGCCAACAAAATTAGTAGTAACAACAATTTTGTAACTTTTAACGACCTAGTAACGTCGACCGTGTTTCTGATACCTACTATTACTGATGAATTTTCGGTTCCTTTAATTATATAATATATCCATAAGGCTATGGTTATTGAAAAAAACCCTAATTTAGGCTTAGATACAATCTGCGAATAAGCTAGTCTTATCTTATCTTATCTTATCTAGATGAGGGCCCTTTCGGATGCACTTCGACCCAGCGGCATCTTTTGTGCTTTTAATAAGCCAGTCAGCGACCAATTTTTTCGTGAAAATAAATAAGTCGGTTTTGTGTAAAGATACAACCGAACATTTTTAAATTTATATGTTTTATGTCACCTCTGTCAAATCAATGTTATAGCATCAACTGTCACTTGGCCATACTGACAAGCGGTCATAGGTGGCCAAAATGGCGGTAATTTTAAATTTTGCGTGGACCGATTACTTTTAAAATCGATATCCCGTTGTTTTATTTTTATACTACGTCGGTGACAAATAAGGGTATGTTCCACCAGATATCAAAATGATGATCGTATAAACATAGACTTGATAGGTTGAAAATTGAGTGTATTGGATAAAATAAAACTGAATCATACAATGTTGTATTTTTATTTTTAATAAATGAAAGTATAAAAATGCGCTTATTTTGAAGAACTCTCACGTATCGGTAACTTTCTAGGTAGACGTGGATCTATAATTTCAGGTAATATGCATTCCATGTAAAAATTTCTCATTTTATTGAATATGATGTCCCAGAATCCTGTATCCTTTTCAAGTTTTTCGAATAATATTCCCTTTGGAGTCCACACCACGAAGATACAGTATCTTTTTTTTGAAATATTTAATTGACCTTGGACTGGTGGAAGTGATACTTGCACCCCGAGTGCAGCTTCAGTCTATTTTAGAGCGATGGGCTCATTCTCATTGCCGTATTTCGTATTATTTATTTAGTGGCGGCAGTCCTCGACCCCAGCGGGCTGGCCAGGGACGATGGCAAGAGACCTGACGGAATGACGCTGGTGCCTTGGAGCATGGCTCAGCCGCTAGTTTGGGATTCTACTTGCGGTGATACCCTGGCACCGTCCCATGTTCCAAGCACCAGGGCCGCCGCTGGCGCTGCGGCATCCTCGGCCGAAAGCCTCAAGCGCCGCAAATATGCCGTCCTAGGAAACAGCTACATGTTTGCGGCGTTTGGCGTTGAAACCTTGGGGCCATGGGGGCCATGGGGGCCAAGTGCGCGTCGGCTTTATAAAGATTTGGCGACGCGCTTAATAGAAGCCTCGGGCGACCAGAGGGCTGGCCACTATTTCTATGTTTCTTGACCTCTACGTTTTTGTTACTAGCAGCAGCGCATAAGAACAATAGGAGTTCCGTATTCCCAAAAAGAGAACCTTTTTAGTTTCATACCCAATAATGCACGCTACTCCGGATAAAGAATTATAATTGCTGGTACGATACGATCTCTTGCCCCATGATGCGTCCGCTACAACAGTGATGCCATCAGCATCTACGTTTCCTTTTTTAATTGCCATCTGTTTTTCTTCGAGTCCTGCCTCATACATGCTGTTTAAAGAGATCTTTTAAAACATCCCCTAGCAACATATTCTCTTTCCCAAATGATTTCTCCGCCATACATGGTATATCTAAATGAGCGCAAAGCTCATCTAATTGGGAATAGCCACTACCCGAACATACGACTGCTTGAACAACATTTGTATTAATTTTTGACTCTAGTTGTTCATTTTTAAATGCTTCTTTTTTGCCACACATTTTGCATATGAACAGAAAAGTTGACTGGAATCCGGATCTCAACTCCTTCACAAAATCCATATCTTTAAAACTGCAATTAAAAGGACTATGATCCACAGCCTTCATTTGTTCAAATAAGTATTGATCATTGAAGATTCGTCGACCAGTAAGTTCAGGTATGACTTCCTCATTGTTACCATCATCAAATTCTACTTGTAATGATGGTGTCGAGGACGGAGTACTCGGACTCGAATTTCTGAAAGGAAAAAAGTTAGATTATATTTACATCCATCACGCAAGGGTAAACGGTGAAATAAAGATATTTTATACTGCATTATGTTATGAGGCGTACACTACTACAGAAAACTCCTTACGGCGGCGACGCTATGCAAAAAATAGGTTTCGATTTTCGATGCGCATATTTGCGCTCGACTACACCTGGTGCCTATACCACAAAACTTTACAAGCGTACAATTTGACAAAATTGACAACTTTTTCTATGGAAAATTGTACAATTTCGTCGAATTGTAGACTTGTAAAGTTTTGTGGTATAGGGGCCTGTACCGTACACCTGTAAGTTCTGTGCGCGCAACGATGTTTCGGTCGGGCACGTGCGGGGCCCGGGGGTGGGGTGAGGTATGTCTGTGCGTGGTTATTCTATATGGATTTGTTGGGTAAAAATAATAATAATAATACTAACCTGCTAAAATTTAGAGGTTGAGGCGTAGGATCGGTATTGTTATCACTATCAGACTGCTCATTGGCATGCCCTCCGGTACCAAGCGTACTGTACATGTAAAAAATACATACATATATTGAAATGCCGTCAGTCGCAATTAGTCAAAGTAATAATAGAGACTAACAGAGGTTACGTCCGCGTGATAATTTTATTTCGCTTATTTTGCCACTTCTGTTGGTGGCACATGAGCACTGGGCCTGATGATTTTTTTTGGCAAAAAATATATCGTAACAATAGAAATACTTACCCGCTAAAGTTTATAGGTTGAGGTGAGTATCGGGGATGTGATTCGACGGCTCGTTGGCACGCTTACGCTCTCCGTGTGTGCTGCATATGTAAAAAAATACGTTTACATCGCTATGACCTGTACAAGTGAAATAATAGAAGCGGTCGTTCGAAATGTCGTACAAAAATAATAAACTTAAATCATCTGCTGTGTCAATATATGAGTAGGTACATTAGTCAGTGCATTTGCAGTGCAGTCAAGAGCGAAAATAAAACCTAATTATAAGTTACCTAGGATTAATGTTTTCTTTTCCATGACGAGTCGGTCCTCTTTTTTTCCTACGAGCCGATTGCCATAATCTTGCCTTCTTGGCAGACCTTCTCACTTCTGGAAACAAGAACATAAATAACTAGATAATACTAATAAAACAAAATTTGTTACTATCTTATACAAATCGGCCAAGCGCCAAACTGAGTATTCTCAACGCAAAAATCAACTCAAATCTCCGAGAAACTAATGCTATGTCGCGTCGCGTCGTATTTTTTTTTTTGAAGGGGAGGTAGGTAGGTACCAATTTCTGAATAGTAAGGTAGTTACCGAACTATAAAGAGAGCGAGCCTACGTATATAATTACATTAGAATTATGAAATGTATGAAACACTGATATTACAAATGCTGGATACCTATCCACTTATACTTACCCGGGTTAGATATAAGAAAGCCAAGGTCGTCGAACAGTTTGTACACACACACACACACCACCAGTATCACCAAGAAAATATCAAATCCGTTATCAGACCGCGTTTCTCATACGAAGAGAATTCACCAAAACATTAAGTCACGCGCACGCACAGCAAAGAGTCAACTAACGTAACGCGGCAAGCGCGTGAACCAAGGACAAAGGGCGGCGCGTACCGCCCTCCCCCGTACCGTTCCCCCGCGCTAGAATGATTCGCTGCAGAATCGCATCAAAATGTTGTAGTTTTTTAACTGATTTTCGTAGTTTCGTTCTCATTTGAAAACTACAAAATCAATTTCAAAAAATGCTTTTTCTTATGAAACTACATAGGTTAATCGATGTCGGAAATAGGTTTTGAGTTCAATCTAAACTATATTTTGGCCGTAGTATTCAGCCGAACTGAACCCTGTTTTGGGGTCTTAAAATGCAAAACTTGTACTCGCTCTATTTTCTTTCTTATAACATTTCAAGACTCATCAACTAATTTCCGACCTAGATATGTCTAATCTCATTGTATATGCAAAGTTTCGTTACAATTGCAATCCAACACGTAGTTTTAAAATGAGAGCGTAACTACGTTTGTATGGAGAATCGAGCTTACTGCGGACTCTTAATATCGAAATGCCTGTAAATTTAAATCCTTACTAATAATATAAGTATTTTATTAATTAAATCCATAGTCTGTATGTCTGCTACCTTTCCACGCTTAAGCCGCTAATTTATGAATATTAGGTATACTTATTTTTAAAATCATAATGTCTTCATAGAATAACATACCTATACTATCTTAAAAATAAAAAGCACTGTCTTCTCATATCGCATAGTCGTGGGACAGACATCTTGTATTCCATCCAAGTGCCCACAATACTTGGACCACACAACACAACACCCGTCCAGTCCAACGTATATTATGGACACTAGACTATGCCTTTTATTGTTTTATTTGTGCATTTTTGTATTTGCGAATTAAAATTATATATTTACCCTTTTATTTAAACTTATATGTATTACTAGCTTCTGCCCGCGAGTCCGTCCGCGTGAAACTCGTTTATATATCGTAGCTCCATATAAACTTTCATCATTATAAATTAACAAAATGCATGGCTTGGGTGGCAGGTGCCATAAGTTGGTAGGAACAATTTGTAATGAACCTATTTTCCTAAACATCGTATAGATTTTTATTTAAAATTGCATATTAAATACATTTACCTACTACAATAAACTATCGGTAATAGTACATTGTGATACAAGTGAGGTATGTTGATAATTACATCAGAGGCGGAATTATCACGCGAGCCGCAGGTGAGCGTGATAAGAGAGCCGAGGATGTAATTATCAAAGCTCACGCGTTTCATACGACGTTTTTCAACACATTTAGCGAGGAAAAAATCCTTTTCATAAGATGAAAATTTGATAGGCCTGCCAAGTTATTTTCCTTACTTATGGATGTCAACAGGTTTTTACTCACATGTTGAATACATCGTCAAGAATTTCTAGTGGCGTCTATTCTTTTTATCACTTTTCTAGTCACCACGAATCAACATTTTTGTTACAAATATCTGTGAAATAACCTATAATGGCGCGCATCAATTTTTTTGTGAAGTTTGCGCAGTGCGCGCGCATTAGATGAAATCTCTAAACAGCCAATATAAAATAAATAATTTCGTTTTAAAATGTTATCTTTATTAATTCATGTAAAATGTTATCAAAAGTGAATAGTTTTACTAAATTAACCGTTTCTATATCATATCCAAAAAGAAATAGTCAATTAACTAACAAAAATGATTTAATTTGTTTAGTCGAGTAAGAATCCATTTGCCGAGAATTAAAAAAAAGCTGTACATTCTGTACAACCCGGTTAGTTTAAGAATGCACCGTGTGCATGCATACATCTCGCTGCAAGGTGGCAACGTGACTTAATCGGGATATAACCATAACACACAAGTATCGTAATGTTATTAAACACGCGTGTTTAATATCCAGGATTATGAGCCTAAAAGCGACACAATAAGAGGTACGTTACGAGCAATTGTGTTGAAAATATATTTATAGAACCAAATTGTGTCAGAATTGAATTCAACTATACATATATTATTAAAGTAGTACATGAATCCTACAGAAAAAAGGTTTATGTAAAGCATAATACACATTTACAAAATAATCCTGTTTAATTCTGTAATTGAACTTGAACTCTTTCCGCGTGTATCATTCGCTCAATCGCCTCGAGTGGTTTGCAGTTCGCATTCAAGGTCGCACATATTACCTACCTACGCAGATTATTTGTAATATTTATATCGTCTCCGACGATGTACTAGTAGGAAAATGCGACTATTCACGGTGTAATAATGGCGTAAGCGGAAAAAAGCGCTAATAATTAATAAAATAAACATATTTTAGTAAAGACATGCCAAGAATTTAGTACATTTCTATGTTTGATGTCTCAATGCTTCATAATTATTTAATGATAAATGTCATCATTATAAAATACAGACGACCAATTTAGCAGGTGATTTCCTACTTAAAGTAGTTTAGTGTCAGTTTAGCAGACTAAGTACCTAGTTTGTAATTCGAGATCCATCTGCAAATCATTACTGTAGTAACGGAAGTAGGTAGGTACTATCGACAACACAGCTAACTGACCATCGGTGCACCTTAACTGCATTGTAAGGTCCTAAATAAACGGTTCTCTATTGTATGGGCAAAAATTATTTCCCAGTGTCACTTCCCAAAAAATGTTTCCCAAATGTTCATTTGGCAAAAAATCACTATTCAAATTATTGTTTCGCATTTTTTCACTTGGCATTATCTCCTATGGCAAAATATTACTTCGCAAATTATTGTTTGGCAAAGTTTTATATAGTCAAGTTTCATTTGGTCAAACGTATTATTTGGCATAACACTCGTTTTCCAAATTATTGCATGGCATACGATTTATATCCTAATTATGTAGTGCATACGAAATGTATTTGAATGAGATTACATATTTTGCTAAGCGAGAAAATTTGTAATTAACATACAAATTATTACAAGGATTATTATATAAATTAAAATAGTTGGCTTAAACAGTTATCTATGGTAATTATTTTAACCTAACCTAACCGCCAGGGTGTCGACGTCACCCTGGCGGTTAGGTTAGGTTAGGTGCCTATTTCCGCTCTGAGGGACACAAGTGAACCCTAACCTAACCTACTTATAATACAATTGTTACGGTTGTTTGTTTTTTTACTGCGGGGAGGCTCGCCCCCGAGCCCCCTTTTTCTGGCTACCCTAATCTAGTTAAACAATTCGAACAAATTAAATTCGTTGTTTTGTTATTCTGCCATTTAAAATTCATACAAAATTAATCATTTGCCAAATAATATTCCCTGAGCAGTTATTCTATGAAATAACAAAAATTGGAATGATCTGGTCATGAAATAAAATTACAAAAATCAATATTTTTCAAATATTTGCCAAAGTTAATCAAACAAAGAGTTTGCTTAATAAACTTTTGTCTTAATAACACTTGACAAAGCAAAATGATGCCAGATGATATTTTGACCAAATGAACAAAATGCGATACAAAAATGTGCCATTTGTTCGTTTGGGAAATGAAACTACTGCCATAAGTTTTGTGGGAAGTGAAATTTGGCGAAAAATATTTTGCCGAAACGGCAGGATGCCTAAATAAACACAGGATGGTCAGTTAACAGTGTTGTCGTTTGTACTTTATTATTGGTAATGATGGATAAAATATATGGTTAAGAAAGAAAACGCTGCTAAAATACTGCTAAGCTAACACTATACTATACAGGGTGGAAAAATCTATGGCCCTGAAAGAAAATCAACTTAAATCCTTAACATTAGTGGCGTGCACTACATAAAGAAAGTCAGAATGACTGTCTACCCTACTCAAATCTGATTTTTTTTTTTATTTACAATCACAATTCATCTATTTTATCTATCTATCGTCAATGGCTCACCCACCCAGTGTCGAGCAAAAAAAAGGCACGGCTAGAGTCGTGTAAGGGTGGGTAATTACCGGGTAAATGCACCCGGTAAATAACCGTATATACCCAAAATTGGTGGGCTATTTCGATTGGACTTTTTCAAAAAGTTACATTTTGGAGCTGTTTTTTTTTCATGATATCTTAAAAGCCTTATTAACAACTTTAGTAATTTTAAAATATTCATTTTTTATTCAAAATAGCACGTATGGGCTTGTCCAGAAATCATGTGATCATATTTGGCCTACTTTTGACCCACCCCTCCCCCTTTCAAGATCACGTGTATTTTTGGGACTAAGTATGAATTAAGTTAGTCAATTTAAAAAAAAATGTGTGGTGTATGCAGCGAATGAAACACCGGCGGAAATATTTCACAACTTTGTATATTTTACGAGTCACACACACTACGTATAGTCTCACGTACATACACACAACAGATAAAGATAAAGCAAAAGTTCACTAATACTATTAAGCCACAGGCTCTATTTCTAATATGTAAGTAATCACTAATCACGTTAATTTAATCATTTGCTTGCGCGCCGGCGTCGCAGTGGTGGACTGACTGAAGACTCCCTCGACAAGGCGACTGCGCAAGATGGCGCGCTAGGGCCGCGCGAATTTCGACCTTATGTCGCCTAGTCCGCGGAATTCAAATAACGGGCGGGTGTCCGTTTCTCGCGCGCGGGCCGATGAGTAGACGAAGTATTTGCTATATACTCCCCCTCTAGTGCTGGAGAACGCCCTCGCTCCTGTACTAGCACCCTATCAGCCCTAGCTGGACGTCCACGATTCCTTTTAGGAACGACAGGTCTTGGAAGAGTGCCATTACTACTTTGGTAGCGGGTAAGATCTTGAATGTGATATCTCCCTAAAGAAACGTCTGGTTGGTCGGTACTAGCGATGGTATACGTTGTAGGACTCACTTTTCCTGTAATGAGGTACGGTCCATCGCGTCGTGGGAAGAACTTAGCAGTTACATCTCTGGATGCATTGCTCAGCAGATGCGATTTAAGGAGAATTAGATCACCTACCTCGAATTCGTCGGAGGGTCGGCGTGAAGCATCAGCATACTGCTTTGCTTTATCTTGCTGAGTCTCCACACGTTCACGAACGCCTGACAAAGAGTTCAAAAATGATCGAAGATATGGCGTTATTTGCGGAACGAAGTTATCCTTATCTAAAATGGCACGAAGGTCATGGATGACCTCTGTGGGTGAACGCATCTCCCTGCCAAAAGTTAAGTAAGCGGGTGACTTGCCTGTAGTGCGGCATCTTGCACTGTTCAAAGCGAAACGAATCACCGGTAACTTTTGTGGCCAGGAGGTATGGTCTTCCTCTACGAGTTGCGCCAGCATCGCTTTCATATCACGATTCTTTCTCTCTGCCGGATTCGCTTCTGGATGATAAAGCGGGACGAGATTTTGCTTTATCCCCAGAGCTGACATGCATTGTTGCATAACTGCGGATACGAATTGGACACCATTGTCCGATATAATTCTACGTGGTAGACCAAACCGCATAAAGTACTCTTCGACGAGAACAACAGCACAGGCTTCAGCGGTGGCGTCCTTAAGTGCATATAGCTCTGTCCATCGGGTTGCCGTGTCCTCGATGAGAAAAATCCATTTCTCCCCCTGGTCTCCTGATGGCAAGGGACCAAATAGATCCATCGCCAGCACTTCGTTGCGCTGGTTCATTAGCGGCGTTTGCAAAAGACCTGGTGGTTTGGTATTTGTGGCTTTGTACCGTTGACAGTGTATGCAGGCTTTGACATAATCAGTGATTATTCTCCGCATACCTGTAAAATAATACAACTGTGCTACCTTCTGATAAGTCCGGTCAACCCCTGGGTGGCAGGCTGTTGGAGAGTCGTGCAGTTCCTTTAAAATATCAGCAACTTGGCCTGCAGGGATTACCAATTGGGGGCTTTCGCTCTCAGAGTCCGGATTGTAACGGAAGAGTACACCTTGGTCCATGAGGTACCCTCGTTCTAACCATCTTTTGGCAGCAACGTCGTCGGCACCTTCGAGGTCCGTTATTATCTTTTTCACCTCAGGGTCGTCCATTTGTTCCTGGCGCAGCTCGCTTGGACACTTCGCGGGAAGATCACAGATCACGGAGCAAATACCGCAATCCTCGCGAGACTCACTGGAACAAACGGGTCTGCTTAACGTATCTGCCACTACGTTCGCCTTACCTGGGGTATATTGGAAGCGTATGTCGAAGGACTGGAGCCGTAAGGCCCAACGTACTAGTCTGCCAGCTGGTGACTTGAGAGAAAGCAGCCAGCGAAGAGGCTGGTGGTCACTGCCAATGATGACTGGTTGGCCGTCAAGATAAGGTCGAAAACGCTCGACCGCCCACACAACAGCTAGCGCCTCGCGTTCCGTTGTAGAGTAATTCCGCTCAGCTGCGTTTAGAAGTCGACTGGCGTATTCTATCGGCCTTTCTTCGTTTCCGTCGCCCTGTAATAAAACTGCGCCAAGGGCGTAGTTACTTGCATCAGTACGCAGAATGAAGGGACGACTGAAGTCCGCTTGCACCAGGATCGGGGCTGAGGTCAGAAGACGTTTCAATTCTACAAATGACCTGGTCTGTTCAGCTCCCCAAATCCATACTTGATTTTTCCTGGTTAAGCGTGTGAGTGGTTCAGCAACTTTAGAAAAGTTCGGAATGAACTTTCTGAACCACGCACACGTCTGTAAAAAGGTTCTCAGGTGTTTTAAGTTACCTGGCTCCTTCATCTCGAGTACAGCACTCACCTTTTGTGGATCGGTGGAAACGCCTTGCTGAGTTACAACGTGACCGAGGTATTTCACACTTTCGCGAGCGAAAGCACACTTTTCCCTGTTTACGTGTAGACTGAACTCAGCTAGCCGCTTGAAAACCGCCTCGAGGTCTTGAAGGTGACATTGATAACCTTGGGAAATTACCAGTAGGTCGTCCAAGTATGCCAACAGTGTCACGTCTCGCAACGCAGAGCAGGATCGCAGGCGGTCAATTAAGCGCTGGAACGTCGCTGGGGCATTTTTGAGTCCAAACGGCATCCTTTTAAAGCGGAAGGTGCCTAAAGGACAAACAAATGCCGTTTTATCCCGGTCAGCCTCTCTTACCGTCACTTGCCAGTACGAGGAACGAAGATCCAAAGTGCTCATGTAACAATCTTGCTTCGTATTCTGGAGTAGATCGTCGATACGTGGCATCGGATAGGTATCTGACTTGGTGATTGCGTTTAAACGACGGTAGTCAACACAAAAACGAATGGTACCGTTTGCTTTTGGTACCATCAGCGCCGGTGAACACCAAGCAGATTCGCAATCCTCAATGATATCACCTTCTAGCATCTTATCGATTTCCTTTTTCATCTGCTCCAATTTTGAGGGGTTGAGACGATACGGTGGTACGGCTATTGGTGGATGCTCACCTGTATCAATCCGATGTTCTGCGTATGGTGTCGGAGCTCCCCCTGGTTTGAAAACATGCGCGTGCCTGGTGAGGACGTCAGCGAGCGCCTGCCGCTCAGCTGGTTTCAGGTGTGCGCCCTCATCGTCCCGAAGGACATCCGTCGCAGCACAGGACACGCTTCGCGAAGTAGGCTCAAAACACAGGTTATACTTTACCATACCGTCACTGCTGAAATACCATACTTCCCTGCGAAAATCTATAACAACTCCAGCAGCGGTAATGAAATCAATTCCTAACAACGTTTCGTTATTAGTCGCATCCGGAAAAATTAAGAATGGAACCCTAATAACTGCCTGTTCTAGTCGCACCTCTAACTTGGTAGTAAGTACTTCCATCGTTCGCACTATTCCATCAGCAAGCTTAACTTTCTGTGTTGAGGAAAAGAGCGGATGATTCTGACTTAGAAGGAGAGCATATAGCGTGTGGCCCGCAATACAGTGCTTCGCAGCTGTATCTATCAAAGCGGTACCGTTTACACCCAAAATACCAATTTTGAAAATAGGACGTGAATCGCGACCTTTAGGGCGTCCTGCAAAGTCGGTATTAGTCAGTATGTCATCCCCACCACTGAGACAATTATTGCTGAGTACATCGGTACATACATTCTCATTTTTCAAAAAAATCGGGTTACGTACATTTTCCGTTTTTCGAAAATTCTGGTTACTACAATTTTGCTCATAACCGTCATTACACTCACTACTATCAACATGTACTGTATTCAAATCAACAGAATGATTAAAACATGCATTGTCATTGTCCGTATGCAAAAACGGGTTAACTCCCGAATCATCCGAGACTTTCAACGGGTTAGAATGCGATTTCAATTGTCCGGCACTATTAAACGGGTTAACTCGGTTTGGCACGGATGGCAGGCATTTTGTTGACATATTATTATCACATTGACGATTTTCATAAACATTGTTTTCATTAATGCATAAAAGTGAGTTATGACCGTTCGTCAGAAAGGGTTCATCTTGTTTAAGACTATCCGTAATCGAACATTTTCTCGTAACTTCATTCGGAATAAACAAACTGTTCCGAGTCGAACAAGTTGGAATTAAAGTCAAATCACGGCATTGTTCGCGGCAGCGAAAGTGTTCGTTACCCGGATAAGGATTAGCCCTTTGTACAGAATTCATAACATATTTAACATTGTTACATCGAACCCAAGGCACAGAGAAACGTAAACATTCGTTTGTCATAGAGCGGCATGCAGTAATATTATCGCCTTGGTCGTGATGAAATGGACCGCTATTATAACAATAACAAGTTCGGTCGCCTACGACATTATTCTTGTTCGTAGAAATCGTAAATAAGCTCGAGTTACTCGGTTGAGATTCGACACTATAAAAACTTTGCTGAGTCGTATCACTGAACGATTGTACATTCGCAGAGTTATTATGGGAACTGAACTCACCCTGGTTCATAAGCTTACGGCACTGGTTTTTGGAGTGTCCAAACCTTCTACAGTACGCGCAAACGGGGCGATGCTTCTTCGTAGTCGCGTCGGCCATGGCGGTGCCGGCGCCCGGCACGGGCATCGTCGGCGTTGCAGCGGGCGGCGGCGGCGGCGGCGGCGGCGGCGGCGCGCGCGGCTGAGCGGGCGGCGGCGGCGCGCGGAAAGTTGCGGCCGCGCCGTATGCGGCGCTTGCGTGCGGCGCGCGCGCCGGAACCGTGGATGCGTGAGGCGCGCGTTGGCTCGAGGTCACCGCGCGGCTTGGGGCCTGCGGCGGTGTTGACTTCCTCTCCCCCTCGTCGAAAGAATCCTCTACGCTTCTCGCTCGGCGAAGCAGCTCCTTAAAACTCGCGAAGTCCTCCCTTCTTACTCTCTTTCGTATTCTATTACTAAGAAGTCCGTATGTCATGTCTAGTTGCGCCCGTTCTGTGATATCTCCTTCCGGGAGTCGGGCGAATAGAGAGCGGATTCTTGCCACAAAAACATCAGTGTTTTCTTCGAGTTGCGGTGACGAAAATATTTCAATGTAAATGCGATGGGTTGGGCGGCGGTCACCGTAGGCACTAATTAAATTCTCTTTTACCTGTGACCATGTCGTTATATGCGATTTCACGCCCTGCCACCACGTGGCGGCGCCGTCCTTGAAAAGGAACGCGAGCCCGCGAAGAATATTTGAGTCTGTCACTTGTGCGCGTTCGCTATATGCTTCCACTGCGTCAATGAACGCCTCCACAGATTCTTGCTGTTGGCCGGAGAATGAGGCCTTGCAGTTGGTCAGAGTACCCTGAGCCATGCTACTCGGCGTCGATGCGTTGGTGCGCGTCACTGAGTCCAGCAGTTGTCGGAAGGCTTCCGTTTGAGACCTTTGCAGCGACGCGATGATAGTTTGCACGCTTTCGTTGGAAAACATGGTCGTGTCGGTCATACGCGAAGGTTGAGCGGCGGAGTCGGCGCCGAAGCCATCATCGTCGTTGGAGACGGGCGCGCGGCCTTGAACATTTGGATTCATGCGATCCAAACTACTCGCTCGCCTTCTTGTAATTGGAGCCATTGCACACGCGAATTAAGAAAGTAGGTACTTTCACTGCACTATCGAAAAGTCACGTTGGGAGCGCCATATATTGTGGTGTATGCAGCGAATGAAACACCGGCGGAAATATTTCACAACTTTGTATATTTTACGAGTCACACACACTACGTATAGTCTCACGTACATACACACAACAGATAAAGATAAAGCAAAAGTTCACTAATACTATTAAGCCACAGGCTCTATTTCTAATATGTAAGTAATCACTAATCACGTTAATTTAATCATTTGCTTGCGCGCCGGCGTCGCAGTGGTGGACTGACTGAAGACTCCCTCGACAAGGCGACTGCGCAAGATGGCGCGCTAGGGCCGCGCGAATTTCGACCTTATGTCGCCTAGTCCGCGGAATTCAAATAACGGGCGGGTGTCCGTTTCTCGCGCGCGGGCCGATGAGTAGACGAAGTATTTGCTATAGTTTTAATTTAAGCCATCTCACGCTACGTCATCTAATCTAATCTAATCATGGACCTATAATACTCAGGACAGGCTATACAGTTTGCCATAGCGAGGGACGGTAAGTCTCCTATGCAGCTAAATTAAGAACCGGTCTTAAAATGGCTGATGACTTGCCATAAACAACCTACTCAATTTGGACGGGTAATTAAAAAAATTGTGGAACTATGTCACTGACAATTAGTGATATTTCCCTTTCTGTCACAATTATCGAGATTTGTATGCTAGCATACCAGCTCGCTCGTACGTGGAATACCAAGCACAGCCTTAAGCCACAGGCCAAAGCCAGAACCCTGAATGTTCAGTTACATATAGGGCATGATATAGTTTAAAGGTTTTTATGAGTGGATAATTCATAAAAACTTAAAAATAGTGCAATTTCAGATTCACGTTTCAGATTTACAAATGTAATAAGTTACTTTACAAATACATGCGATTGCAAAGTTACTTTTGTAGTTTCTGCAAATAGTAATAACAAGGTAGGTACAATGCACTATACGATGTATTTGCATGCGGTTAGTGTTAGGTGTACAATACACTAGAAAACTATACGAACGTTATTTGTGGTTGGTAAAATAACATTTCCATACAAAGTCTATGAAAAAATATGATTTCCAGTTACATTCATAAATTTGTATTTATTGATAATACAATAACCTACAAAAAGAAGTGACATCCCAAAAAAAACTCCATGTAATAATAACAACTTAGAAAGCTCACAACAGCTTTCGAACAAGAAAAACCGCATTCAAATCGGTCCATCCGTTTGGGAGCTACGATACCACAGACAGACACACAGACACACATACACGTTAAACTAAAACCCCTCTTTTTGCGTCGGGGGTTAAAAATAGGCCAAGTTTCATAACTCGTCCACAGTAAAAAGTTGTGAGATATTTCGTAGAGCTGTCAAACATTATTCAGGCAAACGAGGAGAAGCGTATGTTGAACTGCGACCTTACAGCGCGCGAGCCGAGCGAGAACCGCCAGAAGCGATTTTTTTCAAATACTTACATCCATAGTATCCATACGTAGGATACTTAGGTTTAGGACCAATGGGCATGATGATACATACTTATTATGACAAATAATATTAGGGATAACACAGTAGGGCAATCAAATTTCATCCAAAATAAATTAAGCGAATCATAAATAGGTTCCTTGCCTCCTAAAAATGTTAAGACAAATGATCGTTATGGCAGACAGCGGTATGGATGGAATACAAAAATAGGATAAAAAACGTTATATATTCCAATATAAGCAGAATATAGAACGTAGCCATGTTGAATGTTTCTTTAGTTCGGTGATAAAAGCAAGGTCAAACTGACAAAGGGAAAGTTTAGGTAAGATAATAAATAATACCTATCTCAAAATTTCTGTCTACCCTATCTAAAAACTGCGCCACTGATTTAGATTAGCTCAATTTACACAGAGGAAATATACTTGTACTTTCTCAAAGATAACTAATAGAGTAACCTGCAAAATCATTTGGTACACATAACATATACAAAGAAAAAATTAACCGTGATCGCATGTAGCCTAAGGCTAAATTATAATGAATAAAACTGCATTCATTGATTTTGTGTAAAGCTTACCCGAACTGATTGAACTGAAATATTCAATTCTACTAAAACATAAAATCAATATTAAGGATAACATCTATCCAATAAACATTTACCCCCTTATTCATAAAATTTAAAATGCCTCTGCTAAATAAAATGTGCTTTGTCCCTTTCTTACGAACACAAATGTCAAAGTGACAGATAAGGAGAAACGATTTTTAGCGCCATTTTAGTTAAAACGGGCTTGTAGTACGTTTATGAATACGGCCGTTAGCCTTTAAAATAGAATTAAGTCTAAGGTAAAGCTTACCTAAACTGGACGAATCGTTATCCTTAATATTGATCCTATCGATTAGTAAAAAAAAATAGTGTAGTAAATATGTATCTGTCAGAACATGATTAAAGACTGGCGATCTAGGCGCCTCGTCATGATTCTCTCCGTTGGGCATGGTATGGGTCTGCTCGAGCAATAAGACGACGTAGGTGTTATGGTAACGTGGCGTACTTTATTTTATTGAGCGTTTAATAAGTGATACAGACAGCAAGTCCACAAGTGGCAGAGCGACGTGTTCGAACCGAACATCAGAACTTGAGTGTCCAGGTTCTGGGGAATCCGAGTATTTAAAGGCAGTCGCTCCGTCCCCACCAATGGCCGTGCTCGTGCAGCTGCAGTGTCGCAAACAACACCTGCAGCTTGCACGTGTCCGTTGTTCTCTCATGGCAACGCCTGCAGCCCGCAGTTGCCAAGGTACTTTGTTGTTAACGCGGTGACTGCTTATTCACGAAGCATGCATTCTCCGACATATCTATTTTTTACTGTTTAAGTTTGTTCAATTCTCGGTTCAAGTACGTTAAATCATGTAATTAGGGCTAAAGGTAGGTAAATTTAAATTTTACATGAGAATGAGCTGTTAAGGGTTTCCCTTCAGGGTCCATAGATTTTTTTCACCCTGTATATTATCTAACATGTAATATTGGGCATAATAAAAATCAAAAACAGGTAAGGGTATAAATCTCTCTATTTTAAAACTGTAACGGATTTTGCTCTATTACAATTACGACACGCCCACAATCTGTCTACTTTGCGCAAAGGTTGACTGGTAGAGAATGCTTACGGCATTAAGTCCGCCTTTTGTACGATAAGTTGCTCTTAAGTGCAATAAAGATTAAATAAATAAATAAAAATGAACCGAAAAATTAATTAATGTAAACAAAGCTAGCATCTTCCTCTAGTCTTGAACCAGTCCATCATATACTACATATATACACGTGTGCGTAATCTTTGAAGTCCCTTTTTCCGACTTCCACTACCTACGTCAAAGTTCAAAGTTAAATTGCATAGGTATCTTCATCCCACACTTGTAAGTGTCAGTCATTGCTAAATATTTTCACAATTCGTCTCACGACGATTAGGTTATAGTTTAACTACTATCAACAACTATAATAATAGATCTTCCTTAGTCGCGCGTTATTCGTGCGGTACCTACCTACTCGTAGTACCTATGTAGCAGGGATGCCGCGGATACAATTTTTTTGGCATCCGCGGATGCGGAGGCGGATGCGGATATTTGGGGGCATACATCCGCGGATGCGGATGCGGATTTTGAGGTCATCCGCTAAAAAACGTAAATAAACAACGATCATTTTATGATATCACGTATTCATCAAACAAGTTGAGAATAAATTACAATCGTAGCGAACAGGCCCCGTATCATGGTCGGCCTTATCACACGATAAGTGACATGATAGAGAGTCCGTCACTGGCTGACACTGTTCGACAGAACGGGACGGACGCTCCATCGTGTCACTTATCTTGTGATAAGGCCGACCATGATACGGGGTCTGATCAAAAACGCGTCAGCTCTTGGTCACAGAAACGAAAAGTTTTTTTTTTACTAATGGCGAAAATATATAAAACGCGCGGTAAGCGCCACGTGAGTTCTTGTCGTAAATTGCACTACATCCGCATCCGCAAAAACTCCGCATCGATTTATGCGGATGCGGATGCGGATGCTGATGTTGTAATTTGTGCAGATCTGTAACATTCCTGCTATGTAATGTAGGTACCTACGCAGCGAGCGGGCGGCCAGCGGTTTGCCCCGCTGCATGCAACCGGCCAATCACGTTAGCTGTGCGGCGCGCGGCATTCTTAAAGCTACTTTATTAACAGGTGTTTGTAAAAACATTACTTGCAATGCAACATATTTTATTAGGCGAAAAAGTGCTTATAATGAAAATCCCAAAACTAACTGATCAATTGGCATTTTTTAAAATTGTTTTAAACAGCATTCAACCCCTAAATAGAATCCACCCTCCGTGGTTGTTTAGTGTGCGATTGGTTTCTAATGTTTGTGTCCACTACATTCATCAAAGAATGTAGGAACCTACAGCCAATTATTAGTTTAGACACGGAAATATAGTTAATTAAATTAGGAATTGCGGAAGACCAGCGCTGGCTGCAAAGCTAGCAACATGCTGAGCTGGGTCCATTTCGTGACAAAAAGGAAATGTGTTTTTTTTATTATTATCTGTGTTGTGTTTGTCACGAATAAATGTTTTGATTGATTGATTGATTGATTGAATTTATACATTTTCATTTATTTATTAAAAAAACTAAATCACTAATATTTTTCGGATTTAGTCTTGTCGTTATTACTAGAATTATAATTTATGTTACGCAGAAAAAAAAACAGTTATTATAAGTCATTTCCATTTCGCCATAGGTACTAGCGGATCGTCAAATGACTAGACTATATTGTAAATTTGTAATACCTACTGTACTATATCGCCAGCGCACGGAGTAGAGGTGAGTGCTTGGCTGTTATTCGCTAAGCGTTAAGCGGCTCACCACGCCGGTCGCCCGTCACGAAACTACGAGTAGACCTCTACCTACGCTTGGTTACTACGCATCGCGGTGTCAATATATATTTGTGGGTGAGCGTTGAGGTGAGCTTAAAACAAGTTACAGAATAGGGGGGCTTGTGTGATACCGTGCGTGCCGTCGGCACGGCCAACAGCGGGCGCGCCCGCGGCCTCAAGCTCATGCGAGAAACCTCCGGAACGTACAATCTCACTAGGTACACGATATAATTAACAAACCTGTGAGCGCGGCTATCACAGGACGGCCGAGCTGTTTCGCGGCGAGATAAGACTATCCGTCTTTCTCTAACTAGTAACTGAACAGGCTAGCGTGTTTTCTGATAAAAAAAAACTTTTTTAATTTCGGAAAAGTGACGACAAAAAATGCTCACAAAATTTCACGAGAATCGGTTGAGAAATGCGACCTGTAGAGGAGAACAGCCGGATAACACCGGACATCGTGACAGACACCGCCGGACATACGAATGATTTTCGACCCAAGCTGAGCGAGTTGATGTATAGAACTTGTTCGCTTCACTCGCTCGTTCGATAATCAAATCACAGAAAGCTAATACGGCATTCAACATGGCGGTCAAGTGAGGTCAAGGCCAAAAGCGCTCCAAATTATTGTCTGTGCTCTGCCTACCCCTTTTGGGAATAAAGGCTTGAATGTAAGTATGTATGTATGTAATAAGTTTCTGTCAAAAAAATCATTTCTGGTACAAGCTTTTATTGCCGACTGTACTTTTCTGTATACCATCATCAACTGCTCATTGAGACGAATCTAACGAGCCCAAACTCGATGGGGTTAAGCGGTTTTATTACGGAGTTCCTATGGCCACGTTCTCTCTCCATCATCAGATCAGCTCGATGGTACCATAATATTGAATTGTCATCCAAACTATACTTACACCCAAAATTTCAGCTCAATCGGTCACCGGGAAGTGGGTCAAATTTAACTTGCAAGATTTGACGGACAACTTACTTACATACTTACATACTTTTATACTTACATACGAACAAGTCAAGTTAATATAAAGCTTGTAAAAAGAAAAGGCAAGCAAGAAGGTAGGTAGGCATGCTCTCCATTCACATTGCACGATACCTACCTACGATATCGTTGCAGGCCCTAACGTTAACGTTGCCGAACCATACACCGATATCGTATTGAATAATGTGAATACCTACACTTTTAAAGTGTGACGTGTCAGAAAGGGTGCGCAAAAATAATTAATTTTTAATACCTACTAGGCTACTAGCTGACCCCGGGAACTTCGTATCGCCATACAAAATGTATGAGAAAATTGATTCCATGTTTTAATAGTTACCTATTCTGCTATTCGGCCGTACCATCCTTTCCTCGAAGCAGTTCAGGCCATTTTCGACCCCCCTATAACTTCGTTGCGGATAAAACTAGAAGCCTGCATTTTCATTAACCAAGCACGCATTGTATAAACACGATATATTTCAAATTTCATTCAATTTGAATCAGCGGTTTAAGATTTATTTAGTCAAAGTTTCTTAATTTTGTCACTCACACAAATCAGTTTAAGTCCAGTTTTCTAGATACACCAACTGCATAAATAACGTTGTCATCCCATATAAACATTTAGGAGTACAAAGTTATATTTGCAGTGAATGGGACAAAAAATTCAAACCGTCGCAGCGTCAGTTGTGATAGCCTCGCGGAAAAGTAGGTACTTAATTTACGCTATAATTTAAACGCATCACGGGCAGCGGGGCCAGCACAACTGACGCCGCGACGTGTATCGTGACAAGAAAAAATACAAAAACAGGTTACAGGAGTTGGGACGCGAACCGGAGTACTCAGACTTGTGAATCAAACACCCGAACCACTCGACCAAAATCAAATGGCCGCACGGCCCGAAATTATGAATCTTATGTTAGAGGTGACTACTTAACAACCTGCTTCACCGCTAACTCGATAGATGGCACAAGTGTAGATTGAAACAGCGCCATCTGATATAAAAAGATGAACTACGAGGTACCGGCGACGATAAAAAGATTTACGCGTGCCTTGTAGCAATGTATGGAGAGAGCCATCTTCCTTTTCTCTCAATAATCTTTGACAGGTACGTATTAAAATAATAAAGGATGCTCAATAAAAGTCACTTTTAGAAAAAATATAGTAATCTATTTCCTGTAAATCGTAAGAATAACTCTTAAGTCATGCGGCAGTCATCTTAGCATAGATTAAAGTAGCATTTTTTCACTTTACTGCATTGTAAATTTGTAATAAGAAATAATTCATCTGCTCATGTGTAGTTAGTGTACAGTCAGCCTAGCAACTAATCGAAAACTTTGAACCTTAACACTCAAATAATAGACTCGAAAAGTGGTACCTCTTTCTTGGCCAACTGTACAACCACCAAAAGTAAATAATATTTAGGATGGAACTATGTATAGAGAATACTCTAAATTGTATACATATTTGTAGAGTTGACTATATAAACAGTTTAGGCCGCATTCAACCAAATAGGAATAATCAGTACTTAATCTGAGGTTTACCTACTGTCAAATTTATATGGACTAATCTTGGAAAAGTTTTATTTTTGTTTGGTTGAGTTGACACTTTTTTAAATTAAGGTATAGTATATTATGGGTTTTAGAGAGAACTAAATTCGTATTTTAATTTTGATTATAATTAGGTATAAGTACAGAATAGAGAGAGTCATACTAATAATATTTTGCGATGTTTACGCGCTAATAACCTAAACATAACCCAGTAGTTGAGCAAGCTATGCATGCAGGGGTCAGGAAATCAGAATGACATTTAATTTAAAACTGAGGCGGGAGCATTTCATAACAAACAAATAGTTTTAAGTCTTTAAACAGTATTATATGTATGTATGTATGCAGTAAAATATATATATCTAGATACTTTTTTGGTTGTTACGAATCATTTATTAATTTTAATTTCATTTCATTTACAACTTTGACCCCTCATTATTTTGTCTACAATGATTCTTTTGGTGTTACAATTCTAGAGTAAGTTTACCCAAATAACATGAGCACAAGCCTTATCACCTCCTAGCTATATAATCCTTATAGATAAGTATAACGTCCCCGTCAGTGGCGGGCGCCCTGGCGCGCTCCAGGCGCGGCGCGCTGGCGGCGCACGTGCGCGGCCGCAGCGCGGGGTCGCGGTACAGCAGCCGGCCGCGCCGCGCGCCCACCACCAGGATGAAGTGGCCCAAGAACGAGCCCCCGAAACAACGCCTGGGTATACAATATTAATCATCGTTACACGATTGTCAACAATCATCATACTCATCATTTTATTTATGTAATCATACAAAATTTATACAGTTGACAGTAAGAAACCAAAGCACTGTACAATTTATAATTATTAACATGTAAAAACCGAAAAAGAAAAAGAAAAAACCATAATATTTAAACATCCATCGTCTCGCAGTATCTCAGACACATGTGACATACATTCGCCCATCGACTAGCAAATACATCACATTCAGGTGCTTGTGACAGAAGCGAGTTCAACAGTTTTAGTGCCCGAATAGCAGGGGAGTTTCTGTGTGCTACGTACGAGTTGATGGGACTGCCAGGAGAGTGTGACGTCTCGGTCGCAGGACTGCTTTGGGCACAAAAGGTATAGTGAGTTTTACGGCTCGTGCCACTAGATCCGGGCAGTCGGTGTCGCCACGTAAGATTCTGCACGTGGTCACCAGAAGATTGTAGTTACGCCTTACTTCAAGAGAATTAAAGCCCAGAGAACCTAGCAGGAACTTGGTAGGGTACAAGAAAGGGTAGAGGGAGTACAGTTTCTTATACATAAACCTCAGGAAGGTTTTCTGTACTTTCTCCAATAATAAGGCGTAAGTACTTTCAGCTGGGTTCCATATGATGCTTGCCACCTCAAGCTTACTCCGGACAAGGGCCGTGTACAGCAGCGTGATTGCTCTGGGATCATTAAAATCACACGCATTTCTAATAACAAATCCCAGTCGCCTGTAACAATCAGTAGCTAGCCGCTTGATATGGTCATGAAATGTAAGAGACATATCAAAAATAACGCCGAGGTCTCGAACAGTTGTTACGCGAGTTATGACTTCCGATCTCAGCATATATTGGGCAGTAATAGGCTTCACCGAACGAGTGAAGGACATAACACAGCATTTGGGAACATTGAAATGCAGCTTATTCGATGTACTCCATTGTAGGACTGAATTTATATCCTCCTGTATTGCTGTGCAATCTGCCATTTGCTGGACACCATGCATAAGTTTAAGGTCATCTGCGTAAAGAAGACACTTGGTGTGTTTGAGTACTGAGTCAAGGTCATTGACCATAACGCCAAATAAGAGTGGTCCAAGGATAGATCCTTGACTAACACCGGATTTAGTGGAATAGGGTGACGACACAAAGCACCCATGCCTTACAAACTGCTGCCTACCACTCAGGTAATTGGCAAACAGTTTTAACAGTCTTGGTGAGAAGCCGATATGGCATAGTTTACTGAGCAAAATATCGTTATCGACTTGGTCAAAGGCCTTCTTGAAGTCGAAGTAGAGCACATCAACTTGACACCCTTTATCTAAGTGCTCAGATATTATATTTGTAGCAGTCAGAAGGTTAGTGTTAATAGATCGTCCTGATCGGAAGCCGTGTTGTGAATCGCTTAAAAATGGTTTTAACTGGGGAGAAATTAATTTCTGGAGGACAGATTCAAAAACTTTTGCCAATGAAGAGAGTATAGCTATAGGACGGTAGTTGTCAACGCGAGATGTGTCACTAGACTTAGGTATAGGAGTAACTCGCGTGAGCTTCCAACGTTTAGGATACACACCTGATGAAATAGACAAATTAAAAATATAAAGCATGGGCACGAGGAAGTGATCTTTACAACCTTTCAGTATAAAGGCAGGAAAATTATCTGGCCCTGCTGAACTTCGAGGCTTTAGTCGCCGAATAGCTGCCTCCACGTCAGTCGGGGCTATAGACTCGACATGCACATAGTTTGCTGAACGAGAGCTATCGCTGGATATTGCGGAGTTATGATCAAGCAATGGAGCATCGGGTAAGAAGACACTCGAGAAGAATTTTGCAAATGCATTAGCTGCTTCCTTACCTACATATTCTTGTCCATCGTATTGAACACTCGACTCGTAACCACCCTTCGACTTCAAGCTGCCTATATGCTTCCAAAATGCACGAGGATTCTGACAGATTTTGGCTTGCAAACCATTGACGTATTTGTCGTAAGCATTATTTAGTCGTTGCTTTATACCAGCACGTAATTCAGAAAATTCTCTATAAATAACAACATCATTAGTGCGCTTCCATTCCCTGTGGAGACTCGCCTTACGAGTAATGTCATTGATAATGTCTTTAGTAAACCAGACTGGATAACATCTAGAACGTCCTTTAGGACGCTTCTTACGGGGAAACACGTCATCAAAGAGGCCATACATAATATTGTAGAAGGTGTCAACTGCTTTATCAACGTCCTCTGTGTCGAGCACCTCTAGCCAAGAAACTTGGGATACAAGTTTATACAGAAAATTGTAGTCACCCTTCGCAAAATTCCAATCCTGCTCAGAGGCTACATTGCTCGGGTCAACGAAGCCAGATCCTTCTTGACCGCGGTCAAGGTAGAGGACGATATCTAATGGCGGGTGGTATGCATCACGTTTTGGTACTAGTCCGCCACCCTCAATTTCCTTAATACCGGTAATTCGAACTCGTTCTGTCACAAGCACCACGTCTAGCTTACCTCCATACATATTTTCCACTTCGTTCATCTCTTTCAAGCCAGATACAGTGAGAAAGTAACAATAATAATGTAAAACATTCTGAGAAGTATACAACGGATTCAGATTAAGATCTCCTAAAATAATGATATTATCATTTAGTGTCCCGATTACAGATTCCACCTTTTGAAACCATGTCATAAACACATCGTCAGAAGCACTCGGGTGAATATATGCTACACAAATATGTAAGAGCGTTTCACCTATCCTTAATGTGGCCCAAAGATCTTCGCCATCAGGGGTCTCGAACTCCTTGCGCCGCGTCGTTTTTATGCCTGGGCGACAGGCAAGTAGCACGCCTCCGCCACGTGCACCGGTAGCACGGTCCCGTCGCAACAGACTCCACTCAGAGCTAACGACTTCTGGGTCATCGACAGATTCCGTGAGAAAGGATTCGGTTACTGCGACGATATCACAGTTTGGACAGAGAAAGTTCTGTCTGAAATGTTTGAGTTTAGAGTTTAAGCCTCTAACATTCTGATAAATAATGTGTGTAATGGGTCTGGTTAGTGAGTGAGAAAGTCGATTGTCTCCGAATACAGGTTTACTGCGTTTTACGCTGCCAGGTTCGACGAAATAACCATTCCTTAATTCTTGCATTGTGGGGCCACACGTCAGCTGACAAACATTTCTCAAAGTACATTAATGGGACTCCGATCTTGAAAGACTTGTATTCACCTTTCGATTTTAGTTCTTCCACTGTGCATGTCCCCTCTTTACATAGAGTTCGCAGGTAATCATGTATTTCGTCGGGTCCCGATAGCATGTTCCACAAATGGAGGTGCTTCCGCTGTTCCACAGCTTTAAGAGATGTTATATCGGGTCCGGCGGTGCCACGCACTGAAGAGTACCGTTTAGTTTTATTACTCTGCTGCATTTTCAATACGCCGCTTTCCCCCAGGTCTTGCGTTATCTCTGTCTTACTCCTAGAGTCATCTCCATTCTTATCCACAGCAGCACCTGTAATTTGTTGTGTAAGCACGGCCACCTTTGGTGCAGTTTTGTCCTGGGTTTGACTCGTACTCTGGGTTTGACTCGTACTCTTATTGCCGACTGGGGGGAATTTGCCTGCCTTGATGGGATTATTCGCTTTCCGACCTTGATCCCGCTGACGTTGCCTATCAGTAGCTTGACTATATGTCGAAGACTTGTCACGGTTGCAACCGCCCGCCGAAGGTTCTACAAGCTGCTTCAATACGGGTGGATTCGGTAGTACTTTGGACGAACCGATTTCAGGTATCGTATGAATAGTAGGCAAACCCTGAACCGGCAACCGGCGATCACTAATATTAGGCCCGTTCTCCTGTTTCTGGGCTAAAGCCTCGAGCTTGGAAACCTTGTCCTCAAGATCTGAGATTCTATCCGAGAGCCTGTTCAAAGTCGGGCCTACTGTTGTCGAAACCTGCTCTGCCACTACCTTGCCAATAATGGTGGTGAGGCGTTCATTAATGACGCCTTGTAGTTCCTCTCTGATTATGAGTCGTATATTGTCGAGGTACAACATGTGTTCATGAAGGGTGTTATTGTGAGTCCGTCGTCGGCGTTGCGTTACATTCTCGGACATTGACCTGTCTGTTTGCACCAATTCGACAGACTCATCAGGCCCACGTGTAGTTGAGAGGGACACGTTGAGGTCTTCCTCTCCTAAATGAAATGAAGAATCTTGTAACTCAGTTCGTGCTGTCCGAATGGGCGTGTTAGTGTTGTCGATTTTAGGTTCCTTGCATCTACATGTTTGGCATTTCCACGAACTTTTATGCTCCGTCGTCATATTGTTAAAAGCCGGTTTTGGCACATTAGCACAAAGTAACTCATAACTTTTACTGCATAAGCAGCAAATCAAAAAACTGGTGTCTTCGATAGCGCTCAAGCACCCACCACAACTTCTCGGGGGCGGAGACGACATCTTATAATGGCCAACAGTATTTTGCAGTAATAACTTCACCGAAAACAAACTTGTAACTCGCTGTCTTCTTAAACGTAATCTTCCTCAATTATACTGAACGCAGCTTAGCGATAATTTAGTATGGCAACACATCATGTCAGCCGATGTCCACTGCTGGACACAGGCCTCCCCAAAGAGCGCCACAATTACCTGTTCTGTGCCATCCGCGTCCAGCGGAGTCCCGCGACCGTATACAACAATTGTACTTTAAAATATTTGAGTTGGCCAGGTCAAGTAATCCGTGTAAAAAACGACTTACCTTCCAACTTATAAGGTTCGAAATCAAATAAAATACACAGCCAGAAATCAAAGCCCATCATGTTAATAAATAAATGTATGTAATTGTGGAATTAAGTACCTATTTGCGAAATAACCTTAATTACCTTCTTTCATACATTGACAATGCTTCCGAAAAAAGTCCGCTCAAACAGCGATTTTACTATCTAAGCAAAAAGATTCAATTTTAATTAAATTATATTGGTTGGGTTGTGAATTAATAAAAAAATATTGATTCTTCAAAAATGGTCGTCGATAATAATCTGATTGTAAATATAAAACAATATGGGGAAAAATACAATAATAGGCTATTCTACGGTTTTTTTTAATATATTTTAAAATGTTCGTATAGATTCCATAGTCAACTGGTATTTTTATATCCTCAAAATAATATAGCTTTAAGCAAATAAATAATGGTTGAAATTTGAACATTATATATTCGGGCCAAAAAGGCAGCCGCCATTATCGTGACGTCATAACTGCAATAACAAACCACAGACTACTAAGAAGATACTATGTGCAGAAACATAGAACCGTCAAATGTGTATGTACTTCTAATCTATGCCTTCTGATAGTTCTGAATTTTCATGGATTTTCTAACTAAAAATGAGCTTTCATACTCGTTATCGGGAATATACAATATTACCTATAATTGTTCTAATATAGTATCAGAAAATGAAACAGAATATACTTACAAAGCTGTTTTGATTTTTCTGCATTCAGCAGAAAAGAAATCTGAAACGAACTTTGCAATCATTAGGTACTGCGTCTATTTTCGGTAGATTTGTATTGTCAGCTTTTACAAATCCAACCTCCATCGTAGATGGTGTAAAATAGCGTACCTAAGTCCAAATAAATACAATTTGAATACACAATAACTTTTTGTTGTTGTTTACACCGAAAACTTGTTTTTGTATTTGCAATTCTGACGTCACTCACAGAAGACAAAATGGCGGTCAGCGTTTTCGGTCACGGGACATACAGATAATAAAACTACGATTTTAATTTTGAAATTAATAATATTTGTTATAAATATGTATACAGTTTGCCCCAGTCTACTCAAACCATCTTTAATCTAGTTGAACTGTCGACTCTTGTTATTAAAGTATGGCAACCTGCTCTATTGCATCTGTCTCTTCTCTATCGCCTTCGGCTCAACCACCATGTGCTTTCTTTATAAGGCGCCGCTATTAAATCGCCTAATATCAACAATGTAATTATATCATTTTCTGGTTTATCTTAAAAAGATAAAATAAAGAAACTATGATGGAACAGTGATCAATTTCATTTTGATAATAATCTTCACCTCACCGGTCGAACATTGGTAAGCTATGGGCTCTGCAACCTCGACGCTTTAGATGGTGCAAGTGCTGCGGGCTGCACCTCCTGCGTCGAGCTGTTCTAGCAATATTTCTTATGGTTTTATAACAAATTAGTATTACATTCGTATTTCCTAAAGTCAAAACTATATAAATAACATACTTTCATAATTGAATTGTGATAGATGAAAATAGCCTATTAAATCATCCCTGACGCAACAAACATATCTAAAAACCCTGTGGATAGCAGTCACACACAGATACAAACGTCCTCGTTTCCTTTGGGGGTTAAAAGTATCCAAGGACGTCAACAAAACCCTCACCGAAAGTCCGCCTTGAGTCGCCACTCGAGAACCTTTCCGCCCCAACGGCCATCTGCGGGCGTAGCATGGTTGATATTTTCTCACTCATCACTGTCGATAAGACACCAGTCACGTTCTGACAAGTATGCGGGTGCGAGAGTGACGGGTGTCTCATCCACATTGATAAGTGATAAAATGTCAGCCATGCTATGGCCGCAGACATTGGTCACAGAGTCGGCTTGAATTGTCAAAATAAGTAAATAGACTACAAAACGTGCTTTACACTATAGGCTGTTGATGTTGATGTTATGAAGGGACGCCTGGCCGGAAACAGGCGGGCTGTAGATCGGTTTTTGCGTTTGTTCAGCCCCTTCCCTACGGTTGGAGCGTCAAGTTACTGTCCCGGCGGCGTTCCCACATCAAACTCTTCCGTTGTTCTCGTTTTCCTGCAGAACAGAAGGGCTATAGGCTACAGGCGTGTTGGATCCTCACCGGAAGTCCGCCTTGAGCTTGTTGTGTTTGCACAGGTCGCAGGAGAGCAGGCCCGCGTCGACCAGCAGCAGCGCCGGGCCGCGGCGCAGGTGGCGCGCCACGGCGGCCAGCGGCAGGCGGCCGGCCGCCAGCTCCAGGCTATAGGCTACAGGCGTGTTGGATCCTCACCGGAAGTCCGCCTTGAGCTTGTTGTGTTTGCACAGGTCGCAGGAGAGCAGGCCCGCGTCGACCAGCAGCAGCGCCGGGCCGCGGCGCAGGTGGCGCGCCACGGCGGCCAGCGGCAGGCGGCCGGCCGCCAGCTCCAGGCTATAGGCTACAGGCGTGTTGGATCCTCACCGGAAGTCCGCCTTGAGCTTGTTGTGTTTGCACAGGTCGCAGGAGAGCAGGCCCGCGTCGACCAGCAGCAGCGCCGGGCCGCGGCGCAGGTGGCGCGCCACGGCGGCCAGCGGCAGGCGGCCGGCCGCCAGCTCCAGGCTATAGGCTACAGGCGTGTTGGATCCTCACCGGAAGTCCGCCTTGAGCTTGTTGTGTTTGCACAGGTCGCAGGAGAGCAGGCCCGCGTCGACCAGCAGCAGCGCCGGGCCGCGGCGCAGGTGGCGCGCCACGGCGGCCAGCGGCAGGCGGCCGGCCGCCAGCTCCAGGCTATAGGCTACAGGCGTGTTGGATCCTCACCGGAAGTCCGCCTTGAGCTTGTTGTGTTTGCACAGGTCGCAGGAGAGCAGGCCCGCGTCGACCAGCAGCAGCGCCGGGCCGCGGCGCAGGTGGCGCGCCACGGCGGCCAGCGGCAGGCGGCCGGCCGCCAGCTCCAGGCTATAGGCTACAGGCGTGTTGGATCCTCACCGGAAGTCCGCCTTGAGCTTGTTGTGTTTGCACAGGTCGCAGGAGAGCAGGCCCGCGTCGACCAGCAGCAGCGCCGGGCCGCGGCGCAGGTGGCGCGCCACGGCGGCCAGCGGCAGGCGGCCGGCCGCCAGCTCCAGGCTATAGGCTACAGGCGTGTTGGATCCTCACCGGAAGTCCGCCTTGAGCTTGTTGTGTTTGCACAGGTCGCAGGAGAGCAGGCCCGCGTCGACCAGCAGCAGCGCCGGGCCGCGGCGCAGGTGGCGCGCCACGGCGGCCAGCGGCAGGCGGCCGGCCGCCAGCTCCAGGCTATAGGCTACAGGCGTGTTGGATCCTCACCGGAAGTCCGCCTTGAGCTTGTTGTGTTTGCACAGGTCGCAGGAGAGCAGGCCCGCGTCGACCAGCAGCAGCGCCGGGCCGCGGCGCAGGTGGCGCGCCACGGCGGCCAGCGGCAGGCGGCCGGCCGCCAGCTCCAGGCTATAGGCTACAGGCGTGTTGGATCCTCACCGGAAGTCCGCCTTGAGCTTGTTGTGTTTGCACAGGTCGCAGGAGAGCAGGCCCGCGTCGACCAGCAGCAGCGCCGGGCCGCGGCGCAGGTGGCGCGCCACGGCGGCCAGCGGCAGGCGGCCGGCCGCCAGCTCCAGGCTATAGGCTACAGGCGTGTTGGATCCTCACCGGAAGTCCGCCTTGAGCTTGTTGTGTTTGCACAGGTCGCAGGAGAGCAGGCCCGCGTCGACCAGCAGCAGCGCCGGGCCGCGGCGCAGGTGGCGCGCCACGGCGGCCAGCGGCAGGCGGCCGGCCGCCAGCTCCAGGCTATAGGCTACAGGCGTGTTGGATCCTCACCGGAAGTCCGCCTTGAGCTTGTTGTGTTTGCACAGGTCGCAGGAGAGCAGGCCCGCGTCGACCAGCAGCAGCGCCGGGCCGCGGCGCAGGTGGCGCGCCACGGCGGCCAGCGGCAGGCGGCCGGCCGCCAGCTCCAGGCTATAGGCTACAGGCGTGTTGGATCCTCACCGGAAGTCCGCCTTGAGCTTGTTGTGTTTGCACAGGTCGCAGGAGAGCAGGCCCGCGTCGACCAGCAGCAGCGCCGGGCCGCGGCGCAGGTGGCGCGCCACGGCGGCCAGCGGCAGGCGGCCGGCCGCCAGCTCCAGGCTATAGGCTACAGGCGTGTTGGATCCTCACCGGAAGTCGGCCTTGAGCTTGTTGTGTTTGCACAGGTCGCAGGAGAGCAGGCCCGCGTCGACCAGCAGCAGCGCCGGGCCGCGGCGCAGGTGGCGCGCCACGGCGGCCAGCGGCAGGCGGCCGGCCGCCAGCTCCAGGCTATAGGCTACAGGCGTGTTGGATCCTCACCGGAAGTCGGCCTTGAGCTTGTTGTGTTTGCACAGGTCGCAGGAGAGCAGGCCCGCGTCGACCAGCAGCAGCGCCGGGCCGCGGCGCAGGTGGCGCGCCACGGCGGCCAGCGGCAGGCGGCCGGCCGCCAGCTCCAGGCTATAGGCTACAGGCGTGTTGGATCCTCACCGGAAGTCGGCCTTGAGCTTGTTGTGTTTGCACAGGTCGCAGGAGAGCAGGCCCGCGTCGACCAGCAGCAGCGCCGGGCCGCGGCGCAGGTGGCGCGCCACGGCGGCCAGCGGCAGGCGGCCGGCCGCCAGCTCCAGGCTATAGGCTACAGGCGTGTTGGATCCTCACCGGAAGTCGGCCTTGAGCTTGTTGTGTTTGCACAGGTCGCAGGAGAGCAGGCCCGCGTCGACCAGCAGCAGCGCCGGGCCGCGGCGCAGGTGGCGCGCCACGGCGGCCAGCGGCAGGCGGCCGGCCGCCAGCTCCAGGCTATAGGCTACAGGCGTGTTGGATCCTCACCGGAAGTCGGCCTTGAGCTTGTTGTGTTTGCACAGGTCGCAGGAGAGCAGGCCCGCGTCGACCAGCAGCAGCGCCGGGCCGCGGCGCAGGTGGCGCGCCACGGCGGCCAGCGGCAGGCGGCCGGCCGCCAGCTCCAGGCTATAGGCTACAGGCGTGTTGGATCCTCACCGGAAGTCGGCCTTGAGCTTGTTGTGTTTGCACAGGTCGCAGGAGAGCAGGCCCGCGTCGACCAGCAGCAGCGCCGGGCCGCGGCGCAGGTGGCGCGCCACGGCGGCCAGCGGCAGGCGGCCGGCTGCCAGCTCCAGGCTATAGGCTACAGGCGTGTTGGATCCTCACCGGAAGTCGGCCTTGAGCTTGTTGTGTTTGCACAGGTCGCAGGAGAGCAGGCCCGCGTCGACCAGCAGCAGCGCCGGGCCGCGGCGCAGGTGGCGCGCCACGGCGGCCAGCGGCAGGCGGCCGGCCGCCAGCTCCAGGCTATAGGCTACAGGCGTGTTGGATCCTCACCGGAAGTCGGCCTTGAGCTTGTTGTGTTTGCACAGGTCGCAGGAGAGCAGGCCCGCGTCGACCAGCAGCAGCGCCGGGCCGCGGCGCAGGTGGCGCGCCACGGCGGCCAGCGGCAGGCGGCCGGCCGCCAGCTCCAGGCTATAGGCTACAGGCGTGTTGGATCCTCACCGGAAGTCGGCCTTGAGCTTGTTGTGTTTGCACAGGTCGCAGGAGAGCAGGCCCGCGTCGACCAGCAGCAGCGCCGGGCCGCGGCGCAGGTGGCGCGCCACGGCGGCCAGCGGCAGGCGGCCGGCCGCCAGCTCCAGGCTATAGGCTACAGGCGTGTTGGATCCTCACCGGAAGTCGGCCTTGAGCTTGTTGTGTTTGCACAGGTCGCAGGAGAGCAGGCCCGCGTCGACCAGCAGCAGCGCCGGGCCGCGGCGCAGGTGGCGCGCCACGGCGGCCAGCGGCAGGCGGCCGGCCGCCAGCTCCAGGCTATAGGCTACAGGCGTGTTGGATCCTCACCGGAAGTCGGCCTTGAGCTTGTTGTGTTTGCACAGGTCGCAGGAGAGCAGGCCCGCGTCGACCAGCAGCAGCGCCGGGCCGCGGCGCAGGTGGCGCGCCACGGCGGCCAGCGGCAGGCGGCCGGCCGCCAGCTCCAGGCTATAGGCTACAGGCGTGTTGGATCCTCACCGGAAGTCGGCCTTGAGCTTGTTGTGTTTGCACAGGTCGCAGGAGAGCAGGCCCGCGTCGACCAGCAGCAGCGCCGGGCCGCGGCGCAGGTGGCGCGCCACGGCGGCCAGCGGCAGGCGGCCGGCCGCCAGCTCCAGGCTATAGGCTACAGGCGTGTTGGATCCTCACCGGAAGTCGGCCTTGAGCTTGTTGTGTTTGCACAGGTCGCAGGAGAGCAGGCCCGCGTCGTCCAGCAGCAGCGCCGGGCCGCGGCGCAGGTGGCGCGCCACGGCGGCCAGCGGCAGGCGGCCGGCCGCCAGCTCCAGGCTATAGGCTACAGGCGTGTTGGATCCTCACCGGAAGTCGGCCTTGAGCTTGTTGTGTTTGCACAGGTCGCAGGAGAGCAGGCCCGCGTCGACCAGCAGCAGCGCCGGGCCGCGGCGCAGGTGGCGCGCCACGGCGGCCAGCGGCAGGCGGCCGGCCGCCAGCTCCAGGCTATAGGCTACAGGCGTGTTGGATCCTCACCGGAAGTCGGCCTTGAGCTTGTTGTGTTTGCACAGGTCGCAGGAGAGCAGGCCCGCGTCGACCAGCAGCAGCGCCGGGCCGCGGCGCAGGTGGCGCGCCACGGCGGCCAGCGGCAGGCGGCCGGCCGCCAGCTCCAGGCTATAGGCTACAGGCGTGTTGGATCCTCACCGGAAGTCGGCCTTGAGCTTGTTGTGTTTGCACAGGTCGCAGGAGAGCAGGCCCGCGTCGACCAGCAGCAGCGCCGGGCCGCGGCGCAGGTGGCGCGCCACGGCGGCCAGCGGCAGGCGGCCGGCCGCCAGCTCCAGGCTATAGGCTACAGGCGTGTTGGATCCTCACCGGAAGTCGGCCTTGAGCTTGTTGTGTTTGCACAGGTCGCAGGAGAGCAGGCCCGCGTCGACCAGCAGCAGCGCCGGGCCGCGGCGCAGGTGGCGCGCCACGGCGGCCAGCGGCAGGCGGCCGGCCGCCAGCTCCAGGCTATAGGCTACAGGCGTGTTGGATCCTCACCGGAAGTCGGCCTTGAGCTTGTTGTGTTTGCACAGGTCGCAGGAGAGCAGGCCCGCGTCGACCAGCAGCAGCGCCGGGCCGCGGCGCAGGTGGCGCGCCACGGCGGCCAGCGGCAGGCGGCCGGCCGCCAGCTCCAGGCTATAGGCTACAGGCGTGTTGGATCCTCACCGGAAGTCGGCCTTGAGCTTGTTGTGTTTGCACAGGTCGCAGGAGAGCAGGCCCGCGTCGACCAGCAGCAGCGCCGGGCCGCGGCGCAGGTGGCGCGCCACGGCGGCCAGCGGCAGGCGGCCGGCCGCCAGCTCCAGGCTATAGGCTACAGGCGTGTTGGATCCTCACCGGAAGTCGGCCTTGAGCTTGTTGTGTTTGCACAGGTCGCAGGAGAGCAGGCCCGCGTCGACCAGCAGCAGCGCCGGGCCGCGGCGCAGGTGGCGCGCCACGGCGGCCAGCGGCAGGCGGCCGGCCGCCAGCTCCAGGCTATAGGCTACAGGCGTGTTGGATCCTCACCGGAAGTCGGCCTTGAGCTTGTTGTGTTTGCACAGGTCGCAGGAGAGCAGGCCCGCGTCGACCAGCAGCAGCGCCGGGCCGCGGCGCAGGTGGCGCGCCACGGCGGCCAGCGGCAGGCGGCCGGCCGCCAGCTCCAGGCTATAGGCTACAGGCGTGTTGGATCCTCACCGGAAGTCGGCCTTGAGCTTGTTGTGTTTGCACAGGTCGCAGGAGAGCAGGCCCGCGTCGACCAGCAGCAGCGCCGGGCCGCGGCGCAGGTGGCGCGCCACGGCGGCCAGCGGCAGGCGGCCGGCCGCCAGCTCCAGGCTATAGGCTACAGGCGTGTTGGATCCTCACCGGAAGTCGGCCTTGAGCTTGTTGTGTTTGCACAGGTCGCAGGAGAGCAGGCCCGCGTCGACCAGCAGCAGCGCCGGGCCGCGGCGCAGGTGGCGCGCCACGGCGGCCAGCGGCAGGCGGCCGGCCGCCAGCTCCAGGCTATAGGCTACAGGCGTGTTGGATCCTCACCGGAAGTCGGCCTTGAGCTTGTTGTGTTTGCACAGGTCGCAGGAGAGCAGGCCCGCGTCGACCAGCAGCAGCGCCGGGCCGCGGCGCAGGTGGCGCGCCACGGCGGCCAGCGGCAGGCGGCCGGCCGCCAGCTCCAGGCCCAGCGCGGCGGCGCGCTCGAAGCGCTGCGACACGCGGACACGGTCCTGGGTAATGTTCTTCATTCATGTCAACCAGGCGACAGACCAGATGAATTTGAGGCATTGGAAGGAGTCTAGATCCTCAGCAATGGCGGAACGATTAAGAATATCAATAGCAGAGGCTAATGGCATATCAACAAGAAACGAAGTCTTTTTCCAATAACAAGTTGAGGCTCTTTTCACCTGATTTTACAAGAAAGAGACTTCGACTTTAAATACAAGTTACGAATTGTCATTAATGTGTTTACAATTTACTATAAACAAACCTGTACGTCTAGCACAACTTGCCGACAAGTCGCTTCGCGCGCGACTGAGCGTCCCCTGTCTCACTTGCACCGTGCAAATTCGAAAGAGGAGGGTAGATCTTTCTAAACTCGCATCGCGGCGCGGCGTCAGTTGTGCTAGCCCCCCTGCACGTCTATCATGAGACGGCCGCGACATTCTCTCGATTTTTCTCGCACTATTTCTCTTGTTCTAAGTGTTCTAATAAGAGAGTGAGACGGATAGTGCGAGAAAAATCGAGAGAGCTCGCGCGCCGTCGCGTGATAGCCGGTCTGGGTGGGCTAGCAAAATCAGCTGACTCTGTGCAAATTATAAAAAGGATAGTGGATTTACTAGTCTCGGGGTGCGCTGCAGCATCAGATTTGCTTGTTCTGCTGTGCTGCATGACATCCACAGGAAAGCCCGCGACCTGTGTCACAGCGACATACGACTAACCATCTCTTTCTAAGCGTTCTAATTAGAAGCCGCAACACAGCTCGCAGGCTGTCCTTCCTTTGACAGCCATGTTGATTTCTCTGTATGGATAGTACTTATTTAAGTGTGACTCCTCGCGTGCAAACATTATCACTCACCCTCATTAGTATAGTTGGAAGATACATGTTTATAATGTGTTTGCCATATTTTTTTTATATCAAGGTATCCTTCTCCTTCCTCTCATTTCTTCTTCCAAGGTACCTATCAATATTAGTTAGTTATAAATTAACTATATGTACATAGTATAAGTTACCTGATTGTTGCTACACCCTTCCATCTTATCTAGTAAATTGAACAGAAATCAAGTGAGTGTGAGATCTTCTTACTTTTACGCTTATGTCAATACCATGTGAGGATATATCTTTTGTTTTGGTACCTTGTCAATGATGTCACGATAGTAGTTGTGTTTCTTGTGCCCCTCGTTCACTCCCATCACGGTGGTGTGCATGCAGTGTGGGATCCCGAATCTGCAGTTAGTAGCAGTTATAAATGTTAGGGGACAGTCTTACAAATACAGTCCCAAAGTAACCTAGGCTATGTGGGTAAGTATACTTCTATCTACTATCCATTGAAACAACAACAAATATAGGTGCATACTACTACTACTCAGAGTTGAACCCAGGCTGACTGCTAGTTCTGCAACCACTCCCCACTAGGGGCTTTTTCTCTTATATATGCCTACATAAGGCGTTAATTTGTTATTGTTTTATTTTCTTTTCCCTACTTAAAGGTTGTCTGGAAGAGGTCACACTTTAGTGATAAGACTGCCTGTTTTGACTGCTTATATTCGCCATGTTCTTTATTGTGTTGTAATAATATTGAGGTGTGCAATAAATATTTTTATTGTACTGTTCAGTAATATACTAAGTGTCTCGAAAATAAAACTTGAGGAAAAGAAACAAATTAGTTAGCACCTTTTCAAATTTGAAAATAGTTAATTCCGGTAGTTACCATATGGCAGTGAGTCTATAACAACATACCGTTAGAGCTTAAAAATATAGAGAAAAAATCATTATTCTACAAGCAAATAAAGAATTTCCTGGTTGAAAACTTGTTTTACAACATGAAGGAATATCTAAGTTATAAGGTTTAACTTTTTTATTTTATTTATTTATTTATTTCCCCACTTACAACTATCTAATAATATTGTTAGTGTGTCTTAGTTTTTAAGTCCTAGAGTACTTGAGTACTTTATAATATTGCTGTGCCCAAACGGGGTTTATGCTGGAACATGTAACTACTTATAAAATATTGTAAAACCCATAAATGCAATAAATGAATATGAATATGAAATGTTTGTAAACCCACTTCTTCAGCAAATAGCACAAGTCAATAGTCCAGGTGATCTGGCCGAAGCCCTGCTCCTTGCAGACCTGGTCGAAGTTGTCCAGCAGCTGCTGCCGCTGTGCTGGATCCAGCAGCATCATGACACATGCCACACCGCAGTCCCAGGAGAACCGCTGGGTGAAGTGCTCCACTTCATGTTCCGGGTACACTGTGATAAAAAAAAAGCTTTAACCAATCTGATTCTTCAGCAGGCTGTTTAAAAAATCTTTGGTGTATTCTAGAATATCGTTTTTTGGTAGGTTTCCAACTAGCCCATAGAGTGGGCAAGAAGAATAATAGGTTGAATACCCTAATAAATATGACTGATTACAGGATTAGGGAAAAAAATCGGCCTGCAAACCCGAAAAACATATTGTTTACAAACATAGAGGTAGTTTGTTTACTTACCTTCTTCTGGGGAAGTATCCATTGCGGGTAAATCTGGTGATGAAGTTACTTTAATCGAACCAATATTTACAAATGCTTAACTTCAGATAACTAATATGTATTGTACTGTACCATTTGCATATCGTAAAAAGGCATTATTATCTTTATATTAGTCACACATTTCGCCGAAAAGTCCTGATGAGTTTTGTTTTCCGTTCCGTTTCTGTCTTGTGTCAGATCAGATAGCAATCTAGACTTCAGAGGGCCTACCGCGAAACGAAAACGAACTTCGTTCGTGTATCTCCCTCTCTGTCGCGCTTGATCGTTCGAGCGACAAAGACGGAGATACACGAACGAAGTTCGTTTTCATTTCGCGGTAGCCCCTCTGATTTTCAACGTTTATTGATACTAAACTTCAGTTTTACTATCATCCATAAGTAACTAATTTTGGATAAAATATGAAATTGCAAAGAATAAATGCATTTCGTATTCTATCCTATTTCTTTATTTATTTATTAGAATTTGATATGCGTGGAAAGTAATAGAATTGACCGACCGTCAAGCGTTTTGTTACTTCACGAGCGTTGCCTTTCGTAGTGCAGTATTTAAAAGTCAAAGTCACATTGACAGTCGCATGCAACAGCTGACTGCCATCATTGTGCTCAGCTGCAGTGTAGAATAGGAATTTATAAATAAGCTGCACAAAATATAAAATGGCGCTAAGAAATACAGTTTTAAAGTTAGCGAAATTAGGACGGCCCAGCAGAATGCCGCGACTTCGAGCCCTGAGCACTCAAACTGCTGAAAAAACCAGCGAAGGCGAGGAATCGAAACAGACTCATTTCGGCTTCGAAACAGTGGATGAACAAGAGAAGTGGAAAAAAGGTAATTACTGTAATAATCTTGGCTTTAATATATAATTTATCAAATCTTTTATTTTTGTTTTACTGCAGTCTAGATGTTTTTACTATTCAGTAGTTTTTCTAGATGGATTTCTCACCTGAACCAAAGGTTTCCTTTTTCAGCAATATAAAGGATACATTTACTATTTATATTTACGTAAGCTATAAAGGTAATGAATGTAATTGGATTATTACCAAACTGAGGATAATCTCCATAAAAATATTATCCCACTACTAGGACTCACTTAGGGACTAACAGACTTTTGGCTTGCGGTTTGGTAGTTCAGTGTTTCCAATGTAGCGTACGTATACCTCCTTATTAATACTTTTGATTAAGTGCGCGCATCTTTAATTTACAGTACCTAGTAAACACTTTAATTTTTTGTTAGCAAGTAGTCAGCAGTACATATTAATTGTCACCATGTCTTCATTCCAGTGCACAATGTGTTCGAGACGGTGGCAGAGAAGTATGATGTGATGAATGACGCCATGTCCCTGGGCATCCACCGCCTCTGGAAGGATATCTTCATGCAGCGGCTGGCTCCAACACACGGGACCAAGCTGCTGGATGTAGCTGGTGGAACCGGTATACACAACTTATCATTCAGATTTACTTGTGAATTCTCATGATGAGTAAAGAGCAGAATTAATTTTCACCAAATACCTGAAAGCTTCACTTGAACCTTTTCAAATTTGTTAGTTTGTACATCTGACGCCCCATCTTCGAGTGCAATGTCACTTATCATCAGGTGGATTGTTATATAAATACCAAATTCCCCACTGTTCAGTTTGAGAATTCCAGGAATATTTTTTGGTTATGACTTACCCAAAATTTCTGTAATGGGATTTATTGAGAATCAGGCAAAATTGTGGATTTGGTATATTAAAACTTGTGATTGATGTCATAGGAAGAAGTGCTAGGTTGAATATTTGGTCAAGTACCAGTCTAATGGCTCTTGGTTATAATTATATGTAAGGTTATTATTATTGTAATAAATTGAATTTTTAATTTAAATTATTTAGTTAAGTAGTAATAAGGATGATTTTTAATTTAAAGTTAAGGCACTATTGTATTAGGGTTACCTGTAAAGATAGTTGATGTGTGTGTAATAAATAAATAAATTATAAAAGCTACAATCCAAAATGAATACCTATTTGCACAAAAAGATACAGTAAAAAAAGTCTATACTTTTGTCTCAAAGAAAAATATACAACAATAACCAAAAAGCCGACAGTATAGTAGAGGTACATTATTGTATGTTAATTGAATTGTAGGATTCGACCCCTACAAAAACGTATGGAATCCATCCATTGTGTAGCTATTGTGACACTTCACTTGTCTTATTAGCATTTAGCTGAAACATAAAAACAACTTCTAAACCTTATCAGTTTGTAAATTATTTTCATCTTACATACAAGTATTATGTTAGGCAATAAAACTTTTGATTTGGTTTTCAGTAAATGTAATGGGTGCTATAATATCCTGGTATAACTAGTTACTTTCATTCATTGTCTGCTTTAAATACATATTAAAACCGCATTTCAGTCAGACATACTGGTCATACAACCATACATGCAATAGTTACCCTCAGTCAACTGCCAATCTTTCCCATTGGTCACCTGAGGTAAGTGCACAGGGCTCCACGATGAATGTGAGGAGGCCCTGGAGGCCCATGGGGAATTCCTATCTGTTCTCAGACTACAATATTGAGGTCCCATTGTCCTAAAGAACCCAGGGCTCCCAGATGGACATGACCATGGGTAAGGTCACCAGAGCTTCGGAAGATGCACTGTGTTGAGGGTGAGGGTCCTACAGTTCTCTTCAGCTGTCACAGTGAATCATCAAATCAAGAAAGGATCTGTGCGATAAGCACTTCTCGAGTCTGCTTACGATCAGTCAGCCTGTTCCTGTGTCATGGTATAATATTTTGTTTGATGATTCCAGGGGACATCTCCTTCCGGTACATCAACTATCTGAAGAGCCTTGGGCCGGCACCGGAGGGCCGCCGGAGCGCGGTGACAGTCTGCGACATCAACCAGGCCATGCTTGACGTCGGCAAGCTCCGGGCAGAGAGGTAGGGCTCCACACTTCGTCACATTTCGTCAGCTTAATATTAGCTCGTCCGCATTCCTATTAGTGAATAGGAATGCGGACGAGACAAACGAGTTGGGAATGCTGGCGAATTGGGAATGCGGACGAGATGGGAAGAGGACGAATTGGGAATGCGGACGAGATGGGAAGAGGACGAATTGGGAATGCGGACTAGATGGGAGAAGGACGAATTAGGAATGTGGACGAGTTGGGATTGCAGACAATGTGAACCTAAAGGAGTCTGGGTTACTGACTCAAGTCCGTGCCGGTCTCATAAAAAACCTGCGGGTGCCGGGTGGCAAAACACGCAACACATTTATTTAAGTTGGCATCTCTGAAGTTAGCCTCTAGACCCTTCCCGCACACCCGCCGAACCACGCTGACACCTCTGCGAAGCTGGTAGTAGCTAACATCACAGACCAGGGCCGGATTTGGAGGTTGGAGGCCCTGGGGCAACAAAGGAGCGGAGAGGGAGGGCCCCTTTCTTGCGGAGGCCTCGGGGCAGCAGCCTCGCCTGCCCTCTCCCAAATCCGAGCCTGTCGAAGACGCATACTTGTGGCGCGTTCTGTGAATGTATTGAACGTTAACGTGTCCTCGACAGACAGGGCTACACGGCGGAGCCGAGCGGAGTGGACATCGAGTGGGTGTGCGGCGACGCGGAGAGCCTGCCGCACGCCGACGACAGCTACTCGGCCTACACCATCGCCTTCGGGATACGGAACTGCACGCACATTGATAAGGTATACTATATTGGACCGGTCACTGTGGCACTTTTTGGGGGAGGCCTATGTCCAGCAGTGGACGTCTTTCGTTCGGCTGATATGATGATGATGACTATGAAATAGACATTAGACTGATTTGGTTGATTTTCACCCGAATGGTGGGTGTCATAAATAATAATAAACTGAGTCTGACTCGCGCATCGAGGGTTCCGTAATGACTTTCATACGCCATACTCGTCTCGACCCCATTACCTACCTACTTAGTTCTGAAAAAACCTTACCTCCTAGTAAGTTACCATCATTACTCGCGTCATCTACCGGTGCATTTAATTACGTGTGCGACCAAGCCACTTGGTATGTAAGGTCAACGGATAAAAGATATCTTCGAAACGCAACATTTAAGAACTATGACAGCCCTCGATGTTCAAAGTATGGTTAATATTAAACTTTCAATTTAGATGATTTTATAGTTCTAAAATTTCGTTCGTGTATCTCCCTCTCTTGCACTCGAACTAGCAAATGCGACAGAGACGGAGATATATTTCGTTTCGCGGTAGGCCTTCAGTTTCGGAGATATCAATATCACCAAGAGACGCATTTGCCCCGGTTGACCTTATACTGATTAATTGAGTCTGCCGAATTGCATCAAAGTAGTAGCCCATTCCAAAAGCAACGCTACTGTCCAGGGTAGACGATTTTAATTCCAACGGCAGTGTTTTAAAAAGGCGGCCACATTAAGGGGCTCCCATACGCCAATGGCCTTCGATCTGAATCCCTTAGTTTTCTAATGTTTTTTGCAGCTTATTATATTAAAAACAACGGCTTTAAGCAATATAGTGTATCCCATATTTAATTCAGTTGAACAATTTTAAGCCAAAACACTGGTTTTCTGGCCATCATTTTTGTGTTAGTTTTAAATGAAAACCCTAGAGCCCTTATTTGGAAGTCAAAGACGAACCCAAATATGTAAGTAGATTTCGTATATGTTAGATGTTTCACGTCAATAGAGATACGAAATAAGTGTTTTTTTTAGACAATGTTTAAAAATCATACAAAATTAAGTATTCATTTCTTTTAAGATACGGTAGACAAAAATGGAGATTTGAAAAGGAAAAAGATTGAAGAACCGATAACCGTTTGACTTATAATTCTATCTGTAGTACAAAAGTAGGAGATACGATTCAAAACTTGTTGATTCAAAAATCGATGAAAACCTCGGGTAGCCCCTTAATTAATCTAATCATATGTGGGCTTTTCAGACGCTCTTACGACACGAGGTAGGTAGAGGGGTTTTAGGGCTCTAGAGGCCTACCTAGCTAAAGGCACATTTTCACTGGTCACTGGAACCACGCATCCCGCAGGCGGGGAGCTCATACTATCCTAGGGTTTGTTAGCTCATCTAATACTTTATGCGGGCTCTCACGACCTATCTAATTAGATGAGCCCTAAGGGTTAGTATCTACCAGAGCTGTGCAAGGTTATGAGGAACACATTGTTAGAATAAAAGAGGTTACGCCTTACGTATTTTAACAGGCTGAATACAGTCTATGATATTCTTTGTAATTTCAAATCTATATGTCTATTGTGTCACTATTGTTGTCATGTCATGTTTTATCTGATGTCGAATAAAGATTAATTCTATCTAATTAATCCTTTATTATCAGTCATCTTCATATACCCACTGTGCCAAAATGTGTTATTAGTGATATAGAGTTGTACACTAATAGGTTATAGGCCCGAGCACGCTAATTATGGCTGATAGTGGAGACAGAGCAACTGCACCTTCTAGCAGTTCTGGCAATAGCAGTTCTAGCAGTGCACTACCATCACTAGAGAAGCTGGATGGAAATAGTAACTACGCAACATGGAAATTTCTCATGGAAATGTATCTCATCCATGATGATTTGTGGGAATTTACAAGTACCACTCCTGCGGCGACTGACGTTTCTGGGACGAAGCGTGACCAAAGAGCACGAGCGAAAATCTGTTTAATGATCAGACCCCATTGTTTAGTGCATGTAAGAAACAGTAAAACGGCTAAGGATGCTTGGGAAGCTTTAAAAAATGCGTTCGAAGATAAAGGTTTGAACAACCGCTGCCGGCTGTTGACAAAGCTAGTGAGCATGAGGCTCGAACAATTTGCGACGGTTCGCGCGTATGTGACGTCTGTATTAACAACGTCACAGGAGCTGTTGGACTTAGGGAAGGAGATTGATGATGAGCTCCTGGCAGCTCTGCTCCTTCAAGGTCTTACCCCAGAATTTCAACCTGTGAGGTTGGCCATAGAAAACAGCAACGTCAATCTGACTACCGACTATGTAAAAACAAAGCTATTCCAAATGGAAGATACCTACTCGACAAGCTCTAGTGAGAAGCAGTCAACATCAGCACTTCTGACAAATAAGCACAAAGGCAAGTGTGCTCCTAAAAAGAAGACTAAAGGAAAAGTCAAATGTTTTATTTGTGAAGGACCTCACAAAGCTCAGGACTGTCCAGAGAATCCAAAACAAAGGAAGGAGGCGCTGCAGGCATATGCGTTTGGCTCATTGACCAAACCACATACGGATGATTGGATCATAGACTCAGGAGCGTCGACTCACATGAATCGTAAATCATGGTTCAGGAATTTAAAGGACACTCCTAAGCCCTTAAGAGTGACGTGTGCTGATGGTAACGAGGTATTGGGTGAAAGCGAAGGTACTGTAGTTTGTGAGTCAATTGATTTAACAATAAGCAATGTAACATATGTTCCTAAATTAGCCTCTAATTTACTTAGTGTTAATGCAATTGTCAAAAAGGGACATGTGGTGGTATTTACCGATAAAGGGTGTGACATCTTTAAGAGTGATGAATGTGAGATTCGAGGAAAAGCTGTAGTGAAAGGTGTGGAAGAACGAGGCATCTATAAAATCAAGTGCTGTTCACAGGGTTCTGCGCTTTCCTCAGCAACTGCAGGTGACCAGCTGGTGCAGTGGCATCGGAGGATGGGGCACCTTGGTATGAAAAACCTGAAATTACTCAGAGATAAGATGGCAACCGGGGTAAGTTTTCCCAATACTTTAACAAAACTTGAGTGTACACCCTGCATTATGGGAAAACAGACAAAACAACCCTTTACGAAGACCAATGCGACGAGAAGTACTGAGGTACTTGGTTTGGCGAGATATTTTTTAACTTTTATTGACGATTTTACTCGCAAAACTTTCGTATATTTTTTGAAACAGAAAAGCGAAGTTTTTGAAAAGTTTATAGAGTTTAAGGAGTTTGCCGAAAATCAAAGTGGAAATAAACTGAAGATTCTCCGCTCAGACAACGGCACGGAATTCGTCAATAAACGTATGGATGATTATTTGAAGAAATTCGGGATTCAGCATCAGCTGACAGTTGAATACACACCAGAGCAAAATGGAGTCGCAGAGAGAGCGAACCGTACAATCAACGAGAAAGCAAGAAGCATGCTTCAAGATTCCGGTTTGGCTAAACGATTTTGGGCAGAGGCAGTCCACCATGCAGTTTTCTTGAAAAATCGGTCACCAACGATAGCGGTGAAGAATGTGACACCTGAAGAGAAGTGGTCACACAGGAAAACTGACCTGAGCATGGTGAAGATTTTTGGTTGCAAGGCTTTTATGCACATCCCTCAACAAATGAGGAAAAAGTGGGATCCTAAAAGCAGAGAACTGATCTACACGGGTTTTTGCGACAACTCTAAAGCGCATAGATTAATCAACCCCAGTTCTGGCGCAGTTTTCAAGGCAAGAAACGTGGTGTTCTTGGAGAATCAAATGTATCATCAACATTCAGAAACTAAAGAGCATTCGGAGGTGATACTAAGTCTGCCGGAAGATATTTTAGAGAAACATCCATCACTTCAAAACACTGTAGAGCTGGAGAGCAGTCAGTCACCGATATTGGAACGTGATGAAAGAGAAACATCACTTGGTTTTGAACGAGGATTGGAAGAGAACATTCCTAGAGTGGAACGTCCTCAAGTAGAACACGCTCTTGTGGAAGACGAGACTGCAGATCTCTACAGACAAAATGAGCCAAATGTAGACTCTGATCTGGCCGAGTTTGAAGACTGCGAATCAGGTTCAACTGTGGACGAAGATCTTGAGGAGAACCAGCAGGAGAGGACACGGAGGTATCCTCTTCGAAGAAGGAAACCTACTCAGTTTCCCGATTACGTACTCTATCAAGCCACTGAACAAACCGAACAGGATCCTTGTACAATTCGTGAGGCATTGTCAAGGAATGACAGCAAAGAGTGGAAAGCCGCTATCCAAGAAGAGCTGAGTGCTATTAGGAAAAATGAAACATGGGTACTAGTCAAACGACCAGAAAGATGTCACGTCGTTGATTCTAAATGGATTTTTAGAATCAAAGACGAGGGGGAGGGAAAAAAGAGATACAAGGCTCGTCTCGTGGCTCGAGGTTTTAGTCAGAGATACGGAGTTGACTATGACGAGTCCTTCTCCCCGGTCGTAAGACACAGTTCCCTGAGGACGCTTTTAGCACTGGCAGCGGCTTATCATCTCAAAATCGATCAGATGGACGTGAAAACGGCGTTCCTTAACGGAGACTTATCAGAGACTGTATATATGAAACAACCAGAAGGGTTTGAGGAAAAGGGAACTGACTATGTTTGTTTGCTGAAACGCTCGCTCTATGGATTAAAGCAAGCTCCTAGAGCATGGAACACCAAGTTGAACAGCGAGTTGTTACAGCTAGGATTCACGAGGTCCAATAATGAACCTTGTGTTTATAAGAAATCTAATGGAAAGACGGTCATTGTACTCGCGGTTTACGTTGATGACATTATTATTCTATGGAATGACGAAGAAGAACTACGTAGTCTCAAAAGAGGTTTAATGAGAAAATTTGAGATGAAGGATCTCGGTCGAGCAAAATTTATTCTAGGAATTCGCATTACCCAAAGCGAGACTGCAATCAAAATCGACCAGGAAAGCTATGTGGATAAGGTTTTGAAGAATTTTAGTATGGTTGACTGCAAGGTTGCGTCAACGCCATCTGTACCTGGACAAAAATTGGAAAAACCAGGATCATCGCACATACCGGATGCTGACACACCGTACCAAAATCTAATTGGTTCGCTAATGTATTTATCTGTCTGCACGAGGCCGGACATAGCACATACAGTGAATCATCTGAGCCAGTTTAACACCTGCTTTACTGATGATCATTGGACAGCTGCGAAACGAGTGCTCAGATTTTTAAAGGGCACTAAAAGTCGCGGACTCATGTACAGGAAAAAAGACAGAAAGGAGTTAGTGGGCTATGCAGATGCGAGTCATGCTACATCATATGACAGGAAGTCATACACCGGATTGGCTTTCCTGTGGAAAGGAGGAGCAATTTGCTGGGAAAGCAAAAAGCAGAAAACTGTAGCACTCTCAACTGCAGAAGCTGAATATGTTGCCATCTCAGAAGCAGCCAGAGAGGCAATATTCTTAAAACGGTTTATTGCTGAGATCACCGGAGAACCGGAGAGGCAACTGACTATCTACAGTGACAGTCAGTCAGCAATTGCCATTGCGCAGAACCCTGTGCACCACCAACGCACAAAACATATCGATGTGCGCCACCACTTTATTCGGGAATCTGTTGAGCATGGGCATGTTCGTTTAGAGTATGTAGAGACTGAGCGAATGGTGGCGGATGTACTTACGAAACCCCTGCTAAAGGGTAAGTTTACGTTGTGTGCGAGAGGTATGGGACTAGAGGAATGAAATTAAGGAGGAGTGTTAGAATAAAAGAGGTTACGCCTTACGTATTTTAACAGGCTGAATACAGTCTATGATATTCTTTGTAATTTCAAATCTATATGTCTATTGTGTCACTATTGTTGTCATGTCATGTTTTATCTGATCTCGAATAAAGATTAATTCTATCTAATTAATCCTTTATTATCAGTCATCTTCATATACCCACTGTGCCAAAATGTGTTATTAGTGATATAGAGTTGTACACTAATACACATCCACTAATAGCCTGGCGGGCCGCGTTCGCGCATCGCTTCCTATTGGTCCATTTTTCCTCGCGCACCGCTTCCAGCTCTGGTGGATACCCGCAGGTGCCTTTTGCCGAGGAACGTCACGATTATTGATCTGTTTCCGTTTCCAGGTGTTGGAGGAGGCGTACCGAGTGCTGGCGCCGGGCGGACGGTTTATGTGTTTAGAATTCAGCCATCTGCCGAATGAGACGCTGCAATGGCAAGTATAGTCAACTGCAAAAGTAGATGACCATGAGCCTCGAACTCTCGTTTTTGTAAATTGACAAGAAAAGGATTAACGTGAGATCTAGTCTTCGGGTGCGAATCCTGGTAGCGGTAGTTATCTGTTTTGAACACGAGAATTTGTTCCAGTCTTGGGTGTTTTCTATGTATTTGCGTATTTAAGTTGTTGCATAGTACCCATAACGCATTTAATATGTAGTCACCAGCCAGGTAATAATATCTCCTGTAGCCGACGAGTCCCGTCAACTACCAGCTAATATTTTACCGTTAGACCCAAATGTATTATCCCGTTACGGCCTAGCAATTAAGTATATTACGTTAGCACTAAGAGATATTGTAAAAGCATAAAATATTTCGCAATGTTTATTACCCCGAGTTGGGCCGAGACCGTTAAGTATTGTCTATCACCTTTGTCGGTTATCGGCATATTCAGAACTATTGTTTAACAGCCATTCTCTATTCACTTTGTACAACTATTGTTTACCTATTGTTAATCTGCTTATTTTGTGAATCGTGAGAACTGCCTCGCTAGACAGTCAGGTATCTTATACCGTTATCCGGGCGTGCCTCTGATATAATAGGGCACGTCGGTATAGACAGTCAGTCATTCTAGTCATTCAGTTCATTCCACTTAGTTCAGTCGCTCGCAATCAAGCAGTCACTCTGGTCTAGTCGAGTCGAGTTGTCACCTCCTCCTAGCTACCCACTACGACTGTGTTATTATTGTATCCGCTATTACAATAAACTATCTTCGATCTACAAAATATTTTCTTAGGCAATATTCCCCATAGCTACCAGTATAGCCTAACCAGCAGTATTGCCTAAACTCCCATAACAAAACGGACAAAAATATCGGTCATGTCCTAATGGCTCTAGAAATTAGAGTCGGATATTTATACGCGCTTTATTGTGGCAGATATAAATGACTGATAATGAGTCTCCAGACTGTACCATACGGGTATTTGGTCAAATAGGTAATAACTAATAGATATGATGAAAAAAAAAAACATTCAAAATTGCCTTGTAGTAACAAGTGCGCTTAAAAGTTATTTTAATTAATTGTGTTCTTATTTTCTACGATCTTAATTAGTGTTGTGTTGCAGGGCATATGACCAGTACTCGTTCCAAGTGATCCCAGTGCTGGGGCAGCTGATCGCCGGCCAGTGGCGACCCTACAAGTACCTCGTTGAGAGCATCCGACAGTTTCCCGATCAGGTCAGTTGCTTTCTGAACATTTTGGGCCTTCAACATCAGTGCAATCATTACCCTAGCGCCCTGTGCGCCCTCTATGACCGCTGCGCCCGTATGCCGTTGCATACGGCAGCCTAAAGTCGCCTCTGTTCAACATAAGGGTGACTATTCGCTAGAACGCTCGTTGCTAATATACCGCATTCCCGAAATACCAGATTTTGCAAAATATCGGATTATCAATATATCACACTTTGGGCTTCCATATTCCCGTTACACCAGGTTATAAAGTTGAAAAGTACTCATGGAACTATGTACTTATATCGAATGTCCTATACTGCAAATTTGGTATATTGGTAATGTGATAAATCAAGAATGTGGTATTCTGCAAAATCTGGTATTTCGGGAATGCGGTATATTAGCAACGAGCGCGCCAGAACTGTGAGAGGTAAAAATGCACCAATAGGAAGCAATGTGGTTTTTTGTTTTGCTTACCACCTCGCACAGCTGTGGTGGATACTCACCCTAAGGCCATGTTTATAGACAAGCGGGGCGATCGGCGATGCCGTGTACGAGCCGGAACTCCATCAAACACAAACATATGACTTTGCCGAGGTGTGTTAACACATTCATTGCCCAGAATCGCTACGCTCGTACCCGATCCCGTGGTTTTCCTCGTATGTAGCGGAAAGCGACTACGGCGGTCTGAAGCATATGTGTCGTCATGGGCCCTGAATGGGTTGCCGTGGTTTTCGTACTCGCCTGACACCCCGCGTTTCGTACCGCTCGTTAATGAACACAGCTTTTAAGTGTAATATTTATATTGGGCTCAAGAATCATTCATTCGGTACACTCGCTCGCACATCCACACATCAGTCAAGTACTAGTGAAAGATCATTTATGGCCATTCGGCACACATTTTTTCGCTTTTTTATTTGTGTCACACGCCGACTTACAAGAGCAACGCAATTCAATCGTCTGTCAAACAAGCGCACGGCCTGCACGAGCAAGCGATCGCTGTAGCCGACGCCATGCTCACTAACTTACCTTCTAAAATTTGTTGCAGGAAAAGTTCAAGACGATGATCGAGGACGCCGGCTTCAGACAGGTGACGTACGAGAACCTCACCTTCGGGATCACGGCCATCCACTCCGGCTTCAAGATCTAGCGACGCTACATCACTGCATTTATATGAGTTATATGAACCTTGCAGCCGAGTTTTACAAGGTGGTACCCATTTTGTTCGATGAGTGAAAGGAAGAAACTAGACTTTTTTCCAGAGAGTAGAACTACTACTGTCATTTCTAGACCAAAGAAAAAAAAAACCACTAAATTGTCAATAAATACTTTCTGCATGTTTATATTATAATGAGGGCTCTTATCGACAGTTGAACTGGTACCTCGGCTTTGGAACGACACAAAAATAAGGACTTGGTATAGAATTTCCATACAAATTGACCCATTTTCACTAATCTTAGGAATTCCAAGAAGTGGTAATATACGATAGGTGTCAAGTGTAGCTATAAGTTATTTACTGTATATAGGTTAGTATGTTTTGTTACAAATAAAACAACAAACAATTTTATAAGGAATTTTATTGAGTCCATCAAACTGTGTCGGCACTTGGAATGCAGATCCAACCTAAATTACATGTACATAAACCCATACATTTGTGATACTTTAATACATAGGGCCTCGCCTAACGCTCGGCCGTCTAACATTCATCCCATTCATTTTGCTCGGTAAACACGTCATAGACCAGTCACACCGTACTCGCGAAGCATGCTTAGGCTAGGTCGGCAAGCGATCGCTTCGGGGCCTAGGGAAGGAAGTCACATCGAGAAGCAAGTGTTAGGGATCGCGGGGCGAGGGCGATCGCGAGTCGCGACACAAGGACGGTACGAGGGATATTACTATTACTGAAACATGAATTGTATTAATGTCGTCTACCCACAATACAGCTAGAGTTGAAAAGTCAGTCAGTCTTTGTGGCAATAAACAAGATTTTCATTTGCCTGGATCAGACTTGATTAAAAACACAATTAACGCGATGAGTCAACAAAACGTGTACTTTTCTCTAATTATATTACAGTTAAAAAAGGCATGTAACTAATTTTCCCTCGTGCATGACTCATTGGTATTTTTTAACCTTGACGTTTCAACCGTGTTATGACCAGTCAATAATTCCCGTTTTAAAACTGTCAAAACGTCGAACGCCTAGTTTTGGCGCCCTACAGGAAAAGTATTCTTGGCCCCATTTCAAAAAGGCCAAGGCGCCAACATTGTAGCTTGACCTTAGATCGATTTAGACCACTAGTGTAGCCATTTATTGACACTTTATAATCGATTGTCTGTCCTAATATTATGAATGGCTATAATGGATGGCAGCCTAATTCTTTGGTCATCCGAGACGTACGCCTTGTGGCAGTATGAAATCACAGATGGGGTAGTGACCCGTCGTTTCATATAATTCAATGAATGTAGCCTCGTGTTCATGACGACCGGGCTAAGAATTGGGTCATACTCATAGCAAACAATAGTGACCATCAAATGAATAGCTGTGCTCATACTAAGCTCAAAAATAAATATACACTGTATATCGTCAAAATTTTGAGTTTAAAATGCCCAGACATTAGTCAGTTTCAAGCTTGAATTACTTTCAAATATCAATGGTATCTCAGCATAAACACGGATCAGCATCAATTTTAGATAAATTTTGTAGGTTAAAAACACTCATGCTGACGTATCGTGAAAAATTCTCGTTTTTGCGTCTCCTAATGGCGTATGTGATATTCATAATATTTTTAGCTAAGATCCCAGTGTACCGTCCATGGTCGCGCCGAGTCACCGGTGGCGCCGGCGTCCCTCCAATACAATTACACCAATTTACATACAGAGCTAAGCTCTTTGGAATGCCTTTCACTAATTATATCTAAACGTCGCATTAAACTTGGCTTTTGTTGAGTGGATTTGACATAAGATATGTATGGAATTGTGTTATCCACTGTCCAAAACCAACAGCTTCAATTATAATTTTTCTAAACGCTACTAATAAATCCACGGTTAAACTCGCGTATCAAATGTCACCACATCATGTTCATGTGGTCATGTTCGGGAGTTCTTCAATAATTATAGCTTGCTGTGTTGTAGCTGCTATATGAGCCAGTGGTAGCTGGTTATCGTCGTGAGCTTTCTTTCTCAGGAAACCGATTAGTGTAGGATTCTTGCTAGATTTTCGCCGGGACAACGTTGCGGCAATGTGCTGGGTTTCCTGACTGGCTGTGGCATCGGCATGCCATTCCACATTGATTTGTGACCGGGTACATCTACTAAAAGCCTATCCAGTGTCGGATGACCCAACTTTTTCAATGGTGTCCCCTCTCCTTGAGGTTTTCGGTGGTCTTTGATGCATTGTTTGATCTCATTCCACTGAGGGTGTAGCCCGAAGTGCCTGCATCACTTGTCCCTGATCAGCCATCCTGAAAGGCTGATCCCACACATAACAGGCGCATCCCACTTCATTCGATTCGACAAGGCTAAATTGCTGGTACGGGGACACTATGTACCACGCAAGACTTGAGGCGATTGAAATTGGGCGCCGCCCAAATTTTAATAGTGATGGTGGCTGGGTGTTACCGCCAGCATGGAAACCTTATTATTCCTGACTTGAAGTGGACAGTGTTGTGACAATCCCGTGGAAGTGAGTGCGGTGTCACATTTTATATGTGAGTTTAACCGTGGATTTATTAGTAGTATTTTAGACACGTCTCACGAAAGTTTAAATTCCATTTTCTTAACGCGTTTATAACGGCTCGTTTACATTGGTCCTCATTGAAAAATCGACAATCGGACGTCATAAGGATAGCGTAGCGATTTTGACAGTCGGAGGTCGTCTGATAAATGTAAATAAGTCATAAGTGTCAAAATACACATAGTGACCTAAAACAATTTTGACAATCCCTACTACACACGTTACGTTTACAACTATATTTTGGAGAGACGCCGACCAAAGTGACTAAACACTTATAATTAAATCATCAAAATCAATGTTACTAACAATTTCAATTAAAAACATCAAATACGACTTTTCAGTGACAGTTGAAAAATCAAAAGCATTACAATGAACTCGAATTAGCATGATTATGTATAATGACGAGGGAATAACCCTAACAATTAAAAATAATTCATGAATATTATTATAATCAAATGATAGTTAGAACTGGGAGTCTGCTGCCGAGTTGCACACACAGTCATTAAACCCAATGGTTGTTAACTTACCTGGGCATATTCATTATTTTATGTCCCTTAAACGGATAGTTACGGATAGTAACAAAATCGACAGTTAATGCCAATTGCATACATTTAGTAACAAAACCGACAGGTTAGATGTGACTTAAGCATCACTTTAGTTAACCTTAATCTGCCATTTTTTTGAACCGTCACTTTTTAGGGCCGATTTTTCAATTCCCAGATAAAATTATCTGTCAGATAAATGTTAGCTCTGTCCTTTTCTTTCATGTGACTTAAGCAGTCATAGCAAGATTTAACGCGGGAATTAGTGTTAATGGATGTTTGTGCAACAGTGAGCCCTCGCCCGCGCGGCCCGAGCGTGCACTCAACAATAAGTTATTTGCAAAAATTTCAAAATCATACCCAAAGATCCGTGATCCTGGCATCCCCGGAATCCGGTCCAATCCGATCCGAGCCATCCGTGCACAATCCGTTATAAAGTTTAAAGCCACGTCCGAGATCCGATCCAAAAATCCAAGAATCCTTCGGTACAATCCAAAATATCCAAAGATCCGAGAATCCTTCGGTACGATCCAAAAATCCTGAATCCTCGCCGAGTGCATCCTATCCGCGATCCTACGGGCCTGATCCAGCAAGCAAGCACTCCGAGCCAATCCAATCCAATCCACAGAGGATGAAACAAAAGAAAATGCTTTTAGTCATACAAGTCGTCACATCGCCGCAAGATACCTTCTGACCTCGTCACATATAATTTATTTGAATACTTAAACAAATCGACGACTGGTTCATCTCACAACGTGCAATTATTGCTTCAGTTTGATTAGAACTTTGAGAAAATACGTTGCCAAATGAAACAGGCCAAGGAATGTCATTGTCGCATTTATCGCGTGATTGCTTTTCCACCGGCGAGGCTAGGCATACTGGTGCCGGTTAATGTACGGCCCGATAATCCGCGTCCATCTATCTTTCTCTCTCTCTTTTTGCATGAATTATAAAGAAACAGAGATATAGTGGACGCCGGTTATTGGGCCGTACATTAACCGGCACCAAATTACTTACTAGGATAGTAATTTGTTTTACGCCGATTATAAAAAAACTTGCGCCGCCTCGCGCCATTAGAACGCTTAAACCAAGATAATAATCAGGCTATCACGCGATATATGCCCGACTATTACGAGTTCGTGTGTGAACTAATTATTATATTCCTATCGCCAATAGACTCCAGGCAAACTCGGAAGTTATAAAAGATGCAATCGAGCGTCAGTCAGAAGGCATGTCAGTACAGTACACATACACTAGGGAGCTTAAGCTAGCCGCCGCGCCGCTCCGCCGCCGCCGCCGCGTCGCGCTGGAGACACAACATCGGGTCAGACGCCGCTCCTCTACTGCTCTACTCGAGCAGACAGCTAACAGCTAACAGCTAACAGCCTCGCCCATGGACATGCGTCGCGAACAGTGAGCCTCGGACACGAGTGCGAATGCGAGTTCAACACGCCACGAATTTCCATAAATGAGGCCATACTGAGAGTAGGAAAGTGTTGTCGAAATAGCAGATGTTCGATGACCTTTCATACACCCATTAACACATTCACTGCCAAGAATCGCCTCGCGCTACACTCGTAGCCGACCCCGTGGTTTTTCTCATATATACCGGAAAGCGACTACGGCGTAAGCGCCCGCTAGGCGGATTCAAGATAGTGAAAGTGTTAAAATAAATATAAATACTTGCGAGAACTGGCGCTGTTGTGAGAATGCCATCAGGTGAAGCTGCTATTTTAACAGACTTTCCTTTGACCTAAGCACTATAATTCAAACTATAATTCACTACTCCATTATTTTTGGATATAAGAAATAAACAATTCCTGTTATCTGTCTGTGTAAAATTAGATAATTACGTGTAGAACACACTCAGATGCAAATAAACTGTTTGCAACAAGCAAAGTTAGGTAGTAGAAGTGCATTTTGGGGTAAAATTAACGGGGGCTGTACATACATTTAAAAGTAAAAGCAAAAACTATGAAAAAAAGGTTATACAATGTGACAAGAGAGAAGCAAACAAGAGATGATCTTAGTTTGGCTTATATTTTTTCATGTTACATTACCTTTGTTTTAGAGATATCTAAGAAAGTGGAATAGAAAACAGTAATTAAGAAGATCAGCGCCGGCTCTTGAGTCGGCATTATGCTGAGGCGGGACCTTTTCGTGACACGAATTGATTGATTCTACACAATGTTTTAGATTTAGTTTTTTTTTTTACTTGTCATGAATAAATGTTTTTCTTTCTTTCTAATTACAAGGCATTTTCCCTACTAGATTTGTCCTGGTTTTCAATCCAGAAATCTGGTTCGTATTGGACTTTGGGAGATATCTATAGATAAAATGACGGCCTAGAAGAGGCTTGTTTTCTAATTGCTGCTATAAAGCATTTGTATACCTTGTCTGTGGCACCATAGCTCTTAAAAGAATCAACCGATTTAAGTGTCGTTCTTTTTCAGTCAAAGTCTCGTCCGTCAAGATAATTCTTAGCTATGTTTGTTGTGTCGAGGGTTTTAAATGTTCAATTTAAGTAGTACAACTTCAACAAATGCTTCGCATCAAGATTAAGAGATGGTATTGGTATTGGTATGGGGTGATGGTGATGGGTGGTGGTACAAACCTGGTCAATAGTTGTGTTCACGGTCGCGGTCGCGGTCGCGGTCGCGCGGCGGCGGCGGCGGGCTGCGGTCGCGGTCGGCGCGCGGGCTGCGGTCGCGGTCGCGGTCGCGGCTGCGCGAGCGCGAGCGCGAGTAGGAGCGGCGCACCGGCGAGTAGGTGGGCGAGCCGCGGCGCCGCGGCGAGTACGAGCGCGACCTGCGGGCCGCGGCCACATCACCATCAACATACGATTACTCATTCATTATTATCAGCGTGTAATCGCCCCCTGCCGCTTACGTTCGGCACAGAGTATGCCAGCAAATCACCGACATTTCTCATAAATTTCAAACTATGTTAGAAATTTTCACCTGCCTGACAGTTCACTATCTACTTTCTACATACAAAAGTAACTTCTTGCCATAGTTGCCTCCCCGGAAATGTCCGATGATTACAGACAAACCAATCTCCCTTTCCATGCAAAATAATACTTTTCTCTGTAGCTACTTCATACAAAAGACAATATTAGGGAGTAATTGAAAACCTAGCTCCAGAATAGTAGATGAAGACACACCCAGAGCGAACGCTAGGTGCAGAGAATGGAGAGTAATATAACAAACATACCTGTCTCGGTCGCCGCTGTAGCGGTCCGCGCCGCCGCCGCCGTAGTCCTCCTTCACTCGGATGTACGACACCTCACCCTAGGACCATAACGTCATTTATACTATTGCTGCTATCAGAATATAATACTATAATATCTTGATACTTCATATCTGTATGTACTAGCCTGACCCGTATTTCACCTTCTCTTCTACACTTGACAATTCGACGTACAAGTAAGTAACGGTCGTTGCTACCCGTCGACACAGCAATGAACGCTATACATCAACGTCATGCAGTTTAGAGGCGTCTCCTGTTTTTATTACATGCAACTTTACACAACGGAAAAGGGTCTAATGTACCCAATTACCGACATAGTCTAATAAAAAGGGTGGTGTCTCACCTCATGGCTCCGGAAGCGCGAGTCGTCGAGCTTCTTGACGGCGTACTTCATGTCCTCGTGGCGCAGGAACTCCACCACGCCGGTGCCGTCCTTGAACGTGTCCGCGAAGCAGACGTCGCCGGCTTCGCGCATGTGATCTTTCAGGTCCTGTGCACAAATAATAGATATAAGTATTTGCTGACTCTGCCGTAAGGGTTCAAAGTCAAAATAATGTAATAATAATTCTATTTTTTAAATTAGGTAACTTGTTGTAGTGGTTCTGGGAGAAGTCGCAGTATAGACACCGGAGCTAATATCATGAAGTTATTTACTTAATTGTATGCCATACTTTATTTCTCCTTAAATTGAATTTTGAAAGTCCATACGAGATTTACCTTAGCTAACATTTTTTGAGATATCTATTGTACTGGGCCAAATAACATAATCATTGGCTCTGGTGTAAATAAATAGCAATATCACATATTTTATTTAAATTCCATGGCACAAAATAAAAACTTGTCAATCAAATGCCATTTTGGCATTCATTAATTTATGATAAGTAGTGATAGTTAATAAGGTACACCAAAAATACATAAATCTCCTAAAAAATATTTACAACAACAGTACGACTAGAGTGAAACTAGAGGAGAGAGGAAGATAAATTTAAATTAGCTGAGGAGTCAGACAAGGTGACCCAATATCACCAAAATTGTTCATAGCAATACTACAAAACATCTTTAACCAACTAAACTGGGATCAATTAGGCATAAAAACATTTAGTGGACGCCTAAACCATTTAAGATTCGCTTACGACATAGTGCTACTATCGGAAAACATACAGCGCTTACAAGACATGCTCAAAAGAAAGCCGAAAAGGAGAACTAGAAATGAACTACACCAAAACAAAAATTATGACCAACAGCGTGAAATCTAAAGTTCTCAGACAACAGAGAGATAGAATACTCGTACGTAGATCAATATGTATACTTAGGCAAACAAATATCATTTGGTACAGATAGCCACATGGAAGAAATAGAGCGCAGGATCGCTCTCAGCTGGAAAAAGTACTGGAGCTTCAAGGAACTCCTTTTTAGGAGTTCCTTGAAGCTCCCTTCGAGAAGAGTTGCCTTTTGGCAACTTCGATCTACGCCTTAAGAAAACAGGGATGGACACATGCATCTTACCAAGCCTCACATATGGTTGCCAAACTTGGGTTCACACCAATAAAATAAAATTAAAAATTCGGACGTGCCAGAGAGCAATGGAGAGGAGCATACTGAATGTCAAAATGAAGGACAAAATAAACAGCAAAAGCATCAGGTCACAGACATAACTTACAGACGCACTCGACTTCATACTCAAACAAAAATGGAGATGGGCTGGCCATATAGCAAGAACCACTGACAAGCGATGGACTAACGAAGCCACTAAATGGCCAGGGCCACTAGGAACAAGACGAGTGGGAAGGCCTAAGGCAAGATGGTCTGACGACATAATAGCTGTCGCTGGCCCGAACTGGATCAACAACGCTAAGGACAGAGACAAATGGAAAGACATGGAGGAGGCCTATACCCGTCAGGTCAATCTAACCTGAAACACACACATAAATAAACAAACAATTATTATATGATAATAGGGAATTAATAAAGGCTTAAATAAAATAAATAAATAATAACAATAGGGATGATGAATAAGATTTTTTGAAGTGAAACTTCTTTAGCGGCGCTGTGAACTTTTTGGGTTGGGGATTTTTTTTTAAATTCACCACAGGTGTAGGAGCGTAACAGGTCACGTGACTGTAAGATGGTGAGAGATTCAGGACGAGGCTTGGGGAGCGGGGGGGAACGATGCCATAGTACGAGACTGGCTGCGCCATTCGAGTTAGCGAGAAAAAGGGCGCAAACGTCGTGCAATCCGCGGCGCTTACCCGTTCAGCCGACACACAATAACTTCTAACGCGCTAATTTGCAAGTGAAATAGTTTATCGTCGATTCGAAATGTCAAAACTCACTTCTGCTGGCACTCCCGGAATGCAACCAGGTCTTTTTTTATGATGTCATTCGAACCAGTTTTTGGAGAGGAACAAATGTTTGTATGGGAGCCACTACAATTAAAGAACATAAATACCCAAAAAATTGAGACAAAGATTGACCTCGCTGGGGGCAGCGCAAAACGTCACATTTGTACTAATCGTTGTATGGAAAATCTGGTTAATTGTTGTTTCGGTCGCGAAATAGTGCGTATAAGTATAAGTACATACGAGGGACGGCTGAAAAGAAATCTACCTAAGTATGAAACAAAAGACTGTCATCTATGATTTTTTTTTATTTTTCAATATAGTCCCCTGCTAGTGAAATACACTTATTACATTTGTCAAATATTGACATTAACCCATGAAAAAAAAAAATCTTTCGGCTTCTCGTCAAAAAAGTCACTAACTGCAGCCTTCATTTCGTCATCGGTCAGAAATCGTCTTCCTCGGAGATCTTTTTTGAGGTGTCTAAATAAAAAAATAGTCGCATGGGGCTAGGTCTGGACTGTAAGGTGGATGGTTAACGGCATCGAACCCTAATTCCTTCATGGTAAGCGTCGTTGTGCGGGCGGTATGCACAGGTGCATTATCGTGTAAAATCAGGATCCCTTTGCTAAGTTTACCCCTCCTCTTTTCTTTTATCGCGTCTCGTAACTGATGCAGTAAGCTGGAATAATATTCAGCATTCATTGTCCTTTTTTTTGGTAAATAATCTATTAGTAAAATTCCTTCTGTATCCCAAAATACGGTAGCCATAAGTTTGCCTGCCGACGGCCTGACCTTAAACTTCCGAGGAGGCTTCTCATCCTTGAATTTCCACTGCAAAGACTCTTGTTTGCTTTCGGGGTCCCACTGTCGAATCCAGGTCTCATCACACGTCACCATTTTAGAAACAATTTCTTGCTCATTACCTCGACTCATTTCCAAAAACTCCTCACAACATTTGACGCGTCGGTCCTTGTCAAACGCCGTTAACATTCTGGGGACCCAACGTGCACTCACCTTGGACATATTCAGATGCACATGAATTATCTCATTGACTCTTTCTTTACTGATGCCCACATCTCTAGCAATCTCCCACTGCTTCACTCGTCGGTCTTCTAAAATTATTTTTTTAACTTTGGCTACATTTTCGTTCGTAACGGCAGAAACCGGCCTTCCACTACGAGCGTCATCTTCCAAGCTCTCACGACCGAGTTTAAATTGTTTAGACCAAAACTTTATAGTAAATTCGGAAGGGCACGAAGTACCGAACACACACATCATACGTTCTCGGATCTGTGAGGGAGTATTTCTTTGTTTTGTTAGAAATTTAATCACTGCACGATGTTCAATTTTAGCAATATTCATTTTTTCAACCGATATGTCGCAAACATTCGAGAATTGTAGAAAAATGGAACAGAAAAAACAAATGAACGTCAAATAATTCAAAAAAAGAATAACCAAAGAACAAGAATGCATTTCAGCCAGTATCATTTTCGCATATTTTTTTAACCATGGAGATTACTTTCCAGCCGCCCCTCGTAGTTGTCGTACAATTTTGTTTCCATAAAAGCGCAAGGATTCTATTGGTAGCTTTAAATTTACTCTTGGACAATAAAAAAATGCATATTTTTCTAAACTTTCAAGGTTCATATCTTTTTATGATTTAAATTATATTTTATATATATATATTAATTTATTTAGAAACACAAACAGTCGCATAAACAAATATATAAGGGGTACACATAGAGTACCAACAGACATAATGCTAAAGACCTGGAGGTTCATTAATATTTGATAATGTGATAACAAAAAAAAAGAAAGAATATTAACCAAGCAACTAAAAATAAATGTAGACATTTTTCAGTTAGAATACAAGATCTGAAGAGTAACATTTACATTAGGTAATTATAACACTTCCGGAAGAACTAAGAAAATAATACTTCAACTAGATAATTTATACTTTATTACGATAATTTGATGGTTTACTATCCAAATAGCATCACTCACTACGTTATCAATTTGAACATGAGACATCATCAGTGATCGGAATTAGGTGAGCCAAAATACCTATTCTTCGCAAGAGGACATAATATAAAGTGGTTGCAACCGGGTAGGAAAACAGAATTTTCTCTTAAATACCGGGTATTCGTTATTTTTCCGGGTACCAGTCGTAATGTTCAACGTTTATGTTTTTACTTATAGAACGGGATGTTTAATGTTAATCTAAAAGTTATAACTATTTCATACTTTTCCGTCCCTTTTTACTACAAACTAACATAAACAATCCCGTACTATAAGTAAAAATATGTATGTTTAACATTACGACTACTTATAGTACCCGGACAAATATCGATTACCCGGTATTAAAGAAAAAAATATTTTTCTACCCGGTTGTATCCACTCTACATTATGTCCTGTTGCGAATAATAGGTATTTTGGCTCACCTAATTCCGATCACTGGACATCATGCCTATTCTGGATTAGCTTCTGGCATTTCCACTTTCATATTGTCTGCTTAAAGTGTTTTTGGAGGCAGTGATAACCTGTTCCAGAAAGATCCAGAAGTTGGCAAGACAGTAGATCTCCGATTGTCTCACTGCTAGCTCCCTCAGTAACTTTATTCCCAAGCAGTTACTGACGTCGTATGCTATGTAAGTGCTAACCTGTCAGGTGCCAGAGGGCGGGAGGCCGGTGACCAGCAGTCTACTCGGAGCGGCGCGCGGGAACTCCACCAGCAGGTGGTAGCCGTCGTATGCTATGTAAGTGCTAACCTGCCAGGAGCCAGAGGGAGGGAGGCCGGTGACCAGCACTCTGTACTCGGAGCGGCGCGCGGGAACTCCACCCGCAGGTGGTAGCCGTCGTATGCTATGTAAGTGCTAACCTGCCAGGAGCCAGAGGGAGGGAGGCCGGTGACCAGCACTCTGTACTCGGAGCGGCGCGCGGGAACTCCACCCGCAGGTGGTAGCCGTCGTATGCTATGTAAGTGCTAACCTGCCAGGAGCCAGAGGGAGGGAGGCCGGTGACCAGCACTCTGTACTCGGAGCGGCGCGCGGGAACTCCACCCGCAGGTGGTAGCCGTCGTATGCTATGTAAGTGCTAACCTGCCAGGAGCCAGAGGGAGGGAGGCCGGTGACCAGCACTCTGTACTCGGAGCGGCGCGCGGGAACTCCACCCGCAGGTGGTAGCCGTCGTATGCTATGTAAGTGCTAACCTGCCAGGATCCTGAGGGCGGGAGGCCGGTGACGAGCACACTGTACTCGGAGCGGCGCGCGGGCGGGCCGCGGCCGGCGCCGCGCGGGAACTCCACCCGCAGGTGGTAGCCGTCGTATGCTATGTAAGTGCTAACCTGCCAGGATCCTGAGGGCGGGAGGCCGGTGACCAGCACACTGTACTCGGAGCGGCGCGCGGGCGGGCCGCGGCCGGCGCCGCGCGGCCCGCGGCCGCCGCCGCCACCGCGCGGGAACTCCACCCGCAGGCGGTAGCCGTCGTATGCTATGTAAGTGCTAACCTGCCAGGAGCCTGAGGGCGGGAGGCCGGTGACCAGCACTCTGTACTCGGAGCGGCGCACGGGCGGGCCGCGGCCGCCGCCGCCACCGCGCGGGAACTCCACCCGCAGGCGGTAGCCGTCGTATGCTATGTAAGTGCTAACCTGCCAGGAGCCTGAGGGCGGGAGGCCGGTGACCAGCACTCTGTACTCGGAGCGGCGCGCGGGCGGGCCGCGGCCGGCGCCGCGCGGGAAGCGCTCGGCGCCCGCACCGCGCGGCCCGCGGCCGCCGCCGCCACCGCGCGGGAACTCCACCCGCAGGCGGTAGCCGTCGTAGTCGTAGCCGTCGCGCGCGCGCACCGCGTCCTCCGCGTCCCTGTGCATGATACAGTTACTGTCAGGCCCCACGACACTTTAGGAAAAGCCTTACCTTAGATAGTAGTTGAAATTCAAATATGACATGTATCCACTACAATGTAAATAATGTAATAGATAAATTTGACAGTGATAAATGGATTCCCCTTTTTTATGGTTCACTGTACACAAATGTGCTTATAGCTGCGTACGAATTTGAGCGGCTCAGCCTGAGGCATGCTCGCCCCGCGCGGCGAGCTGCTCGCGAGCCAATTTGGTGCACACAAACATGCGCGGGCGAGGCAGCGTGCTCGCAGCGAGCCGACTTTGTGCGTCGTTTAAAATGGCGTCGGACACGATGACAGCCGCGGCTGCGTTTATCATATTTCACCGAATTGTACCTATTTATAAATTTACGAACAAACTCGATTACACATGCACGGCTCATCCACTCGCTCAAATTCATACGCGCCTGGCCCACAAACAAGTCAGAACGTGTCGCTCTGTCCGCGGCACGCTCGGATACACGTCCAAATTACGCGAGGCACGCACACTGAGGCGCCTTTGAGCACGGTCACAAGACCGCCTCTGGCCGGCTCGCCGCGCGCCGCTCGCGGGCTGCTCGCACACAGCGCGTGAGCGCGTACGAATTTGAGCGAAATAGGTGAGCCGTGCGTGCCTCAACCCGAGGCTGCTCTGATTCGTACGCAGCTATACAAGTTTTCTTCTTATTATTCTGTCCGCATAAGAAACAATGATCCGAGTTTCTTAGGAAATTATGGACTCTAATTCTTAAAAAGGCAGTCATCTACAAGTAAATCGTATGAAGAAGACTGCCTTTTAAAAAAATTAGTCGACGTCATAGAGATGTATACATTTTTCGCCTTTTTACTTATTCTTATTACAATGGAATAAGGTGCCAAAGTATATACATATCTTTGAAGTCGACTGTACAAGCAAATAGCTGGAATAATGCTAGGTATGTGACATAAATACAAATAACTAAGTACTTAAACATTATCAGCAGACAAATGTTGATAAGATAAGACTTAAAATTGCGCAACTGTATTGCACCGACTAATTAATTTTGTGAAATATTAATTTCCATGCTCATTAACAACATCACAAATACATTTTCCAAAGACGCGCTTAGACACGCCAAAGAACTAAAATGGAAGTGGGCGAGTCGTATCACGAATACCGGACTAGCATTGGACCAAAAATGTGACCTCATGGAAAGGGGCACTAGGAAAACGGGGTATAGGAAAAGCTGTTGCTAGATGGGAAGACGAAATAAAACATAACGCTAATTAAAACTGGATGCAAATAGCTCAAGATGACCTTAAATAATAATAATTAAATAATGACCTTAAAAGTATTATACCTTAACGAAAAGCAGTTCATTAAAAACCTCAAGACTTAAGTAGACAAATGTTATTACACCCTAAAGGACTTCTTTAGTGATTAAACAGTTCTTAGTATTATAAAAATTATAAATTATTAGTTTTATATTGAGTAGGCAATATTATTATTCACGTGTTATTTAATTTACTATTGAATAAGATTCTACACAACGACTACAACAAACATAATTATTACCTATATCATAAATACATTTTTAGATTTAGATCCTAGCATTATTTTGAATATGGAGCAAAATGATTGAACATTATTATTTGATATTATTATTTGACATTATTTGACATTATTATTAGACATTTGTAATTTTTTGGTAAGCATGTATAAACATTCTATGATAAAATAAGACGATAATGTGCTAGATTTAAGACTTCAAATTGCTGTGCCCTGCCAGGGTCCATGAGACACCTACTTACTTATGTAAAACTAAATGTAAACCATGGATGCAATAAACGAATTATGAATTATGACAAGATAGAGATGAGTGGAAAACTCTGGAGGAGGCCTTCACCTTCTTGCTAAATATTAAAATACATTTAAAATTATTTTAGAACATTATAAAATTAGATGTTAACTTAAGACTAACTCTAAATACCAAACCATGTTAAAATTCGCAAAAAATAAAAGGCTATTTTATTTTATTTATTTATAAATACAATTTCCACATTAAACAGCACTTTTGTTTTACAGTTTTCTCAAAATTTGAAAATGTCTGATCTTTCCTGCATACTATCATGTGTTTTTGTAATGAAGCCTTTATTTGGTTCATATTAAGGTAGAAAATCCAAGTGAACTTCACTTCAAAAAGTTAGTTTTTCATTTTTCTCAAAATTTGAAAATGTCTGATCTATCCTGCATACATCATGTGTTTGTTTGTACATTGATTCAGATATATTTTTTGTTTTTATTTCCAGTTTTTTATAGGCCTCCCCAAAGAGTGCCAAAGTGACCGGTCCTGCGCCACCCGCACCCAGCGGACTCCAGCAACCTTTACCAGGTCATCAGTCCACCTTGTGGGGGCTTACCCCCGCCGCGCCTTCAGGTACGTGGTCGCCACTCGAGAACCTTTGCGCCCCAACGGCCATCGGTTCTACGTGCAATGTGCCCCGCCCACTGCCACTTAAGTTTAGCAATTCGGAAGGCTATATCGCCTACCTTGGTTCTGCTGCGGATAGCGGATATTTCTGATGCGATCACGCAGAGAAACTCCCAACATAGCCCTTTGGGTGACTGAGCCTTCTTATGAGGCCCATAGTAAGCAACCACGTTTCAGTGCCATATGTCATCACTGGCAACACACACTGGTCAAAGACTCTCGACACAGAAAATATGTTATTTCACTTCCTCATATTAAATCTTCGCCGGCCGCTCCCGCGACACGCTCGCTTCGCGCTGTAGGGTCGCGGTACACCTGACACCTCGCTTCGCTAGTCCTCGTACCTAACGGAGACCTGCCTTAGGGTGTGTCGACTTGGCCTTGTTGGTAATTTACTAACATTCACGAATTGACGGAGTTTAAACACGCGATCCGCCAAAAATGCATCCTCTTATGGCGTGATGTAATAATAAGTTTGCATTGCACAATAGTTTAGGTTAACATTGAGGCACGCGGGCTGAGTTGACTATAAAAATCATAAACATATTTCAAAGGCGTCATTCAGCCTGGGGGCTGAGTTAGGTCTGGGCTATGTTGAGATTTTCATAGTGGTTGTTACAGCCCGTGGGCTAAGATGAGCACAAAAAAATATATTATTAATTTTATAGTGGGAATTTCGGCTCTGTGAGGTGTGGGCCGAGTTGACCATAGAATCGATATTTCTTTACCCATTTCATTCACATCTACACTAAACATCATTATCTTCATACATGTTCGTTGGTTGAGGGTTATTTTTGCTGTTAAAAAGCATTTTCAATTTGGAATTTGCCCATATCTGGTTATTTGACACCGTTGGTGGCGTATTTTAGCAATGCCGGTCAGTGAAAACAATGACTGGATAATTTGCAAGCATTACATTAGCATCTGAATTAGGTAGCGCGGTGTAAATTATCATTACTTCATGAAGCCTGGGAATTTCGTGAAGCGATAATGACGATAAGTACTGTGATTTAAATACAGATAATGATAGTAATTTGTTTACCCTTGGACGTGGCTTTGGCGTAATGATAGGCATATGAACATATCAAACGATGTAAAGAATACTAACTAAAAACGTATGTATATGTACTATATAGATAATTAAATTAGTGATACAAACAATTTTTGCTATCTAAACATAGCAGAACTTACCTCGGATCCTCAAATTCTACGAATGCGAAAGGAGGCCCTTTCCTGTTTTTCAAATCAACGAACGTAACTTTGCCGAATTTGTAAAAGAGGTCTTGAATGTCCTTTGTCCTAATGTCCGGAGGTAGATTCCCCACGTATATTCTGCATTCATTTCTGTTGCCGCCGCTTCCACCGGACATGATTCTTGCGTTAGAAATAAGATTTATTCACTAATTTCAGTAATTTCCGGATTATTTCGTAAAAACTTAGCGGCGAAACGCTACTTCGGCCTGATCGGCGTTTTTGACAAGACAAATCAAGATGGCGTTAACGAGCTATGCTATTTCATCAGGAAAAGGAAATAAATTTTCTTCATGTCTTGTCTATGGTTCAAAAGAGGTTTAATCAGAAATACATATTCATGCTTCATAATTTGTAACGCGTTATATTTTCATTTAACGTATAAATTTACTAAAATTATTTTCTTGTATTCCTGTACAAATGTACTGTTGAAAATTCGAACCCTCGTGTTAGTAATTTTAATACTAGCTGTTAATAAAATGAAGAAACCTTGAGAAAAGAACGCGATCGTATTTCATTTTTCGAATTGTCTTTGAATTTAGAACGCCCCCTGCCGCATACACCGAGAGTTCTTTGCTGAAAGAAGCCTGTGAAAGAATCCTCTAGAGAGTAGGCATAGAATCTCCGGTACCAAAATCTTTGCGTGATAATTCGTTCGTTTTCGGAAGCAAATGTAAGTAAATCATTATTTATATTATTTATTTAGCTTTACAGGGCATTGGTGATTAATTTACAGTGAAATATTCGTTTAATTTGTTGTATTCACAAAATGGTGCATGGAAGTATGAATGCGGATGAACATGTTTTCACCTCCGTTCGCAAAAAACGTGTAATAAAGTAGTTTTATTGATTAAATTGCCTTGTTTCTATGGAAATACCTTTCTGCGTGGTGGGTTTTCTTTATCTTTTTCATATAATGTCGAGTAACATGTTAGCGAATTAGCTTAGCGGTGGCAATTTTCGCGATTTCTTATTGATGACGGGCCTTACTGCCAGTGCTTCCGTACGAATTATCACGAAAAAACCACCTCAGGCGGAGTCAGAGACGCAGTACAGGTAATCTGATTAGAAGACTAACCGGAGGTACGAAAATATTTATCATATTTGGAAGTTATTCGGCGCGCCTACTTGGACAGATATTTCATAAAAGGCGCGCTGGATCCAGAGTCCCGGGTTTCGCGCCTGACCTTTAGTTCAAGTTATTTATAGCTGTTATTGAACATAAACAATCCTGTACGCATTCTGTGGAAAATCTATCGATTTAATGTTAGAAGGGGAGGCGATAACGATAACCTTTGCACCAGAGCTATTGACAATGATCAGATAATCCGAACTTTCAGCCACGGAAAATGTAATGGACCGTTTACACGAGGCCAATTGGCGAGCTAGTCAATTAACTGCCATAGGCGTTGTGTAAATGAGGCTATTCGTCAAACTCGTGTCAATTTATTGGATCTGTATCCAATATCGTAGTGGAACAGCTCGCCAAGTAAGTGGCCTCGTGTAAATGATCCGTTATTAGAGGCCAAGGTCATAATCTGGCACTTACCTGAGCTTGCACACCTGAGACGATCACAACATGTTCAGAGATCGCGGGAGACAGACCTAGTCTAGACTGCCTAGTTCTCTTGTGCCACCAGTGATCCCTAAGACTTTAGGCCGAGTGGTTGTGCTGCAAGTGAATTAACAGTGAAATTAATAAACTTACAGACAAACTGCTGACAAGATGTGTGATCGCAAGGCAGTGATCAAGAATGCTGACATGAGCGAGGAGATGCAGCAGGATGCTGTAGACTGTGCGACGCAAGCCCTTGAAAAGTTCAACATTGAAAAGGTAAGCCGGTTACAGCTGTTGGGCCGCGGCGAGCCTGCTCCAAATCATTCCCATGTAGATAACTAGTTTCCTTGTTTGTGGTTAGTGGTAAGAAGTTCTCACGTAATTTTGTAAATGATTCTAAATATAGGTAGGTTAAGTAAATTATACATGCCAGATTTACCTAACAAGTTAATTCAGCCCTTTTTTGATACCTCAGGTGTCATAGATAATTTTATTCCAAATGTTCTTAGCTATGTTTCATGAAAATCTGTTCAGCCGTTTTTGAGATATTGGACTGACCTAGTTGATGTGGGGATCTGACTACCTTCCATATCTCCTATCAATTCGGAATTTGGTACTGTGTTACTTCAATTATATTGAAACTATATGGTAAGGTATGACCATGACCTGATCAGCCGTTTGAACTTTGAAGATCATCACTTTAAAAAGGACAAAATAAATGTAAAATTAAAAATTTAAAGAACCCCGACAAAATAAACTACGCCGACGCGACGACGCTTGGAAAATAAATATATTTGAACTTACATAATATATATGATGATAATAATTAAAATAGGTTTAAAATATTATTAGTTAGTTTTTAGTTTATTTTGTCGGTTTTGTTTTTTTAATAATTCTTATTTTAAATTAGTGAATAATAAATCATTTTGTGTGGAGCAATTAATTTTTCCCCTTCACTTATAATTTTCTTTTGAAATGAAATGAAAATAATTTAATCCAGAACAAGTCCATATAGCAAATACATCAGAATAATTAAATTAAGTTTATTTAGAATAAGATTAATTCTTTTGCAGATCTTACTAATACAATTTTTTAATATTTTCTATATTTTCAAATGATTGAATGATAGAAACTTATTTAGTACTTCCTATTCCCAGAGTAGTCCGACATTGGCTGATGATGACCAAAACAGAATATTAATTGGTGTGTGTTAATTGCAGGACATCGCTGCATTCATCAAGAAAGAGTTTGACAAGAAATACAACCCGACGTGGCATTGCATCGTCGGGCGCAACTTCGGCTCGTACGTGACCCACGAGACGCGCCACTTCATCTACTTCTACCTCGGGCAGGTTGCCATCCTTCTCTTCAAGAGTGGTTAAACCCCTCCCGCACATTTCGCTCTAAATTTTTTGTTGTTAGGATGCAGTGGCAGTATTATGGGGCCGCGCGCCTCGCCTCTGGGGTCACTGGGATAGGGCGGGGCATTTACATTCCTACCATCGGTAGCATTACCTGTAGTTGGGGGCGGAGCGCGCGTGTTGCATGTGTGAGAGCTTGAGCCGCAGGTCAGCTCCTGTCTGTCTGTCTGGTGGCACTGGTGTAATTGTACTGTGTTTAGCTTAACTTAAGAATCAATATTGACTCGTGGTAAACATTCACTTCTAGTGTATATTTATATTAAAGAAAAATTTTAGTTAATTATTCCTAGACTAGTGTGAAAGTCATGTTAGTACCTAACTAAATCTATTGTTTACTTTCTTTGTTGATGCATTCACTGGAGATATTTTCACTACTTCTATTATTAAACTTTCTTACAAACCACAACATGTTTTATTTTAGATAGCTTTAGACGCATTATCTTAACTAGTCGTAACTTCCTCGTTCGTAATTGTTCCTTAGGCAAAATTGTTACTTAAATTTTTCGTTTCGTGTTATATTACTAATATCATATTAGACATTATAGTTCGTTAATAAGGGGAGTAGTATCGGATGAGACGATCGAAAATGAAACTAGGATCGAACAGGTTGGTTGAACGCGGCTCCAGTGACGAATACAAAGGAATTTAGGGAAACTAATGATTAGGCACTATCTAGGTATGCATGTAACACCCTCGACCTCATCACTTACCATCCGGTGAGATAGTGGACAAATGCAGGTGTTTCTCGTTCGTCCGATCGGTCAATCGGCTCAATGGGATTTCTCGTAACTAACCCCTGACCTTTCCCAGAGGAAAAAAGTCACTAGACCGATTGATCGGGTGAACGGGAAACCCCGTCAAATGCGTATGTTTCCTACGGTGGATTTACTGGTGAGCCTCAGGATGGCGGGTGAACCTAGGGAATTTCAATAAAATGGTTACAGATTTTTGTGTACCTCTGTGTAAGCCATCCTGACGGCTTACATAGACCGGCCCTATATTAGTTAGGTTTAACCCATTCGATACCATGGTCATCTAAAGGGGTTAGGTTCGTAAGGACTAGATTGCATAACGACTATAAGCAAAACGTCTTATTTGCATAAGGTCTTGGTAGCTAAATGTCTAATTGTACAAACGTCTTAACCCTTTCACCGCCACAGTCGGCCATAGCCGACAACGCAAAATCGTAACTACGACGCCAGAGACGGCGCTGGCCGACAAACATTTTTTGATGAATACCTATTGAAAAACAGACCATTTTTATGGTGGCGTTATTTCTCCCCCGTGGCGTCAGTGGCACAGCGTATTGCTTCGCCGTCGGGCGGTGAAAAGGTTAATAGTAGAATGCCCGAGTTTAGGCACTGGTCCCACCGCCGGCTAGAAAGCTAGAAAAGTTGGGCGAGTTGCATTACATTGCGGACCTGTAAAGGTCGATTGATCACACTGTGCCTGGTCAGCACGCAATCAACCGTTACTCGCCCAACTTTTCTAGCTTACTAGCCGGCGGTGGGACCAGTGCCTTAAGATTGGACTTAGTTCTATTACGTCTTGTTTGTATAACGCCCTAATATCAAATTGTTGTAATAGCAAAACGACTAGGTAGGCATATCGTCAAACATTAATAACGTCTAAATGGCATAACGACTAGATGGTTGAATGACAAGAAAAACTCATTGTGAAGGAACTTTGATAAAGAAATTTCAAAGTCGAGTTGCTGGCCACTTAAAATAAAAGATAATGTACTTATTGTTCAACAATCTTAACTGTCAATTGAGTTTTATCTTTCAATAATATTATTAAAGTAAATAATGTGTTTATCGAATAATTTTACGTTTTGCTACCAAGACCATATGCTATCCAGACACTTTTCCTTATGCGTCGTTTTACAATCAAGACTTATTAATAACTTGGACGTAAACTCTATTAGTCATTTTGCAACTTCGGGCGTTATGCTATAATTGTCGATCGAACAACTAAGACATTCTACTCACTAGGGCATTCTGCAAAAAAGACATTGTGCTTACCAAGACCTTATGCAACTAAGACGTTTTGCTTATAGAGTCGTTATGCAATCTAGTCCTTACGAACCTAACCCATCTAAAGTTGCTGTGAGTCGTATAGGCATAATAGCTACATTAACAAAATGACGAATGAGTGTTCATTCCGCACGGCTATCACGCGATGGCGTGCGACCTCTCGATTTTTCTCGCACTATCCGTCTCTCTTATTAGAACACTAGAACAAGAGGTATAGTGCGAGAAAAATCGAGAGTATGTCGCGGCCGTCCCAACACGGCTAGCACGCGACGGCGCGCGAGCTCTCTCGATTTTTTTCGCACTATCCGTCTCTCTCTTATTAGAACACTTAGAAGAAGAGGTATAGTGCGATAAAAATCGAGAGTATGTCGCGGCCGTCGTGTGCTAGACGTGCAGGATAGACGTGCTGGTAAGGTATAGCAAAAACGGTACAGAGGTGATATTGTTGTACCTTCTTCACGAATGGCTGTCATTGGCTGGCTTGCGTATATCTATAGTTGGCGTGAGAGTGAATGAGACCACAAAACGTACTCGGTTTCACATTTTCGTAGGTTGTCACTAAAATGAACTCGGGAAATGTCAAATGGATCTCTTTTGTATCTCTTTGTCCGTCCGGCAAAATTAAATACCTATGTAAACATTTGGTAGTAAGTGTTATAACGTCACTCCTTAACTTGCTCGCATTATAGCAGCTGTCATATTTTCTATAAACAAACAGGGAGCGACGACACGGCAGCTCAAAACCCGCGTAAACGCAGCAAAATGTGGGAAGAAGACATGACGCGTACGACACGTCAGTTTACGCTTCGGTGTGGTCACTCCCTTCTTACGTGATCTTTACTAATTATATAGACTGATTAGGACTGTACCACTTTATATAGACTCATTATCATTAAGACTACCTCAAATTATATAGACTCTTGGATCCCACAGTCAAACTGTGCAAACAGTTTTGTGGGACGTTGTATTTAGTTTTAAGTCATTGTACAGTGCTTTACTGAAATAATAAATAAATAAATACAATATTAGGGGACAATCTTACCCAAATCGACCTCGAAACTAAGCAAAGCATGTACTATGGGTACTAGACGACGATAAACATACCACTTATATAGATAAATAAATACTTAAATACATAGAAAACATCCATGACACAGGAACAATTATTCGTGCTCATCACACAAATACATGCCCTAACCGGGATTCGAATCCGGGACCTCTTGCTTCGTAGGCAGGGTCACTACCTCGGAATAAGGATTAAGGATGTCACTACCAACTAAGCTAAAGCGGTCGTCGAATTGAAAAAACATAATATACATAATCAATTTATTAGTAACATAAATTAAAGGTCAGAGGTACATTTACATTGTGTATCATAGAAAATTACACTACAAGGACTGTTTATAAATATAACATGTTATAGGTACCATTAGCTTCGCACGCGTAATTACAATACTTTTCGTGTCAGTGACCGTCTAGGTCTTTCAGGCCATCGTCCCACATCCGGTATGTTGCACCTACATAATATTGTGCAATGTCATATCATAAAATATATACGTATACTCGTGTCATATAATACGGTTGTACTCGTAATGTAAATGGGGTATCCAGATTATGTGATTTTAAACATTTCGCAATTTGCATGGCTGCACTACGCTCAATATTTCATAAAAAATACTAAAGTACTATATGTTTTAGCACGCTACAGGTCGACACACGTATAAAAGAGCTCTGGCGGCCATACATTTAATACGGCGCACAGAGCTCTTCTTACGTGTGTCGACCTGTATGCTAGAACAATACCTAATAAAAAAAGTTATCCCGGAATTACGATGAGTCAGAGGACCTAATCTCGAATTATCAATATGTAACTTGTTTAGGAACGTGGTTTTTTTTATAAACTGAATAAATAAATAACTGACGATCACAGTATAAACTAAAATTGATTATGTGTAATAATAGTTTTAAGTGAAATTGTATATTGTGAGATAAATAAATCATATGATCATATCATATCATGCGCATACCGGGTTTTAGGCACGTATGTTTGGGTAGAAATGTAATTTTTTATTCTATGGTTTTTTCGCTAAGAGTAACGTATCCGTTTATAAGTACTGTAAAACTTGGAACCTATTTATTAAATCAAAAGCCGCTCCAATCTGATTATCTTCTAAGATATTGTAGATGTTTGCGACACAGGCTACGCCCTAGCGTGAAGGTCGCTGCAATATTTCTCTCTTGTATGTTTTTTTTTTATGGTGAATAAATATATATACCTACATTTTTTTTCTTCATTTGTAAATATACTTACCTCATGCCCTAAGTAGGATTGTGATGCATAAATAAGTTCTATAGGTACCTACTTAATATCTCGGTAAAAGTTAAAACCGCTTGGTAACATTAACATGTTAGCGGATAATTCAGTACCTATAATCCAGTAACCTTGTTGCCTGAAAGTACGAGGTACTTTGCGTCAAATCCAGTAGTTCTGATTTTTTGCAGACTTGTTTATAATGTTGGCCTAATGAATAAGTCAAGTTTGTGACCTCGAGTGCCCAACGAGACTATCAAAAATCGAATTAAAATACATAACAACTTATGTATGAAGTATGTTTTTAGGCATCTGCCTATTTGTTAATTATCTCGTTAATTGGTAAACCATATTTTTTCGGAATTCGTTCGTCTTTCTTTCCGTTCAGCTAATCATTTCCATTCTCGCTAGCACGACATAGAGAACGGTTCTCTAACTCTGGGTCAGCGTCCATTCCACCAAATCCGTCCGTCTATATTCGTCCTTTATTAGCGAATAATTATGTTATTGCGGGAGAATCAAATTAGTTACCCATATACGACATTAACGCAGTCAGGGAGGTAAGTAACGTGAACCATCATCATCCTCCCAGCGTTGTTCCCGGTTGTGCCCTAGAGGAGCCCGGGGTCCGCTTTGACATCTAATCCCAAGATTTGACAAAGGCACTAGTTTTACGAAACCGACTACCACTGACCTAATCTAGAGGGAAAACTAGACCTTACTAGGATTAGATCGGGAAGTAACGTGGATTCAAGAAGATGTACTTTGGGTAAGACACCTAGATGGATTAATCTGGAAATGCTAACTGTAGTTTTGTTGTAGTTAGTTTCTAGTTTGGTCGACTAACCACAAGTAAGCTCTATTTAGAAAAACATTTAATTAAACATTTTGCTAGCTGCAATTATTTAAAAATACTTTTAAATAATTGCAGCTAGCAAAACAACTTCAGTCACTAGGTAAAATCAAAAATAATTATCGCCCAACCGCATTGATAAAATGCCGCAAGTTCCCACACTTCGACTACAAACTTACTATTGCGTGCGGAAAATGATCTAACTAACGTATTCCTATACTAAATACTCACACAGTAAAGAGGGCTGCGCCACCATTTGCTGCATTATTAACTTTGTACACCGCGCCTGCGGCAGTTGGTAACCCAACTTATTTTTGCGGGTGGAAAAATGTGGAACTAGCGTCACGTACTAAATTATAAGGAAGTGTAGACAGTAGCGCCATCTATAATTGAATGTACAATTTGGTATTTGCACTTGTTACTGTGCTTAGGGTGCACACGGTTTTTCAGTGGTAGGTATAAGATGGTGGTACTCTGTCAGTTCGGTACCATTTGGCCGTGGCTACACGGCTGAAAACAGGTTCAGTAAACTTCAAGTTATTTTATTGTAATTGCCGAGAAAAATAGGGGTGAGTGCTTTTGATTCTTCTTTATTTCATTCATTTTGTGTTATGTTTGCAAAGGTTTTATTTTATTTAACAATGGTAGGTAATTAAAATAGGAACCAAATATGCCCACGTTATTTTAATTAGTTTGTTTTTATTGAACTTTAATCATCATATCAGCCGAAAGGCGTACGCTACGCACCTATGTCCAATATGAACTTATGTATGAACTTTAATAGGACAATTAAATTTTCTGGTCTAATAGTGCCTCTATTCATGCTTACTAAAAAGTTTGCCGAGTATGGAATAGCTCGGCAAACTTAAGAAATGTTAATTTAATGATAGTTTGTGGTCCTTTTGATTTTATTTGTAAAGTAGTACAGGAAATGCTTCTCTGATAACAAGATATGTGCCGTAACCCTAATGTATTAGGATATGATTGAATATGGAAATAGTTCATGCTAGGAATTAAGCTTTATGCTACTTATCATTAGATGTCGTAGTTACAGTTAGTTCCGCTATCCGTCGGTAGACAGCGCTGAACGACAAAATATCACTTGGTTTCTCAGTTTAGACATGGTGCAGTCAGGATCAATTAATTTAATGTAAAATTACTTTTACTATATATTCAAATACCGTGCTTCCCCCAAACTAAAAACTAGCAAATTATGACTTCTGATAATTTTAAGAACTTTGTTCGCGTAGTTCGGTGATTTTCAGAGCGTGGCAACCGCTGTCCGTATAGTCTCCGTCCTCCTCGCATTATCAAAAATCCTTCAGACTAGATGCGGGATGCGGGGCCTGAATTTGCAGGCGTCCATAGGCTACGGTTACCACTGTACCATTCAGCGAGCCGTTACCCTGCCTACGCTTTTACCAGTTACCATCAGCGTGTTATAAGAAAGAGGATGAAATTTTCAGTTGTTTCATTGAAACAACTAAAAATGGCAAAACTGCAGGACCTTTTACAATAATGCAAGCAAAGGGAAAGTCGACGTCAAAAGTATGCTACACTTTATTCATTATATGATAATAAGGTGATACATTTATACAGATCAGTCGGCGACTGTACTTAGTAGCGATTGAACTCCCAACACCTAACTACTCGGGTTCATTAATAATAGGGAACTTACGGAAATATCTATCTGCCAGTTTTTGTCAATGAGTAAGGGCGAGTTACACCAACTTACGATTAAATACCGATCAAAATTAAATATGGCGCCGGCAGCTGTCATTCAATAGAAACTTGACAAACTTTCCATACATTCAGGTTTTGACAAACACCGCTTAACCTGTCTAGGTATGACAAATACTTGCTGACTAAGAGCGGCCGCACATAGACATAGAGCCAATAGTGTCTGCCACAAGCAGCGGACGAGTTCTCCATACATTTTGTATAGCGTCGGCGCATATCAGGCATTTGAGAGGCCACGTCCGAGCCACAAGCTACGGGAGTGGTCAGCACTTGCCACATGTGGCCGCGTTTTGTCATTCGACTACGCGCACTCACGGCCTCTAACATAACTGTTCTAGCCACTATTGCCTGCCACAAGTGCGGCTGATGTAACTAAGAATATGCCTGAAAGGAACAAGTTATCTAGTGTTCCTTAACAGCATTCTTATTTGCCGTTAGGGATCTCTTTGCTGGTTTGAAGTTAATTGCACATGAACTGGATGCCACCCTGGACCATTGCATCCTCCTTAATATTGCATTCCTTTAATGAAAGCTTCATGATAATTATCGTCGTTACGGCCCAGGCCTTTTGTCGCATTCCCTTTAAACCTTCATATTGATCGTTGACGTAAAACACAAACATAGATAAATCTGTAAATACATATATGGCAACACTGATCGAATCTAACCATCACTTCAGCATCAGTTAATACAAGGTCTTGAATTTCTTTGGCCAGCCAATCAACTAATGGATCTGCAACTCGAACTCACTAAATGAGGGAATTAGTGTCATCCACATCCATCCATTCCACAATATCAACATTGTTGCGCTTCATGTTGCACAATGCTTCTTCACCAGCATCAGCTGCATGTAGCATGTAGTGGCTCGACTGAACCACTACTTAGTGGTCGCGTATTATATAGTAGCCGTAATGTGCGGCTGCTCTAATAACCTTAGTTTCTCTTCTGTTCAGCACCATGAGCGGTGACAAGAAGGATCTGCTGTTGTTCTTCGACCGGCCGACGGAGCCCTGCTTCATGCAGAAGGGCGAGGACAATTCCGTCTTCCAACTGCCCGACCATTATTACGTGAGTATCAATCGCGAGAACACCAGCCCCGCCACTCTGTAACTTGTGTTGCCCTCACCTCACCCGACACCTACAAATTATCTTGACGCTGCGATTCGTAGTAAATAAGCGTAATCAGAGGTCCAGTTTCGTTAGGCGTGACGGTTGAGGTGAGGCGCATTAGCGCGTCACGAACAGCCCAGGGCACACGTACGTACCTTTTACATGCATCGCTTATAAGCTAGACATACCAAGCGTTCACTTTAGGAAAGAGATAAGAGAAAAAACCGGCCAAGTGCGTGTCGGGCCACGCGCAGTGTAGGGTTCCGTAGTTGCCTGTCTGTCTTATTTACACCGACGTGCGGTGCGGTTGCGTCGGCCGAATTTGTCCGAAAATTGGCTTTTTCAATTACACATTAAGTTGGTCGACTATTACTCGGTAAATAATTATGCCTACTTGTTCGCGATAGTTTTCCTTTTAAATTCATTATATGTACTACTACCACGAATTTTTTCACATCCCCAGTAGTAGCCATTTAGCCGGCAGAGGGGAGGGGGGACACATGACTCGAACTAAAATTAGGGCTTTAAAGCCCAATATCTCGCAAACGAATTACTGATTTGAAAATGAGCTATCCAACGATACCCCACACCATGGGTTTGACGAGAAAAAAAAATATATCCCCGCTTTAGGTGTAGGGGAGGTACCCTAAAAAAAACTTTCCAAATTGTATTGTACTGTTTTGTCGGCGTGATTGATTCATATTCAGTTTTCTAGTAGTAATGCTTACTGAGCTAAACCGAAGACGGATAGACAGACAGACGGACGGACATGGCGAAACTATAAGGGTTCCTTGTTGACTACGGAACCCTAAAAAATTGGGCGTAAAAGAGACTTACGTTACTAGTCGTATGTTTCGGCCAAGATTTAAACTGTGTGCGTAGAATACAATTTCCCGAAGCGTTTTTAGTGCGAATTTTCATGTTACACTTCTTCAAGGGCGGGTTGTCTATACATTCAGATTTTAACGAACGCCACTTACGATTACAGACGGTTTGGTGCAACCCACCGTAAGTTATATAAGTTATCTCTAGCATTATTACGAAAGGCTTCTTATTAGTTATCTATCCTCGTTCCAGCCGGAAAAGTATAAGAACGTGACCAACCAGTTGGTGGACAAGTTTGGCGAGGGCTCCGGGCGCTCCATCCCGGTGCGCAACATCGCGCTGCCGGACATGTCGCTGCCGATGCAGCTGCCGTACAACGACCAGTTCTCGCTTTTCGTGCCTGGGCATCGCCAGTTGGCGGGGAAACTTATCGACATCTTCATGAGTAAGTCTATCAGTCTCTTCGCCATACCATAGGCTCTGACCACGCACATTGAAAACGGCTTCCAAAAAGTCCATATATTTTGCGTGTCACATTCACTGCTAGGAGCCCGCCTAGCCTTTCTGCTTTGAGCGTAGCGCATATTAGCGATTCTTGGCAGTGGAAGTTAGGGTTCTTGTTGTATTTATTAGTTTCACTCATGGAAATACTAGTCTTAAACTTCAGTGTTCCCCTGGGATCCAAGTTAGGCCCGGTATACCGAATGCAACCATTATCATTCCACAGACATGCGTGACGTGTCCGACCTGCAGTCCGTGTGCTCCTACTGCCAGCTCCGCATCAACCCCTACATGTTCAACTACTGTCTCTCCGTCGCCATTCTACACAGGTACTTATCAACACTGTACGAACATATGAGCGTAAAGATTAAGTAAAATAAAAGAGTGCATATAAAAAAAAATGCATGAAATCATAATGCAAGGACACGCCGTATGCGGGTTAAGAATCCAACCAATAATTAGGCTTCATAGCCCCTTGGCTTTGGCAATGTCCGCAGAAGAGACGCGGACAAAAATCTCAGTACTTATGCAATTAGCGTGCCCATAAAAAAAAAATATACTACCATTTTATAGGAATATTACAAAACTATGCCATAGCAATGTATCCAAAAAGCTAAGAATATTGTAAGATTATTTGAAGACATTAACACGTCTCAATTCAGCAATTTCCCTATAAAAAAGTTTTGTTACTTTAGAACTTAGGAAGCAGTATGCACTTTTCTAAAACACTAAGATACAAGATACCAAAGCATGAATTTATTCTATACAATATCTACTCTCTCCACTATTCTATGAATAATACCTACTTGCTGCGTTACTTTCCAGGCCAGACACCAAAGGTCTGAACATCCCCACGTTTGCGGAGACTTTCCCTGACAAGTTCGTGGACCCCAAGGTGTTCCGCAAAGCCCGTGAGACCACTAGCGTTGTTCCAGAAGGCTCCAGGGTATGTAATCTAAAGCTGGGTATTCCGCGACGCACCGCTTGTCTCAGCTACAATAGGATGTAGCCGAATGTATGGGCGAAATATTATGAACACATACACAATTGTGCCACATACTTTCCGCTTGGTCATGGTGGGATTGTCTATCGGACGCATGCCTTTTTTTAAATTGGGAATCCAGTTAGGTATATTTCTCCGTCTATCAAATCTAATTTACGACATTGACCTGCGACGAATATTTATTTACGGTTTTAGCTGATTTATATACAACTAATCTTTCTCGGCCGTTGTTCTGATTAGCCAATCTTTCCCCTCCAGATGCCCATAATGATCCCGCAAGCCTACACCGCCTCTGACTCAGAGCCAGAGCAGCGCGTGGCCTACTTCCGCGAGGACATCGGCCTCAACCTGCACCACTGGCACTGGCACCTTGTCTATCCGTTCGAGGCCGCCGACAGAAACATCGTCAATAAGGACAGGAGAGGCGAGCTGTTCTATTACATGCATCAGCAGATCATTGCTAGGTATGACGTCGATATTCCCCTAGCTTTATCTGTTTTTCAGTAGGGGTTAGCCACCACATACTCTTATCTTCAGTCAACATCACCTTTCCTACCTAATTCTACGTCATTGGCGCAGGCTCGTAGGCACTAGTTTTTGCTGAACCCACTGCAATCACAGAGAAAGGAAACAAGGATCAGAAATGAAATATTCCGCAAGGAGACACATAAGAGGCCTAGAGAGGGCTTAGAGGCATAGAGAAAATTCTGCAAGAAGGCTCTTGCAAAATATTCTATTGATTTATATCTATATTCTAAGGATCTGACTCAGCTGAAAGGCTGGTCTAATGGAAAAGCATGCGCCAATTCGAAGGTTCAGCATTTGAGGTTTTGGTTATTTTCTAGATATAACATGGAGCGCATGTGCAACAACCTGAGCCGCGTGGAGCGGTACAGGGACTTCCGCGCCCCCATCGTCGAGGGCTACTTCCCCAAGCTGGACTCCCAGGTCGCCTCCCGCGCATGGCCACCCAGGTAACATTCATCCATGTTTTCTATGAATAGTAGTTCCGATTCGGAACTTCCGAATACCTTCATCATTGAACGTCATCAAGGCCATTGTTTCACGTTTTCCTTCCTAAAGTGATCGTAATTATTCTTTTTCTTAAATCGTAAAGGGAAGTAAAAAATTGCCGATGTTTTTGTTGCTAAACTTGTACGACAAATGGGATTCCCATTTTGAATATGGATTACAAGATTCGCAAGCCTTTGACAAGAAGGGCGAAATGTCTGTAAACAAAGGACAAACCAATTACACCAAAATTGCGTCAGAAGCAGGTCAGAAGCGCTACATATCAAATGGTGACAATTCTAAGTTAGAATTTTTGGTACTGCATCATAGCTTTCAAGATCAAGAAGTAGTTAGCCTAGCACAACCGACGCCGAGAAGCGACGCTATTAAAATGTACAGTGCCGTGTGACTCGCAGCGTGGCAGCCAGTGCTAGCCCTCTTGAAGGATTTTTTTGTTTTTGAGTAGTGTCAGTGTATGGCCTATTACTAAGTTAAGAATATTGCACACAATTGTTCCAGGTTCGCAGGCAGCACAATCGCCGATCTGGACCGCCCGGTGGACCAGATCCGGGCGGACGTGTCTCAGCTGGAGACCTGGCGCGACCGCTTCTTACAGGCCATTGAGGACGGCGCCATTGATCTGGTTCTCATTCTGACATCCTATTCGGCCTAATTCTAAAACACCTCTGATCTTCTGATTGCCTAACAATACCATTAATGATTATGTCAGTGTTTAAAGCTACTATCGGTCCTGTACTAGCCTAAGTATCATGAATTAGTTTATTTTCGCTTTAAAAACCCTCTGGTTGATTGATGTATTCTACACGCCCGTAACTTTTTAAATATGGATTGGTCCACCAAAACCTTTCAAAAGACCAAATAACTATGAAACTAGAACTTCTCCCATGATTTGGCAAAATTAGGTGCATACGAGTAATCATAAATTTTACTTCATCTCTCATGGCCTTAATGAAAATTGTTTTAGCCAAGCGGTCGCAAGCTCCCTCTCGACGAGCAGACGGGCATCGATACCCTGGGCAACCTGATGGAGGCGTCAGCACTGAGCCGCAACGCTGCCAAGTACGGCGACCTGCACAACCTGGGACACGTCTTCATCTCGTACGCTCACGATCCTGACCACAGACACCTGGTGAGTACCAGTTCTCGGTAAATGCCTGTAATGGCTGACAAAGTGGGAAAACAACTGGATCCTTAGGGATTTTAATATTTCAAAACAGCATTTGCTACAAAACTAGCTGAATAAAATCCGGAATGCATGCTTTTTAATAAGGGTTCAGGAATTTCCGCCTCCTGCGGCATACTTTAGCGAAAGGTTAGTTTATCTCAGCTCCCGTACGCTAAAGATGGTTCTAGTCAAATGTTAGTTTTTGCGAGTCAAAGGTATTTATGTTGCTGCAGAAATCCTTTGCTTTTGTGAAGGGTTGTCGAGCCTAGCACCGAAACCGCGCCATATAGAGTAACTTAGTCCCAAATGTCAGAGCCACAAGGATCGGGTATGATATATCTCATCATACTAATCGTCATCATTATTTGAGCCGGAAGACTTTCAAAAGGCTAAGGCTTTCCCCAAGAATTTCAATGACCGGCCTTGCGCAGCTCTATCCACACTCCGTCTTCCGTTTCGCTGAAATCTTATTGTGATACATAAACTGCTTTAGCAACTGATCAATGCGTCTTTCAGGAACAATTCGGCGTGATGGGAGACTCCGCCACAGCCATGCGAGACCCGATCTTCTACCGCTGGCACGCCTACGTCGACGACATCTTTAACCTGCACAAGGCCAAGCTAACGCCATACAGCGCTGGCCAGGTAACCTTACCTCAATAACCAAGTTCCCCCTACCTGCGCTGCTGAATCCGACTTAGGTCCCCAGGGGTACCAACATCACCCAATTACAAATATCAACACTAGCGACTTGCAGTCTTTTTTATACAGCGATGGTGGCCAACAAATATGCGGCCTGCCTGATGGATAGAGGATTCACATAAACATTGTCATCCCTTAATTTAATTGATTTGTTGATTCACATTCATCAGCTTGGACCTTTTGACTCGTTTCAAAGACGTACTCAAATAGTCGACGATCCCAAACTCACACGCGACAACTTTTAAGCCTAATGTTGTATAAATAATTGTTCCAGCTGGACTTCCCGTCGATTCGCGTGTCGTCCATCAGCGTGGAAGGGCGCGCGGGCGCCAACACGTTCGCGACGCGCTGGGAGCAGAGCACCGTGGAGCTCTCGCGCGGGCTCGACTTCCAGCCGCGCGGCAGCATGCCGGCGCGCTTCACGCATCTGCAGCACGACGACTTTGTCTACAAGTGAGTCGACAGGGGTCTAGGGGCTCGAGTCCCCCCCAAAAACAGCCAAGTCCTTACTAAAACCGAGCCTCAGTTAGGCCACCCTCTTCTAATCGTAGTCAAACCCCCCCTCAATCCAAAATCCTGGATTAGTCCTTCCCGAATAGAAATAGAAAGAGTTGTTGTGTGAGTATGTTGCGGCCAAAGAAACCTTCATGCTAAGACTGTTGGTTAATATAGTTTTATCCATCCCCTTCTAATGAAAGGTGACCTGTTTTGCTGCAGTAGGACATGCAAGTATAGGCTAATCATGATGATAAATACTAGGCTGTGCATGGTGTTATCGTCTAGTTAAGGATTAGGGTGTTAACGTATATATTTCTTTGACAAAAATTAAAATAAACAAAACCTTTCTGCTCTCCAGCATTGAGGTGAACAACACAAGCGGACAGTCGATGATGGGAACCGTCCGCATCTTCGTCGCGCCGGTAGCCGACGAGCGCGGGCAGCCGCTGCCCTTCGAGGACCAGAGGCGCATGATGGTGGAACTAGACAAATTCTCCACGGGCCGTGAGTGTCCATTTATTTCTGATATTGCCAATATAAAAGATACAGTATGCTAAGTTACTGTTACTGTTAACTACCTCGTTAAATATACTTAGTCTTAGAATCTTTAGTCTAATATCACCATCCTTTTGTGATTCATAAGATACATTTCTAATAATGCGGAAGTTACTTTTGATGTGTTATTAACACTTCAATATGCAGTAAGTATATGCTTGTATCATCTAATCGTTTGTTCCTCCTTAAAATCCTTAGGGGTTCTGCCCTATATAAAACAGGCAATGCTAATAACGAACCTGTTCCCCAGTGCGTCCTGGCAGCAACGTCGTGAAGCGCAACAGCAAGGACTCCTCCGTCACCATCCCGTACGAGCGCACTTTCCGCAGCCAGGAGGCGCGCCCCGGACAGCCCGGCTCTGACCAGGCAGCCGAGTTCGACTTCTGCGGATGCGGCTGGCCGCACCACTTGCTGCTGCCTAAAGGAACTGCCCAGGGCTATCCTGTCGTGCTGTTTGTGGCTGTTACCAACTGGAATGAGGACCGGGTAAGACTACTTTGAAATATCTTAACGAGAACTAAACACACCAGTTAGGACTTCGACGTCTGATCAAGCGGCTGACGTTCACCACATGCTACTGCCCCAGGGCTATCCTATTGTCCTGTTCGTGATTTAAAAGAGGATCGGGTATGACTACTTTGAAAGCCCAAAGAGAATCAATCAAGCACACCATTTAGGAGCTCGTTACTATCATAGCTTACTAGCATGCTGCTCCTCAAGGGGACCGCCCAAGGCTATCCTGTTGTGCTGTTCATGACTGTTACCAACTGGATTGAGGACCGGGTATGACCACTTTGAAGAATCCTAAAGAGAACCAATCAGCACCAGCTAGGACTTCGTCACTATTCCTACGAGCGCATCTTGTATTAGGAGCTGACCATGCGGCAGAGTTTGACTTCTGTGACTGCAGGTGGCCACATGGTACTGTCATTAAAAACAGAAAAACAGCGTGGGGTAGAATATAGCTCATTCCTTCTCATCCACGAGAATATTCATTATTCCAAGATGTACGACCAATTTAGGCTGCTAATATTCGCATTGTGTAAGGCCTGAGTGGACGCCCCACTCGGAGCGGGGCGTTGAGCGTCCATATAAATTGCATTTGTTTTATATGGACGCTGGCGCCCCGCTCTGAGCGGGTTCTAACACGGGGTAACATTCTATTAAACCATTATTCCCCAGGTGGAGCAAGACTTGGTAGGGTCCTGCAACGACGCCGCGTCGTACTGTGGCATTCGCGACCGCAAGTACCCCGACAAGCGTGCCATGGGCTTCCCCTTCGACCGCCCGAACCCTGCGCGTGCGCTGTCCGACTTCCTGCAGCCCAACATGGCGGTGCGCGAGTGCAGGATCAGGTTCACCGACGCCACGAGGGTCAGGGGACAGAATTAGACCTTTACCTTCAACTATTACTGCACAGTGCAGCCTTCCAATGTTGCCTGTTTATGCACACTTCCTGTTGCCGTTAGAGTCGCCGATCCACGTAAATCAGGGGAAGGAATTAGACCAGCCATACCTTCTAGGGTATTTTCGTTGCCCTTTTTATACGCTGTCTGTCATGTCATGGGCGTAGCTAGTTTCTTTTTATGGGGCAGTAAACTAGGACATTCGGATGCGGTTAAGACTCCTTGTTCGATTATAAATTCGTTCAAGGACGCGGATATTTACACATAAGAAGCTCTTCGGTTTGGCAGTACTCCGACCCGGCGCTTGTCCAAGCATCTAGTTAGGTCAAAAGTAGCGTATCCCTTTGCTGTACCATGGAATTTAAAGTCACGAATACTGTCTCAAAGGGATTTCGTTAATATCGAAGGTTACCCTCGACAGCAACATTGCTTGGTTGTGCGGTGCGGTAGATCACGACTTTCGCTTTACGAACATTGGACATCGATACATGAAATATTTTATATTTTTAAAAAGTTCGTTTACGTAAGTAATATAAGCGTATTTGTTTTGACTTACTATCTAATTTGATTGGTGCTTAGTTTATATCATCCTACGGCTGCAGCACCTACAGTTTATATCCCCATTCTTTTAATTTTCTTTTAATCAAGCGGTTCTAGCATTTGTCTTGACCTGTTTTTTTATTTCTGTAAACTTGTGGTACTTAATAAGTTCCTATTTTGCTACCCTACAGTCGGAACATTATTTGGTCTTACAGTATACACCACAAGCTTACACCTTGTTCTAATGTGCATGTTAGTTAAGTTAGTTTTAGCAAACGGGTTTAGTTATAATTATGCATGATGTATATACTGTATATATTAGTTACAACGACAAGACTGAGTAAATATAGCCTCTTACCAAAAATAAATGTTTTCTTGAAAAATCCGCAGAATTATCCATTCACAACATTGTCAGTAGGTACTAAACATGATTTGATCGCTTTAGTGTCAATTCAACTGAAGAAGGTATCGAGTTTATTTCAAGTTGTCTACGCCACTTTGACTTTTATTTAACCTCTGAATAAGTCCTTAGAATTCGGGTTTACTAATATTTGCTATATTTTTTTCGTATTAATATCTCAATGCTCATTCATAGCTTGTGTTATTACATGGGTATTAGACGACGATATATTTTATAGGTATAAATTGTTCAATGAAAAGTAAATAATACAATACAAAAATACAATACAAATACTTAGTATCTGCCTTTACCTGGATTCGAACCCAGGACCAATATCTTTACCGATTATTATAAAACAAACCTAGTTAGCTTAATCTAATGGGCTTTATACGATGTTTTTTTTTGAAGTCCTAAAATTAACGGTTACATCGCTTAGGAAATGTGTAGTTAGAAATATACTCACCAAACCTCATCTTAACGTGTCTACGCCGCTCGTGACATTGTGTCGTTCAAACCAAGTTCAAACTGTGTAAAAATATGACCTCTTTGAATATGACTATCGTCCCGTTTGTTGTTGCGACAGTTTCTCCTAAAATATATACATCAAATATTCTAGCTCAATTGAAATGGTACAAAAAAAATTTCTAAGAATAATGCATAAGAGACTAACAGGCAAAGAAATGACACACAAGAACTTATTGAAGCACTATAAAATCTCATCATTGTCCACGCGACGTAAAATATCTGATGCAATGGTGCTTTTACAATATATGCAGAGGTCAGTATAATAGCAGCGAGCTGCTGCAACTCATACGGTTCCTCGTGCCGCGCCACGGGTCGCGCTCCGCTGCCTTGTTCGCCGCGCCCACTGCCCAAGTGCGACACCAACGCACAGTGGGCTGAATGGCTCGAAAAGAGGACAATCGCACTTTTTTCAGAAAATCATTTATTGAAAAATGCTATCCGATAGAAAATTATACAAAAAACAATAAATGTGGTATACATTTTATCGAAATAAGGCATATTGACAGCAGAAAAAAATAAAGTCTGTTTTTTTGTATGGGACCCAAAATAGGTATCTTGTTTCTCACAAACTATTAGAGGTCCCACCTTCTACCTTTCAAGACTTTGTTTTTCTACTTTTATAGAGTAGGAAACGATAAGCAGATTTTTTATACAGGTGCTGGTTTTTTTTTAGTCCAGTAAAAAGTCCACACATTTTCGACTTTTTCGTTTATGTCTTTTTTGGGATTTTACATTGGCTTGGTTGAAAACCGGCTTCACTTGGTTGTTCGTCATGCTCCGTCTATCTGTTTTTCTTGGTCTGAGCTCTTTATATGGCAAAATTACAGTTAAATTGTCCTAACGCACGTTTGAAACGTTACGTGAACACGCCTCAATTTTTTCCTACATACCGGTTTTAGCAAACACCGCTTACACCGGTACGTAGGAAAAAATTGTCAATTTTCTTCTGTGGAGTGACAGCTGTCGGCGCCATATTTAACGATGATCGGTCAGTAATCGTAAGTTAGTGCAACCCGCTCTAAATCTTGTGAATGAATTGGTATGTAAATGCACAATTAGAACGATTTCGCCTCGCATAACTTATCGATTGCGATTCCAAGGCAGGATATAATAGCTATAAAAAGAAGGATGTACGTATTTTGCACGCTTGGCTTGTTCTACTATTTAGAGCATCGTGAATTTACGTTCAAATGTACCTACTCGTACTAATGCTAGTATTTTCTCGTTGCTGTCCTCAACATATTAAGTAATCGTTGTACGGCGACTGGAGAAAATGCCAGCATCCGGATGTCCAGGTGTCCGGCTGTTCTTCTCTACATGTCTCATTTATCAACCGTTACTTGTGAAATTCCGTCGGCAACGTAAAGGGTCTGCTAGGCTTCCTGACCTTGTATCATGGTCGGCCTTATCACGCGATAAGTGATAAGATAGGAGCGTCGTCTCATTCTGTCGAACGGTGTCAGCCAGTGACGGACGCTCTATCCTGTCACTTATCGTGTGACAAGGCCGTCCATGCTACGGGGTGTGGAATTGGGTTGGCACGAATAACAGTAGTGCCAATAACCCATTACGCGCTATTATGACGTCGAGTTGCAGAAACCCAGCCCGCGTACACCTATAACCTATATACAGGGCGTCCCAAACTTATGGGACATGAAGGGGAAGTACCTTAAATATCGTAGATAGTGAATTTTGCTCAAAGAAGACTTTATGTTATTTTTAAAAGTTAGTAATTCTGCATTCATAGATTTTCTAAAAATTACTTGCTTCGTCTGGGAATCGAACCGACTAAAATGTGAAAAAAAAATCACCCTTTTTTATGATGCCAATCGAAAGAACAGCTAAAAAATAATAACTCAGCTTAAGTAACATAGTATTTTAAAATAAAGGAACACCATAAAATGATTGAGTCAAATTTCAAGAAAGTTATTTATTGCCGAAGACGACGTTCGAAAAGTAGCAATATTATCATTCCAAAGATAGCATTGATTATTCGTAAATAAGTACCCACTTCATAAAATAGGTACTGGCATAAGTTTTCCTTATTATAAGTGCACGTGTGGTTAAAATGATAATTTGATAAAACTTAGTATTTCAATACGTCCTCTGTAAGCTAGACAGAAGGCAAATTTAAAACAAAAATAAATAATTGTTAAAAAAAAAAAAAATATTTAGAAAATCTATGAATGTAGAATTACTAACTTTTAAAAATAACATAAAGTCTTCTTTGAGCAAAATTCACTATCTACGATATTTAAGGTACTTCCCCTTCATGTCCCATAAGTTTGGGACGCCCTGTATACTACTCAAAAGAAAATAGGGGCCACAAATATGGTGAGCAAAATTAAAATTATTCAAGTTTTCACTTCTACCGGCACTCCCGGAGTGCAACCCGGTCTTTTTTTTACAGAGCCACTAGTTTAGAAGACTTTAATGTACAGACGGACAACTATGCTTCTGTTACTAATACGCACAGCAAGGAGTGGCGAATACACGGATACGGAAATGCTTTCCCAATAGCCACCAACACGTTGCGGGCTCGTCCAGTATTGCGCTGCATGTCTGTCTGTCTGTCTGTACCGCGACTCCGAAACCGAGCCACGATGAACACTGTTATAATTGTAAGTAAGCCCACACCTTGTCACGCTTAGAATATACAATCACTACTATTACTACTACTAAGCAATAGTTAATTAAAAACGTTAATTTAAAGACTTATCAAAAATACTTAACAACCTAAAAATACTGATTTGCACAGCTAAAATACTAATCGTTCATACAAATTCGGTTTTGTGCAATTAAAGGTAACTTAATATAATATATTATTATGTCACATTCACATGTAATAAACATATTCAATAATTATTTTCTATTCTATTTAATTGTAATAATATGTACTTGAAGTAATCAGAGACAAAGACCGCGTTCAGAAATGTTAGCTCGGCACACAATTGTTACGGAATGTATTTTTAAATGCACACTTTTTGCATTTATATTTGAATTAACAATGATTTTTTGTGGCTGTATGAGCCGGCAGTATAAGGCTGGTTCTCCCACGTTTTTTTTTAAATCTGCCAGATTAAAAATAAAGATATGCAAGCAGCGGGCGTGGCATGGTTGCCATTTTATCACTCATCGCTGTGGATAAGACATTCGTCACGTTTGACAGGTTGACAAGTATGCAGAGTGCGAGAGTGACGGATGTCTTTTCCACAGCGATAAGTGATAAAATGGCAACCATGTGACGCCCACAAATTGACTTCTCAGTAGGTATATTTTGCCGCACCATTAGTAGTATAGTCAGAGGCCCTTTATCATAAACGTTTAACAAACTTACTTTAGCTAAAATGGCGTTAACATTCGTTTGTGTTTATTAATTACTTACATATACATTTGCGTTTGTGAGATAAAGATTTTTTAAGATTCACAAGGCGTCGTTAGTTTTATCTTGTTCAAATTACAAAACATTTCCCGGGATTATAAGTGTATTTAATTGAACGAGCGAGCGATGCGAACGAAGTTCTGTGCTTCAGCTTGGGGCAAAATTAGTTCGTATCCTTCTCCTCTTTAGGTCACATTTCTCAACCGATTCTCGTGAAATTTTGCGAGCATGTTCGTTAATTATAGATATTTTAATGTCGATGGACTTATTGGATATAATAAAAAAAACAACAAAAGACACTCGCGAGTTCTACAGCTCACAGAGCCACCAAGTTATTGAACGAGCGAGCAAAGCGAACGAAGTTCGCCGTTTCAGCTTGAGAAAATATTCTTTCGTATGTCCGGTGTCTGTCCAGCTGTTCTCCTTCACAGGTCGTATTTCTCAACCGGTTATCCTGAAATTTTGCAGGTCAATAATTATATAGATTAATTTATCGATTTGGTTTTTCGAAAAAAAAACGTTTAAAAAAAAGAGGTTCCCGAGTTTTTCAACTCACAGACCCATTAGTTTGTTAACTAAACTCGTTTGAACAGGGAGACGTAATCAGGCAACACAACAGCCGTGGTCGGTGCATGTTGAATATGACCCAATGTCACCACGGTTAGCGAATAGCTTTGACCTAATTCTGCGGCGCTACCACGAAAATCGAAACTCGAAGTTCGTATACATGCATCCCTGTCACTCGAGTAATGTAAGTGCGATAGAGATGGAAATATCCGAACTCTTTCGAAGTTCGTGGTTATAACTCTGGCACTGTTTTCACGTTGCGTTGATGCCCTTCCAGGGCGGCTATTTGACTTGACGTAGGTATCCTAATAATATTGAAATATTCATATTTTATGATCTTTTGAAAATGATTACTACCTACTAGATAGATTGCTAGCCCAGTCTAATCCCAACAAGGCCTCCCTCTATGTTGGGATGTCAGATGACAGTAGTTTTCGTAAAACTACTGCCTAAGAGTCCTGTGAGGTGCCAGAGTTGACCCCGGGCTTCTTTGGGTACAACCGGGAAAACGCTAGCGGGATGATGATACGTAGATTGCTAGCCCGTCGTCCACAACACACTTCAACCCTATTCTTAGGAATAGTCTTATTAAGACACTCATGACGGGCATAAAAGGATGTTGCTATTTACGGATTTGGATGAATTTAGATTCATGAGCTGGATTAATACGATATAATTTAATTACTAGCTTCTGCCTGCGACTTCGTCCGCGTAGAAAAAAAAAACTCACTTATTCAATAATTGTATCAAAGAGAATATAACACTACGTGAATTGTATGGAATCTAAAATGGTCTAGTCTATTCTATTGGGTGAAAGTGATGGACAAAATGCAAAACACTGAGGGAGTACTACTGGGAGTATACGTGACCCTATGAAACCAGGACTATAATCTTAACAGCGCGAAGTAGGACTGTGAAAAGCGCCACCTATTGCAACAATAGGTATGTAACTAAATAATTGTCTTCGAAAAACTACATCTAACATAAGAATTGTATCTCAAAGTCACTGGTAGCACGCACGGCTTAAACGTAAATAATAATTTTATTAATTAATTTAATGCGTGACGGACATGGTTAAAAATATAATAAAACTACAAAACACAAAAACCTGACTGCATATTTTCATTTTTAAAGGTTTCACTGTTTGGATTGCTGATTGTATTATAGTTACTCTTACTTCAATAGACCCCGTAATGCAGTGAAAGTGGTAAAACAATTGAAATAATTGAAGGCAATACGTATAAATAACGAATTAGGAAGTACATCTAGCGCTATCTAGTGACTAATAGGTATATTACACTTGGCACCGCTCAATTCACGCTGTTTGTTGGTCTCCATACATAGTTTCATCCCCTTTTTCGTCCCAAAGGGATGAAATTTAACATAAATTATAGCCTATGTCCTATTCTGATATAAAAGCTTTTCCAAAAAATTCGTCCAGTCGTTTTGAGATTAATTGGAACGTACATCCACCCATCCATATATCCAAACTTTCGCATTTATAATATTAGTAGAACGTGGATTTATTGAACTAAAAATACTCAAAATAACTTGTAGGTACAGATTTTAATTCGCCAAATTGTATTCACAGTTTGTTGGCTAGTGATATAAAAGTTGGTATAGGAGTCCATGCAAACCATGTCGCGGGCAAAAGATAGTAAGTACATCGATAGCACTCTCTCTCTACCACATGCAGACTTGCATGTGGTAGAGAGAGAGTGCCTTATCAGAAAGCAACAAATACCAAACTGATTCCAATTCAACACCTTTATTGGAATAGACGCTCAGTAAGCTGTAATGTCTGTAATATAAAATGTCGGTGATTCGACGGGACGGGCGGCAGTAGCATTTAGCTGAATGCGTACGCTTCATTGGTAGGTTTTAACTGATTGAGTTGACATTCGACTTTTTCCTCAGTTTGTAGAGTTTTTCCCGTTCCGCTTTACATTAGGCAAGGGACTTAAGCACTCACTTTTAATGAGCATTCTAGCGGATGGTACGTTATATGTAGGTAAAAGGTCACAAAATAAACGGGATTGTTTTAGCCAGAATTCTAGAAAGCGTTCTAGCGAGCAGAATGTAACTAACGATAGTAAGTAAATTTGCTTCGAGCTTATTGCCGAGCCGAGCAATTTTGGTACGCGACAGTCAAGTCAAGTGTGACATGTTGGTGGAAAATATTTTTTTGATGAGCGTTCGCTAGAATGATCTGAAAAATGTTCGTAGGCTCTGTGCGTTGTCTATCAGCAGTACCGTATCAGCACTTTGAGATAAGCCGCCCGCGCCGCTGCACCCTCGTTTTGCAAAACGCGTAGAATAAAACAAAGCCAATGTCCATCTAGAAAGTACATTCTATACACAGGCTCATCTATAATGGGCAGTGAAAAATTCATTTCATGTGCTCTGCTTACCCCTTTTGGGACAAGCAAACGTACGCATAAAAGCTACAGGTCTCAAACTCACACACACATAGGGCACAGGATCCATGGCGAGACCCCTTTTGACTACTTAATGCCAGTTTAAGCATCTGAATCGTTGTAGCTTTAATATAAAAGTCTTTAAAAACCCTTTTTCAGTGCGTCCTGCTAGCCGCCTCAGCGCACGCATTCACCTTACCCAACCCCGTCCAAGCCAAGCAGGCTGTCCAACTGGAAAAGTCAGTCCAATCAGACCACAACATCAACAAGCGCTTTATCATGTCCGCGTTGCTCATGGACCGGCTGATGGACGACGACGACTACGACGACATCCCGCTGCGCCGGCGCAGGCCGTCGCGCAGGACCGTGCAGCTCGCGCAGATGATCAGGCAGCTGGCGGGGCCGCAGGGTCTCACTCCAGTACAGGTATGGGACCACCGCCATTGTCATTATCATGTTTTCAATCAACATCTTCATTGTCTTTGACTGTATGTATGCTTAGTTGTGTATTCTCATACTATTTACTACGTTGTTCTTACCTTTCCTTTGTGGTTTTATTAATATTATGTTTTATGAACCTCCAGGTCTGTTTGTATAACCTCTCAGTTATTGTACATTGTGTACAACATATGCAACAAGTTTATTATGACTGTTTATGTTTCTAAATAAATTAAAAAAAAAACATCGTCGCCATCGTCATGGTTGTCTGCATTATCCTCATAATCGTCATCATCACCATCATTTTTGTAATCTTCTGCAACGTCGTCGTTACCATTATCGTCACCATTACAATCTTCTTCAACATCGTCGTCTCCGGATCAGATGTCGTCATGACGATGACATATCAAAGCGTTCGCGATCGTCGTCATTGTCATCGTCTATGTGTTTATTATCATCATCACCATAATGACTGCAAGCAGGCCCAATCAGACCACTCTATCAACAAGCACTTCATCATGTCCGCGTTGCTCATGGCCGGCTGATCATCATCATCGTCACCACCATAGTGTGGAGGATCCCGGTCCTGGAGGTAACAGGATGTTTTTCTTTCCATAAGAAAACCTTCGTCTTCGTTTTCTTGCTTCTTCCAGTAACTCTTTCACCATTTCAGAACACATTCAATGTGTCTGAATTCGATGTTCCATAATTAACAACCAGCACTATACAACACTATCAGAAAGTTCCAAGTAAAAGTTTTAATCACCATCATCGTCGTCATTATCGTCATCATCAACTCAGAGATCTAATAAGGTATACCATATTTTTACCGGAACTAAAATTATATCAATGTTTATAAATGAATTTGGACGAAGACGACAACAACTCAAATTATAACGCAAAGAACAGTATTTAAGTACGAATGACTTATAATTTTTATTTCACAGTTGCAAAACATGCAGCAGAACCTGCAGAATTTGCAGCTAATGCAGAACATGCAGCAGTTAATGCAGACACAGAATATACAGGGCCTGCAGTCGACAGGGCAGCAGGGTTAAGTTAGCTTTATGGGCTTAGATCGACTTGACACAAAATTTGATATTAGATGGCATGTGATTCGTTTAAAACGATAATTTTTGCTTTTGTAAAATAAACATCAAATATAAAACCAGATTAACTGTTATAATCTGCTAGTCGAATGCGCAACACGTTGTATGTACGTCAGTTAGATCTAAATGTAGATTTTGTATAGGAAAATATTTGTCTCAACGTTTGTTTGAAAAGTTGCGTATTTTACTTCTCATAAAGTTTTATACAGTTTTTTAGACGAACTATACCCTAGTTTGTCAATGTTACTTGGTCACCAAAGTCGATCCTAAACAAATATTTTCGTGTGTACTGTACTAGTGTGAACTGGCAACTTCAAAAGTATCTCTTATTAGGATTTTATCAAAATTCACAATGGAGGGTTTTTTTTGAGAGTTCGATCTAGCCAAGCAACTTGTAAACGTGTAGATTTTTTTGGTGTTGGCACTGGTTGCCACCGGATTGAGCGTTTGTAAAGTTAAAGTTTAAGTGTTGTTTTAAAGTATAAATTTTATATTTTTACTCTATTGTATTTGTAAATATTTCACCCACGATAACGTGCCTCGCTACCTCTCATTCTGTATTTGTTTTGTTTCTTTGTGGATTCAATTATCTATAATTAGCTCTCCCATTATTATATTTATTACTGGTTTAATGATAATAAACTGATCAAATCATATCTTAACTATTGTTTTATTTTTCGATGATTATCTAAATATGCGTCGTTGCCGGGAATATTGGAAATATTCCGCAACAGTCATCATCATCAAGGATGTGCAAATATTGTAAGCAGCTTAGACTAGGTTTATTGACAACTGTTAATATTATAGTTCCCGAGCTTATGAAACAGTTCGGAGCATGCGTGTACGACGCACATTATTTTCTTCACAATATTTGTTTGGCATTCAAATCAATAAAATATAATATTCATATGCATTATACATTTCAAATTAAAGGAACATCAAATATTGCTCGAATCGGATACAGGTCGTTGGCAAACTAGTAGAAAGTAACTCTTGGCCCCTGTCTGTCTGTCTGTCAGTCAGTTACCTTTTCACGCTTAATCCCCTGAATCAACTATGATGAACTTTGGTACCTACTTACTACTTATGGAACAGTTTGAGTCCAGGTCGATCACGTAATGCATTGTACGTACGTTAGGTAGATGTAAATATCAATTTCTCTATGGAAAATTGACAGTTGCATTGTCCTAACTCTCGTTCAAAACGATACATGACTAGCCCTCCGGTTAAAGACCAGCTAAATGGTTTTGATAAGAACAATTGGAGTAAGTGTGGACGAGCATGTTTCATGTGTGAATCATCTACTTAGATGGTTTTCATTTACCATCTAAGTAGATAGTTATGTCAACTTGCAAACAGTTGCAGGATGGCAATTGCATCGTTATAAATTGTTAGTTTTGTTTTTTCCATTTATGGAAGGATCGGGTACATCAGATCAGATATTTAGTCTGTAGTATTTAAAGTACCTACATAATAAATCTGACTCTTCGAGGATGCCGTTTCTTTACAGGGATACCTAGGTCATTCTCATTTTTGTGGACATTGTCACAGCTTATTTTTCTAAATAACGAGTCAATTCCAAAGTACAGAATATACTTTACTAGTAGTGACATCCACAGCTGTCACAGTGTATAAAAACATGAGAAAAAGCGGTTACCCACGGCACCTCTTTTCAGCCCTATTAACGCGATATAAATATAAACGCAACAGTTATTCATAAATCGCATAACCCGTAGTTTTGACAGGTGAAGTGAAACCATTGCCATAGCAAGTGTCGCGCGTTTACATGTATGGTGGCAACAAGTCGCGCTGTGCTACCGCCACGAGAACCTAACTAATGGGTGCACACGTGTTTAGAGATTTGTCAGTTACGAGTGAAGTTCTATAAACGTAAAACCTCATTTCGGTTTGGGATTCACACAAAAAGACAGCTACATACTTAAATATAATATTTACAAGCTTCCCTTTAGGTCGAATCTAGCAAGTCAAATTAGACTAACTTCCCAAAGTCTAATCGAGTTGAAATGTTGTCATCATCATCATTTTCAGCCCGTAATCGCCCACTGCTGAGCATAGGCCTCTCTTCGAGCACGCCACCCGTCCCTATCCTGTGCTAATCTTATCCAGAAGTGACCCGTAATCTTCCTAATATCGTCCACCCATCGAGCTGGTGGACGGCTGACGCTCCTTTTACCTAGAAATGGCCACCAATCTGACACCTTTTTGGTCCACCTACCATCATTCTGCCTGGCAAGGTGACCTGCCCAACTCCACTTGAGTTCGGTAATGGTATCTCCAACATCGCGCATCTTAGTGCGACGTCGGATCTCAACATTCCTCACTCGGTCTTGCCGTTTAATACCGAGCATGGCGGGCTCCATGGCTCTCTGTATGTATTTTGTGCACAACCTCACTGTTAGCGTCCATGTTTCAGAACCGTAAGTCATGGTGTGTGGTGGATCATCTGACAGTCCGATATATCCCCCCGGCAGTTTTACGAACTATTCACAGCGTCTTAATCATATTTATACGTATTCATATCCGTTGCATGTAAACGAAACCTAGTTATAAATTACCGTCTACTTACGAATATGAAGCCAGTAACATTATAATTGTAAAATAATCCGTTCAATTTAAAAATCGCCGATTAAATTGATTGCATGCAATCATGCTTCCTCCTGGCTTACTTTTCCCTCGTATTGGAAGGAGCACCATTCTCGCTGAGGACATAGTGTGAGCAGCTGCCATCATGAAACTGCTTTTGGTAAGATTGTTTTATTTTTTTGGTGCCTTTATGCTGGGTCTCACTGCTGGGCGAAGACCTTCCCTCTTACGCCACGGTGCCTTTATTGTGGCCCATTGCTAGGCAAAGTCCTCCCCTTTTACGCCACTAGTTTTATCTTGCAGAAGTCCTATCTAAACTAAATTGCAGAAGTGACTAGATTTTTAAAAAAATCATAGAGGCCTTGATCGCTTTTCATTAAGTCTCAACTGAGATATGCGTCATATTCGTGATCGGGTGCTGTTTGTGAAGTCGGGACTGTTCATGCTTGCAAGGGCATAGTACCTAACTACCTAAATACTAGTGTTATTATTATTACGAGTATTATCGTATTGACGAGAGACATCATTCTGATCTTGACACGTTTTATTGTTATTGACCCTGTACGTTTCTGACAATATTACAATAATGTTCCTTTTTTTGGTTTGTTTTGACGCTTAGAGACCGACTCTACGAACATTAGGATAATTATTAATTGTATTTGGACGCTCAGAGAACTTCTTGTTAATGCTGATACAGACCTTATATCGAAAGTAATGGGCATATTTTGCAATTTGTTTTGTTTTCATTAACTTAGTGACATTTAGTTTGTTAACCGTTTGTATCGGTCCTTAATCTGCAAATTTTTAATTATTATTGTGTAAGATTATTATTATTTTATTGTAAATTACCGCTCGACATGTAAAAGTGCCCTTGTGGTCTATTCGCAGAATAAATAATTGATTGATCGATTAGTTGAGTGCTTTAACGTTCCAGATCTTTCTAGCTACCGCTTATGCCTCCGCGCCCGAAGCTGGCTACGGGCAAGAGCTCAAGTACGAGCCGATCGGCTACGAGCAGCCCGGCTTCGACCGCTACAGCTACGGCATCGGGAACCCCGACTACGTCGGCTACGGCGGGCTCCTCGAAGTCCCCTACCCGTACGTAGTCGGCCGACAGGGTATTGGCTTCGATAAGAGGACAGCGTTTGCGTATGGGTTCAGAATGCCCCTGACCGCCGATCTTCTGAAGGTACTGAGGAGGTATCCTGAGAAAGAGAGGGTTTTGGTCAAGCACTGAGGTTTTTCTTGACGGTAGGAACCTCTCCCTTCCAAGTAACTAAACTGTTAATCTTTCGACTCAGATTGTTTGTCATATTGAAATTCAAATCTATGTATTTTCTAACCAGTTTCAAGTGCTTTTCTATAGGACCAATAACGATTTGGCTATTTTTTATTAAACACTTTTTATAAACCGTACGAAAAGTAATGGATAATTTAATTTATTCGTGGACGATAAATTTTTTTTTGAATCTTTGTAAAAGCTTGTTCTTTTTTATGATTTTAATAATTTTATCGTGGCTGTTTAATGGTTTACTATCCATATAAAAAAAAGTTTAATCTAATCAATAATGATGCATGTATTAAGATTATATTTATTTTTTCACATTTATTAAATTTTCTTTGCGTAAATATCGGAACTCTAGCTGTAAATAAGCCATTAATTGCTTTAACAATAAGAGCATGAAACTCTGTGATAATTAAAACAATTTATTTGGAACTTTAAATAAATAAATAAAAACGTAAAGAGGCTAAAAAATATCAATTACAGTTATTTTGACCCCTGACTTGATGATGCTGATGACTTTACTATTGATGCTTCCGTGTTCTTCTTCTACTCGTAATATGCTACTTACTTGTCATGGTTATTTCATGTATAAATTACAATTAAATGCGAGTGATTAGCAAAAGTAGTTTTATTAAGAGATAAACAACTGCCGAGAGCATTATATGTTATTATATTATGTGACTGCGAGTTATACGATCGTCACCACACCTAGGTCAGGATATTTGGATCAGGACAAAGATTTGGTAACCAGTTGAATTTTGGCATATTTACTCTGTTTGGTACCTACTGAACTACTATCTAAAAGTCCTCGCTCCTTCTCCGCTTGCGTCTCGAGATATAGCCCTTCAATCCCCGCTATAGTTGTCCAGAAAATTATATAATCCGTCACCTCACCTCTCGCCTCAACACATAACGATGTAATTAAATTTTGTATGACGTTAGCATAGTGGATTCTGACACGACCCATGAATATATATTTCAATGGTCGTAGACAAAGGTAAGGAAAGCCTGCCGCCATTAAAACAAAACATCGCCCTACTAGTTTGCCACGGGAGTTCTCCAATTTTTGTTTGACAAATCCCCACTATCTCCGTGTGGTGTCGCCCCCGTGTGGTGTCGGGTTAGAATAGCACCACCCCTTTTCTTCCTGTGGGTGTCGTAAGAGACGACTAAGGGAACAGGGTTAAAGTGTGAAAAATGAAATGAAAATTGTGGGCGATGGGCTAGCAACCTGTCACAGCGATATCACATTTTGTCGATCTTTTATACCCACATTTATGCTAAAAGTGGTACTGGAACACAAGTTTCATGTGCTTTGCCTACCCCTTTTAGGGATAAAGGCGTGAATGTATGTATGTATTGTAGTGTTAAATTAAATAATGAAATTAAACACTTACAAGATCACGATAGCAATTTATTCATTTTTTATCCTAAACGCTTGATAAAACAAGATCCGCACTTCAAACAGGAAGTCCAAGCCGGTAAATTAAAGCATTATTAGGTCACAAGTTCACAGTCTAAGATTACAGAACAACCAGATCCGCGAACAGAAAAATAAGGCAAAGCCACACGGATGTTTCTAAATTGCCTGGATTCACAGGTAAACGGCTACCGCCAGATTAACTTAAACAGAACTATTTGCCCACACGTAAACCAAATGCCGTTAGTTTGGACCGCAAAAGTAAAGCTCGTTAGTAAAGCAGATAAATTATAAAAAAAGGGTCATGCTAACCAAATGTACGATGGGAGGTGAGGGTGATGATGGCATGATAAAAATGTGACGCGACGGGTGGATGAATGAAGGCCTAAGAGGTAACCGAATAAATACAAGACGTTGGCGTTCAAACTGCCTTTCTAAATTTAGGGAAGTGTTAACGATGTTCGCAATCACGAGCAAAACTTGAGCTATAACATTCGCAATATGACGCCTGGTGGTAAGTTAATTAACGGGGAGTCTAGCTACTACATAAATCGCATAGCAAGGGCCTACCACATAAGAAAACTTATCTACAGACGTTAGGCGGGAGCTTGGACTGCGGTTTCCAGGAAAAAGGATCCACTTCCACTGCGAGATCCACCGTTCGAATGCTTCCACAGAACTCGTTCTACCGAAAGCGGGAGCAGACGTTCCGCTTCACGCGACTCGGCTCTCACGCTCCGAACCCGGGAGCTACGAAATAAATATAGGATACGTGAAGTCTACTACACCATTGGTTAGATTAAAAGCTAATAGATCGTGAAACTAAAAAGAACCCAGCTTACCCAGATTGCTAATGAGGCATCCGGCTTTTCGTTAGTTTATAGGTACAAATCCTCCATCAGACCGCTCCAACAACAACCTTGAGCTGGCAAATGAACAGGGCAGCTTGCGGCCCGGAATGCTCTTATAGCATCGACAATTGATCACCCCAGCGATAACCTTGGGCTGGAAAATTAACTGAGCACTTGCGGCACGGAATGCTCTTGAGGCAAAAAGCATCAACAAACTTCTTTCTTTAAAAGAGGGCTATCCACAAACGAAGTCAACTCTTCCGCTTCTCAATCGTGAATGCTTCCTCAATAAACTGTTTTTGTCATTTTGACAGACTAGGACAAGAATCATCTAAAAACAAATTCAAATTTTAGATAAATAAAACTTAAATTTCATTCTTAAAAACTTCTAACCAGACAGAATCAGACCAGGAAAAGCCATATGCGAAGTTGTGTATAAAGGGAGAAACATACGAACGACACGAGTACGCCCTCTATGAGCAACCCTTGAAACCATAACAAACGCGGAAAGACTGCGGCCAGTCAACAGCACGACTAGCGCTGTAATCTAACTACCGAGCTTCAGCATTAGATTACTAGATGGCGCGGAATTAAACCAACTGCCGTAACCTTAAACAGGAGCCGTTAAAGCGACTTCTGCACGTTCACGCTGCAGTATGTATCTCCTGTGCTATTCGTCGTAGTTTGAATTGAATGCGTATTATTTTCGTATTTATCACGCAATAAATGCCTATTAACATGATTCCTTAGAGACTGTCTCCCGGCAGCTTCTGGGTTTACATGTGCCAACAACAAGAAGATGCCGGTCTCCAGAACTATTTGTGGCTGCACGCACTAAGTTTAAGGTTCTGCATTCCAAGTCCTTACTAAAATGTAACCTCAGTGGGAGCACTCACACGGCGTGAAACCCTCCTCAACCAAAATTGACTACTGCATCCCACGATTGACTACGTCATAAAGCGGTCAGTTCCACGGATGGGTAAGTTTGTGCTAACGATCCGTAATGAGCGAGCATCGATTAAATTTGGTTTTAATAAGCGGTCAGTCAGTAATGCGTGTTCACCGCGGTTAATGCATTACAACCAGTATTGTAACACGTTCCCCCCTAGGACAGAGCCGAAAGGAAGCATATTATTTTAGCAGTTTATTTTTGTATTTACGTGTATTCCACCGTAGCGTTTAAGATACTGAACCGATTTAGATGAATTATGTATCAATCGATTCGAAATTATGCACCGAGTAAAAAAAGCTACATTTTGACTGTCGGGATTCAGTTTTTTTTCTTTTACTTTTGTGTTTAAGTGACAATAAACTGTTCTTTACTCAAGAGTGTTTAGCAATCAGAACCACATATACATAAGGTTAGGCTTCTTTATGTAAAGGCGTGCGTGTGGCGCCGCGTGACGTGGACTGTTAGATGAGTATAAAAAACGCTCAAGTATAAATAAACGCTACTGAGCAATGCCATGTGTTTGTGCTTAGGCGACATCCGAAGTAAACCCTGTCGCTGTGAAATCGAACGCCTAACTTACCCATTATGGCGCCCTTATGCAGATTGAAGACAATCGATCCCAGGGGAGGTGTGATCCCTTACAATTGTAACGTTAAAAATTGCTATCCTAACGCTAGCAATAGAATTGCTAACGTTAACGTTAATAATTTTTAGCCGATCTAAAAGTTAGAACACTAGCTAGTAGTAAAGTAGCGATCTTTATTTTTAATTCTGCAACAAAATAGTACCTCACCTTCAGTTCAGGCCACAAACACCTGCGATCTGGGGCATTCATGAATTACCGCCCGCGGTGCGTACACGATTTTATGTTTTCTCCTGGGTGTGAAGTGAGATTTGCCGCTGCGCCCGTGAGCGGTAAATCTCACTTACCGCCCAGAGTGACGTAAAAAAATTAAACACGCACCAGTTTCACCAAACCAACAGTTTTATAACAGCTATTCAAGAGTTTTATAACAGATAGTAAAATTTTAATAGGTAAATATTCCAATACTGGTTGTAATAGTTAGACTTTGTGCCGCTTCCGCCTCACGTGCATAAAAGGTCGCTACTGCCGAGGGCAGCGGATGCACGCGCTAGGCGCAGAAGGACGATTCTCACTCGATTATTCATATTTATATTCATCATTCACCTACTTTGTGTATGTACAAAACATTGCAAATCAAGCACCTTAATCTGACTAAAACATACTGAAATATTTAATGATTTTTATTTGATGTAACGGATGGAAAAAGAATGGAAATTTTTCTGACTGTTAATTACTATCATGTCATGATGTGGATGCGGGTGGCGCAGGACCGATCGCGTTGGTACTCTTTGGGGGAGGTCTATGTCCAGCAGTGGACGTCTTTCGGCTGGTGTGATGATGATGATTGGTGATGATGTCTCATGCCATGTTAAGGGCTAAATAACATGAACTATCCGGCGAGTAGCGCAATGATTTGAATTTTCTAGATGTTAAAGATCGGTTTTCTTAGACGACGTAATTACTATTATAATTATGTGGCTTAAGGTGCGCAGTGACTGATGAACACTTGGTCAATTTGGTTGGTCACATCTCATCGCAACCCACTATGTTTTGTGCGCATGATTATTGCCGTCCTAAAGTATCAGAACGAGTGCGTAATACATTAAAGGCACAGAAATTGTCTTCTATCTAAAATCTCTAGTTGGTTTCAAATACTCCGACGTTATAGAAACATGTTTTCTCGAACTTCACTTGATGCTTCTGAGTGGTGCGTTTATATACTACGGTGTCCGCATGCACCTGCCGGCCGGAGACACACGAGTCACATTTATCAACTCTTCTTATGAATCCTCGCTTTACAATACTTAGGTATTGATCTTAGATATTTTTGTGATTATCATTCAACTCTTCAGTAAATAAATTTTTAGGGATCTGTTGTTACAAACTACTGGTACCTAATCGTAAGTTACGTTCGTTAGAATCCGTTCGTTAGGGAAGATTGAGAGCTTAGATGACAACTGCCGGTGCCGGCGCCATATTTAACTTTTACTGGTCAGTAAAGCGCGTTCGATGCAACCGGCTCTAAAGCAATTACGGAATTCATCAAACTTTTCGTGACGATGTCAAAAATGTCACCGGAGTTGCCCGGTTAATCGATTTTCTTGTTTTATGTCGATAATGGAATTATAATGAGCCGATCGATCATTTTCGCCGCTTCTCCCGACATGGCCTCTCGTACGCAGGTAATTTTATTTTATTCATTAATATAAATAGATTCAAACCACCACGACGACGACCACTTTAGCCTAGTTGGTAGTGACCCTGCCTACGAAGCAAGAGGTCCTGGGTTCGAATCCCAGTAAGGGCATTTATTTGTGTGATGAGCACGAACATTTGTTCCTGAGTCATGGATGACTTCTATGTATTTAAGTATTTATTTATCTATATAAGTATGTTTATCGTCGTCTAGTACCCATAGTACAAGCTTTGCTTAGTTTGGGACTAGGTCGATTTGTGTAAGATTGTCCCCTAATATTTATTTATTTATTTAATTTATTTAAACTGCATTTTTTTATTGTATTTTGGCAAAATGATTATTTTTGTGATGTTGAACGACCCACACAAGGTGGACTGATGACCTGGTAAAGGCCCTGGGAGTCCGCTTGATGCGGGGGGCGCAAGACCGGCCATTGTGGCACTCTTTGGGGGAGGCCTATGTCCAGCAGCGGACGTCTTTCGGCTGATATGATGATGATGATGATGATGATAAATACCGATGGCGTGTGATCATCTCACTTATGGCCTGTATACACTCTTGTCACAAATAATTATTTTCAGATCATTCTAATCCTCACTTGCGCATGTCTAGTAGACTGTAGATTGAGAGGAAAAATCATCAAACAATCAATATCACCAACTGAAGACAAGAACATACAAGAAGTAAACAAAATCACTAATGCGGAGTCTCAAGTGATTACAAAAATAAAGACAAATAGAGATGTTGTTCCAGAAGCAAAGACAATTCGCGATCAAGATGCGATCGTCTTTCCGAAGGACGAAGATACTAAAGTCTATCTTGATGTGAATAAAATATTCAAAGTTGCCACCAATACAGTGGATACTAATAAACATAATAACGCTGCTAGCACGAGTTATGTTCCTTTGTTACCAAAAGTAGTGCCCGCGGTGGAAGCGAAAGAAGCATTTACTAATCAGGTCGTACTGAAAGATAAAAATGTAACACACAAAACTAAAGATGATATTGAAAATACTCAGACAAACCAAATTCAAGAAGTTGCAGACGCTGAAGTGGGAAGTGATGCTGTTACTGAGGAGTTCTCAAATATAATTGTTGATAATAATGTAACTACAATTGTTAGCAATGATACATCGAGTTCTAATGAAACAGTGCCAGATTTTTCAAGCAGATTTGGTGCTACTGGCAATTATGTACTTGTTCCTGCAAATAATGTCCAAACATATCAAGCTGTACAAGTTCCTAATGTACCCATACAAGATAATGTTCCACAATATGAGACTTATAGCGGCCAAGACAATACAAATACACCATTTAATACAAATACTGGTGCATATTCACAATATGCACCAAATACGAATATCCCAAACGTCGCTAACCCACAATACTCTCAAAATACAAACATTTTTCGAAACGAACCGAGCTATGTAACCGCTTATGCACCTGTCCCTAATAATGGTATAACTCAGGGTACAGATAATGTACCAATAAGCGTGGGTAACACATACATGATCAACGGCCAGTTGTACGCGGCTGTCACTGTACCAAACAACGTGAATGTACCAAGTAGAGTGTACTTAATAAATCCTCAGCTTCCTCAAGGATCGGGATATATTTAAGTTGGTTTCTGTTGGGCAGGGTGATCAAGGAAATGTCAATAATCAGTATAGTTCAATAAACTGAATAGTATTTTTATTGTTTGTTTCATTTAATTGGTTTGTTAGAAACAAGTGTTACGTACTTGAATCCTCATATCATTTGAGGTAAAAAGTACTAAATAAGGTGTTCGTCCCAGTCACTTTTAACGCTTATCAATTATGGATATTTTATACATTCGGGATGACTCAACCTTTGTGCATATTGTTTGAAAACCTCAAAGAGGTAATATAGGTAGTAAATATAATCCCGAGTGTTTCAACACAAGAGAAGTAAAATACATTTGCACCCGTGCCCGTGTGTAACACAAAACTTCACCTCACTGGAGCGAGGAAAGTGCAACATGCAAAAAACCAAACTAAAACTAACTAATTTGGCTCAAGGACCCAAAGACGCACGCCATCTGTCCCGATCGTGCGCAACTTCTTGCCAGTTGCCGACTTGAGGATGTCGCAGATCTGCCTGCACACTGTCCTCGCAGCGGTACCTGGGTCTCTTGGCAGCACGATCCTCTCCCATTCGGAGTAGGTGACCGAACCAGCGAAGTCTGTGTGATTTGGTTACGGCGATGATGTTGGGTTCGACCACCAGCTCCTGGATCTCTACTCTCTGCCAAAAACCAGCTCATAAAAAATAAGTCTTTACTTGTACACATTATAATCATCATCATCCGCAACCGCGAACACTTTTTTGGACACGGATTATTGGTACAGTATAGAAGAATTATTGGGCTGTACATTATCGCGACCGTACAGTACCTGGATCCGTACCTGACTGAATTAATTATCATTTTCTTCCCTATTCATATTTCCTAATGAGATTTTTAATAAGATAAACATTATATTTAAACCTGATTGTGTTATTACGTTTGTATTTTTTTTGTAGCCAGGATATTTTAAGCAATGCCTTGTCAGCAACTATAAGAGATAAAATGGAAACCATCTTAGGCCCGCTGATTAAAAAACAAATAGGGCTGATTTTCAGGAATATGAATTTTGAATATTATAAATTGTGATTGTTTACCAACGCGATATGTTCTAGTTCACGAAATTCATAAAGAAGAATGAAGAAAAACGCTCGCGAGGGTAATTGATGTAACGTATTTTAACCAAATTCAGGAAAATTAAATCCTAAACGCTACACCTCGTCCCATTTCCTTAAATTCACTTGGCTAAATGTGTACAAAAAACCGCAAGCATGACAGCCACGGTAAATTGCGACTTATTTTACTGGTTTTAAAGTTAAAATTAGAATAGGTGTAACTGCGTTAAGTGTGAAGTGAAAATTACTTTTTCCATAAAGTGTGGTGCTCTGGGGAAATCAGCGTAACCGCGGGCATCTACGTACGCACTGCGGTCTTTGAACGTGTGTCAATTTTAATACAATCAATGAGTAGTAGTAGTTAGTTATATTCATTGCCCGAATACGGCAGAGCCGAGAGGAAGGGATATTTATGTTTTTAGCACTGTTTGTATGTACGTGTGTTCCACCGTAGCGTTTATGATACTGAACCAATCTTGATGAATAATTTATTAATCGATTCGAAATTATACTCCGGGTGACAGGCTAACTTTTGTATGTTTTTTTAAAAGTTGTCAGTTAGTTTTCCAGTTACAAATAGTTTTTTTTTACTTTTTATGCTTTCTTACAATGAAACATACGCACACAATCACCAGCATTAATATCTGTCATAACAAAGCGGGTAAAATTAGCTGTCATGTTCTAAGGGCAAAATGTAATTTATGCGCATAAAAAAAGCCTTTGCGCGCCCTACAAGTGCTGCTCTTGCCACCTAACGATGTAAAAAGCCTTTAGAAGAAATATTTCAAATTTTGTACGCATAGGCATCATAAAATGCTTTGCTGTAATTAGCGCGAGTTGCGAGAAAAAGCGACTTTATTTTTTTCTTTGTTGCGGACCTTCTTTTGACGTGCGAGCTAGCAATGCACTAGGTCGCTTGCGACCCATGTAAAATATGCATTAGCGATTTTTCTGTCTTCGAGCTGTAGCGGCGGCATAGTCTATCCATCTCTTTCTAATCCTTCTTATTAGAAAGAGACGGATAGTCTATCTCGTCACGACACAGCTCGCGGCCCGTCCTGTGATAGCCGTGCTGATGTCGCGCGCGTCTTGAGCTAGCCGTTAAACGCGCGGCAAAAACCCGCAGTGCGTAAAGGCTGTAGGAAGTAAATAATTCATGCCCGGGGACTGCTGCGCAGGCGTGGGTGACGTCGCCGTAATGATGTCCTGATACTCCACCAAAGCTATCTGATACGGAAATCAGAGACTACATTGGAAATAATTTCTAACTTGAATTATTTTGTATACCTACTATTGCTTTTTTAGAGTTCCGTACCCAAAGGGTAAAACGGGACCCTATTACTAAGACTCCGCTGTCAGTCTGTTTGGCTGTCTGTCTCTCTGTCCGTCTGTCAACAGGCTGTATCTCATGAACCGTGATAGTTAGACTGTTGAAATTTTAACAGATGATGTATTTCTGTTGCCGCTACTCGTATATCAACAAATACTAAAAAACAGAATAAAATTAATATTTAAGGGGGCTCCCATAGAACAAACGTGATTTTTTTGCCGTTTTTATAGATAATGGTACGGAATCCTTCGTGCGCGAGTCCGACTCGCACTTGGCCGGTTTTTGAAGTGGATACTTCTTTGCTCGCGTTCTTGTATAGGGGTACAGTTCAAAATGTATCACGTGACTTCCGGAATAACTTTTTGTAGATAAACCTAATCTGATTTCAAATAATTGTTTCTTACATGTTTTAATCCTTATTTATTTGCCATTAGTTGTTAATCACAAAATGTTATTTAGTTTATGTGGCGGACATGAAAATAATGCTGAAATGACCGCCATTTTCAATGTATAGCGAGTCAAATGAGCTACGTCAGTCAATGCTGCCATATATACCGATTTATCTGTACTTATATAGATTTTAGTGAATTAATTCAGATATATATTTTACGGGTACAGCATAATGGCAGGCTGGGCCGGTTTTTTTTTATTAGGGTTCCATAGCCAACAAATAAGTATCCACTTAAACTTAATTAACGGTTGTATCTCCGACAAAACCCGCTTCTTTTTTTAACACGTTCGCTGCGAAGCAAGGTACAATTTGCCTGGTAGGTGTATTCCTCCCTGTGCGCGCTCTAAAATCGTGTCATTTCGCCTCGTGCGGACGCCATAACTCGAGAAATATTATGCGTACGAAAGAGATAGTTATATATCCATGATTCGTTTTTAAAGGTTATGACGTGTAACGATTAAAAAATGTACCAGGTCCTTCAGACATAGTTCGCACAGAGTTACATTTGAATAAATTCAGTGCGAGCACCAGGTCTTGATTAGTAGGCCTGGTAGCCGCACTGAGCGAGTGTCAGCGGCGGAGGGGCGCGTGCGCCGCCGCTAGTGCTGTCGAGTGCTTTGTTTCTTGTCGATCGTGCGCACGTGTTTTCGGCTGTTCGGTGTTAATCGCGTGGTAACTTGTAAACTAATCGTGATGTGATATGGCTTCAAATAATATTAATTCGAGTAGTGACGAAGAGTGAAATATTTCCCGTTAAAAAAAAGTCTGTTATTCCGCCAAAAAAATCGAAAAGAAAGTTTATCATCACCTAATGTTTCCACGGTGAATGCAGATGTAGAAAATAATCAAAACAGTATTGAATCTTTTTTTCGGATATGACAACGAAAATGAACCGACAAACATACCCAAAAAAAGGAAGAAAAGTTTTTTTAAATCTGAATCAAAGATCATGTTTACCATGTTTCAATGAAAAACATTTTTAATAATTACTATTCTACTCTTCCTTTGTAATAATTTAATAAAATTGTCGATTTGCTGTATTTGTTTCATTGTCCCATCCCTATTATCATATTTTAGTAATGCATTACCAGGTTTAAAATACATGGCATAACTTTTTATTGGTGCCTTAACAGGTCTAGAAAACCTGGTATCTCCGTATCCGTAATTTTCGGTCCAATTCCCGTGCGAAGCTAAGTTTGAGTAGGTACATTCATGAACTAGATACACGCGAAATTTGATTTGTTCACTTTTAATATTGGCGATCTGGGACTCGTATTTCTATGAATGACTTTCACCAGGTCATTTAATCCTGGTTCGCATCAGACGAAACTCTACTACCCGGCAAAAAATACCTGGTATCGCATGGTATGAAAGTACTTAAAAATCAGTCTCGCAGTTAACGTGTTAACATGATGAGTCCCCGGGTCCCGCTAGGCGGGTCGGGGCCGGGCGGGCGCTCCGCTCGTGCTCGCTTTCCTCTAATAACGATTATTTGCATGTTATCGGCGGTAGCACTACAAAAGGCAGTTAATGTGTTGTAATTAATAATTTGACTAGCCATATCATGGTCTATCCTCCAAGCTTTAACTCGTCCGCTGCTACGCTTGCGTTACGCCGTCGTAGTCCGTAGCCATTTATAATGATGGTGATATTGGCGATGTATCTAATATGGACTAGTTTGTTCCCGCCATAAATATCCTATTTCATTGCAATTCTTTCTCCACACATGCAGCGAAAATTGCCCAAAGCCTTCTGCCGGCCGTGTAAAAAAAAACCTGTTTGTTGAATGAGCGACCGAACTGCAATGCAAGTTCTCCGTTTCAGCTTGACCCGAAATAATATCGTATGTCCGGATGTCCAGACGTCCCGCTATCCGGCTGTTGTCCTCTACTGGTCGCATTTCTGAACCGATTCTTCTGAAATTCTGTGACCAGTCGTTTAAATTTTTCGAATTTTTTTTTTTTTGAGGAAAAGACAGGTTCGCGATTTAAATACTAGTTTCTTACTTTGGCGATAAAATTATGTTTACAATTTCCCATAGTCTAGGCCAGTTTATCCGTAGGTACATTAATTTAAGTCAGAAAGGTACCCCTTTTGAGAGTAGATACGGGTATATATGATATATCCATCCAATTACCGGCTAGCTCGGGTTGCATCCACTTCCGGTGAAGAGGTGTTCCGGAATTCAAGTCTCACGAGAACATGAGTGAGGAATAGATAGAGGAATTAACCTCTGAAGCCATAATGCTGATGAAAACCGACCCAAATTATATAGACATGTAATTCATAGACTGAACAGGTTTAAGTCGAATAAGTTCCTGTCAAAAAGTGCATTTTTGTGAAAAGCTTTTGTTAACCACTCTATTTTTTCATGTCATCAAACTAATATTCCACCTACAAGTTATGACTCTTTATTTCCTCTCTGTACTCAAAGGCTGTCCGGCCTTTACCGATAAGACCTCCTGCTGTGTGCATCAGTTCTTATTTTCGCTGTTTTCTGTACTGTCAATGATGTAATAAAAAAGAGATAGATAGGTTATAAGCGCTCCAAAAGGGGCACAGTAAAACTGAGTCAATTACACCAACTTGCCTCAGTTTCGCGTCGTCAATGGATCGTATAAACGTGTTTCAGCTGTCAGATTTCGCGGACATTTTTAAACACGGAATTTAGTATAGACAACGTATCTACCTCTTTTTAGGGTTCCGTAGTCAACAAGGAACCCTTATAGTTTCGCCATGTCCGTCTGGCCGTCCGTCCGTTCGTCCGTCTGTCCGTCCGTCTTCGGCTTAGCTCAGTAGCCATTACTACTAGAAAACTGTAATCCATGGGTATATAAATCAATCACGCCGACAAAACAGATGAATAAAACCTTGAAAAACATTTTTTTTGGGGTACCTCCCCTACACCTATTTATTTATTTATTTATTTAATCTTTATTGCACAAAAGAACAACTTATCGTACAAAAGGCGGACTTAATGCCGTAAGCATTCTCTACCAGTCAACCTTTGGGCAAAGCAGACAAATTGTGGGGATGTCATTTCTTTTTCTCGTTAAACCCATAATGTGAGGTATCGTTGGATAGCTTGCTTTTCTTTTTTTTCAAATTAGTGATTCGTTTGCGAGATAATTTTTGTTCGAGTCATGTGCCTGCTGGCTCAATGGCTGCTACTGGGAATGTGAAAAAAATCGTGGCATTAGTACATATAATGAATTTAAAAGGATATCACGGCTAAGTAGGCATAACTGTGCACTCGGGTAATTCCGAAAATCGGGTAATTCTCAAAATTTCTAATATCTACTAAACGCGGCTATATTATTTGCTCTGGCAACACCCTATGACGTTCAACTTGAACGTGTTGAAATAGGGAGTGTTGCCAGAGCAAATAATGTAGCCGCGTTTAGTAGATATTAGTAATTTTCGGAATTACCCGATTTTCGGAATTACCCGAGTGCACCTACCGAGTAATAGTCGACCAACTTAAAATGTATTTAGAAAGGCCAACTTTCGTACAAATTCGCGCGCGCGCGTCGATGTAACTAAGAAAGACAGGCAACTACGGAACCCTACACTGCGCGTTACGGAGATATTCCGGAGATTAATACGGTAGGTCTTGCATGTTTATCTTGCCAGGGTTACTCCCTGGAGATGGACATATCTAGATATACAATAGTTAGAATATTTTTAGGACCGAACTGTATTTATCGTTGGGGAGATATTCCGGAGATTCGTGCCTGTCGATATGTAGAGCCGATATATAGAGCCGATATGTAGAGCCGATATGTAGAGCCGATATGTAGAGCCTATATGTAGAGCCGATATGTAGAGCCGATATGTAGAGCCGATATGTAGAGCCGATATGTAGAGCCGATATGTAGAGCCGATATGTAGAATCGCCGGTTTGCCGACCTGATGCCTAGAGAGTGCTATGATTTAAGTGTGTCGGTATCTACTTTATGGAACTTCTCATCGGCTTGGATTTTACTAATTTTCAGTACAATGAATGGAGAACCACGCTCAAGATCTCGTCAGTCACCTGGCAGCCCAGTACTCCCAAGTGGCGGCGGTGGCAGTGAAGCTCGCGAACGTGGCAGAGAAAACAGGCAACGGCAGTTGCGGACGCTGGAACCAGCACGAGGCAACCGCCCAAGCAGACGACGGCAGTTGCGCACGCCGGAACCAGCACGACGCAGCGGGACAGGCGGTAGCGTTCACCGAACATTAAGAAGACGCAGCCAAGGTAACCCTACATCCTTCCTAGTAGATGATCATGACGAATCAAACAATATACAAAATCGGAGCCGTAGTAGTTTCTTGTGGGGTATCACGTAGTAGGGCGCCAAGATCGCAGTATGAGCCGGTGCAACGCTACACAGTTGCACGTTATAGTAGGGTCTCGCGTAGTAATGAACGGTCGGGCAGTCGGACAGCACACGACCGCTATAGGGGACGTCGCAGGGACGGCGCAGCAAAATTAGGGACCGTTCTAATTATGATCATAATAGGGAGTTAATTGCAAAATTCGCAGACATGGTTGAGAATATTACAGGTAGTAATAAAATTAAGAAAGAAACATTTTCAAATATCAACGTAATTCCTGAATACGATCCCTCGTTAAAGAACCAAACCGACGACAAATGGCTTTTAAAGGTGAATGAAAGCGCGACTTTGTATGAGTGGACGGAAAGGCAAACTATACACTACGCTTTGCCAAAACTTGTAGGTATTGCTAAAAAATGGTACGAGGGTTTACCATCCCTTTTATTGAGTTGGGCTGACTGGCAACGTAAACTAAGGAGTGCATTTCCGTCTAACAAGAATTATGGTCAAATGATGTTAGAGATGCTCAATCGAAGGGCAAAATTTGGTGACTCATTAGAAAGTTTTTTTTATGATAAGGTTAATTTAATTAATCGATTAGAGGTAGTAAACGGCAGGAGGGCAGTAGAATGTATTCTACATGGCATAGACGATAGATCAGTACGAATGGGTGCGGAAGCTGCACAGTTTGATGATTGTGACAAATTGTTAGCGTATCTACGTAAAGTTCAAAAATCAGATCTGACTAACGTGAAAAGGGCTAATACAAACAATAAGCCTATGTACAGACCCAAAAATAAAGGTAAACCATTAATTAGGTGTTACAATTGTAAAGAGGAAGGTCACCCTGTTTCAAAATGTCCCAAGCCCATAAAAAAATGTAGCAAGTGTTCAACGATTGGCCACGTAGAATCCGAATGTTTCCGTCCGGTAAATAAATTGACTAATAATGGAAATAAAACAGTTATAGCCATAAAAGCACCTACAGACATAAGTAAGTCGGATAAATACGTTCAAAGTATATTTGTTAATGATGTACCTGCAGACGCTTTTATTGACATGGGCAGTGAATTGACTTTGATACGCGAGAGTGCAGCGAGGGATATTTTCAAACAGTGGGACACTTCAGATACTTACCCTGTGTTAGGATTTGATGGGGCATTAGTAGAGTCAATTGGGTCATGTATAGCCGAGGTAAAAGTACAAGACGTCAAATGTAGAGTTACTTGTGTAGTGGTACCTGATCTGTTTTTAAAACACCCTGTTCTTATTGGTCAGACGTTCACAGAACAGCCCCACGTGAGAATAATAAAAACGAACGATGAGCTGCTCTTTGAAAGTTCAGTTGAACGAGTTGACAAGGGAAAATTGGAACAAAGTTAGTGAGAACACGACTTTGCAAGAAACGGGCGTCGTTAATGTGTACTGTGATACTGGTTATACCGGATTGTTTTATGTAGGGGGAGGCTATAGGGGACAAATAGGCAGAAAATACCTCTTAGGAGAGGGTGTTTATAGGTTAGTTCAAGGTAAAGGCGCTATTCTTCTTAATCCTATATCCAAACCGGTCAACTTTCAGTTAAACGAACTAATAGTACGGGCGGAAGTTGTAAAAGAATCGTTTGGTATACACAAAATTAATAAATTGGAAAAGGTAGACAAATAACTGGAAACATTTACGCTGGATGATTTGAATGTTGGAGACGTGCCAGAGGAGGTTAAAATTAGGCTTCTCGATTTAGTCAATTCATATCGGGATTGTTTTGCTACCTGTTTGCAGGAATTAGGTTGTACAGATATAGAAAAGATGGACATAGATTTGAAAGACAACGAACCAGTAGTGTATAGGCCATACCGAATGTCACATTGTGAAAGACAAGAAGTACAAGGGATGGTAGATGAATTAGTTCAAACCGGAATCGTCCGCGAGTCCAATTCACCGTACGCAAGTCCTATAATTTTAGTAAGGAAGAAGACTGGCGATAAAAGGCTGTGTATCGATTATAGGCTACTTAATAAAAAGACAGTTAAGCAACACTACCCATTACCTTGTATGGAAGACCAGATGAACCGTTTATCAGATAATAAGTATTATTCAGCCTTAGATCTTGCAAGTGGTTATTACCAAATAGAGTTGACCGAGAAAACTAAGCAGAAGACTGCATTCGTTACCCCAGACGGCCAATGGGAATTCCCATTCACCAAGCCAAACGGCATCCTAATCAATTGATTAGGATGCCGTTTGGCTTGGTGAATGCGCCAGCAGTATTTCAGCGTACCGTAAATAAAGCTCTGGGATCTCTTGGGTATAATTCAGCGGTAGCTTACATGGATGATATCCTAGTACCATCACGAACGCTAGACGAAGGGTTACAAATGTTAGAGGCAATTTTTAAGAATATGAGAGCAGCACGTTTGACGTTCAAATTGACCAAGTGTAGATTTTTCCAGACGTCAGTAGAATTCCTAGGATTTGAAATAAGCAATAGTGGCATAAGGCCTGGCATGAAGAAGACTGAAGCTGTTCGTAACTTTCCCATACCCAAGAGTGTACATAACGTTAGGCAATTCGTTGGTTTGGCGAGTTTTTTCAGAAAATTTATTAAGGGTGTCGCAACGATTGCCAAACCATTAACTAGTTTGTTGAAAAATAATGCTCCTTGGGTTTGGGGAGACGAACAGCATCAGGCCTTTGAAGAACTAAAGACGCAGCTAGTATCCCGACCGATCTTAGCTCTGTACAATCCCTCCCTTTATACTGAATTGCACACTGATGCAAGTAAGTTGGGGGTAGGGGGGATATTGTTGCAGAGGCAAAAGGGGGGAGATCTGAAACCTGTAGGATATTATAGTCATCAGATTTCACCAGAGGAGCAACATTTCTCAGCATATGAACTGGAGACCTTAGCCGTGGTCTCGTCCCTGACAAAATTTAGAACATATCTGTTGGGGATGCCGTTTACAATCGTAACCGATTGTAATTCTTTAAATAAATAAATAAATAAAGAAAAAATGTTTTATTGCCTCCAACATGAACTTAATAATAAACTTATATAAACAGAGAAACTGAATAATAGGGCAATGGGTATCAGTCTCAGCGTTCGCTGAACAGAATCCATCCAGCGCTGATTTTCAGACTGAACCCTTTTTCGATACTACTAAACTAAGTAAAAAACTAAACTAAAAACTACATACTAAACTAAAAACTACATACTAGACACTAAACACTAAACAGGTCAACCTTGTTTGCAAGCTTACGCTTTACGGGCAACGTTCACAAAGAGAGACATGTTACCTAGAGTTGCCCGCTGGTGGAGTCTTATACAAGAATTTGATTGCGATGTAAAATACAAACCGGGAAAAGGAATGATGCATGTCGATGCGTTATGCGAGGATATTGTTAATCTGGATCTTCCCACGGTATTGCACATAAATGATTCTTGGCTAAAAACTGTTCAATCTGACGATAGTGAGGTGAATAGGATAAAAGACATACTTTTGGACCCCGACAATAATAATATAGTTGAAGTCAAAAATAATTATTGTTTGAAAAATAATAACGTTTTTAAGATAACCCCAAGCGGGCCTTAATGGTTGGTACCCAGAGGTGTGAGATGGCAGATCTTGCGCACGTGTCATGATGACATAGGACATTTTTCAGTTGATAAAATTTTTGAAAAGGTTAGCGAAAACTATTGGTTTCCTGAGATGCGGAAGTTTATAAAGAAATATGTCGGTGCATGTTTAGAATGCGCACTTAGTAAGACCCCCTCAGGAAAAAAAACAGGATTTCTTCACCCCATCCCAAAAGTGTCCACGCCATTTCACACTCTGCATGCCGATCATTTGGGCCCCTTTAATCCTAGCCGATCTAAAAACCGGTATTTATTAGTTATCATTGAAAGTTTATTGTGTTAAAGGCGCTAAAAAGTACCAAAGCGTCCATTACGATTAAAATATTTAGAGAGTACTTTGGCACGTTTGGCTTACCGACTAGACTTAGGTATTCTTCATTTACTGGGAAGAAGATAAAATCATTTCTCAAAGATTTAGGTGTGCAACATATAATGAATGCGGTTGCCACTCCACGTGCAAATGGCCAGGTGGAGCGGTACAACCGCACCATTCTAGACGCACTTACGGCAATGAATCAGGGCCGAAGTGAGGAACTATGGGATGATAAAGTCTTAGATGTACAATGGGGCCTTAACAATACGATTAATAAAGGGATAGGTAGAACTCCGGCAGAAGTATTGTTTGGTCTGAAACTAAAAGGGATGACGGAAGGTAAAATAGTTACAGTTTTGCGTGATGACGATTCGATGGTGTCTACCAGGGAGATCGACTTTGATGGTATTCGATCTGATGTAAACAGACATATTCTAGAGTCACAAGCAAAACAAAAGGAAAGATTCGATAAAAGTAGAAGTGAGCCTCGTAGTTTTAAAGTTGGAGACCTGGTTAGGGTTGAGAGGAACACTTTATGCCCGGGTAAAAGCAAAAAGTTGAAATCGAAATGTTATGGCCCTTATCGAGTGGTTAAAATTCTACCGAATGATAGATATATAGTGGAGGATACGCCAGTAACGAAAAAGAAGGGTAAGGCAAGTTATAAAGGGGTGCATCCAGTAGATAGAATACACCCGTGGTTAAGTTTTAAGGGTGTGGACGATAGTGATACTAGCGAAGATGAGGCGGAATTAGAGAAGGGTAATAGCGAGAATACAGAGGGGACTAGTAAAATGGATATTGATGAGGTTTAATTGAAAGCTTTGTCAAAATTTGATGATTAATTCAAGTAATAAATAAATATATAAAGTATTAAAGAAACATATCGGATAGGAAGGATATAGGAAGTATATAGGAAGGATATAGGAAGGATATAGGAAGGATATAGGAACGATATAGGTAGGATATAGGAAGGATATAGGAAGGATATAAGAAGGATATTGGAAGGATATTGGAAGGATATTGGCCTTCCAATATCCTAATATTGGAAGGATATTTGGGGGGGATATGGGAAAGATATCGGGAAGATATCGGACGGATATGGATTGGAAGGATATTGGGGGCGGGTGTGGGAAAGATAACGGGAGGATAACGGATAGATATTGGAAGGATATTGGAAAAATATTAGGAGGATGTTGGAAGGATATTGGAAAGATTTTCTAGAATAATTCTACTTAAAATTAAAACATGTTAAATTTCAAGAATGTAGGTAATTGTTCCTCCTAATCAATTTCTTAGTGTGTTTATAATACAACAATTATATCTGCTTCATTAAATCTTTCTGTGGAACAATTAAATACAATAAAATGTACTTTTGTGTTTATTGAGGCTGTGTTGAAATATGTAATGAGACCGAATAAGACAAATCGTATTAATTTTAAAATCTTATCACTTACTAAACCATTACTAGGAATGTATAAATTATAAACATTAAAGTGTTTTTGAGATGTAAAATTAATTCATGATGGTTTATGTTGAGTTCAAAATGTTGAGAATAACGAGTTCGTTGAAATGATATATACCTACCTATATTATTTTTCTTCATCTTTTTGATATCATAAATGAGGACAAATTCGGCTCTTATGCATTACACACGAGGGCGTGTCACATAGTCAGGATGGACGAATTTGTTAGCATTTTATATTACTTTCTGTATACGAGTAACATCATTATTTTAAAATATAAATTCGATAATTTTATTAATTGTTAAGTTATTGTTTTTGACAATATTGTTAAATCTCAACGCTTCTATTGGTCGATTGCTGGGGTGGCGCCACTAGTAGTCTGTTGCTATTGGTCGATTTTTACTAAGTGGCGCCACCGCAGTAGTTGGTTGAAATGATCGCAAATTCGAGCATTCGGTTACGATCCTCGCTGATCAAGCCGCCAAGGAGGCAGTTCTCCATGGCCTCGATTCTTTTTACAAAATTCAACCTTCTGATCTAGTGAACATTCCAGCCAAAAACTTGCAAAAAAAATGGTCGTCGCGATGGAATTCATCAAAAAAATGCTTTTATTCTCTTGTGCAACCAAAGATCCCCTCCCGCCCTTGGTTTTTTAAAAATCGTTCCCTCTCCAAAAGACATACCAGTACCATCATCAGACTACGTCTTGGTCGAGTTTGCTCGCCAGAGCTTCTTTTTAAATTCAAGTTAAGAGATTCCCCTTTGTGTGAGTGTGGTGAAGAGGTTGGCTTTATAGATCATATATTTTTCAACTGCCCACGTAATTCCCCCTCCTTTAATCTCTACTCTATGCTGCCAAAATTGAATGTCCCTCTCCCTTCGAATGTTGCCTCTTTAATCTGTTTAACAGAAAATAAAAAAGTGTTCCGTTTACTTGCCAAGTTCGTAGAAAAGAATAACATTAAACTTTAACCTCTTTAACTCTCTGTTTGTGGTGCTTACCTCTTACAATTAATTTTTAATCTGTAGTTTTTTTATTTTTATTTATTTAACAATGGTGTTTGGTAGTCGTTATGTGTTTGTGTTGTCCGTTTGTTCGCAGGACATGAGCAGCTCTCGTGCCACTTGATTCTGGCAAATTTGAGCCGACATAGTTGGCCAGTACGCCATTTAAAAAAAAGAAGAAGAAGAAGAAGAAGGTTACGATCATTTGGACTGAGCACAACGAATTGGGTTAATATATTCGCACTGTGTGATAAACTTAAAATCGATTTCTGTGGCTAGAATATAACCTGAAGAAGTTAGTAGTGACTTGTTATTTGGATACCCTGACTCGTCGACCCCAGTTGAAGCAACGTGGCAAGGAAGGTTTAACAAGCATTATTACCGGACTTACAGTATGCCATCAGCTTTGCGAAATAATAGATTTTAATTGGTTAGTTTACATTGCGTCACCACGATAGGACCCCGCATCTAACACCTCGTTAATCTATCGTGCCCCTATTATGTAGTGGTCGTAAATTCATTACCCATCGACTCGAGGTCGCAGGGCCCAAATGTCGAAGACGTGTACTTCTCGAACACTATTGGGTTTTGTTTAATATAATCAAGGTATTTAATAATTTACTAACAATTTTTATGGGTAACTTTCCTTTTATGTTAAAATAAATTGTAGATGACTATATTGAACTATGTACAATCTTTTTCTTTCCTTTTACGTCAATATACTAATATACCCGATATAACATTGATATGGGAGAGAGGTAATACATATGATTCTGGATAAAAAAGAAAAGAAACCAAATTCTTAAAGCGATTATTTAATTCTATATTGCAGGGTCAGTGGACATCCGGTATCACATAATTATATTGGTTTAAACTTTCACTAAATTAAATAAAGACTAAGTTAAATCTAATATAGGCTCTCTAGGCATTGTACCTAGGATGCTGGCGGTCCTCGTTAAATTGCAATGCTGATGCGTTGAGCGAGAAAGCCAGCCCAGCTAGCTCTCCGGGCACCAGTTATAATTGTCACTATTCTCGCGTATAATTAAATTTAGGTACCTATGTTTGCTAGCGACCAAGGATGACGTAAATTATATAAGTGGTAAATTATAAAACATATATGCGATTAAGTGTGTCCCGTTTAGTAAAAATATCCCTGTAATAAAGTCGCAAACGTAATATTTATGTAGTCCGTGGGTATATAGTACCCAGGCTTGGGTCATGTGCCGTTGATACCTTATCGCTCTAAACAAATGAGGGTACCTACGATGAAAGGACACCAACAGTGTTAGCTCGACAGTGTTTACGTGATGGTCGGCTAGATTCATTAGGGCTCAGTATCAGTATTCAGTAGGGCTTCGACAAAATAAGATTATTTTGCAGACTAGTACAGTACGATTACTGTTAAGACCTGACAGATGGATTGCCTTCATTTAATTTTCAAATGTAATCTTATACAAATAAAATAGTTATTACTAAATCGGTAGATGTGGGTAACAGTATTCTGAAAAATGCTTTAACTATATGAAATTAAAGTTGAAAATTAAATGAAGGCAATCCATCTGTCAGGTCTTAACTAACAGTAATCGTACTGTAACGATGTTAATAACCAAAAAATAAAATATACTCACCGGCAATAAATTTAAACAAATTTAAAGTTTGAAATCACGATAAGTTTTTTCGCCCAAGTTTTCTGCCGGTGCACGGTGAGTGTATGTATTCTGTAAGATTTCATAATATAGCCACTTTTACAGGGTTTTGCCATCAATCGCATTATTTTCAGTGGTAGGATTTATAGGCCAGTCATATTTAACCAGAAAAATTGCAAGCTAACGGCTAATTGTGATTTTTTAATATGTTATTAGGACCACCACCAGTACCGTATGTCCAAGTTTGCAGCTTCGAAAAACGAAGTTTTTGCTCGTTTTTTGGTATTGTCAATATAAATCCGATATTATGAGATTTTTAAATAAAATTGTAAAAATACTAAAACTGCTACAATTTGACTCCAGAACGAGCTCTCCAAAACTTTTTGTTGTTTAGCCAACTCTACATCGTTATAAATAATAAACTGTTATTTTCACCAGGGATGTCGCGGATGCGATTGTTTGACATCCGCGGATGCGGAGGCGTATGTTGATATTTAGGGGCACACATCCGCGAATGCGGATGCGGATGCGGATATGGGGTCGCTCACTAAAAGACGTAAAAACCACGTCCATTTTACGAGTATGATATTATGCAATCATCAAACACGTTGTGACTAAATTACAATAAGGGCGAACAAATAAAAGGCGCGTCTGGTTTTGGTTACGGAAATGAAATGAAGTTTGTTTTCCTAATGGCGAAAATATCTGAAACGCGCGCGGTAAGCGTTCTTTCTTGTCGTGAATTGCACTACATCCGCATCCGCCAAAACTCCGCATCGATTTTAGCGGAAAATCCCTGGTATGTTTTTTTTATTTTATTTAATTCATGTAGGTTTGTTCCTTTGTGGCACTCGAGGGTTGATTTTAATGAATTATACATCAAACGATTGGTTTTAATCTTGCAAGTGTCATTGACATTGAAGACATAACTTTAACCAAAATTCAAAATGACGGCCACCAGATGCCATATTGTAAATAAGAAAAAAATTAAGTCGATGAACTATGTCATGTTGGATATCGTTAAATAGGTATCAAAATATTATTAGGTTTCTTTGTAACCATCTTTAAGTTAAAAACAACAGTTTAGGATTTATAACGATTTACAGTTGGCCGAGTTGGCTAAACAACAAAAAGTTTTGCAGAGCTCTATCTCGGTAAGTATTTCTGGCAGTGAATGTGTGCTGCTATGGACTACGGCGTAGCGGTACGTGCTTAGCTTAGAAGTGAATAAGAACACAGTCTTATTGGTCCACGGGATCAGTTCGGGGATACATTTCTGGCAATTGAGGTCGCAGGTGGCGCAGGACCGTCATTATGACACTCCTTGGGGGAGGCCTATGTCGAGCAGTGGACGTCTTTCGGCTGATATGAAGAAAAGATGATATTATTGTCTTTTGGAATCTTACCGTCCGGGGCGCTCCTGCGTTTGCACATTTGGCAATGTTTAAGCGCTGGCTCCTTTTAATACGCCAGTATAGAATTCCAGAAATCTATTCTTTTTTAATTTAATTAAAATCAGTGGGAACGCTAAATTTGACGCAGGCCTAGTTTCATCATTTTCCCTTGTTGTTATTAGACACTTCCCGTTTAATAACAGAAAAGGAGTAGTAAGAAAACAATCATTAGAGATAAAATTTCATTTATTTTTTGACTTTCGATTAAAAAAATAACTGAATAAAATACATTACCTATTACATTATCAAATTGATTAACCAAGCTTATTGTAATTCAAATGCGTATTTCTGCTCTGAGATGTGATAGTTAAGTAAAATAGTTGGGTGTGGTGGAAAGGTAAAAAGGGTTATCAACTACTTTTAATAAGAATAATAAAAACTGGTGCCGTAGGCAAAGCATCAGTATTTTTTGCGTCGTACGAGCTTGGAAGTCAATTTATTTAATTGAATGTTACCTGGTAAAAAATTTATGAAAATATCATGGGTTCTCTCTGAATTCGAAGAGTTTTTTTAATAATTCTTACTCCAGATCATGAGCACTTTTGATCCTGATAAAGAAAATATGCATCCCAATAATTTTTATGTGACTTTTTTACATGCATTTTGTATGAACCGTGATATATGAGTCAATTGGTTATTTACAATAGTAAACAACTATAATATTAATATATGATAGGTATCCCTTTTTAACTTTCCACTTTTTTATAACGAAACATGCAACGAAACCGGACAAGCTAAGATACAAAGTCGATTTTAAAATCCTTATATCATTATGTACACTCAAGTAATATATAATCAATATATAATATAATGTCAATATTAAAAGCGACGCCTACTCTTCTATCACAACGTGGAAAGGCAATTTTAAAATATTTGGACCATTCGCTTGCAAGGAAATATAAAAACTAAGCCACTTCTGCCAAGAAATATTACGTAAATAAGAAAATAAACACCGGTCTAAATTTTATGGTAAAATCATTCATCACATAATATAATAACCCCGGAGATAAGAATAACAAAAGAGTCACTCAAAGTTATCTAATAACACTGTTTACTTTCAAATACAGTTTTTAAAATAGTTCATCTGTTTTCACTTCCAATAATCAATAAATTTTGGACTTTCCCCAAGAGCAGAATAGTTCAGCGTTAGTGCTTACAATTTTCCAAATAAACTATTTTAATATTTCTGACTGTTCCCTAGTTACAGTATTTCAAACTTTTGAGGAAAAATCTGTATACTACAACTCTAACGAAGAATACGGTCAATGCCATCACTGGTAAACAATCTTTTATGGTATGACAGGAATTGCTGTCACTGGAAAGTCGAATTTGGCTTAAACCCTGAATAAGTTACAGTGAAATTGACAAATTATCGAGAAGCATGTGCGTAATGGTAAGCGTTAACAGTTACAAAGATGAATTAGGGTTGGCGCTATAATTAAAACGTTTTGTTTTTCGTTTGTAGTATTTGTGTAATCATTATTATTCGATTCTACTGCCCTTATATGACAATATATTTTGTTTGAGGTTCATGGAGAACATCCACCCTGTATAACTTGCGGCTTTGTGAGCTGCAGAACTTGCGAGCCTGTCTTTTAATTTAGAAAATCTGAATAGAATGACATAGATCTAGACAATTCTATATAATTATTGAACCTGCACAAAATGTCACGAGAATTCGTTGAGAAGAACAGCCATCTTGCTTCGGTTTGGAAGCAAAGAACTTCGTTCGCTTTGCTCCCTCGTTCAATAATGCAGTACGTCTAGCACAACTTGCTGCTGTGTCGCTTCCCGCGCGACTGAGCGTCTCTTATCTCACTCGCACCGTGCAAATTAGAAAGAGGAGGGAAGATCTTTCTCAACTCGCGTCGCGGCGCGGCGACAGTTGTGCAGCTTAATAGCTTAGTGGAAACGACCTAAGGTCATAAAGTAAATGCTAGTTCTGTTAATACATTGTTCGTAACTTGTTTACTAACAAGAGCACTTAGCAAATTGCTGTAAGAGTTTGTTCTAGTAATGTACAAATATATTATTAACCTACGCTTTTACACGCCTTTTATTGGCAGAAACAAATACAACCAGAGGCACAATACTTAGTTAGTTATTCGCCTAGGGCGGTAAAACAAAGAATGTTTCAGATCGCAGGTATTTGACACACGAGCCGAAGGCAAGGGCGACAAAGCGATCAACTAGTTAACTACTCGAACGAGCGAGCGAAGCGAACGAAATTCTTCGTAGCAGCTTGGACAAAAAATCTTTCGCATGTCTGTCCGCCTTTTCTCTACGGGTCGCATTCCTTAACCGATTCCCGTGAAATTATGTGAACAGGTTCAATAATTATATTAGTCTTTTTGGTCAATTCGGATGTTTTTTTTAAATCGGTTCTCGCGTTCTGCATCTCACAGAGCCAATAGTCAGTTAATATGTGCAATCGATGATAAGTACGGTTAAATCGCGAAGCACCTCTGACAAACAACCCCTCAAATTGTGCAAGTTATAGTTTGTTTGTGGTACTTGCTGCAGAACACGACATCGTATCTTTCCGACTAGTTAGCTGCGGTGACCGTTTCAGAGATAAGGAGCTTCGGTAAACCTGTCTGATTATTACGTACTTATTTAGATTGTCGGAATTGGAGTACACCGTGAGGAAACCGGCATATATCTCCGAAAAAATTCAACGGTGTAGCTATGTGAAGTCCCCAACCCGCAGTGCCCAGCAGTGGGACGTATCGTATCGTTTGTGGTGCGCGTGCCGCGACCGCTACAGGAGACCATCGCATGTGCTGACTTCTGGCCGAAGGGTGTCGTGTTTCGACGGTTCCGGGGCAATCTGCCGAATCCTACACCGGAGATGACGATGCAACGGGGCCACGCCGTTTCGTCGCCTAAATAGTATTATTTGTTGTTTTTAGTTTCGTGACGCATTGGTTATTACTGTAATGTCACGTAAATGTATTTGTCAATAAATAAATAATAAATAAATAGACTGATGATGGAATATTTTGCAGTTTCAGTGCCAAATTGTTTATTTTTTATGCTAGGACGGTGGCAAACAAACATACTGGCTGACGGTAAACAAACACCGTGGGTTCTAGCGAGTCCAGAAGAAACAAGACGCATTGCCAACCCTTCATTGGTTTGAGGATTCTTTGTTGGGTATGACATCTCTATTTACCATAGTAAACAAAGTACGTTTTTTTTTTGAACTGGCGAACTTATTTTTTTCTCTAAAGTACATATTACCTACTAAAATAAAGCACTTAAAAGTAGAGGCAATTACCTTCTCCGCAAGCCGGAGTTCATAATATATATATATATTCATATATTTAGCTTCGTAAAACCGCTCGTTGCTAATAAACCGCATTCCCGGAATACCAGATTTTGCTGTATATCGGATTATCAATATATCACACTTTGAGCTTACCACATTTCATTTCATTTCATACATTCCCGTTACATCAGGTTATAAAATCGTAAGGTACTCATGGAACTAAATCGTTTTAACTAATGTCCTATACTGAAAATTTGGTATATTGGTAATGTGATAAATCAAGAATGTGGTATTTTGCAAAATCTGGTATTCCGGGAATGCGGTATATTAGCAACGAGCGCGTAAAACATATATTTAAATACGATCAAGTTGAACTTCGCTGTTGCTGAATAAATACAAAGACTATTTCGCCCGGCCCGTAACTTCGCTCGACATCCAAGTCCGCACCGCAATGAGCAACTAATTCTGTCTTTGATGTGGCGATGCGAATTACCGTCCGTTTGTGGAGGTAACGTCACGAGAATACTAGTAGCATTCCGAAAACAAGCGGGCTAACTAACCTATGTCCTTGTATTTAGTTCAGAGACTAGAGGCCACAATAATTTACTTTAAGAAAAAATGTTTTAAACCGACACGTGTGTCTATAGAATTGGAAGAGTTCCCTCAATTTCTACAGGATTCCATCAGATCCTGACCTGATGACTGTGGTATGGGATCACCTAGGAAGAATACCCTTTCAAACGAAAAAAGAATCCTAATCGGTCCAGGCAGTCCAGGCGTCTTCAAGTAATCGAGGAACACACATAAAAAAAAGACCGGGTTGCACTCCGGGAGTGCCGGCAGAAGTGAAAACTTGAATAATTTTAATTTTATTTAAAAAAAATAACCCCCCACTCCCCCTCTCCACCCACTAATACACATAAATCAGAATAGATATGTAAATATTTCTGGCAGTCGCTAGCTTACAGAACTGATCTAATCTAAGCTCAGACAGGACTCAAAGGGGCATGTGAGCAAAGTCAGCGGCGAAACATACTTCATTTTGAAATCACTCACAAGTCTCACAACTCAATCAAGTCTGTGAATCCAGTAAATATCAAATGTATGAGAAGTCTGGTTGAAAATATGCCTCATGTATCTAATATTACTCACATTCTGTTAAATATTTTCATGGATTTACAAATAGGTATTATATGTGGTAGAGTACACTACAAAAATATGAGCTGAAAAAAATTATACACATTTCTGTAAAATCAAATGTACATTCAGATCGTTCATTCGCCACTAACTTCAATTTGACATAGTACTAATCACACTTACGTATAAACACAAGGAAAGGAATACGGCGGCGTTGTGGGACCCTGTGGCGTTCAAAATCGATTACAATTAAAGCTAACTTATAAACTGAATTGGTCAGTGAGATAAGGCGGTTGTCACACTGCCCGCATCCCGCTGCGGCGTGCGGAGCGACGGTTCGCAACGTTGTATGCCAGTGCCTCAGTTTGCATATAAATTCCGTGCGGTACTTCACACTGCACCGCACCTCTGTCCGGTGAAATTTGTACGCGGCTCCGCACTCCGCAGCGGGACGTAGCGGTAGTGTGTGATGCGCCTAATTTTATGATAAGTAGGTGCCAATGTTCTCGCAAGACTTCAGGGTTTCTAGAAATGTCACAGTGTATTTATAAAACAGTAGATGATCCTCGGGGGAGGTAAATATCTTGGTGTGGATGTCTTTCAGTTGTTATGATAAAGCATAATGACTTTTCAGTACTAATTTTATAAAGGGGAATAGTCTGTGAGATTGTAGCTTTGTAATTTTGTATGTTTTTGGTAATCATCGGAACGGCTTATCAGATTTCAAAAATTATTTCACCTGCGTGTAGAATGGACTTTCTGGATGGCTATATGCAATAGATTACTGCGCGGGTTTGCCTGCGTTCTTTGCAATACGCTAGTTCTATTATAAGCTGATCAGCGAACACTTTTAAAAGGCCTCGTGGCCTATTTGCTGAATAAATATTTTGATTTTGATTCTTCAGTCAATTGAACTCTTCAGCCACAACAAACAAGTATGGTGGTACAAATATTTAGAAGAACATATCAAACAATTTTATAACCAAGGGCATTATATACTATAGACTATTTTGTAAGTACTTACTACTTACATGATTGAATGACAAATTTATTGATATAATTTTGCGTTGTTTCTATTGTAATATAATACAGAAGAGGTCGTTTGGTACGGTCAGTTGGTTTATCTTTTGACATAATTGATATTAGAGATATCCTTTGGAAGAGATTTGGGTGACCAGATTAAAAACGGTTTTTACCAAGTTCAAACCTACTGTGTGCATAAATACAATGTGACGTTTTCGTAAGTAACCTTACAAAACAAAAAAGAAACTGCTTTTATTCCTTCTCACTTCATTAACTGTATAAGTTTTTGTGTGCGTTAACGTAGCGGGCGCGGTTTCAGGATTACTTTCGCGAGACTCAAAGGGGCATAGAGGCATAGTAAACATAAAAAAAAAGTAGAAAGAAATTAAAAAAAAGGTCGATGGGCTTAGTTTGATTAGTAATGCGACTCGAGAATGTTTTGCCAAAAGAGTTGTTGTATTTTGGGGTTCGATATCGTTCCACAAGGTGGTTATTTTAATCGAAGCGTTAAATGACTTGAATTCTCATAGTGTTTCAGTGTTTTTTCTTAAATTGTTGGAATACTTATATTAATTAAATAAGGAACGAATAACTAAAAAACCTGTCAATTCTCAGCTCTATATCCATTACCGATTGATTCATTGACCTCCTGGCGAATACCTCAACTTTAGGCTTTATTTTCCGTTTTGTTTTTCGTGGCGTGCAATAAAGCGTATTTGTAGTGTGCCTAAGGTTATAAGAGGACTTCGTCAGAATGTACCGTATATTAACTGATAATTTCTCGGAAGATTACGTAACTAAGTCGGTTTCTTATAGCAATACCTATCGCTATGTGAAACTCGCCACGAGAAAGTTGTGTCCTATTCTAATAAAAGTTGCGAGGTTACGTGACGTAATCAGAAATATAAGGACACTCTTATTGACGCAACAACGCCCTTGCCATTTTCATAATAAAATAAGTTTTTGCATGGCCCCGTAATCAAAAACATTGTAAGATTTTACTTTGCTTGCTTACTATTCTGCAGGGAACTCTTTCTTTTTTAGTCGGAATCTTATACTAACTTTAAGCGCTCGTAAAACATTCGTCCTGTCTATTTTACGACGGTAAAAAGGTCAGGTGTTTTTCTGTGATAGCAAGTGACGGCGAAGTCGTGTAAGTGTTGCTCTTAAGTGTAACTGATAACTCGAGTAAGTTTAGTGTAACACATAAATACAGTTTGTAGACGTGCCTTTATTTTTTGATTTTAGGTTAGGTTAGATTGCGTTTCATTTCAATATCAAAATACTCGAAACTTATTAAATAATTCAGTTAGCGAAATATTCATTAAGTAGGTAAGCCGTAAATTAATTAGACAATAGTTTCGAGCGTCTGTCTAGAGGTTGTTATTGCGCAACTAAGAAGGAAACAAAGAAATTGAATTAACAAATTAGAAATGTTTGACAATCTAAAGACACCTTGTGGTGACTACGGTCGCCAGAGCTTCTAGAGATGCTTGTGTTTTAATGTCAATAAAACGAATTTTCCAAAGGTTAAAAGATCGGAAACGCGGATGTGACACCTCCGGAGTTCCGGTTTTATGTCAGCGGCCCACTAGGTTAAAGCACACATTTCAAATATGAATATTATGTACATGATTCAATGCATTGAGCAATTTTTTTTAAATTATATTTAATGACTGACAAAAAGACGAAGCTATGGTCTTCATTTAAGTAGAGTACCTACCTAGGTACCAAATGTGACATACCACGTACTTAAGTACGTTAAATAAGGCAAATCGTAACAATTTATTAACATATCTTATGTATAACAATAAAATCAAGCCATATTTAGATCTAAGTACCTAGAAACAAGAACCAATAAAAAACTCTTAGTACAGTCAAGTGTTTTATGTACGAGCAAGTGAGAAAAATATAATTTTAAATCAATGTTCACATATTTTTGTCACCAAGTCATTATAGTTTTTTTTATGTTGTCTGTACTTAAACGTATTGCAGCTGCCAAAGATAGTAAGTAGGTACCTTAATATATTTTTTAGAGAAAACTTTATCAAGTGCAGTCCTTAGTTTAGTTCAAAAAGGGCAAAAATACCTTATTTACAATATCATTTAAAACCTTGGGACTAGTAGAGGAATGAAATATTAAAATTTAAAAATATTTACAATCCCGCTATACTATAATATATAAAAAATATCATCTTCATTCTTCCCCTAAGTAATTGCTTAACCTCACTTTATGTCACCTTTAGTAAGTACAAAAACTAAGGAAACTTGACTTAGAAATTATTCTACAAAGTATAAAGGCAAAAAATGCATGGATATATCATTAAAAATCTCTCTTTGTATAGTAAGTAAACTTTGAATTTTTTAATGGGTGCGCGGACGCAGACTGCGGCCGCCATTTTGTGGTATCACCGCGCGGCCATTTGCTTTTCCTGCTTGTCGTCTTGCTTGCTGTCTTCCTTCTCTTGCATCTGGTCTCGGGACTCCTGGACTGACTCCAGCGCGATGTCGAATGAAGTTTGTCGGCTAAAAATAGTTTGGGATCAGTTTAAATAATAAGTGGAGTCATTAAAATGCTGTGAATGAGAGATAAAGTTTAACATTAAACAACCTTAATTCTTGAGGCACCTAAATGCCACCCAAATTAGAATATTTCAGTGTCTTGGTCTTTGTTGCACAGTTTCATGGTGGTAAATGTTAAAATTGTTGTACGTGCCGTCAGTTGCGGAGTAAAGTGACACCTCTCCTGCATACAAACCTACCAGGGGTGTGACCCGGTCATGCTGACTAAACAGCGAGTGAAGAACAAAACTGGTCTTAGACGTTTGGTGAGGTTTAGTTTGATGAGGTAGAATGAGGGATTTTAAGAACACACTAGCAAATAGTACTGTGGCGAGATGTTAGTCAACAAATTGATTGATATTGAAATTGTTTACTGCCCCTAGTTCCAAGCCCAGAACTGCCAGCTCATCATCCCCCTTGCGTTTTCACGGCAGTTTAAAGGAGCCCGGGCTCCGTCTTGGCACCTAATCCCAAGATTTGGCGTAAGCATTAGTTTTACGAAAGCGACTGCCTTCTGACCTTTCAACCAAGAGGAAAAGTTTGCAATTGTTGGGATAAGACCGGCATCCTCGCGACGCTTTAGCCCCAGCACTGCCTGTTGCTGATTATAATGCATTCTAATGATTGCTAATGATTTATAATGATTGCTGATGTAATGAGTGTAATTAATAAAATGAGTTCTAAAAAGGCGCCAGGCTGCGACCTTATACGCAGATTAAAAACAGATTTAGATTTAAAAACAATTCCGGACAAAGTCAGTCCGGTATTGGCTAAGCTAATTAATATGTCCGTGTGTTCTGGGAGGTTTCCCGACGGACTTAAGCAGGCCTTAATCCGTCCAATCTATAAAAAAGGGTCTCGTAAACTTTTTTCTAACTATAGACCAATAGCCATTCTCTCTAGTGTTGATAAAGTCATTGAGAAATGTGTTGTACAGCAACTTAGTAATTACCTTAGTAAAAATATGATAATAAACAAGTGCCAGCATGGATTCCAGAAAGGTAAAAGCACTGATACTCTCTTAGCTAGATTCACGGATGAAGTCAACACCTACTTGGCTAATAAAAAAGTAGTCTTGGCAGTGTTTTTCGACTTCAGTAAAGCATTTGACACCTTGGATACCAGCACACTATTAAAGGCCATGAGTGAGTGCGGGGTGGGGGAGCCGCTGAACCGATGGTTCCGCGACTACCTCACTGGGCGCTCGTACCGTGTGCGGGTGGGCTCGGCGCTCAGCGACGAGCGACAGGTGTCGTGTGGCGTGCCGCAGGGCTCTTGTACTGGACCCGTGAGCTACCTGATGCACGTAAACAGCCTGTGCGGCGTGCTCCGGCACTGCTCGGCGCACATGTTCGCCGACGACTTGTGCATATTGTGCGCCGGCGCCGGCAGTGCGAGTGAGCTACCCGACACCTGCCGCTTGGTGCAGCATGAAGTAGATGCTGTAGTCCGCTGGTCGCACGATAATGGTATTGTGCTTAATGCCGATAAAACTAAACTGTTAATAATTCGGTCACCCTACTTAAAAGTTTCTAGCCTGTCTACTCCCATTGTAACCCATGATTTTTCTTGTATGCATACTGATATGTTAGACTGCCGCTGCAACCCCATCTCACGCGTTAACTGTGTAACGTATTTAGGCGTCAAAGTAGATGAACACTTCTCTTGGACTGGACTGGATTTTATTTATAGCAAACTCAGAGTATTATTAGGCAAATTTTATTACTTAAGATTTAAAGTACCTTTACATATCCTAAAGTATTTATATGTATCCCTAGTCGAATCAATAATTGGTTATGCTCTTGACTGCTATGGATTAACGACTAAAACTAACATATACAAATTAGAATGTATGCAAGTAAGATTCCTAAAACTGTTAGTTAATAATAAAACTAAAAATAAAAATAAAAAAGATTATAGAAACTTGTTCAAAATTTGTAATATTCTACCGGTGAGCCTTAAGCATAAATATTTACTAGTATTAAATAATCATGGCAGTCATGAGCATACCCAATTACAATTACACCGTAATGATGTTTGTGAAACCAGGTCGATGTCGGCGGGCAAGTTTGTCGTGCCGAGGGTCACTAATTACTACGGCGATAGGTGTCTCCGGAAACGCCTACCCTACATACTCAACAGCCTGCCCTCTGACATCAGGCAGGAAGCCAATAAAGCTTATCTTGGTAAACAGCTGCGTAGTTACCTTCTCAAACACAAACTATAATAATTTATTGTACCTGTAGACCGTAGTACTTATAGATAAATATTATAAATAGAAGAGAGTAGAGACTGCTCGATCCCACAGTCAAACTGTGCAAACGGTTTTGCGGGACCCTGTACTTGTTTATGTTGTATCGTTTCATTCTTAATAAATAAATAAATAAATAAATAAATTCTGAAAAACCCTCCGTACGTAAGTAAATGTATTCCCACCTGTCCATAAGATAGTTCCCAGGGGCCGACAGCGACCGCCCCGAGCGCGCGAGGCCCCCTCGCTTCGGCTTCTCGGCCTCCTTTATGGTCTCCGAGGACTCGCGGCGGGAGGTGCTGCCCTCGCGACTTCGGAGAAACGGGTTCTGGAAGGAGACATGATTGCTGAGAACAGCTAAAAACTTAACGAACGTGATTCTGTGTCGATAAAGGTATGGAGGAACGAAGAGAAAATCGCCAGATTTATAATATACGTACATTCCATGGTAAGCCCATTTATTGCTGGCATCATTATAACAAAATCAGAGTGGAAAACTTGATGGACCCTCATTGCCTGAAAGCTGTGATTCTTCAACATGTTCTTCATCAGGGTGAACAGGTTGGGGTTGGAGGTGACGACCCACGCCATGTCTTCACCTGTCACCTTAACCGATTCGAGGGTAGATGCTCCAGATGAGCTCTTCGCATGTAATAAAGTATTAATCCTTACCTGGAAGCTGTGCTTCTTCAGCATGGTCTTGATGAGGATGAGGGTCGACAGGTTCGGGATGGAGGTGACGACTTGCGCCATGTCCTCATCCGTCACCTCCACCAGCCGGCAGTTCTCCTGTTCCGAGGGTAGGGGCTCTGCGCCGTCGCGTGTCACCCAGCTGTGCTCCTGCGCAGATAAAACGAATAAAATTCGGGGAAAAGGAGGCATTCCAGACGTACGCTCATAGAAGCTCATGCGCCCTAAAGGTTAGATGACGCTGCAGAGTAGACGTAGACGGTTTAAAAAAAAAGTTGAATTCATCTGAAATAATGTATAAAATAAATGATGATTAATCGACGAATTAGACGTTTAGTTGGCTCATCTAAGCTGTCAAGCATGCGCGGTGTCAAATATCTGAAAACAGAGCTTCGCAGATGTCTGGTGGATATCACCTTTACAGTTACAGTTTCTAATTCGATCTAATCCAACAAAGCTCATCCTGAGGGTTGAGAGGTTGGAGTCCCACCACAAAGCGAGTTTCAATTCATTTGTGGTGAGAGTATCAACTGACAAGCTATCTACCTTCATGAAGGAAGAGTTCTGGCCGAAGGGTGTAATTTTCCGGCGGTTTCGAGGCTGGCTATTTGACACCTAGACCTTGCGCCGTGCGTCGCCGGCTTAACGTGTTATGTTATAAGTTTTGAATATTGTTATGTAAGTATGTTAGTCTGTCAGGTATTTGTAAATATTTGCCTCGTTGCCTGATTCAAATAAATAAATAGCGTATGAGGTGGCGTTAGAAGATTCGACAAAATGCTCCAAATGTTTACCTACAGGGAATGTGACAAGTCATCTTTTTCTCACCTTGATCTCATGCATATTAGCCCTCCTCGCCGGTTCCTTATCGAGCAAGCGCGCGAGCAACCCCCGCAGCGGGGCGGAGAGCGCGGGGCGCGCGGGGAACGTCAGCGGCTCGCTGATCACGCGCTGCTGCAGTTCGGCGCATGCGCTGCCGGTCCACGGGACTCGGCCCGTCACCATGGCGTAGAGGGTGACGCCTATGGACCAGATGTCTGCCGCCTGCGGATATGACGTAAAATTTGATACAAAAAAATAAATGAAAAAGTTTATTGACGACGTATGAATTATAATGAAGTCAGTGGACCGCAAACTAGCCTAAGTACTAAGCCCGTATCTTAGGAGTAATTAGGAGGGAGCCAAGGAAAATGTTTCATAATAGTGACGCAACAATAGGGATAAAACGGGTGGTGAAACTAGAAATATATTAAAGAAACACATATTACTAAATTATAGGAATACACCCGTACAATTTAGTGTCGATTGTTAAAAATGTAATTATTAATAAGACTCCTTAACTCAAACAATCTTTCTAATTTAAGATTAGAGTTTAAGTTCTGCATTATAAATATGTATTTTTTTTTAATGATATAAACAGTTAAATTTTTTTTTTTTTTTTTTTAAGTAACTTATTTAGACCAGTGTTGATGTTGAAATCAACATCAATATAACTTATTCTGAATCGATGGAAATTGGTGACAAGATTGGTATCAATTATGAAGATTGTGTATTGTCACTTGGTACAGGCTCTCGGGTCCAGTGAGATCCCGGTATAAAGTGACACCGTGACGTCTAGAACCAATAATCTTCTAACGCCTCGGAATTTAAATCTTAGGTATGAATAATTACATCACGTTAAATTCTATGATCGTGTACTTATTGACTCCTACATAAGCAGATGGAAACTGAAATAATGGAAGTGAAAAGGTACTTTACAAAAAGACTGGGCTATATGTATGCGGTGGAATCATAATCTTTCTAAACCTATACATTTTGTGAAATCCGTAAGGTACCTAGATCTAGAATTTATGTCGACACCTGTACCTATGTCAGTATATGTATAAAAAAATCAAAAAGTCTTTATTTCAGGCAATAAACCCATATCACATACACAATGACAATGACAATATAATAAAATAATATAATAAAATAGAATACAAAATCTTAACTAAAATTAGGTACCTAGAAGTCATATTATATATATACAAACAGCGGGTTCATACGTTTATTTCCCTATTTTGTAAGCGGTGCACGCTCACCCAGTACTTCATGATGGAACAGTCCGGACGATCAGACAAGGTACGGAGGATCTCGTTATCTGAAGATGTAATACGATCCCGGAACGACGCTATTCGTGTTCTAATGATTGCATAGAAGTCGGGGACTCTGGCCTCCGCAAACATGCTCGACGCACTGCAATAACGAGGCAGCTTCATAAGAATAAATTCATTCAAAAGTGTTTTGTATCTAAAATTGTAGACCGAGTATATTTATTGTATTTATGCTTGAAAAACTTTTAACGACCCAATTACTTACCGTTGAATAGCTATCCCAGAAAACTATCAAACTTGCCATAAGAGTTAAGGAAGTTTTATGAAGGAATATTTACTGGAGAGTTTTAATAGCCGGTGCTATTTAAAACTTTGATGGACAAATGTTAATTAACATTAATGTTCTCTTAAGGTGCTGCTACTGTTGTACAGAACGAGATCATAACACTTACCTACCGTAAGTAGACCGCAAGAGTAGGTTTCCGAATGAGCGTTAGCACAATTCAACTGTAATTTTGCCATAAAAAAAACATTTAGATCTACCTAATGCACATACACGCCCTAAAAATTAACGTGAATTCACATTAAATGGTTTTATATTTCAATGTAAGAATATAGCGATGGTCGAGATCTGATTCGAATTAAGCAAATCGACTAATTGAGTCAATTTGAATCAAGCTCGGTCGCAACTCGAATCAACTCGCTGACTGATAGTTTGACACATCAGTGGGCGTAGCATGGTTGCCATTTTATCACTTATCGTTGTGGTAAAGACGCCCATCACGCTCCGACAAGTATGCGAGTGCGAGAGTGACGGATGCCTTATCCACAACGATAAGTGATAAAATGGCAACCGTGCTAGGCCCGCAGCACGGCTATTACGCGACGACGCGCGAGCTCTCTCGATTTTGCTCGCACTATCCGTCTCTCTCTTATTAGAAGTAAGTACTTGACTTAGAATAAGAGGAATAGTGCGAGAATAAAAACTTTTTAACAAAAAAATTAAACCGCCGAAAAAAAACTGAAGAGCAGAAAATAATAAACCTTTTTTATTCAGTTTAATAACTAAGTTCTTAAACTATTGTAAGTATACCTACGTATATATTTTTGTAATTATTTTGACTTTTTAATTAACCTTAATAACTAAGTTCTTAAATTAGTCTGTGTACCTAAGTAATTTTGAGTCGGCGCCAAACAATCAATGAACAAAGATTTGATTTGGTGTAACTTGTACTTGTTTGGAGTAATTTTTGTCCTCCTCCTCCGTTTTTTTTGTCGGTTAAAAATCGAGAATCTGTCGTGCTGCAGTATCGACCTTTGATTTGAATAGCCTCGTGCGTTGCAGCGGCGTACCGGCGACCAAGTCAAGTCAACTTGAATCAAGAATACGTACGAATACGCTTAACATCTTGGGCCAGGAACCCGCTAGTGCTACAAAACCGTTCGCCTTCGCCCAATAAGTGCCAAAGTAACCGCTCCTACGCCACCCGCATCCAGCGGACTCTCGCGATCTTTACTAGGGCATCAGTCCACCTTGTAGAGGGGACCTTGTGGTACGCCATCCGAATGAACTCGACTTGTAACGCCATCTATGCGACAAACACATACCTCGCCATCATACCGGTCGCAAGGCGCGGCGGCCTCCGGCGCCCTGAAGGCCGGAGTGCCCACCCCGCCCGCCAGGCCCGCGTCCGCCAGCTCCCCGCAAGCGCCTAGGTCCGCCACCTGCACCCTCCCGTCTCCGAGGAGAAGGTTGGCCGGCTTGATGTCTCGGTGGGCAATGCGTTGGTAGTGTACTGTGGGAAAGAACTGTATTTTACACAATACGAGTTGGGTATTTCAACTTTTTTTAAAAAAACCAATAAAACAAATGCAACTCTCTTCGCAAGGATAGCTTCTCAGGTACACACTTTCTTAATAGTCACTACGGGCGAAGCGATGGCTGGATGTCGTGATGAGCGAAAACGAGCTCACAAAAGAGGGCGCTCAGTCGCTCAGAATCGTGCAAAGTGGAGAAAAGCGAGCAGGAAAGCAGACCCTTGCAAAAGCTGGAATAACGGCAGCAGAAGGAAAATTGACACTACGGGCCAGATGTTTTCAGCTCGTCGGCAGTTCTTAAGGATGATAGTTGACCATAGTGACATTAAATGAGTTGAACCGTTATTATCACTATAATTTTAAGTCTTCATGTACTCACAGTACTCAATACCCAGAAGTGCGTCTCTGAAGTACCGCCTCGCCAGCTCCTCGGTCAGCGGGGAGTCAGTCGGCACGTCGATCACTGGCCCTCCTTCCAGTAGCTGGAACACCAAATATAGCTGGTCTTCCTCAGGGTCGTCGAGCACCTGGAATCATGCATCATCATTATAATCCGTTTCTTTATTTAGTCACTGCTAACTTTTATACAGGATGACATCAGAGATAACTAGACAGAATGAAGTATTGAAATACCTATACAAACTTAATAGAGATAGTCGCAATTCTTATTGTAATTATTCAAATTATTAACATATTTTTAGGGTTCCGTAGTCGACTAGGAACCCTTATAGTTTCGCTTTGTCTGTCCGTCCGTCCGTGGATAATCTCAGTAACCGTTAGCACTAGAAAGCTGAAATTTGATACTAATATGTATATCAATCACGCCGACACAGTGGTAAAATAAAAAGTGTTTTTTTTTATTAGGGTACCTCCCCTATACGTAACGTGGGGAGTGTTTTTTTTTCATTTCAACCCTAACGTGTGATTTATTGTTGGATAGGTATTTAAAAATGAATAGGGGTTTGCTAAAATCATTTTTTGATAATGTTAATATTTTCGGAGATAATCGCTCCAGAAATCAAAAAAATGTGCCTCCCCCCTCTAACTTTTGAACCAAGTTTTAAAAATATGAAAAAAATCTCAAAAGTAGAACTTTATAAAAACTTTCTAGGAAAATTATTTTGAACTTGATAGTTTGAATAGTTTTTTGAAAAAAATAACAAAATCATTTCTGAACTAAGTTTGTAATTTAACCGTATAAGCAGGTGTTTATGTACCTGGAATTTCTACAAAATCACAATGAAATTACGTGCTTTCAAATAAAGTAAAAAAACGGTGAAAATCGGTTCACGCAATAAAGAATTATCCCATAAAAATCATCTTCCATACTTTAAGCTCGCGCGCAATAGTTTACTTAATTTGCCGATAGATGACGCTGTACGCGGAAAGCTCACATTGTACATGGCGCTGTTAAGATTTTTCCTTATTTAATGGGGTCGGAGTCGGTCGCCCATACACTAACTTACTGTGACGGACGAAAAACTACGGACTACACTGAGCGTGGCCCGACACGCTCTTGGCCGGTTTTTTTAATAAAATTTGGTCACTATAAAAAATAAGATTGTCTTACCCGTTATAATAACTATTGCAAAAGTTAATCAATTATATAGTCGGAAAAAGTGGTCTTTGATTACGTTTCCGATTTCACCCCGTGGATGAATAGTTTATTTATACCAACAGTTAATAATCAGAACAGTTTATAAATATAACTTCTCGCACCATTACCAAACACAATAGGGAAATATTTAGACATTGTGAAAAGTGAATAAACAAAGTACTTACAGCAAGTTTAATGGAAGACGAACAAAGTTTGTTCGATGGGTCAGCCGACACCAACAAGTTGGCAACGACTTAGCTTACTTGTTGAATATCATCTCATTTCATATTGTAAGGCTGTTACGCGAATGTGCACATCAGATGCTGTATTAGACTAAAATGTATAGCATTCAGCAGAAAACACTTACATCAGCGTTGGCCAGGAAAATTCCTGCGTTTTCTCATCCCCATATATACAATAACATTTGCAACCGTCTTAATATTAAAACGTTACCCGTGGTTAAAGCCAATTGTGTAGTGAAGAATTGGTTACTAACGCTTTCATATCCTTTGACCGAAAACCCAATATAATCAAACCGACACTACATCTTGTGGAACTCTCGCACGCACACATGCAATCACACACACATACACACACACACACACACACACACACATAGGAATTTTAGTCTTCAACTGTAATGTAATATTTATTCCATCTTAATTTTACTTTTAACGAAACAGAAGTGGTGTTCTGTACTGCAAAATGGTAATATTTTAACTAGTTTGTGTTAACCGCACTCGCAGGCGGCCAAGATACAGGCTCAGCCTAGTTTGGCGTCTGACGGATATAACGTTTATGATACAAGTGTATTTTAGTTAAATAAATGAATTTATTATTTATTATTATTATTAAAAAAACAAAATACTTAAATGATACAATATAATATCTTAAACTAAAACGAAACTAGGCTAAAACTTAAACACTATTTATGTAGATAGAATAATCGAATAACCCGCCCGCGCCACCCCGGGCTGATCTTCTTTACGCGCTCATGCGTCTCACCTCACCCATCAGGCCTAAAAAACTAGACCTCTACCTGCGCTTAGTTACTGCGAATCACGGCGTCAAGATATATTTGTGGGTGAGCGTTGAGGTGAGCTTAAAGTACCTAAGTTACATAATAGCGGGGCAGGTGCAAAGGAGCCCGTTACTGTGGCCGCATTGCCTCGCTGAATCGCTATAGCTGACTTTTGCACCAGAAATAACCCAGAGCTAGGGTCAATACGTGTCTCTTAGCGGCGCCTCACTTCCCAAAAAAGGTTTTTGCGTCGGAGCACCAACACCTAGTCGTTTCCATCGCAAGCGAGAGGAAATGGAATTTCTTGTGTATTTGTTGCCGACACTCGCTACCAATACGGCAAGCATTTTGGAGTCAGGTGAGCTCGTAGTTAGCGAGGAGACAACTTGACAGATTTACTTAAAGAAATTGTTACAAAATGGATTTCTACCACTTGGACGTAAAAAAAGATTGAAGATGACAAAATAGACCTACTCTTTTGGGTTAAACTTCAAGTTTTAAAAAGAGACCCGGCGACCTCCCCCCCTATTCTGTAACTTGTTTTAAGCTCACCTCAACGCTCACCCACAAATATATCTTGACACCGCGATGCGTAGTAACCAAGCGTAGGTAGAGGTCTAGTTTCGTGACGGGTGAACGGTAGAGTGAGCCGCATTAACGCTTAGCGAATAACAGCCCTCCTCATGGCAACTGGTGACTGAAAAAAAGGTTGATTCACCCAATTACAAAAGAGAAGAATAGAAAAGATTTAATTATTTATTATTTATTTATATATTTACGTTCTTAAATATCATTTAAAATAAGTAAGTTTTTCTTTAGAAATTCTTACTGAAAACTATGCATTGATTGCCGCTTCCGCAATATCCCTTCTTTGAAATTCGCTGAATCGAGTTATTTATTAGCTTGAGGAAAAAACCATTATCTTTTTCCTTTCAAAGCTTAATTACTTTTTATACTCTATCAAACCTAAAATCTTCACTGAAAGAATAAAATAATTTTGCAAATATAGGATTCATAGGTACTTTTCAATGACGAGGACAGACATTATTTGGACTACATATATTGCCTATACTTCTTATTAGAGCTATATTATAGTCTTGTAAAACGTAATAAACATAAGGGTCTCGGCAGAGAGTACAACCTTGTGCCATTTGACGTCGGGACCTCGTTCGGTCCGCGGGGTCCTAAACGTCTGGTTGACGCAACTGGTGACAGTTTTTTAGATTGAGCTTAGTTTTAATTTAATTTAGTTAATGTCAGTTATCACCTTGTATTATACTTATGTTTAGTATGTGAAATGAAAAAGAGGTCTTGGTTTGTTATATCTACTTTGTAAACAATAAACTGTTTGTCCTTCCGAAAAACGACAAAGGTATCAACTAATTTTTGTTTTGTGTAAATAATTTGTTTAACTACCTTTTATCCTTTTATTCCGTAATGCGTTGAGCACTTAGAGGAATTTTCCATACACATAGCGTAGGTAAAGTTTGACCGTTATGCCAGTATAATACTTAACTTCCTGCTATGAAACGTTATGCGCTAGTTACTTAGAAATGTTCATAGTTAGTTTTTGTATAGTTAATACTCACGCCTTCGTCCGCGTGGAACTCGATGATGACAATGATGAAGGTACAAATTAAGCTACAACAGAGGAGATTTAGTAAGAAAAATGGGTACCTTAATTTGTACTTAAATAACAACTTGTCCCGACGCGACGGGCCGAGAGGGAGCGGCTCGGACGAGAGATTATCTCTCAACTCAAAATAATTATTATAAATATTTAAGAGTCCACAATAATCTCGATTCTCCATACAAACGTAGTTACGCTCTCGTTTTAAAACTTGTTTTGTAACGAAACTTTGCATGTACAATGTCATGAGGTATATCTATATGTCTGTAATTAGTTTATGTAGCTTCAGATACCATAGTAAAAAAATACAGCGAATTTAAGTTTTTCATACAAAACTTGTTTTTGCTGTATTTCGTTCGTTTTATAAACTGGAACCATATAAACTAATTACAGACATAGATATACCTCAAGTATTGTATATGCAACATTTCGTCACAATCCAACACGTAGTTTTAAAATGAGAGCGTAAGTACGTTTGTATGGGAAGGTGAAATTCGGCCGAGCTTACTGCGGACTCTTAAGAATAATGAAAAAGGGTAGGGCCCTTTCTTCTTTGCTCTTACTCATGATTTCATTGTTTCAGCCACAATAAAGATAAAATCTAGGCAACACGATATCCAGTAATGGTGCAACGAACTCAGAATCTGATCTTTGTGTCAACAAAAATCTTAGTCATAAAAATGAACTAAGATTTTCAGTTGATTTTCCAAGCTAGGTTGTTGTTTTTAGTCACGATTTTATGAACCCTAGAGGAGTTGGCAAGTGTTTTCAATTTGTCTCGTGTAAGCTGATATAATGATGGAGTCTTTTGTGGATTTAATATATACTTTTAGGCATTGTTCTTTTTCGGTATCGATGTACTTTAGAAATATTGTTGTGCGGCCAAGTCGAGATTTATTAAGAGTCCGCAGTAAGCTCGATTCTCCATACAAACGTAGTTACGCTCTCATTTTAAAACTACGTGTTGGATTGTAACGAAACTTTGCATATACAATGACATGAGGTATATCTATGTCTGTAATTAGTTTATGTAGCTTCAAATACCATAGTAAAAAAAATACAGCGAATTTAAGTTTTTCATACTAAACTTGTTTTTGCTGTATTTTGTTTGTTTTATACACTGGAACCATATAAACTAATTACAGACAGATATACCTCATCTCAATGTGTATGCAAAGTTTCGCCACAATCCAACACGTCGTTTTAAAATGAGAGCGTAACTACGTTTGTATGGGAAGGTGAAATTCGGCCGAGCTTACTTCGGACTCTTAACATCCCTCCAATAAACGAGTCACGCGAAGTGCAGGGTTCCGTAGTTGCCTGTCCGTCTTATTTACATCGACACGCATGCTCCAACTAAATGGTGCAGTTGCGTCAGCAGAAATTGTACGAAAGATGGCCTTTCTAAGTACATTACACTAGCCCAATATGTCGCAAACGAATCACTAAATTGAAAAATAGTTTTAGAAAACCCATAATATTTTTAAACAAGCTATCCAACGATACCTATGGGTTTAACGAAAAAAAAGTAAGTAAACTTGTAAGGGAGATACACCAAAAATATTTTTTTTTCAAGATTGTATTCTAGTTTGTCGGCGTGATTGGTTTATATACCCATGCCGAATTACAGTTTTCTAGTTGTAAGGGTTACTGAGCTAAGCCGAAGACGGATAGACGGACAAACGGACGGACGGACGTCGGACATGGCGAAACTATAACGGCTTCTTGTCTACGGAACCCTATAAAACGAAAGTCAAACAACAACTCGAGGCGCTTGTGCTGTGCCTCGCGCTCCAAACTGAACGAACACTACTAGTTTTATATTGTAGTTGAAAGTTGTGTACTTTTACGTGCTTTTGTAAAACAAGCGTCTGAAAAATGGTTTGTATGAAGGACAATATACATAATTATACACGAACAGGGCAAGTTAAATAAAAGCATCTAATGATAGTACGCGTGTGACGTAATCGACAACAGGCCTCTGCTCGGCGATTACGGGCTGATAATGATGATGAATTACCTCAACAAGTTTGACGACATTAGGGTGGTCCAGTTTCTTGAGCGTTGCGATCTCCCTGTACACCCTCTGCAGCGGATCCGGTGGCGGACCCGGGCCGGGCCGGCGCGGCGGCGCGCGCCCGAACAGGCCCGCGCGCCGCATCAGCTTGCGTTTCGACAGGATTTTCATGGCCTGGAAACAAGACATGCTCCTGTATTAAGAACTGAACCCGTGAGCTTCATCTTAGGCCTTTAACATTAGGTGACACGGGTCAATCAAATGGGTCAAGTATGTAAAAATTGTTAGATAATACCTTCGTTGCGATATTTAGCGAATTAGTTCATTTGTGGCTAAATCGAGGAGACTCCGTATACCAAAGTGAAGCCTTAAATGTGTATGGTTTATTTCATGGTTTATCATCTGTAAATAATACTATTTTGTTCAGGTACAAACGACCGTATTTTTTACCCTCGAACAAGCGTAACGATAAATCAACTGTAATTTAAATGACGTTTACTTCTACGTACGTAGCGTTACGCCATTTACCAGCTTATCGCTAGGCAGAGAAGTCAAATGGACATATCTCATTAGCGTCGGCAGCACGAAATTATTTAAAAGAATAATCTAAACGCTTTCATAAATAGTTATAAAAAGCAGTACAAAGTATGTGAAAAAAGAATGCCGTTTTGGTTCACGGTCTAAAATAATGAGAATATTTAGTAAGAAGCTCATCTACTCACGTAATGTGTGTCATCTTCTTCGCTGTAGGCCAACTTCACGATCCCGTACGAGCCCTGGAACGGAAAAACCCGTTAGACTTTGAAGTACACCGAAGGGAGCAATGGAACAATCATGTTCCGCCGAGCGTCGTATTGTAGTTAAAGCTAGGTCGGTTGCTGCTATAGACACCTCCGTACAACTTCACACACATACACATAATCAGACACAGGTGTTCATCCAAGTTCAAGTTCCTAAATTAAATTAAAGCAGCCTTAATGCCCTCCTGAAATGAGGATGATCGTGGGCTTATTGGCATAAACTGGTGGCTTCAAGTAACCTTATACAAAATCTAGGGAGGCTAAATACCACCGTGTATTTAAAACTTGTGCAAAATGGTCATGGAAAATTTCGACAAAAGAGTGTGTACTTTCCAGAATAGCCGTGGCCATTTGCTTTGGCGTTTGATACTCCATACATAACCCATCACTAAGTACTTTATGATACAATCCTACTAATATAATAAATGCGACTGTTTGGGTGTTTGGATGTTTGTTACTCAATCACACTTAGACGGCCCAACCAATTTGGATGAAATTTTGCACGAAGATAGTTTATAGCCTGGATTAAAATATATTTATTCCGGGTCCACGCAGACCAAGTCGCGGGCGGAAACTAGTTACAAATAAAAACGAAAAAGTGTTTTCTTTATAATTCAAATCTTTCGTGACATTCAAGAAACCCTATATGATCTAGTTTCGTAACTAAACTACAAGGTATTAAATAGTTCCACCACCAAAAAGTCGAAACTCACGTAAATTTTCGACGAAGAGACACAATTGGAGCAAACCCTCATTGGAGCAAAAAGATGCCTAATTGATTAAATTTTAATTCGATTTCATTCGGTTCAGTATCTATCGACTGTTATTGATTTCGTTGATTCGGTTAGTTAGTCCTTTGTCTTGTCGGGAATAATTCTCGGCAAACGAACTTGCAATTACCTAACGATTACGATAAAACCGATGTAATCTTTTCCTGATTATCGCAATCAGATGATGGTATTTTGAATATGTGTCTGTACCTGCAGAGTCAGCAGAAGTAGCTACACCAACTAAAACGGCAATATCGTCTACACAGTCCTTATTCTCTTGGCGTTAGGGTCATGTCGTAATTTTGAGCACTTGGTCCGCGTAACTACTTTTGCAGCTGACTGTACTAATGCGAAACTTGAAAGTGTTATAAGAATCATTATAGTCCTAGCGTCTTCCCAGTTCGACGCTAAAGGGGCCCGAGTACGTTTTTGGCACATAATCCCGTTGAGTTATTACGTATAAAGCAGACACCCTTTAGGATAAGTTTGCACATGTAAACCTACTCTTGCAGGAGTTTCTTAGGATAGTCTGCGGCGGGCGCTTGTACTGAATTCCAAGACGACGGCCTAATGGGAGACGTCAACAATATTTTTCTTGGTGGTCTATACGTAGTACTTTATTTATTTATTTATTTATTTATTTATTTATCTACTTAAAATAATTACACAGCATTACAGTTAAAAACTAAGTCACTGTGAATTACAAATCATATAGATACTGCATTTAATATATGACAGAAGAATTGAAATGAAAATGAAGAATTACATCTATCCATCATCTCACAGTACCTTAAACATTCACGATACACAATTTCCCAACTACTTCCAAAGACGTCCACATCCGGTGCTGATGCAAGAAGCGCATTAAGGCTGTGTAAAGCTCTGACGAAATGAGAGTTTTTGCGCGCTACGGTGCGCGCCTCTGGAGGAGCTAGCAGTAGCCGGTTACGCGGACGAAAATTGATCCTCGACAGTGAGGGGACTAGCAGACGCACCGCCTGACCCACCAGCTCAGGGCAATCTGAACAATCTGTAAAAGTAAGTCAATGCCTTATCCAATGATTTGGAGCGACGCTTATAACAAAGAATATAACCTGTCCAATGGGCTCCAGCAGGCGGTACTGGTTGAGCTGCACGTAGCCCGGCGCCTGCGCAAGCGACACGCGGCGCGACTCGCGCGGCGCCCGGCGCACGCGCGGCGAGCCGCCCGCGCCGCACTCCGCGCTCTTGGCCGCGTGCGAGCGCAGGAGGTTGGAGCGGTCACCGCTCGCTGGGTATGTTGATAGTCTGTAGACAAGAGAGAGAGGTAAGCATGATACCAACTTAAGGCCGTAAGGCACAGGGGTAATTTCGAGTGACACGACGCGCCCGCTTGTCATGTGTCATAGTTTTTGAACGGACATACTGACTAAGCGCATTAAAACGGTCTAAGCAACAACGGGTTAGAACAGTTTTAGATAGGTAGGTTACAGTGGAGTTTTATCTCGCTCATATTAGGAGCAGCCCAACCGGGGAAGAAAACCGCAGCCAATAATAACACCACCACTTGCTCTGTAGGTATGAGGTGTTGTGTTCCTGGAGAGTAAGATCGCCAGCGCTACCGAGGCTGCGCCGTGTTGCGAGTGTGAGGTTGCATAATCTCTAGCTAATGATGACGAATCCTCAAATCATTAAAAGGTCGGAGTGCTTTTGACTCCTGTGAGTCGCAGGCGTTCAAAGTCTACGGTGGCGTCTGCTTACCGTCAGCAGTATGCTTATTTGCCACCATCTTGCATAAAAAACTATAATCAAGAAATAATTCGGAAGGCCGCCAATACGAATCAATATTTGAACTGAAGATAGATCGTCGTCCAGTACCCAAAGTCCCATAACACGAGGCTTATTGAGCTTACTTTGGGGCTATTTCGATTATTGCAAGATTGTCCTGTAATATTTATTTATAATATCGTTTCAGTCCGGATAATTTACACAATGTAATGTGCACTATTTTCTTAACCAATATTTGATTGAAGAATATTTACATATTTAATACTATATTCCTATAATTCACATATAATTGCTATATTCATATATTGCAATCATGGTATTTACAGGTTGTTCTTTAAATCTACTTATCTAACCACATGGTAGTATTTAGACATGAACCTAACTGGGGTGGGGTGGTATTTATTTCAAACTAGCTTCTGCCCGCGACTTCGTCTGCGTGGACCTGGGATAAAAACTATCCTATATTTTAATTCAGGCCATAAACTATCTTCGCGCAAAATTCCATTCAAATCGGTTCAGCCGTTTAAGCGTGATTGAGTAACAAACATCCAAACATCTAAACTTTCGCATTTATAATATTAAGCAGGATTAAGTTTGTTTTTTTTCTGTGCAGATGTTGAAATGCGATCGGTATGTGAAAGGGAAGAACCGAATTGAAGTGCTGGTGGAGACAGGGGGACAGGGGGACAGGGGGACAGGCCTGGGGATGAGGGACGGCGCAAATAGCGTAAAGGACCCGAGTGACAATAGGGTTGGCACTGGCTCGTTCGTTGGGATTTATTAATCCTAATCTAATGATAAAGAGGTAAACTCTATTTTGTTTTCTATAATGTGCTGCCCATAAAAAATAGTATGGCACGTCTGACGTTCTTTATTTCTTGCATAGCCAGAGCGTAGTACTTTACCTTACATGCAGTAAGTACAGTCTTAGGCTGGGCTCACACGGTCTGATTTCATGCACTGAATTCAGTATCTGGATCATTCAAGAGCAAAAAAAAGGTACACCCTCTCGTAGCAACTCCGCACAAAGTTTAGAATTATGACTCCGTGACTGAATTCCGTTCCGTGAGAGGTCGGACCTTAAAAATAGATACCAAAAAGGTACTGTCTGTGAAATGTACGTTTATAGCTTTGTATGTTAAAGGTAATCACTAAAACTACTCATCAGATTTAAAAAATACTTGCACCAGTATCCTACTAATATTATAAATGCGAAAGTATTTTTTCATCCCACGTTTTTTTTAAATCTGCCAGATTTAAAAAAAACTTGTGAGAACCAGCCTTATAAAAAACATTGTTAATCCTACTATAATATTATAAATGCGAAAGTTTAGATGTTTGGATGTTTGTTACTCAATCACGCTTAAACGGCTGAACCGATTTGAATGAAATTTTGCAAAAAGATAGTTTATAGCCTGGATTAAAATATAGGATAGTTTTTATCCTGAGTCCACGCAGATGAAGTCGCGGGCGGAAGCTAGTATAATATAAACGACCTTACGGATGGATAAGCATTGGAAATATTTTTCCCTTTTTAGTTCGCTTAAGGCCAGACCGTATGGCAGGCGAGCCCACCCTGTACGTTCAGCACAACTTGCACCAACGCGATGGTCTGACACAGTCAAGAAGGCGGCAGGCGGTGTACAACTAGCGGTCCACGCGGCCTGTGGCCGCCTTTGGAGACGGACCGTATGTGGTCGCGATCCTCCGTAGTGAGTAAACGAGGAAGAGGAATTGTAAAATACGCGAACGGAGCCGCGCAAGTAGCTAGTTATTTCCATGAAAGATCTTAATATGAGATTTTTTATTAATAAGACCTAGAAAGCCGGTTGTCTGGAAGAGATAGCTCTTTTGCGATAAGATCGCTAATTTTATATTTTAATTAATTAATTAATTAATTTCACTTGTGTGACGTGTGCGATAAATAGTATTTGTATTACCTATATAAGGTGCTTCCAAATTAGATGGCAATATTTTAAGAGATGTTAAAAATAATTTAAATGAAATAGGAATTAAGGAAACTTTTTATATGAAATTTTGTTTTCATTTTCCGAATAAAATAATTAAATTAAAATTCTGCCCAAACATAATCACCTGTGCATTGAACTGACAAGGTGGTTATCACTTTCTGTCAAGTGAGCGTCCTTGTTTGTCAAAGATGACATTGATTAAGATTGGCGGGAGAAATGTTAGACGGTAACTAGTTTTTCATAATTTTCAATAAATTCCAATAAAATAAATAAAATCATCTCATAAACAGGGTGTTATTACATGGTACAGTTGTTTTGCTATTTTTCTCCAACAGCTAATAACATAAACTTTAAATTAGTTTAATACTTAAGACTAATTCCAAGGACGAGTACTACCTCAGCTCTGAAAGTATTAGCATCTAATTTGGAAGTACCCTATATTGTATGTATGTAAGAACTTTATATATTATTTGTAAACGGGGGTTTCCCCCTGCACCTCATAGTTCATAAAAATCTTAAATGTGAAAGATTGTAACTATAGATGTTACGTAGAAATAAACAACTTACTTTTTTTTTACAATAGTGTGGGAGTGTACGGTCAGCATCAAAAGTAGCTGCGCAAACGAAGACGTCAAAAGTCTTTATTAAAAGGGAATAAGAGTTTTTGACGTCTTCGATTGAGTATTATTAATCCTCGCCTTACAAGCATTATGCGGGAACTATTTCTAATAAATATCAATACTTACCCCGCCTCTGACAAAAGGGAAATAATTTTATTCTTACCAGTTCGTAGAATATATTTTATTAAATATTAAATAAGTTTATGTTGTAAATTCATTACTTTTATTTTAGCTACACCCATAAACCTTTTTTAATTTATAGTTGTGCATGTGAGCTAAGGCAGAAACGCATACAGCCACTCTTCAACTAATACTAATAATAAATACAAATATGTAGTACGAAAATATTTGAATAGGCTAAATTATGAAAGTATGTTATTTAGGTATGTACCTATTATAGTTTTGACTTTAGGACTACGAAATATTTGGTTATAAAACATGAGATATATTTTTAAACGTCTCGCGTAAAATGGTGCGTTTTATGCACTTGTTGTACAATCTACTATTGTATGTGATATACATATGTCAGAATGTAAAATTTTCAGCTTGGGAAAAAAATACTACGCATATCCGGCTGTCCGGCTGTCCGGCTGTCCGGCTTTCCAGATGTCCGGCTTTCCGGCTATCCGGCTGTCCGGTTGTTCGGCTATCCGGCTGTCCGTCTGTCCGGCTGTTTGGCTGTCCGGCTGTCCGGCTATTCTCCTCTACAGGTCACATTTCTCAACCGATTCTTGTGAAATTACGTGAACAGGTTCATTAATCCATACCAATATTATAAATGTGAAAGTGTGTCTGTCTGTCTAACTGTCTGTTACCTCTTCACGCTTAAACCGCTGAACCGATTGAGATGAAATTGGTATGTAGATAGGGGAAGGACATAGGATAGTTTTTACCCCGGAAACCATCCCCGGAGGGGGTGAAATTGGGGATAAAAGTTTGTATAGAGCTACGATATAAACGAGTTCCACACGGACGGAGTCGCGGGCAGAAGCTAGTTACTTATATAGATGATTTTAGTTATTTTAGTTTTTGAGTTTTTGGAAATAAAAAAGGACAAAAAGACACTGGCGAGTTCTACAGCTCACAGAGCCTACCTAGAACTAGTGTTAAAAATAAATAAACCATCGGAGGCTGATTTTCTAATTCAAGACTAAATACAGAGGGGCTACCGCGAAACGAAAACGAATTTCGTTCGTGTATCTCCGTCTTTATCGCTCGAACTAGCAAGTGCGATAGAGAGGGAGATACACCAACGAAGTTCGTTTTCGTGTCGCGGTAGCCCCTCAGAACTTGCAAAGTGAAGCGACTGGCGTAGTAGTATCTACGAGATTGAGTTTTTTTTTAACATGAAACTATAAAATATGTGTACCGTAAATACATAATTTCGCCAAACTGCGGAGCAGTTTGTTGGCGATGATGCTCGTTTTATAACAAAAGTAGGTATACATGGAATTGAAAGTGTCGTAGCACCTACGCCGTAGCAATTGCGTAGCACAACCCTTCGTAGCACACACCTATACTAAAGAATTACAATTAAACTGGGGCACAATCCTACGTAACGAATCTACTAATATTAGTATTTAAGAGGAGAGTTCTATGAGGTTGTAAGTTTGTATGTAGGCGGTAATCTCTGTACCGATTTCAATTATAATACAGAATGGAACGGACCTTCAGGATGAAACTATGTCGCGCCCTGTCGCCCGGGCATTAGAATACGGCTACGGTTTCCCCTGCCTGTCGCACACGGCGACAAGGGGTCCTCGGGGTGGTACAGCGTCGTGTACTTAGTAGCAGCCAAGGTTGACACATATTTCGGTACACGTCTTTATTACTGTAAGAATAAGGGTGTGTTACGAAATATTTGGCTACTCTGGCTACTACTAACTACATGACGCTGACTATACACGGTTCAGTTGGGGGCTGCAATCGTTAAATAATAAAAGGTAGGACCCACAGAGGCGTGACGCTGGGGCGGCGCTGGTGGTGCTCCGTAGGAGGACCCGGAGCCGTCCGGAGTGCGTCGAGGAGGACCATCGGGGGGTTTCGTCGGCGCGAGTCCGGAACGGACTCCATAACGGATTTTCCTCCCATTCATAAAGGTTGAAACTATGCTATATTTCATCCCGCGATTCCGCATCAGTTCTCTATAATACGGTATTATAGTGTGTATTCCTATTGTTGCTCCAATATTAATATTTTATATTGTATTCTATTCTTTATTAAACGAACTGAATCGTATTCCAATTAGGTTTAAAGAAGAAATTTATTTCCCATAAGAATTACATGAATTCACTTACATGAGAAATTATACAATTTAAAACTAAAACTAAACATACAGTATTTAAAAATAAGGTAAGTAAGTATAAATATTAAAAATCAATGTGGGGAGAAAAGTATTACAATAATGATTGCGCTAAGCACTCGTACGTGTACCGTATCTCCGCGTGGCGCGTTGCTAACTGCGCTGCGCGTTGCTAACTGCGCTGCGCGTTGCTAACTGCGCTGCGCGTTGCTAACTGCGCTGCGCGTTGCTAACTGCGCTGCGCTACAACACTGCGATGTACGAACAGAAATACGATGATGCGCTTGGTTGGATGGATGCGGTATATTAGGTAAGTTGAGAGGTGTGCTCATATTGTTTGGTCAGGTTTATTTATGTTTTTTTTTGTGAGTACCACCGCTTATAATTAATGCTTGTCGTTTAAATAGGTTTAACGGTTATTATTATGGACTTTTGTGTTCAAAAGTAATGTTAGACGTTGTGTTCAAGAGTAAGTAGTAGTTATATCATTATGGTGATGGGTTTGTGTAAGATTGTCCAATTATATATATACATATATACAAGGTTATTTAGGTAAAGGTTAAGGGCGTATACTTATTTTAATTATAGATATGTAATATATATATTTCGATTACTTTTATATTTTATGTATTTATATATACTTTTATCTATATATTTTTATAATGATTAAGAAAATGGAGTTATATTATTCCCATATTCAAATGATTTTTCATAACCTCAAATTATTAAATTAGTGTTAAATTCGTCCACACGAGAATAGGGGTAATTACATTGACGTTTTATCACAGATGAACTCCCTAATCGAATTTGATTATCCCGGCCTATTGGTACAATCATTGTCCCTTTAACAATTTAAATATGTCAAAACAATTTACAATAAAACAATGCAGTTTCGAAAACAATTCAGCTTTAAAACGTGACTAAAAGAGAATACTTCGTACTACACCGAGACCACATCTTAATTTGATTTTATTTTGTTTCGCTCGCTCGCGTACACGCCACGCTAATGCTGATGTGTTAGAAGAGCCAATCAACATTTTCTGTTATACAGTTAAGTACATTTTGTAATAAAACTCTAGACATTTGCATGCCTGTATGTGGCCTGATTACACTGTGCAGTAAAATCTTATTGGCATACATACATTATATACCTAAGACTATATTACGGCAAATAAATGATTTTGATTGATTGATTAATAAACCAATTCCATGGTCAGGTAGCAGATTAGCATGAGAGGAATCCTATTTATAGTATTTTTCTAAGAAACTCTGTCGCTTTCTTCTCCTGGCTTACTTATGTCTTTGACGACTTTTGACAACATTAATTAATAAATTTGGCCTAGTTGGTACTGCCTCTACCCTCGAAGCTGCCGATCCTGGTTTAGAAAGTTAGTTATTAATTATATTTGGACGCGCAGAGACCTTATACATCTCTGGGATACTAAATGATTATCATTAACTTCTTGTTAATTGTGAAACATACCTTATATCGAATTTAATTGATAAAATTTTGCAATTTTGTTGTTTTAATTTAGTGACATTTAGTTAGTTAAAAGTTTATATCGGCCCTTAGTCTGCAATTTTTAAGTGATTATTGCGTAAGATTGTTATTATTTCATTGTAAATTACCGTTTGACATGTAAAAGTGCCCTTGTGGCATATTTGCAGAATAAATAATTGATTTTGATTTTGATTTTAGATTATATCAGGATACAGTCGAGTTCTCCATTATCTATACAGACAACCTTTCAAAAATATCTACACATGTGTCTTATGACAGTAACAATAAAGTCTCTGTATATAGATATTTTTGAAAGGTTGTCTGTGTAGATATTGGAGAACTCGATTGTAAAGGCAAATATTTGTGTGATGAGGATGAATACGAGCATTTGTTCCTTAGTCTTGGACGTGTTGCATATACTTATTTCCTATACTAAAGTAAACTAATAATTAAGCGAAAAATAAAAACTAAAAAGGTCCCCAAGCTCGGATCCATGCGGAAGGGTTCCCCTAAGACTGGCTGCGTTCCCCTTATGCCGATCCGTTGGGCAAAGAACGAGCCAGCCCTATGGTCTGACCATATTTTTTGGTTCCCCTCCGTTAGCCCTAAGAATTTCATACCTACCTAATTTCAATAGCCCTAATATTGTGAACCCTAAAATCGCAAACCCGTATTTTCATTTTTCCTAATTATTCATTAGCTCTATCGTCAGTATCCCGAATTTTCATAATATCTTATTCCGCATGACTGAACTCTCACTAAAACTAATTTTATTTTTTAACCGTTTTTTTTCTAGGCCTAATATTCCCATGCCTAATAATGACTACACCTTATTATCAATGTCTCTAAAATCACAAACCCGAATCTTCATTTTGCCTGTACTCGCAGTTCTACCAAACATACAAACACCTCCTCGCTTCGCTCTTTGTCGTACCTACACCGACCTGCTTTAGAGTAGAATAGGTAGGTAATGATCTTATTATATAGCTTATTTAATTTTTTCTTAAATAGTAAAGTTTTAATATAACCGAATGACTTCCATTTGATGATATTAAAAAAACATCCGAAAGGTTCACTGTTTGGAAGAAAATGCATTAAGTCTAGTGAAACACTAGAGCAAAAGTTAATAGGTCAAGTGACAGGATAGGTGTGATGAAAGTAGGTGTAATGTTCATTAAACATAGTAATCTTTCGGCAAATTAATCATTAGGCTCATTCGGAAAAATCATTATTAGTATTCAATATATTAGCACACTTGATGTTTAGTATTAGGAAAGATTAGGAGGTATGAAATTAGGCCCAGCAAATAATTATGCCATACAAGATTAATTATCCGAATATTAGGGCTAATGAAAATTATAGCGAACGTTAGTAGGTGTAATGAAATTAGCACTAACGATATTAACGATACAGTCTACGAGATTTGGGACTGGGCTTTTGACAGTTCCAATATGACGTAAAGAGTGATGTGGCTCTGAGTAAATCGATTGTCATAATATCCGCTTACGATTGATGGTGGCTAATAAAAGGAATCGATTGATTACTGTGTAACAATTATTTTTAGGATATCAAGTATAGAGCCTATTCGCCTCCTAAGCACAGTCGCCTGCTAACAAAAGTGTCCTGTAAGAAAAATCGAGAGAGCTCGCGTGCCGTCTCATGATAGCCGTGCAGAAATCAATGCCATATTTTCAAACGGAACATTTTGCACAATCAAATATGTCGGTTTCGATCGATTCATGATCGATGTGATTTTATTTCGTGACTGTAATTTAAAAAATGTAAAAATGTAATGTCAAAGCGGACCCCGGGCTTCTTTAGGGGCACAACCGGGAACAACGCTAGGAGGATGATGATTATCGTGACAGTAATTAAATGATACATTGTTATTTTCGTATTCACAATTAAATAATTGTTGATTGATTCATACCGATTTATTTCTAAATTGACAGACTCCAATCGCTTGAAGCAGTGTAACACACAAAAAAAAAGTAGGACGTAATTGTTCGCATACCGAGTTTTCAATGCTAATTTCTGCACAAATAAGCCGTCAAAAAATATTACAATCATTTTATATGTGCTAAAAAGAGCGTGCATGGAGATTTAACTTTGTTTCGTAACTCGTAAGCTATTGAAACTTGTTTTTATTATTTCAATGAGAAGTGCCAATTTACGTTATATGGGTGTCGCGATGTGTCAAAAGACCAGTCCCAAAGTTGTGGGGGGATCCATATTTTTTTACCGACTTCAAGAAAAGGAGGAGGTTCTCAATTCGGTTGTTATTTTTTGTGTTTTTTTTTCAATGGTTGTTACCTCAGAACGACGTCATTTATGAGCCGATTCGTACAATTTTTTGTATGTTTGTAAGTATATACTTCCAGGTTGGTCCCATTTTTTTCAAAAATCCAGTTGGATGATGGGATTCATGAGGAACTGAGGGAACTCTTCAATTATATTAGGCACGCGTGTAGTGATTTTGGCATTTTATATTATAACTCGTGTATTTACACCCGGAAATCGTAAATTTGGTGGAGTGGAATTGCTGATGACTTATGGAATTCCTCAATTATGTACTTAAAAGTGCTAAAGTACGTCACAGATTCTGATAAGATTCCGTTGAAATAGGAACTAATGAAGTTTAAATAGAATCTTGGGGAATCGACGGAAATCCTCAAATATTATCGGCCCACATACAGCTATTCGGTTTTTTTCTCTAATAATCAACGCATTTGCTCTCGGAAATCAGTTCGTGTGGTAAATTAGAAAAAAAATGTGGAAAGGTTCTCGTGGGTTGGCGGAGTACTAAATTGAAGTCGGTTAAAACTTTGTTTTTAAAGTAAATTATTAAACTTAAATTACAAAATGTCAATGATATACAGGAATTACACTAGTTATTATTACTAATATATAGTAAATATATAAGTACGTATATCGTTGTCTAGTTGAGTTCGTAAATATATACACGGCCAAAGTGATCGAAAATATGTCAACACGACTTTATTGTTAACGGCATAAGGTTTTCAGATATTTTTGAACCTTTGGGAGTGTTATGTATTTAAGAAATCGACTATACCCATAAAACAAGACTCATTTAGCTTACTTTGAGACTAAATAAATGAGTTTGAAAGAAAAAACACTTTATGTAAGTACAGGAAAATAAAGTACAAAAGGCGGATCTAATTATGCTACCAGTCAACAACAAGGCTGTATTGTATTGGTATAGACCGTTTGTTCCACGAGAAAGCGACCCGCTTATTACAAGCTTTTATTTAATTTGCACTGATGTTAATAAAGAATAGAAGTTTCTGTATTACATAAATTAATATTGGGAGACAATCTTACACAAATCGACCTGTATAGTCTCATGGTAGAATTAAACAAGGCAAGTCATTCCCGACGATGTATCTCGCCAACGTCACACAAATGTTGCCAGTGTGCAAAGTTAACACACAAACGTTGCCATTGATTGACGTCTTCCATGCAAACAAAAGGAGTTTTTCTTATGCAAGATTAATATTTAAAAATTCTAGCTAGTTTCATTATTTATTTGGGGTGAAAAGACAACTGTATACTATTAGAACTAAATAATAATATTTCTGTCAATCTTACACAAATCAACCTAGTCCCAGACCAAGCAAAGCTTGTACTATGGGTATAAGAAGGCGATATCCATACTTATATAGATAAATAAATACGTAAATACATAGAAAATATCCAAAATTCTTCTATTTCCCGCATTGTTTATTCACCGCCCAATTAGATGACGTGGGTACGCATTTTTAACAAACCACCGTGCTGAGGTTACTGTTACTGAATATAACCGGTTTTTAGCTTGGAAAGTTGGGCTTATTGGACTTAGTGCATTTTTATATATTAGATGTATCTAAGTAAGTCATTTGATTCATGACTCTTCAGACTAAAACCTTAATAAATCACAAATACCATTGTTAGATACAATACATGAAAGCCTCTTGTTCCTTTCACTTTCATATTTGGGAATCTAATTAATTCGGCCCCAGTGCTCCAGGGCTCCGCTTTTATCCGTCGGTGTCGATGTGCATCGTTTTACCGAACGTGCCCCGCGCGAACGATCTGCTCTATTGTAGACACGCGCGGTGTGCGCGCCGCGTATGTCTCCCCGTCGCTCGGGCGACTCTCTCAGGTTTAACGGTTTTGGTGACGACAACAAAGTATATTAGGTATTTTCTTACTTTCAATAAACAAAACTTTCGAAAATAGTCGGAAAACATAAAGCTTCTACATATTTTTGTCATCACAAAGGTTTTCAATAAATTAAGATTAAAATTTCACGTCTGACCAAAACAAATTATGACGTCTCTAATTGGTCTTCCCCGACAAACTATTACAGACCGCGTGACCCGGTCACCCAGAACCCATCTTTACTTGAAAGTTACTTGTAGAGCCATAAATGCATGGAAAATTGTTATAATCGTCGCCCGTTCCACGAAGCTACAAGTTCCAATTTTACAATTCTAAACAGGCGACACTGGTCGAATGGCGAGGCGTCATGGTGAAGCGCCTCACTGTTGCCAACTTGACTTAAAATTGTAACATAGCCTCGAGGGCAATGGGCTAATTTGTCTTTACACGGTTTTTACACGTTGCGATTTCAGCTATTCGCAATTATTACCACTTTATTTTATCTCAATAGCTTCCTTTCCCGAAAGCATTTCTAACCATTCGCATATTTCTCTATTAAAATTATTATTCAATAGCTTATTCTCCGGATAGGTTTTCTCACAATTCTCATAATTTCCCACATTTTTTTTATTCAATACCTTATATTCCGGATAGGTTTTCTCACCATTCGCATAATTTCCCACTATTTATTTTATTCAATATGTTTTTTCCTGACTGGTTTCTTACCACTCGCATAATTGGCCACTTTATATATTTTTCCTAGACATAGCCCCGTATTTTAATGAGATTTTTATCTCAAAATGTTTTATCTTTGTTGTCAACTATTACGTGGCATCACAGTTAAATCCCACTAATATCATAAATGTCAAAGTTTGTATCACGCTTTTAAACACCTTAGTCGATTTGGATGAAATTTTGCACTAAGTTGGTTTATAGCCTGGTTTAAAATAAAGGATACTTTTTATCCCGGTTCCATGCAGACGAAGTCGCCGGCGGAAGCTATTATGAATAAAACCGCCCAAGAGCATGTCGGACCATGCTTAGTGTAGGGTTCCATGCCCATTGATAAAAATAATTTTATCAAATAATAGTTTTAGAAGACTCCTATCCTTTTTGTAAGACCTAGGGTTGAAGCGGAAAAATAAATCCCCTCATGTGTAAGGAAGGTACCCTAAATATATATTTTGTAAGTAACTAAATATAAGTTTTTGTTTTACCATTTTGTCAGCTCCTGCTCAAATTCAAAACACATACTCATGCCGAATTTCAACTTTCTAGACACACAAACACAGAAACAGACATGGCGAAACCACAAGGGTTCCTAGTTGGCTACGGATCCGTTGTAAACAACCCTAGACAATACAATTTGGAGTGGCATTACTACCTACACCATACCACCCGTCATATGATATGGATGAAAACGTCATAGACAACTCTAAGATTTATAAGAATTATTATAAGTATTTTCTATATATAATATAAACGTAAATATTCTGACCGACTGACTCACTTAAATCAACGCCCAGACCAAACTGTTGAACCTAGAACGCTGTTTTTTTCATAATACAACGTAAGTGTCCACTAAGAAGGGATTTTTGAAAATTACACCCTCAAGGGGGTAAAAAGGGGGATGAAATTTTGTATGTATATAATAACTCTTCTTGTTTTACAAAACAAAATCTATAAAATGTTGACTTTTAAAATTAAGAAAAAGTAAGCTGATTAGGAAAATATATGCGACAAAGAAGCTCCGTTTCTCCTTAAAATCTTTTTAAAATGCTATTACTATTTACTTAAGTGTCAAATTATGCGAGAGGTTAGAAGCCCGTCAGGAAAATAAGCTATTGAAAAATAAATACAGTGGGCAAATAAGCGAATGGTTAGAAATCCTTTCGGAAAAAGAAGTGACTGAGAAAAAAAAAGTTAGAAAACCCCCTAGGAAATTAAGCGATCGGTTATAAATCCCTTCGGAAAAAGAAGCGATTGAGAAAAAAATGTGGGAAATTATGCGAGTGGTTAGAAAACACACCAGGAAAATAAGCGATTGGTTAGAAATCCCTTCGGAAAAAGAAGTGAGAAAAAAAGAAGTGGTTAAAATATGCGAATGGTATTAATCGCAACTTGGACAAAACGATTTCCGGAAAATACAGTACATACTCGCCTAAACTCCTCTTTTTATCTTTAACAATCGTGTTCACTATATTTCCCTTTATTTCTTGCATTCTAACTAGTACGAGTACATAAGAGCAGTAGAACGTCGAACTAGTAAAGTGCATCTACATAGTATTCAGGGCGGCTGACTTCTGTAAATTTGATTGCAAGTCCAATTCCGTCGGTCGGGACGTTATTATTCCCATTTAACTCGCACTGCGAGCTTTGAGAAGAAGCTTCTTAAATCTGTGTTCCTTGTTCGAAGATTCTTTCAAGTAAATTAAGTCGCAAGTTGCTTTAACCAGATGGATAAAACAGTTTGTTTCTATGCTTCACTATAGCAAATAAATCACACTACAATATTAGCGAAGCAGGCTAAATCTTAAAGTTTGTTCCATCGGAAAATAATACACAAACATTACAATAAATAAATAAATATTAGAAGATCGTATTATGGTACTACATAATTATATTACTTGCCCCACAGTATGATTAATAAAGCTTGACTTATGGGTACCAGCCGATGATGCATAGAAAATGGTAGAATCGGAGTTATAAAACCTAATATCAATGTGCCTACGTCTCGTGTCTCTACCTGCCGTTCAAACTAGGTACTTACACATTGTGACGATCGTTCCGTTTGTTGTCATAATTTCTTCTGAAATAAAATAGGCTATAAATAAATATATATAAAATTCTGTTCACTTTAAACACATCCAAAACTAGAAACAAATGTTCATGCTCATTACAAATTTGGCCCTTACCGGGATTGCACCCTTTAGTTTCGCAACCTGTGTCACTAACACTACCCACTAGGCTAAACTGATCACAGAGTACACTACAATACAATACTATACAAATACTATATTAATTGCGAATTACGATTTCGGGCTTTCCTTTTTACTGCCCGTGGTGAGTACACAATTTTACGTCTCCACCTGGCCATAATTATGGCCAGGTGGAGACGTAAACTAACTTACAGCATACACAATTATATCAACAATAAACATGCACACTAAAGCATTCAATTCAAACAGAGCAGAGTACTGAACTTTATATAAAATCATGCCTAAGTACGCTTCTATAATTGGCCAAGATATTGTGTAAAAACCTTGGAAAAGTTATACTCAAGAAAATTAAAAAAATTGACTTGGAAACTGAAAATAACACTGGAGCGGCCCGGCAAGTCCTATGCCTGCTCTTTGTGAATGCAGCACAAAGAACTCTGTAAGGCGTCTCAAGATTGTTACAAGTTGGGAAACTTGGAACTGGAAACAGGGAATGCCGAGAAAAAATGCATTCATAATCGAATTCCTTAACATAGACTTTCTACGGTATCTTGAGGTTGTTTTTGAAGTCAATTTCGATAAACGTTTTGCTTAGTAATATGTTGTTTGCCAGTGCGAATTACGTGCCTAAACGAAATATTGAATCAATTTGGCCTCCGTGGCGGACATTTGTTTCACAATGTAAGAAGTGGGTCGGTATTATTGTTCTAAGGAGTCGTTTTTCATAGAATTGAAAATTGTAACCAAAAATAAATATGCAAGTAATGAAAATGTTCGTAAATATGATCGGTCATAGTTCGGTCTTTAACGAAATCGTTACGAGCCGAGGTCATTGTAATGATAGGTTGACCGCGATTGCAGCATCGAAATGAACCAAGAATAAATACTCTTAAGTATTTTATTTAAATTTACTCTAGTCATCATTTGATACGCTCACAATTCTTGAATAATACAAGAAATAGTAAAAAGTTTTATATTTAATTTTAATCCACTTGTAAAATGCCGTAACCCACAGTCGAATAAAAACCTGAACTTATTCCAGAACTAATTCAAAGAATAATATTCATAATATCGTTTCACGATTCTGAAAAACCACTAAAATAAACTCTATTATTTATATCAGAAAGTTGTATTTCGAAAATAATGGTCTATGAATATACGTCATTTTTAAAGCATCCGGCACAGCTCGCTTCTGCAAACACCGCAGTCCTTAATCTCTGGTGTTACATTTTTAATTCATTTGCAATTATGCTTCTTAGGCCGACTGCTGGTCCGTTTAAATCTTTAATTATTTGAAAGAAGGTTCAAAGTGGGCTGGCTTCTTTTATGCCTTTGTGTCGTAGGTGTATGAATGTCATAAAAGATATACCAGAAACAGTAATACGGCCAGTCTCAAGAGGCACAGGACATTTACAAATTCGACAATAATATCGCCTTTGGTTACGTTACAATGCAACCACAAAATAGCTTATATTGCTATTACTATTAAAATAATCATTTTTTATAACAACCAAATAATGTTAAAACGTGTAGTTGATGAACGTGCAAATTAGGTTGAAATACAAGATTTACTGTCAACCTAATTTGCACGTTCATCAACTACTCAATGACCGGGTTCCAATAAACCCAAATACGACGTGTTTATCTCGTGCAGTTTAAGAACTGCTATGGCCACTTTCTATCGCCATTAGCACGGTTATCAAAAGACGGTGCGCGAGCTGTGTCGCTTCGAGATAGACTATTCCTCTCTTTCTAATTAGAACACTTAGAAATAGACGGATAATCAACTCGCCCCGACCGCACACCGTCTTGTGATAACCGTGCTGTTCAGCTCGATGGCGCCAAGACATCGCTTTGTCACCGAACTTACATGTGCGCCAAGTCTTAAGAGGGAAGAATACTGCGTACTCGTCCATACAAAAAGAAAAAAAAAATCACTTCTAAATATTTTCCAATGATTTGTTAGTACGTTATTGATATAATGAAAGACCAGAAGTTTATAGATTTTCCTTTTTTCAAAATTTGCAATAATTTCATACTTATAGGCACCTCAAAACTCATTTTTTTAAAAGGAGAAACCTATAAACCTGGAATATATTATGCTGAAGCGATCGACATCAAAATCTTCCCGTCTAACCGTTATTATAATTACATACAATTTTAACTTTCGTTACTTAAATATCATCGTCATCTTCAGCCGTATCTAGTCCATTCTCCATTGTCGTCCTGCGCATCGCCTGATCTCGTCCACTCATCTCTTGGGACTACTTAAATATACATTGTATATTAAACGTTCCTTTTAATCCTGAAGTTATAATAGCTGATGCGTTCATACGTGTTACCTTATGCTGAGGTGGTAGTAGTGAGACCTTTTCGTGACACTATACATATAGCTGTTATATTCATTGCATCGCATTCTTTGCATATTATTTTTAATTTAATTTTAGGTTAGGTTAGGACTTGTGTAGTTTTTTTGTGTAGGTATGGCTGTTTTTGTTTTAGCTTAATCACAAATAAATAAATAAAACTCATACCTTGCTGTTCAATATGCGAGTATTGCGGCTCATCCGTGCCAATAATCTACCACGTCTGCCGCGAGCCCACGACTGCCGCACGGTATGAAATGAACATGATTCCGTCCGCCTACTTAAACGTGTCTAACCTACTGTTTAAATACGAGCACTGCGACCTGTCCGTGCCAATATGGCGGCAATCTACCGCGTCTGCCACACAGTACGGAATTAACATGATTCCACCCGCCCCTACTCGAACGTGCCTCGCGAGATGTTCAGTGTATGGATTAATTTCTTCGAGTGGGCCTAAAGTATACCCATAAAACAAACTTTGCGATTCAGATAACATTGGTATTGTCAAAACGCCTTCTACTTTATTTATTGTATTATTTCTCTTTAAGGCTGTGCATTGGAAATCATCGCGTGCTTTGAAACGCCGTTCTGACTAGATTAAGAAACAATAAGGTCTGATTTTCAGATATATGATTCTTGACTATATGATTGTTTAAAAATTTTTTTAGAAAAAAAATCCAAAGTTGTGTGTATTTTCCATTTTTTACTCAGCCTACTCAAACGATACATTATTTTACGACACAATCACGTTGATACTATAGTATTTCATCTCATCTAAAAATCTCACTTTATTTTAAATAAAACGTCTCTAAGTTAGGTATTTATCTAATTTTGTCCAAAAAAGCCATTCCCGAAGAGTGTTACATCTCTTTTCCTCGTACGCGGAAGGCATTAGCGTGTCTCTGTCTAGGGGGCGTGTTATTCGACTCAAATCAAGGCATCGCCTTAATAGTTTGTGTTCTTCTTTGATTTTTTTGAAAACTGTCCTTTTGTGCGTTCGTGGCGTCACTGCGTCGTGCTTCACATGGCCACTACCGAAGACCAGTGCTGGCCCTACCAGCATTACGCTGAGTTTCCATTTCATTACAAATAGTATGTGTTTGTACAAATAGTTTTTTATTTATTTGCACACACTACGAGAACGGTAAAAAAAAGTGGTTCATGTGGTTTGTGGTTTATGTGTATGTGTCCACAATATGTTGTTATTGTCACGAATAAATATTTTCTTTCTTTCTGTCTTTTATCTTGTCTTGGATTGTGCGCTGACTTCATTAATAATGTTGCTAGTTTTTTCGGTAGCAAGCATTTCTTAAACGAAATATAAAACACAAACAAAATATACCGCTATTATATCACTGTTTTAATAAAGTTTTAAATGCGTGAAAATATTATATATCTTTGTATACAAACAAAAACTTAGAATGAGTAAATTATCTCGTAGATTTAGAAAATTACTCACTAGCGGCAGTTCTAAAATTTACAGCGAGTGAAGATGGCTGCAAATTCTATTTTAATGTTATTGAAACAGCATAGTAAGTACTTGTTTGTAATCCCCAACGCAATCGAGAGGTATCGCAGGTCTGCAGTATCGAATTGAATGCAGATTTGTTCGAAAGTCTGTTTTTTTGTTGTTGATTGCCATGACTATAGTATCTACTTTCTTACACGTAGGTACTAGCTGCCCGCGCGGATTCGCCTGCATTTTGCAAAGTATTTACACATGCAAACCCGCGGGATGAAATATAGTCTATAAGAATCACCATCCAGAAAGCACATTCTACGCGCAGGTGAAAGAATATTTGAAGTCGGAAAAATAGTTTTTTTTAAGACATGCTCGCTAGTTCTAGCGCTCACGCGGTCATTAATAAAGAAAACTAACAATGGTATCATATTGAAATGGAAAATGTCGAGTCCCATCCCCCTCGTAAAACGAGACACATGTTTTTTTACAACTGCGACAATGGAGCTCGCAATAAATATCATTTATAGAACATTAATGTTACCGCAGATGTTACATATGTTATATTGTAACAATGTCCGGACATAGGCTGTGTTTTGTCGTAGGTCGTAGGTTCCTAACACGTGTTTCTCATATTATCTCTACAGCTCCATATTTATAAAGGTTATATTTGATCTTATAGTGGTACTATATTATTAAAATGTAGTAAAACGAAACGAAATGTGTTTATTTGCTTAACATTATGTAGAAAATATACAGCTATATATGGTTAGGTAAATGGTAAATAATGTCTATGTTTTCTGTACTGAAATGAAATGAAATGATGCGGACTTTTTATTGGGATAAGATCGTGATGCGTAATGCGTATGCATTGCATACTGATGATGATTAATTTTGCTAAGTACTCATATACTTTATTCAACCATAATAAGTTAAAATGACGGTATTTTACCACATCTAAAACCTCAAAGAAGCTAATCTGAATAAAACTTAATAAATGTCTCACATCGCCGCATCTCGTTTCTCGCGCGGAATACACAAACACGTCTCTTACACAGTGGCTTATAGGGATAAGTTCGTCTTTGTACTTTAATCCTGTGTACAATGAATAATTGTTTTAACCTGTTGCGGGTATAACAAAGTGCTTCAATAAATACCCAGGCTCAGGTGCCAGGCCGGTATCGACCGTGTGTCACCTCCCTAATGGGCGGCAAAAAGGGGATTACATTTTAGGAACCTCGGACATTGTTCGTTGTTTATTTCTGGGTCTATTCAGTTATACGTATTGGATTAGAATCGGTAATACATTCGAATTTGTCAGGCGAGTAAAAATTCAAAACAATATGAATTTTACACATTTGGTCGAAAAGACGCCTTGTACTGTAGGTAACGATAGAGTATTATATCAAATGAGTTATAGATAAATAACAAAATGAGATTAGTTGTGACGACCACTTTGCCTTATGGATGGGTTCAAAGCTGGCGGTACAGGGTTGAAATCGCGGCAATGGCATTTATTCGTGTAAAATCTAGGCCTCAAACTTACTTATTCTACAACAGTATTTATAGTCAAATTCAAACTCAAAACGTTTATTCGTGACATCAATTAATGAATACACGTTTACACATGAAATACATGATATGAAAAAGCCAAAAAATAATGAAATGAATGAATAAATGTTTCATCAGATTCTGATTAAACTATACTCTAAATTAAAATCACCGATCTTCCATCTGAATTCAGCAAAAACAATCTCAAACAGTCTCGACTATTTCACTGATAAAACTTTGAGAGACGATATCACTTTTTTTCATCATCAAATCTAATTAATTTAACGCTTAGATAAACATTAAATGGGAGAAGTAACGACGTGTCAGTCTTTGTGAGATCGTGTCAGTCTTTGTGAGATTGCCACAAGATTTAATTTGACCGTGCAGAAAATAATCACCCCGCGCGGGTTGATTATTTTGTACAACTAAAAAGGGGATTATTTCATGCCATATGTAACTAGTTTATAAATTGGATAACTTTTAATTAATTTTGTATGCCACTGAAACGAAAAGCACTTTGGGTTTAAATGACCAAAAGGGTAGACTTTTCATTCACCACCGTTAGGAGAAAGATAAGATAAGCAGCAAAAAAAGTTAAGCAGCTTGGTTATAATCTCTTTCTTATTGTAGAAATGTATTATGACCCGTAATAAAGGGATGTATACCAAAAAAAAAAAATTGTTTTACATTTCTTACACACTTGGTGTACTTGTATATGTTACTTTTTTTACCGAGAAGTAGTAGTCAAAGTTAACAAAAGACACAAAACCATTGTTCAACAGATAAGCTGTAGGACATCTTAAAAACATCTCACTATAGTAAGCTATACCGCATGCACGCGGTGTAAATAAAAGAAAGTTTAAAACATTTCTCAATTCGTAGTACAGTGAGCATCGTATAGTTAATACCAGCCAAAGTAGCCAAATATATTATAACACATCCTTACTTTTATAGTAATTAAAGACGTGTACCGAATTATTTGGCTACTTTAGCTGCTACTGACTATATGATGCTGACTGTACCTACGACCTGTAGAAACGTGGCCTCGCACATAAACTTCTATGCAAGAGCAAGAAACGTTTTAAAGCAGCTAACTGTAGGTACCTACTTAATTTTTTATAATTTGTATAACAAATATTTTTTGTGGAATATCTTTCACATTTTTCAGTGGTTTAATGGTTTCAAACCACGTTATTAAAATACCAAAGACAAATTTATTAAGTTCACGTTTCAAGTACCAACGTCACTTACACTGTGTATAATTGCAAAACTAACCTGTCTCCGTCCGCTTTCTGCCACAGCTTGGAGTCCCTGGCATCTCCGACGCCCACGTCCAGCGCCGAGTGTCTGGAACAAGAGGGAACTTGGTTAGACCGGTAACTTTAACGTTGGGGAGTCATTTTGGAACTTTTTTGTTGAATAGGGGAGGTTAAGTCAGTCAATCAATTTATGAAAAGTTTAAAACGCTTTCTTGGTATGCAGTTTGGAGGGAAATAAGAACAACTAGGTCACGTGACGTCACGATATTCTATGGCCAAACAGTCTATACCAAAGAGAAGAGACATACATTTAAAAATCTTTGAAATACTTCACTTTTTGAGCAATAGGGAGGTGAAAGCTTGAAACGCACTGCCAGACGGTGTGGTGAGAGCGTCAACCAATTCAAGAACAAATTAGAGAAACACATTTCTACAAAAAAATCTTTGGCTCAACAATTACATATCCACTTATTGGATACAGGCATCCCAGTTCTTCAGTGTAGTTTTAGTGGCATGATTCAATAATAAATGAAATAAATAGCTAAAGTAGGTTGTAGTGTAACGTCATGTTATCCGTGAGTTTTGTTTAATGGTAATGTAAGAATTATATTGTTTTACTGTTGTCAACTATATTATCAGGATCAGAACCAGTGCAACTAATGTCATACTAATAAGTTATCAATACCTCAAGTCAAATCGGCCACCAATGTAGAAAAAAAAAACCCGCCTTCACGATAAAATTGTTTGATATCTATATTGTGCAATCTGTCCCAACTTTTTGTAAAATCCCCTGGAAGATGGATGACAAAGCACCGACGCCCCGTCTGGACGCCGCTCGTTCATATCTGTCACCTCGCGCCACGCTTCTTATATTTTGCGATATTAAAAACATATATCGTAAAATCGTCTATAGATACCTTACTCTACATACAGTATAATAACGATGAGTGAAATAGTTTAAAACCTTGATTTTATGAAATCTATGATATGTATAGCTTAGTAGCTACGAACTGTATGATCGAAACATAATTTATATGCACAAAGGGCTGGGCGTCGTTTTTATTGTTACCAAATATCAGGTTAATACAACCTTTAGGTGAAAATCAACTAAACAGATTCCATCCCATAAAAAACATTCCATGTAAAAAAGAGGCCAAGTCTCGAAACTCTTCCACCGCAAAAAGTTGTGAGATATTTGGTAGTACCAAGTCTCAGGCATTCTTATTATTCTTTATTTGCTAGCTAAATAAAATTCTGCAACTTGGCAATCACACAACTTTACTGCATTTATGGATTTTTGCATACCTAAAACTAGGTAGTAACTATTGTGTGATTGCCAAGTCACAAAATTTGATTTAGCTAGCAAATAAAGAATAATACGAATGCCTGAGACTTGGTACTAACAAATATCTCACAACTTTTTGCGGTGGAAGAGTTTCGAGACTTGGCCTCTTTTTTACATGGAATGTTTTTTATGGGATCTCACTTCTTTTTGTAGGTTATTGTGTCAATATCCCATTCTTGATTTTTTGTCCCATTTACTGTAAATATAACTTTGTAATCCTATATGTTTATATGGGATTATATATTATTTGTGTAGTTTATTTTTGCCCCATTCACTGCAAATATAACTTTGTAATCAAATAAAGACACTTCAGACCTTCGATTTTTGACATCAAATGAAGCGGCCCACCAAGTTGTATATTTTTTGTAAAGGCGGTATAGATATATATCTCTAATAGTTTGGTTGGGCTCTTGTGTTTTCTAATCAGGGTCACCAGCTCACCAGGTACTCCAGATCTTCGATTATCCTAGTTTTTATAGTTTTCCCTTTATGTGGCCATTAAACCATAACTGTACCAATTTTCAGCTCTCTGAGTTTATGGGAAGTACTAGTTCTATTTTGATGATCCTGAGTGAGTGAGTGAGTGTCATACATGCGAAACTTTGCTTTCGCTTAACTTCGGAACTAAATGACCTACAGACTTGAAATTTTGGATTTTAAGTATGTGATTATAGCTTACTGGATGACGAAAATTTCTGCGTTCTTGTCTTATCCAGAGGTTCTCAAATAGGGGCCTGAAAATGCGGCGAAATGGTTCCAGTAAACGATGGTACGGCAGTGTTTGCTTCGCGCTTGACTTGGCGGGGGCACTCCCGTGCCCCCAGATTAACTATCGTCTCAAGATCCGGTGTGCTGGAATTGGCTTATTTGACAAAGCCTAGCTGGTATAGTCAGCAGCAGAAGAAGCTACGCGAAATAACACGCTCAAAATGATCTACACAGTCATTATCCTCTTGATATTCCAGTTGTGTGTAGTTCATTTTAGCTTAGCTACTTTTCCTGTTGACTGAATCCTGCTAAGAGTGCTAAGTCGAAAATGATTAATTGCGTTAAGTCTCTGTTTCAGTCTTATCAGGCAGGTATTTGATCTACAAGTTATTAGACTAATACCGAATTCGCCGAGAGCTGTAGCCGTGTACTTGGTAAATGAGTTAGCCACTGTCTGCAGGGTTGAGGTAGGTCGCAGTTACGACCGCCTGCGGCTGTATGATTAATTCATCGTGAATCGAGCTGCTGCGGCTATCTTATGTAATTGTTTACCGCTTATCTTTGCTTGTGACTTCGGTCACATATACACTATGGCATTTATATTGTTAAGATACATAAAGAGTGTGTTATCAATTTATCATAATCCATTTCCGTAATAAAATTAAGAAATACGGCATTTTTCTGAGATATACAGTTCCTAAGCTAAAATTGGTCCTTACTTCCAGCACTATTAGTTAACTGTGTTAACCAGCACCCACCCACACAATTAAAAGAAAGACCCTAGACTCGTCAAACATAGCTAGAACTAGAACTGGACAAAAACGACTTCTATTTAAAAAAAGACCTGTTTAGTCGAAACTAAAACGGTTAAACAATCTTTGCTTTTGGCTGAACATCGGAGGGTGCGCTAGTAACACGCCTTTATTCTTTATAAAATATGACAATTTTTACGTGTTCAAAATATATAGGTACTTTCTAAGTCGTTTGGTATTCTGATAGCCTCTTCACAGCTCTAATTACTTTGTGATGTTAAGTGTAGACGAAACAAAAAGCGTGTTCATGCTACTATTAAAATAATGCCGCAATTTCATTGGCATGAATTTCTGTTTCGACTGTTACAAATCAGTATGATCAGGGCGGATGATTTTTAGGGTTAAAAAACATTAATTTTTTTAATTCTGGTTATATATCATTATATTTAGCATGCGAAATGCCATTTTTATTCAACCGCCATTTTTGCGTGATGCATTTACGTAATTAGCTGCCCGCGCGACTTCACCGATACCGTACCGGCTCCGCACCGCCAAGTAACAAATTGGAACTAAACAAATGTTTAACCCCTGTATTATGCCCGTGTTCATCCTGAAATTCTATTCCAATGAGACGTTCTGATTACAATATTTTTTTAATGTTTCGGAGATATTTTTGTACAAACTTACAATCTCACAGACTATCCTTTTTCGGGTTCCGCACCCAAAGGGTAAAAACGGGACCCTATTACTAAGGCTCCGCTGTCCGTCCGTCCGCCCGTCTGTCTGTCTTTTTTGTGACCAGGCTGTATCTCAAGAAACGTGATAGTTAGACAGTTGAAATTTTCACAGATGATGTATTTCTGTTGCCGCTATAACAACAAATACTAAAAAACAGAATAATATAAATATTTAAAGGAACCATGCAAAAAACGTGATTTTTTTGCCGTTTTTTATAGATAATGGTACCCTTTGTGCGCGAGTCCGACTCGCCCTTGGCCGGTTTTTATAAATTTAGAATCGTGTCGAGCTTGGTCGCAGATATCCCTGCAACCAAACACAATATTTCCGGTGTATAGTGTTTCCAGCATTATTAGAAAATAAACTTAAATAAAACTATAATTAATTAGCAACTACCTCGGGTTCCGAACAGCTGGTTGCTGCTAAGTTAATTTTATCAATTAATTTTCCGTTCCTTTCTCGGCCGTAGTGGGCTAAGCGAGTTAGTCCGATAACTAAGTTCAGTTAGAGATTAAGGTAGGTCGGGCCAAGAATAAAATTAGATTCAGTCTACGGGCTTGTTTGAGAGGTAAGACACAACGGAATGATATCTCGATAATATTTTGAATAAGAACAACTGGGTAGCTACCTCCACCTCAAAGAAGACAACAGCCAAAAAAACTACAACTCTGTGGGTATGTGGTGTTTTCTATTACACAATGATTTTGATCACATTTGAAAAGCATTTAACGAATCAAAATTACAAATGTCAACCTTTCATTGAAAATAATTTATACAGACTTAAATTGCTATACATGTTTTTTTAAATAAATAAAATAATAAAAATAAATAAATATTAAGGGACAATCATACACAAATCAACCTAGTCCCAAACTAAGCAAAGCTTGTACTATGGGTACTAGACGACGATAAACATATATAGATAAATAAATACTTAAATACATAGAAAACATCCATGACTCACGAACAAATATTCGTGCTCTTCACACAAATAAATGCCCTTACCGGGATTCGAACCCAGGACCTCTTGCTTCGTAGGCAGGGTCACTACCAACTAGGCTAAAGTGGTCGTCGTCTAATGTTCAAGTAATCGGTGTTTCACATTTAAAATGTACAGTCAAGGGTAACAATATGTTGTTGCAGAAATAAGGTCTGCCTACATATTTTTGAGACTGTGGTGTATACATTATAGATTCAAGCCTTGCATTTGTTTTAAGACTGACGCAATAAGTATAGTTATGATAGACAGATACAATTAATATTCGCTCATATATTCCTTGTAGCTCATTATGCTTGTATGTTAAGATTATTAAACCTTTTACGAACAAATGTGATGAATTTTAAACGATAATTATATTGAATGATTTTGGTTCTTGTTGCATTGCGGATAAACAAGCGTGTGTGATGAAACAGGCACTGCGATTCGCAAAACCACTGCGCCACAGGCAGGAAGTCTGGACTTCAAACATTCTAATTCAAAGCTAACATAATACGAGTGTGAATGTTCGCTCTATACGCTTCATAGGGATAACTTTGAAAATACGTTTCACATTTCAATTTGATTACAATGTGCTTTCAATAGAGTAAGGTGATAGCAAACAAGCATACTGTCTGCCTGATGGTGAGCAGACACCGTAACCTACGGATGCTTGCAACTTGAAAAGAATCGCAAGCAGATCATGATTTTCACCACATAATAAATAATAGTACAATGTATAGAAAGTTCTCTGTTAGCAAATCCCCTGTTTAGGTATGCCGTGGCCATCCCTTTCTTTCGCATGCAACGCGCGGCGAAAGAACGCGTGCCTGCCGTAGCAGCGCTAACATACGGACTGGAGCCGCGGCCCCTGCCTTCAGTCAAAATATAGAACATACTTGGGAGCTCTAGCGACCTTACTCATACTTATACGATTTTGAAAAACATTAATTTATACTAACTATTATTATTTTTTGTTGGTGTTGATTTAAAATGTTATTCTAAGAAGCTTTATTCAAGAATCCGACAAACTTTCCACCCAGAATTAACTATGTATATTAAAATGAAGCATGCATTGTCTTTTTTTGTATGATATATCTTGAATATTATACATAGAGCAAATGTAAATGAACCAAAATAAAGACAAAAATATTTATTAATATTTTTTCTGACTTCAAAAGCTTGTTATTTTTTTTGATGTCTGAATTTTGTTTGGATTCTGTGGCTGGGTAACTATTTAATTGATAATATATGCGTTACACAGAAAAAATAAGCTATAAATATTATATAAATAAATGATTTCCAAAATTGTCATTTTTTTCATACAAGTTGACAGTTCATTGACTGGACTAACACCCAAAATCAGCACACACACCTACGGGCGTAGCACGGTTGCCATTTTATCACTTATCGTTGTGGTAGACGCCCATCACGCTCGGACAAGTATGCGAGAGCGAGAGTGACGGATGCCTTATCCACAACGATAAGTGATAAAATGGCAACCGTGCTACGCCCGCTGCAGGGCAAGTAGTGGTGTTTTTATGGCGGTCTTCTATAACGCTCCAAGTTTCCACTCACAACAGCTTAACATGTAAGGACGTGGCCTGGACGCCAGCGGGCAGCGGGGCGACGAGCGGCTGCTGCCTATACATTGAAGTCACTCGAATGTATGAACTGCCCCTTGTCGCCCCGCTGCCCGCTGGCGTCCAGTCCGCGGCCCCAGAATGTGAAGTATATTGAAACCACGTTGCACTGCGAAACACAATTTCCAGATTGACCTCTGTGAATCGCATAGCAGAGCTTGCATAAGTGATCCGGTCATAATTTATTCACGCCGTTACCCGCGGGCTCTGAATGCCGGCGGATTGTGTTGGGTTATTTAGAGGCCCCTTGAATTGATCGCTTTAGTTTGCAGTTCTTGATTAATTACGTTTGCATATTAAAGAAGTATCTTAGGGTTGTTGCGACATGGATACATCATGATGATCCCCTCATTTTACCGACAAATGTTTCACCGAATGCTTTGTTTCATCAAATTCTACTTCCACCGACCTTTTTTCTCAGAAACCGTTGACTTTTTGAGTAAAGCTAATAAAAGGTAATTGTGTAGAACCTGTTAGGTTAGGTTAGGTTTGTTTTAAAATAATCTTAAATTTTTTACTGTAACTGAAAAAAAAAAGTTTTCGATGAAATGAAAATTTTGCGAAACATTCGATGAAACGTTCGTCGGTAAAAGAAGGGTAAACCGTATACACATTGACTCGAATTGTGTACAAATAATCCCAACTGCGTTGGACTTGCGCAAAAGTTCGCCCCTCGTTCGATCCACATGATTTGTCGCTAAACGAACTCAATTTTAAGATATGTAACATAGTGTCCCCTTATGCTTAGAACAGTGTTTTTGTGTTATTTCGTTTTTCAGGAGCATATTTAAATGTGTATTAGAGAAGGAATGTGCCAGACAAAAATACGAGTATAACTAAAGTCTAAATGTGTATTTCTTCAATAATCCCGGGCTTGAACGGGATTTAGCAGCGTCTTGTTACAGCTCGATCGTAAACCGGTTATTGTAACTTTGTCAAGGATTAGATTAAAAATTTCCAGGGATAGACTCGTAAAATGATTTACGATAGTGGCGAGAAATATAGGAAGTTACTTCTTTATTTTGACGCCCGGTTAGCCTAATAGTGGGTTCGAATCTAGGTAAGGACAAATGTTTGCTCAAGATAGGTGTTGGCACTCGTTTTACGAATGCGACTGCTATCTGACCTTCCAACCCAGAGGGAAAACTAGACCTAACTGGGATTAAGTTGGGTTCCTCACGATTTTTTCCATTACCGATAAGTCGCTGTTCAATATCAAAGGACTTTCTTCTATACTAATATTAAGAGGAAAAGTGGGTGAGATTGTAGCTATGTAAGTTTGTATGTTTTGGTTAATCCCTGGAACCGCTTAGGATTATTTCATAAATTCTTACACCTGCGTGTACAATGGTTTTCTGGATGGTTATAATTATAAGCCACATATTTTATTCCGCGGGTTTGCGTTCGTTCTTTAAAATACGCGGGCAGCTCGTTTATTATAAATTAATATTTAATGCACGAATGCTTTGAAAACTTTTATCCTTCTAATAATGTGTTCCAAATAAGTTATTATTCCGAGTGTTTTGTAGCAGCGTGTATCCATTCGATCAAAATTCGATTGCGGATTAATGTTGCATGTCGGCCATTAGCCCGTAATGACTGCGTGTCAAACCGGCGGTTATTAATACGACTCGGACAGGTACCCTGGAATTAGTTAGTAGGTAAAATTAGCCAACTAGAGGGTTATACAGTGATGATAGAGTTGTAGAACTAGCCCGATATAAGCTCAATAAGGATTGTGTTATGGGCCCTAGTAGACGATATATTTAATAGATATCGATAATATACTTAGAAAACACCCAAGACTCAGAAACCAATCCTTACCCGGTTCCCGCCTTCAGCTTCGTGGGCAGCGTTACTGCCCGCCCGCGCCAGGCTAACCGGTCGGTCGTCTAAATAGCATTGATTATTTACTTAGACTGGCTACTTAAAACATTTTTCTGGACGATTTCCACCGAGCTGCCATATTGGAATATGAGAATTTTTGCCCGCCATGGAAATTGAGACGGACTCGGATCAATTTTATGCACAAACTTAAGCTAGAGGATGTCTGCTCTACACATTATTCTATAAGATATACGAACGTTTCGTACGTAAGTTACGTAGATTTATATTTTTATTTATATAGGGTAAAACGTGTAGTAAAACACATTCGATAGTCAAAAGACATATGTTAAAATTAAGTCATAAGCAATAAAGGTATTACTTACCGTTACCCTACTGAATAAAATTTATATAGTTACCTAATTAAGATAACTAGCCTAAATAGGCAGGCTCCTTAACACAAACAATCTTTTGAATTTACGATTAGTAGTTAAGACTGTAATTTTAAACCCTATTTTTTATTGAAATTAACAGTTTCATATATATATATAATAAATAATATATATAATTATTTGTATAAGAAAATGACAGTTGAGTTGTCCTAATGCTCGTTCTAAAAGATACGCAATTACCCCTCTGGAAGCACTCATTTAAATGTGGGATGCATCCAGGCTATGGTATTAATTTCCTCGTTCCTGTTCCTCGTCGCATGGCGCTTTCAAAGAAAAATCCCCGGGTTATTGGGCCTACTTATTTCGAGCACCTACCCGCCGATATAAGAAACGAACCTTGTGACGTAACATTTGGGCGTAGACTAAGAAATCCTTTGTTGGATAACCCTCTGTACTCTGTTCACGAGTTCATGGAAATAATGTTTTAAGTAATTATTTGATTTATTGATACCTAATTCTAATACTATTTCTTGTGTAACATTTATATTGTATTTCTACTGTGAAATCGTAATACGTAAATTGACATTGTTTATTTTTGTTTAAAATTTATTATCCCCTAGTTGTTAAATGACAATCCGTAATCGGAGATACTATTTCCTCTTTCTGTATTGACATTTTGAATATTATTTAATTTTTATTTCTTATTATTATTTATTATTGACGATCGTGATAAGGATTCTTATAATTTTGGCATTGTATGCGAATCTATATTGAAATTTATATCTCGAAATAAATAAATCTAAAATCTAATCTAAATCTAATCTAGCATTATATAATTTGTTCATTATAGGAAATATGCATTATACTTAAAGTATGTTATATTAAATGTTATTACTTACATCAAATGATCATTATATAAAATGATAATTAAATCGTATGTAAATATATTAAGTGTTGTTATATGACTCAAGAATTATATAAAAAGAGCATTATTGCGACTAATATTATTTCAATTTTTTTTATAAGCATCGTTACGCACCCGTAGGTCGGGTCTGCTCAGAGCTTAAAAATAGTATACAATTTAGGAAAAATATATATAATTTTAGCTAATTTAATAATAAGCAAAATAATTACTATGAGAATGAAAATTAGGACTATTACTTTTTAGGTAATTCGATGTTCGAGTAATCAATATTAGGATAAACGTACTTTAGAACTTTTAAATGTGTATGCGCAAAAATGAATAGGCTAAATAAATAGTATGCCACTCAACATTATGCCAAACATTCTCGGCTAAATTTTTTTAGGACGATCAACATTATGCGATACGACAGGCACCCCCCTGAAATACCTAACAAAACTAGACCTCTACCTACGGTCAGTTACTACGAATCGCGGCGTAAGATATATTTGTGGGCGAACGGTGAGGTGAGCTTAAAACAAGTTAGAGATAGCGGGGCAGGCAGATAAGCCGTGTGTTACTAACGTCCACCAAAAAACTTGCCCTGTAAATGTCAAACGTATTCGGATGAAACTTTTTCACCGTCCCTTTTTTTCCAGTATCTTTAGCGTTCTGTTATTTGTCTCCTCCCTAGTTTTGTTATATAGAAGAACACAATGAGCGTATCAAATGGTTACCATACGAGGGGATAATGAAATGATATTGGATCCGCTTCGTCCCCAGGGGCCGTTGCGAAGCGATACGTGTTATTAATTAGCCCGGACATGGCTTACGTGCTTATTATATAGATTCTGGCTGTATTCGAGTTGCGTTCAAGTTCTATGACCATTTTGCGCGCATCTCACGCTTTTGATTATAACAATGGACCTATTTACGATATTTTCGATATTATTATACGATAGATGATTTTTTAAAAGATAAGTTTTAATTTATAATAGACAGTGGCATGCAATATAGAATGGTATTAAATTATGTGACAGCTAAAGTAATTAAATTGTTTCGCACTTTGTAATTTGAATGACTATTGTAAATATATCATTAATTGTTTCCATTTGACATTATTTAATTGGATTATGTGACGCCATAGATTTAAACTATTTTGTATCTCTATATTTAATTGAATATAATGATAATGACTGCTAAGACTGTAACATGTAATAGAGCTAATATAAGAAGGATTGACATTTGAATTTGTTTGCATGGAAATTGTAAAAAATTGACAATAGTTTCAAGAAATATTCACATGGCTATCGGCCGAATATATAATGGATCAATATATAAAGTAATGTAAGTTATAACACCTTATGTACCATATATTCTGATGAATAAATTATGATTGATTGATTGATTGATTGATTGATTGATTATAATACTCAGGACAAGCTTTAGCTGTGGAACTATGACAAGGACAACGATTGATATTTTTCTTTTTGTCACACTTGTTGAGATTTGTATGCTACCGTCTCGTGGTATTATTATTATTAGCTTAGCTATAGTAGTATTATAGGATTTATAGGTGAGTGTAGCAGAATTGACAGTTGAAAACATTTAATTTTTCTGACAGGAGGATTGAGCGAGCAGTTGAGGGGTAATCACGTAACGTTTCGAACGCGCGTTAGAACAATTTAATTGACATTTTGCCATATAAAATGTGACATTTCTATCTACCTGACGCGCGTACAAAATGCGTTAACTGATCTTAATGTCACTTTTTATATGGAAAAATTACAGTTGAGATGTCACTGTGCGTTCGAAAAGGTACGTGACCTTTGGTGCAACCCGTGTCAAACAGATCAGAAATTGATGATAATAAAGATCGCATTAGACCCGTGTAACCTTTTAAATATTCAATGAAGGATGTAGCCAATTAACTAAGTTTGTTTAAAGAGTAGATCTGTAATAGGACAGCGAGTGTCCCGGCCTATGCACACAAAAGGCAGGGATTTACTGGTTTAATCAGGTGTGCCCACTTCGCTAGTCCGGCTCGCAGATCACAATTAGTTGGAAATAACGTTCCTATTGTGTTTTTACGGTTCCGTGTCCAACGTGTAGCAATAAAATCACATTACTGCACTATGTCAAAGTATATTGCCCAGATAAACGTTTTAGAGAAAAGTAGCATGAACTTTTCACGTTCATTTGTTTTATTCTTCAACTTCGTTGATACTAGCCATTCTTAGTCATCTTCATCATCCGTTTTAGGGAAATGATGGAGCGCGCTATACGAGCTTGGGAGTAGGCAAATACAGAAAAGATCCCACTGGGTCGAAGTGTATCCGAAAGGGCCCTCATCAAGATAGGTAAGATAAGACGGTTATCCCAAGAAACTACGTCGTAGCACACGTAGTGATGCTTGGCTTCGAATGGGTACACCTGCGGTACCAGGGCTCTCACTCGATGGCGCGCTGCTCGTAGACGATTTCCTCTACAAATCAGAAAAACCGCAGTCACGGCGCGCGCTGAGTGTTTTCGCAGCGGTGTCCTGACTTGAAGTGGACAGTGTGTTGTGATAATCCCGTAGACACAGTATGTTCAGTGTGCGTATCGTCTCTCGGAGCAGACGATCTCCTGCTGCAACCTCACACAACGACTCTAGCGCAAAACTGTCTTCTCCCCCCGCCCTGTCGGCGCATTTCAACATGGCGCACGAAAGTTTAAATTCTATGATATAGGATAGTTTTATCCCGGAAATCATCCCCTAAGGGTCGAAATGGGGGTGAAAGTTTTTATGAAGCTACGATATAAACGAGCTCTACGTGGATGGAGTCGCGTAGTCTTTAATTATTATATCAATTCAGCAAGTACTCTACTGTACCCACAAATATATCTACTTATACCGAACGCAAGTGTATACTCAGCATTTCCCAAGATTACATAATTATCGCAAGTGATTAGGGTATTGTTCACGCGTGGAGTACTCTCAATTAGGAAGAAATTATAATGCTGCGGCGACACCTTGATATTTAAGGGCTTATAATTTGCACCTGAGCCTTAATGGAGATCTACATGGATAATTATGTATGAGCTTATGCATAGGTACCCTTCCACAGGCGAGGTTAGTTGAAATTTACATACAATTGGCGATAAAACTAGAGATTCATTGTATACTAAAATGGTTGCAAACAAGTACACGACCTGTATGGTAGTAAGCAGGCGCCGTACGTAGCCTTTGGACACTTGCGACTCCAGACTCATGCGCTGCTTTCCTTTATTGGATTGAGACTGTTTTATTGTTGACTGCAATAGATTTCGAGATTGATCCACGAAAATAATACGTTTACATTAGAAATATCATATACATACATAGCATATATATCAGCCGCACAGAAACGTGACCCCGTACCCGTGTATACCGTGACCCGTATTTTCGCCACACCGCCTGTGAAGCCCGCTCAGATGCTGAGTAGGCAATCATGTAATATAAAAAACAGGCCAAGTGCGAGTCGGACTCACGCACGAAGAATTCCGTACCATTATCTATAATTATAGCGGTAACAGAAATACATAAAAAAATAATACAAGAACGGTGGCAAACAAGCGTACGGCCTGATGGTAAGCGGACACTGCAGCCTATAGACACGTGCAACTCCAAAGGAGTAACATGGGCGTTGCCAACCCTTGATATGTTTGAGGATCATCATCTGTGAAATCCTTGGTGCGCGAGTCCGATTTGCACTTGGCCGGTTTTTTAGTATCACGGAAATAGTCATAGTCATAGTCATAGTCATTTATTTTATAAAGCCAATTTACATGTCAAAAAGATACCATTTAGAATTTCAATTATACATAAAGTAATTAGTCGCATTAATAATCCAAGTGTTACTAACGTAAGTCATAAATAACTCATTTATATTAATTCTTTGTACATTATGTACTCATCGAAATTGTAGAACGGGCGCTCAGTAAGCCAGTTTTTTAAACGGCGCTTGAAAATCTGCAAATTTGGGGCCTCGGTTACATTTTTAGGCAATTTGTTGTAGACCGTGCGGCCCATCCCATGAGTGAGCTTGGACGACTTGGCGAGCTTGCGGCTTATGCTCACAAGCTTGTTTGCGTTTCGCGTATTATACGCGTTTACCATGGCATTCGTTTTGAAGTACGTAAAGTGTTCACGTGTACGTCCGTATACAGCCACTTGCATGATTAGTATTGCTGGTAAAGCGAGAATGCTCAACTTTATAAAAAGTTGCTTCGCCGGAGTGTCCAGCGGCACTCGTGCGATGGTTCGTATTGCGCGTTTCTGTAGGCGGAACACTCTCTCCCACTCGGCACAGCGACCCCAAAGTTCCGCCCCGTACTGTATTAGCGAATGGACAGTAGCGTAATAGCATGTACGTGCGACCTCCGGGGCCACAGTTTTCACAACCCGACTTAGAGCAAAGCACGCACTAGAGCTATCTTGCCGCAAAATTTGTCAACGTGCCGGTCCCACTTCAAGCCCGAGTCTATCTCAAAGCCCAAGAAGGTTGTGCTGGCGACTTGATCTAAAAGTATTCCATCGATTTGCACAGCCAGTGAAGCCATTTGACGACCCGATAAATTAAAATGCATACAATGCGACTTGTTGAGGTTGAGAGCCAAGCCATTGGTGTTAAACCATTGGGCGAGCAGCGAGCTGCTCCGCAGTCTGGTTCGAAGTCCACAGTCGGCGCAGTAACAATCGCAGCGACGTCATCAGCATACATGAGGACCTCACCGGCCTTTATTGCGTCTGGTAGGTCATTTACAAGCAGCGATTTAAAAGCAGATCAGACACTGATGATACTTGCGCAACGCCCATTTGTGCCCCCAATGGATCCGATCTCGCTTTCCCACCTTCTCCAACTACTACCTTCTCCAACTCACCTACTATGAGATACAGCCTGGTGACAGACGGACAAACAGACAGACAGACAGACGGACGGACAGCGGAATCTTAGTAATAGGGTCCCTTTTTACCCTTTGGGTACGAAACCCTAAAAAAGAGGTAGATATGTTATAACTCTAAAAGTGGCACACTAAAACTGAGTCAATTGCACTAACTTGCCTCAGTTTCGCGTCGTCAATGGAAACGTATGCGGTCAGTGTTCAAGACAGTCATTATTTAGTAAATCTCGTAGTCTTATTCCCATCTACTATTATAAAACATATGTAGTGGGTGAATGTGAATGGAAACATTTCGATCCGCCCACATGAGAAAAAAGCGTATTGAGCAAGCAGGCGCTCGATATTATGCATCTCGTTTTAATCACAAAACATATGTGGTGGGTAGATGTGAATAGGATTATTTCAATCCACCTACATTTGAAAAGAGCACTGAGCGAGCAGGCGCTTGATATCTTGCGTCTCGTTCTAATCATAAAACATGTGTGGTGGGTAGATGTGAATGGGAGTATTTCGATCCACCTACAATACGAAAAAATAGGTAGTAAGCGCGGCGCGCGATATTTTCATCTCGTATTAATCGATACGTAAATATGACTGCAGCGCGCGCTTCAGTAGTTCCTGAAAATTGATGTACACGCATGTATTGTAAAGGTGAGAACGAAATTTGGATTGACAAATTCATACTCATATTTGTTCGATTAAGCTACCTTGGTTAGCATATTTCTTGTGCTTACGTATTAAGGGGAGACTGTTCAAGGCAGCCGTCTGTAAGACAAATACATAGCTTTGATTCTTTATTTTACCATCTCAACAGCTCTCTTTGGTTCATAGGTTTCGGACTTATGTCAAGGTACTTTCCCCTACAGTTAACATCTTATATGAGCGGATTGGTTTAGTTTACTAACCATCCAAATATACCCGGACTTGACAATAACGTGTAGGTAAAAGCCTCCGTTAAGAGCTTTAAGCTCCAAACATAAATAGGTAAACGAAGTTGCACCATTTATAGAGGTCACACCTTTGGTAGGTGTGCCTTATGATCCGAATATTCCTCATTGATTGTGACTTTGGCCTGGCCGCCTGAAAAGCCGGTGGCTGCGAAGCTTTCAGAGTGCGCTTTGCAAAGCTTCCAGTCACATAACCAAAGCTGGGTTCATTTAGTTTTCATACAAGGTTGTTTCCATATTTTTCTAAATTTATTTAATTAACTTAATTTACATTCGACAGTAGAATCACAAAACAACCTTTGCCTCTTCATTCCTCATTAATTCTGCTTAAAACGGCAATGCGCCGAACGTAGTAAAGGATTTGCACAAGCGGCACTATGCCACAGTAGGTAAAGCTCTTTAAGCTAATTAGAAGCATGTATTATAGTCATTTCCTTTGCATAGCTCATATTATGGTAGTTTTCGCTTGCACTATGCTCATTATTCATAAATATTAGACAAGCCTTAAGCTTAATATAGTAAACTTTACTACATCATTAATCTACAGTAAGATATTAATCTAATGAAATAACTGAGAATAGTGCTTACGACCTCTGTTAGATATAACAAAGGAATCAAAAGTATTAATTTATATAAAACTACAAAAGTTTAGTGTTTAGATAGGTATTTCACCTAAACTATTTGAAATGTATTCATTTAGCCTATTAACAATTATGCACTGAGTAATTCTGTACAAGATTAACATAACTTAAGACCTAGATTTACCTAGATTAAGACGGTACTGGAATGCAAACGCTAAAACCTAAGATGAATTTGTGTAAAGAAATGATTGTTTTAATTGAAATAAAGATGTTTCACTTTATGGTAATGCTGGAAGGTTTATATATAAGGTGGAGTACGAGCAAAATGTTCTCTCATAACAAGCTCAACTATCACTAGAGCAACATATACCCATCTCGCTCCAACCAACCAGCCGTGCCATCAAGCTTTCTCAAGAGTATCGGAGTTTTATTTCCGCCTGTGGATCCCACTTGTGTGTGAGCGCGACGACAACAGAGCTCCCGTCACGCTCGCACCGTGCCTCCGCTGCTGCAGTAAACAGTCGACGGCCACACATGCCAATTTGTGGGCGCGTCGACCCACTTCCGCGGTTCGGACCGGCGACCTCACTAGGTCAGCCCCCCTTAGTCCGAGGCTATCGAAGCCAGGCACCAGACGTCGCAACCCTCTTCCCGTGATGTAACTACGGGGCACCGCGCCGTTCAATGGTCCTTCGAGCCGGATCCCTGACGAAGCAAGCAGTTCAAGCAGAAGATTTGGCTTTAAAGAAGATTCTTCTAACAATCAAGCATTAGATTGGCACTTTTAAAGAAGACATCCTCTAACAATCTTCAAGCATCGTACGAGAAGCTGCCATTTGAAGCAAGCAGTTCAGCGCGAACAGATTGCCCTTAAAAAAGACTCCTTTCGAACAATCTGCGCCGTACGAAGAAGCTGCCAGGAGATAAGAACAAAGAACTCTCAAGCAAGAAAAGCCCTCAAAAGGGTTAATGAAACAAGAAAGCTCAAGCACGAAGAGCCCTCAATAGGGATAACGAAGCCTCAAGACCGAAAAGCCCTCAATAGAGATAACGAAGCCTCAAGACCGAAAAGCCCTCAATAGGGATAACGAAGCCTCAAGAACGAAAAGCCCTCAAAAGGGATAAAGAAGCAAGAAAAGGCGTACCAGCGAGGAAGACACACCAGCGTGGAAGACTTCGAAAACGAAGCGTCAAGTCGTCGTGGTCATCGAGCATCAGCAAATCCTATCAGAACCGGATATAAGTCAATCCCCGTTGTTTTTGGTAGGTGGCGTGGCTCTGGCCTAACGGTGTCAACCAGAGCTCATAAACACGTCTTAGTGCGGTATACCGAGTGGTTACCGCAGCGCTCTTTTCAGAGCGTCTTTATAACTCGGCCGTTTGCTGGTATTGATACTTTGCGGTGTTTGGCCACAGGTTGGCAAGCTGAAGGGCGTGGCGTTCCACCACGTCCCGAGCACCTATATCGCACAGTAGTCCTCTGCCAGACGGTACCTATCACCTCCTTCCTCCCTACGTTCCCATTCTCAATCGGCATCAATACGGTAGTACGCCGAGCGAGCAGATAGGGCCTGTTAGTGCTAGGCAGGTAGGGACTGTTAGTGCTAGGGGGGTAAGGTTAGGATGACAGGTAAGGGGGAGGGTCGAGTAACGAGGTCGAGGAGTAGACTGGATCAGCTGGAGTCAGTCAGCGGTGAGAGTTCCAAAGGTAATAGTGGTGCGTCTTCTTATGACACCACGACGTCTACCCATACGTGGAGCCATGGAACCGACACTGCGGATCTGACAACTATTACGGTATCGCCGCAGGCAGGATCTAGCAGGTTAAGCGATATTCCGGTCAGGATGAGTGAACCGATTTTAGGCGAGCAGGAGAACCCCGTTTTAGCCAATAATGGTGACATTTTAGACGCCAACAGTATAGGCGCGAACGTTAAAGACGCCAACCCTTTGGGCGCAATAAATTTAGACGCCAACATTAAGCAACTAGGCGCGAATATAGGCAACGTAGTACACGCGGGCGTTGTCGATCATGTTGTAAATCCGCGTAGTGGTTCGAGAACCGGTTCAGTAGTAGGTGAGCGGGCACAAACGCCGCCTAGGGTCACTGACGCCACTGATTATGACGCCGTAAGAGCTGAAGACAATAGGTTAGTTAGACTACGTGCGGAGTCGGAACTCCGCGCGTCGCAGCTGGAGCAAGCTAGGGCCGCCGCCGCTTACGCCGCTTCTAGGTACGAATTGTTGTTAGCTGAAAGCCAACATTCGGTTATAAGAGCGCCGCCGCCCAACGTATTTAGTTTGCCCAACGAAGCCACGCATGGTAGAAACGTAGCTAACGCCTCTCCCATTCTGGGACAGCCAGGTAGCAGTAGGCCACCACAGCATAGACCCCAAGAAACCGAGGGTATAGATAGGAACCACAGCCCAAACAATGCGGCTGGGGAAATTAGCGCTCTACGCGACGCTATAGTGCAAGCCATCAGTATGAATAGGACTGACAACCACGTTTCACCCATGCCACAGCAAATCACCTCGGGCAAATATATAGGTGACTTGCCCTTTTTTGACGGCAATCCCTCGGATTGGATTGCATTTAAACGTGTTTATTTAGATACGGAGAGTTCGTTCTCCAACATAGCTAATATGGGACGCCTTCGGAAGGCAGTCAAAGGGCAGGCACGTGAGTCAGTAAGGTCTATGTTACACACATGCAGTAATCCTTATGAAGTAATTGCCGCTTTAGATAGAGCTTTCGGAAAGCCAGACGTAATTATTATGTCTGAAATTCAGAATGTCAAACGGATGCCGCGAATGAGCGATGATAGTCGGAACATTTCTGAATTCAGCAATCGTGTGTGTAATGTAGTAGCCTCTATTAAAGCCCTGAATAAACCACAGTACCTATACGCTCCTGAGTTAGTTAGCCGTATAGTAGAGAAGATGAATAATATAATTAGATTTGAGTGGTATAGGTACAAGGGCAACGCTGATGATGTGCCGGAACTCTTATCATTATCAAGATTTTTGCAGGACTTGAGTGAGAACTTTAACTGTATGTTCGCATATGAACAATCCAAGGTCAAGTCGGGTGTGCGCTCACGTAGAGTGAATAACATTAATTCGCGGCATAGGTATAGGGAGAGCTCGGTGTCGTTCGATGATGAGGGAGGTAGTGATTTCTACGATGACAATTCCGTATCAAGTCACGACTCTCGCGCGTCTGCGGCACATAGGCAGGATAGGAAAACTCTACCTATATCACAAGATTCTGATAGCGAAGCCGAGTCGGAGCAACATTATGTTGCGGCGGCAAACAAGCGCACAACGCGAGGCGGTTTCAAGTCTAGGCGTAATAATGATAGGAAGTTTAAACCACAAGAAAATAGGAATAACGTCTCTGCTAATAACAGTCAGAAAAGTAAGTGTGTAATTTGCACAGGCAATCATCCTGTAGCAAGTTGTGCTGACTTTATTAAGCTGAGCGTTAACGATAGATGGGACGCTTTAAAACGCTATAAGCTCTGTTTCCGGTGTTTAAGTGACTTGCATACATCCTCATACAATAAATGCAAATATAACCCATGTGGGAAGGGAGAATGCGAGGCATCGCACCATGCTTTATTGCATGGCAAGAAGAGGAGCTTAGAGCGTAAAGAAAAGACCGTAGCGACTAAAGAGCAGGTTAGTTCGGTTAACCACGCGAACCAGTCACAAGCGTATTTAAAAATAATTCCGGTAGAGCTAAAGGGTTCAAAAGGTACCATCTCCACATACGCTTTGATGGACGAAGGCGCGACGCTATCGTTAATCCAGAAGGATATAGCTTTGCAAGTCTCGCATCCCGGTAAACGGGAAACCCTCTCCTTCGAAGGAGTAGGTGGTCACGAGGTGATAGACAACGATTCTTCGCGAGTAAAACTTAGAATTAGAGGTATCTCTAGTAGAGAGTTTCATGATTTTACCGCGCATACGATAGATAAGATGAACCTTGCGTCGCAAGCTGTAGATAGGTCGGTCGTTCGTAAATGTGCTCATTTACGGCATTTAGAAGATGAGTTGTGTTACGAGTCAGCACAACCTACTATACTTATAGGTCAAGACTCATGGCAATTGATAGTGAGTAGGCAAGTATGTGAAGCAGGTAGAGCTTTACCCTGCGCATCCCTGACGCACCTCGGTTGGGTGCTTCATGGGGTTAACGATCTTCCTCGTAAATTGCTAGGGGCGGTTAATCACATTAAACCTACTTGCGATAGTCAAGATCCAGCTCTAGCTTTGATACGCGAGCACTTTAGTATAGAGTCATTGGGCATAGAGCCGCGTAAACAAATTAACGATCCAGACGATAGAGCTATTAAGTTGTTAGAATCTACGTGTAAGCGTATACCTAACGAGGATAGGTTTGAAGCAGGTTTATTGTGGAAAACTGATGATGAGACTCTACCGGATAATAAAGCTCACGCATTGCGACGCTTATACACGTTAGAGAAGAAATTAGATAGAGACCCGGAACTTAAGGCTGAATATAATAGGCAGATGGATGATCTCATAGAACAGGGTTTCGCTGAAAGAGTCGACTCTATCACGGACGCACCGCGCGCCTTTTACCTCCCGCATTTTAATGTTATTCACCCCCAAAAGGGAAAAAGTAGAGTCGTTTTTGATGCTGCTTGTAAAACAAGCGGTAAAGCACTAAATGACGCGATTCTACCTGGACCCGATTTAATTCAATCGCTTTTCGGAGTTTTAATAAGATTTCGTGAGGGCCGTATAGCGGTAATTTCGGACATAAAGCAAATGTTCCTTCAGGTTAAAGTCATAGAAGCGGATCGCGATAGTTTACGATTTTTATGGCGCGGGGAGAGCAGAGACTCGCCTCCACAGACTTATAGAATGACGTCTTTGATTTTTGGTAGTGCGTCGAGTCCTGCTACGGCTATTTATGTTAAGAATAAAAACGCAAACGAATATCGCGATACGTATCCTGAAGTAGCTAGACTCACGGAACGTAACTTCTATGTAGACGATTTTTTGGGCGCATTTGACACGGTAGAGCAGGCGCAGAAAACCATTAGCGACATGGACAAGGTGTTCAAAAGGGCCTCGTTCACGCTATGTGGCTGGGCATCTAATGAACCTAGAGCTATATGCAACGTTAAGGATGTGTCTAAGGACTCTACCACGATATTAGGAAAATCGGACCACGAGCGTACCTTAGGACTTTTGTGGAATCACCACAATGACAGCTTAGGTTTCAACTTGAATCTACGCAATACACCTATAGACATAGTCAAGGGACTTAGGGTACCTACGAAGCGACAGGTCACAAGCGCAGTGTTTAGCGTTTTCGATCCGACTGGCATGGCGACACCAGTAACGATTTTAGGCAAAATGCTAATTCAAGATTTATGGAGAGCGTCTTGCCAGTGGGACGAAGCGATACCCGATCATCTAAACAAAGCATGGCGCGAGTGGTTAGATAGTCTGGACTTATTACAAGACCTTGCTATACCTAGGCATATACCTAGATCGAAAGGACCAGCTTATCTGCACGCCTTTTGCGATTCGAGCGAGAAAGCTTTTGCAACTGCCATATATATTGTAGTCACCGACTCTGACGGCAATAAAACATCACATCTGGTCAGTAGTAAAGCTAGGGTAACACCTTTAAAGTGTATTTCGATGCCCAGACTTGAATTACAATCAACCATCTTAGCTTGCAGACTGGCAGACGCAGTCCGGCGTGAAACGGACTACGAAATCTGCCAGTCCTACTACTGGACTGATTCTCGAACCGTACTCGCTTGGATAAACTCGGATCCTAGGACATTTAAACCGTTCGTGGCACATCGCTTAGCCGAATTAGAGACTTTTACGAGACCATCCGATTGGCACTGGGTACCGACCAGTGAAAATGTTGCGGACATTGCGACACGCGGTATAAAGTCAGATTTCGATATAAACCACCGGTGGTTTAGAGGCCCTCAGTTTATTTTAGAGTCTCCAGATAAGTGGCCTAAAATTAAAACGATAGTACAGGCTACGTCTAACACCGGTGAGGAACGTAAACCGGTTAATACTGCCACCGCTGGCAATGTTACCAAGGATAGGTTCGCTCACCTGCCAGATCCGCAGCGTTTTTCACGTTTCGTCAGATTGCAGCGCGCTCTCAGTCGTTTGTTGGTGGCTGTTGAAATTTTTATCTCTAGGCAAGTAAAGAATACGTTAGGTAATGACGTGACGCCTAAACACCTGCTGATAGCAGAACATCTGTTATTAAGTAGATGTCAAGAAGAAGACTTTACCGAGGAACTCACTCGCTTGCGTGGTAATGAAGCTGTACCAAAGTCATCAAAGTTGTATCGGCTGGCAGTAAAGCTGTCCACAGACGGGCTGTTAGCACTCGATGGCAGATATAAGATCAACGCTGCTAACAATCAGAGGCAACCGATAATATTAGATATTAAAAATCACATAACTCGATTGCTTGTGCATCATTATCATGAGCAATTTAATCATGGAAATCATCATACCGTGATTAATGAGTTACAACAGAAATATCACATTATCGGTTTGCGAAGCTATCTACGTAATATATACGCAAGGTGTCAGTGGTGCAAAATAAGAAAAGGTAAACCCGCTATGCATCAGCAGGGAGATTTACCACAAGAACGCTTTATGCACCACCAACCCGCGTTTACCGCCATAGCTACCGATTTTTTTGGGCCATTAAAGGTCACAATTGGGCGTCGCGTAGAGAAGCGATGGGGCGCTTTGTACACTTGCCTAACTACGCGGGCAGTGCACATAGAGTTAGCCAATTCTCTCTCAGCCAGCTCTATGATTCAAACCCTTAGACGCATGATGGCTAGAAGAGGTACGCCCACCATCATTTATAGTGACAATGGTACCAATTACATTGGAGCTGAACGCGAAATAAAAGAGGCAATGGATAGCGTTGAGTTTAGCGACTTTATCGTAAATAAGCGCATTGTCTGGAAAAAGATACCGCCAGGCGCACCATCCATGGGCGGCGCTTGGGAGGTCATGGTCAAGGGAGTAAAGAGTGCCTTATATGCAACCCTTAAGGACAAGGTTCCATCTGAGGATACGCTCCATACACTTTTATTGGAAGCGGAACACATAGTAAACTCCAGACCATTAACACCCATAAATGCCAACCTTTCAGAGGAGCAACTCACGCCAAATCATTTCCTCATACATAGGTCTAACGGTATGATGCCCTTCGGTAGTTTCAGCGATAAAAAATCTCCTAAAAATAGCTGGCAGGAAGTTCAGTAGCTCGCTGAGAGATTCTGGAAGAAGTGGCTCATAGAATATAAACCAACTTTGTTACCACGCAAGCGGGCCTCCGACACGCCAAATTTGAAACCCGGCGATATTGTTTTAATAACGGACAACACTTTGCCTAGAGGTATTTGGCCCCGCGGGCGTATAGAGAAAGTTTATCCTGGACCTGATGGCAAGGTACGTGTCACAGAGGTAAGAACATCAGCTGGACTCATCCGTCGCCCGACCTCGAGACTCGTACTAATAGATTCGACTAGTCTTGATTAGTTCTTTTGTACTTGCGTACTGGGGGGAGATTGTTCAAGACAGTCATTATTTAGTAAATCTCGTAGTCTTATTCCCATCTACTATTATAAAACATATGTAGTGGGTGAATGTGAATGGAAACATTTCGATCCGCCCACATGAGAAAAAAGCGTATTGAGCAAGCAGGCGCTCGATATTATGCATCTCGTTTTAATCACAAAACATATGTGGTGGGTAGATGTGAATAGGATTATTTCAATCCACCTACATTTGAAAAGAGCACTGAGCGAGCAGGCGCTTGATATCTTGCGTCTCGTTCTAATCATAAAACATGTGTGGTGGGTAGATGTGAATGGGAGTATTTCGATCCACCTACAATACGAAAAAATAGGTAGTAAGCGCGGCGCGCGATATTTTCATCTCGTATTAATCGATACGTAAATATGACTGCAGCGCGCGCTTCAGTAGTTCCTGAAAATTGATGTACACGCATGTATTGTAAAGGTGAGAACGAAATTTGGATTGACAAATTCATACTCATATTTGTTCGATTAAGCTACCTTGGTTAGCATATTTCTTGTGCTTACGTATTAAGGGGAGACTGTTCAAGGCAGCCGTCTGTAAGACAAATACATAGCTTTGATTCTTTATTTTACCATCTCAACAGCTCTCTTTGGTTCATAGGTTTCGGACTTATGTCAAGGTACTTTCCCCTACAGTTAACATCTTATATGAGCGGATTGGTTTAGTTTACTAACCATCCAAATATACCCGGACTTGACAATAACGTGTAGGTAAAAGCCTCCGTTAAGAGCTTTAAGCTCCAAACATAAATAGGTAAACGAAGTTGCACCATTTATAGAGGTCACACCTTTGGTAGGTGTGCCTTATGATCCGAATATTCCTCATTGATTGTGACTTTGGCCTGGCCGCCTGAAAAGCCGGTGGCTGCGAAGCTTTCAGAGTGCGCTTTGCAAAGCTTCCAGTCACATAACCAAAGCTGGGTTCATTTAGTTTTCATACAAGGTTGTTTCCATATTTTTCTAAATTTATTTAATTAACTTAATTTACATTCGACAGTAGAATCACAAAACAACCTCTGCCTCTTCATTCCTCATTAATTCTGCTTAAAACGGCAATGCGCCGAACGTAGTAAAGGATTTGCACAAGCGGCACTATGCCACAGTAGGTAAAGCTCTTTAAGCTAATTAGAAGCATGTATTATAGTCATTTCCTTTGCATAGCTCATATTATGGTAGTTTTCGCTTGCACTATGCTCATTATTCATAAATATTAGACAAGCCTTAAGCTTAATATAGTAAACTTTACTACATCATTAATCTACAGTAAGATATTAATCTAATGAAATAACTGAGAATAGTGCTTACGACCTCTGTTAGATATAACAAAGGAATCAAAAGTATTAATTTATATAAAACTACAAAAGTTTAGTGTTTAGATAGGTATTTCACCTAAACTATTTGAAATGTATTCATTTAGCCTATTAACAATTATGCACATAACTTAAGACCTAGATTTACCTAGATTAAGACGGTACTGGAATGCAAACGCTAAAACCTAAGATGAATTTGTGTAAAGAAATGATTGTTTTAATTGAAATAAAGATGTTTCACTTTATGGTAATGCTGGAAGGTTTATATATAAGGTGGAGTACGAGCAAAATGTTCTCTCATAACAAGCTCAACTATCACTAGAGCAACATATACCCATCTCGCTCCAACCAACCAGCCGTGCCATCAAGCTTTCTCAAGAGTATCGGAGTTTTATTTCCGCCTGTGGATCCCACTTGTGTGTGAGCGCGACGACAACAGAGCTCCCGTCACGCTCGCACCGTGCCTCCGCTGCTGCAGTAAACAGTCGACGGCCACACATGCCAATTTGTGGGCGCGTCGACCCACTTCCGCGGTTCGGACCGGCGACCTCACTAGGTCAGCCCCCCTTAGTCCGAGGCTATCGAAGCCAGGCACCAGACGTCGCAACCCTCTTCCCGTGATGTAACTACGGGGCACCGCGCCGTTCAGTCAGATTTGGTGACCATTTTTAAACACGGAATTTCATATAAGTAGACAAAGTATCTACCTCTTTCTAATATTACATCATTGTTAGTATAGGTATAGTTCGAGCGCCGAAATATGAGAGGACTCTTAACAGCATGATGCTTAAGTAGCTCTGTCAAAACTCACAAATATTTGCATATTTTATTGCCCTACAGCAAACAACAGCAGAGTAAACAGTAAACGCTGGCCTTCATCCTTCAGCCATTAAATTCCTAAACAGAGGGACCAGCGGGCTCACAGCCTGAACAATAGGCTGGAATAAGGTCTTTAACGCATTAAGGGCCCTTTTCACAGCTGCCAAAACACTCGACTTAAGCTTATTGCTAACAATAGTCTTTAAATTTGTTTGTTTGGGGCAGTTATTTAAATTTTAAAATGCTGAAAGTGCTATGGTCTGGGTGGGTATTCTGTGGATCCAGTTTAAGGTCTTTTGTGGTTTTGTCTGAGTTTTAATTAAGAAATTAATGAATTTTAAATTAATTATTCCGCCCGCGACGTCGTCTGTGTGGACCCGGGATAAAACTACATTTTAATCTAGGCTATAAACTGCAAAATTTCATCCAAAACGATTGAGCCGTTTTAGCCTGATTGAGTAACAAACATCGAAACATCCATACTTTCGTATTTATAATATTACTAGCTTCCGCCCGCGACTTCGTCCGCGTGGACCCGGATAAAAACTATCCTATATTTTAATCCAGACTATAAACTATCTTCGTGCAAAAGTTCATTCAAATCGGTTCAGCCGTTTAAGAGTGATTGAGTAACAAACATCCGTACATCTAAACTTTCGTATTTATAATATTAGTAGGATAGTAGGATTATATATATAGTACGATTGTAAAATACGAAAATAACAACACATTCAGTGCCGGAAACCAGATATCGGGTGCCTACGCCGTAGTCGCTTTCCGCTACATACGAGGAAAACCACGGGATCGGCTACGAGCGTAGCGCGTAGCGATTCTTGGTAGTGAATGAACCTTATAATATAAGAGTAACACAAATCATACAATATATGCCACTCCACAAATGGACAAGTAATCAAAGGTGTGAAATTGGAGTTGAAATTTGATTCGGGAATTCAATCGAACGAAGTCGCAAGGCCTCGAATGGTAAATATTTGTATTTTTATGTAGGTATTTCTTTGTGAAATTGAGTTCTAATAATGATATTTTAAGTACTATAATTTACGGCCACGAGCACTAGGCTTATTGTAATTAATCTAGTAGACAACCATCAATAATATAGAGCCTTTTAAGTATTTACAGTAGGCAACATGCCAATATTTCTAATTGTTAACTAGGTTCTTGGAAGAAGCAAGGCAGTTAAAAAACAAATTTTCTTAATTGACTTGTCTGGCAGTTGATCCCCGTCTTGGGTGGTTGGGGGTTCTGTGAACACGTCGTAGTAAGTTGTTATGAAAGAGGTTTAATTAGGAAACAAGACACACGTGGGAATCAGGCCTCGCGTTCGTCGCGTCTATCTATTACCCTCTTACGAATTGACATTGGGCGAGTTACTTACGATTACAGACCGATCAACGTTAAATATGGCGACGTTAGCTGTAATTCCATAGAAACGTGTAAAATTTTCTATTCATTCAGATTTTAATGAACGGTCTGCAAGCGGGACCGTTTGATGCAACCCAAAAGTCAATTTAACAGTTACTGTCAAAATTACTATTGACCGTCAACGCAGGCCGCGCCAGTGTGATTCAGGCTTAAGCCTGCAACACACTGGCGCGGCCTGCGGTGGCGATCAATAGTAAATTTTACAGCTAATAACAAGTTTACTATTGACCGCCGCGGGCAGGCCGCGCCGCCGTCGGTCTGTGAGAGGCCTAACACACGCCATCTCTCTCGCAGTAATAATAATAATAAAGTTCTTTATTTAGATAAGCAGGATCCACATATTGTTAGTTACACAATTTATGTTTTACTTATAACTAAGGTTAGTAGGTTTATAAAATGAGTACATTATTGTCCATTCATGGATCACCGCTGACTCCACTTGAGACTGTACAGCACCAGTTCATGTATGGACAGTCCAGTCTGCTCGAGATCATTTCCAGGATACTGTTGGTGCTGGCTCTCACCCTGCGCACCAAGGAGGCACATCTTTTTCGCATTGTTGCGTAAAAACAATCTACGTGTGCTTCTGCAAACATCCCTGGTGCACTACAGTGTCGAGGCAGCCCCAACAGTACCCTATATGCGTTGTTGTATTGTACACGGAGGGCATTGCAACCAGTCCTGGTGCATCTAGCCCACAGGCTGCACGTGTAGAAACTTGTACAGTACGCTCTAAAAAGTGTAAGTTTTACGTCACGTGAACATCGTGCAAACCTGCGGGCAATCATATTTGCTCTCCGTGACAATGCCCTCCTTTCCCTGTCAACGTCCTCATCATCCTTGAGGGCAGCCGTTACCAGGTGCCCTAGGTATTTAAACTGATTTACTCTCTGTAGAGGTATACCATCCAATATGACTGAGGGCATATGATCTGGGATCTTACAGCCGGCCCCAAAGACCATGACCTCGCTTTTTTTACTATTGTATAGTAACCCGTGATCCTTTGCATACCTTTCACAGCGCAGTGCCTTTCAACTTCACAATTGGTGTTGCTAGCTAAACATATATTTTTGTAATAGAACTAAAATTATACAAGACAATTAAGTACCGATTTGAAATCATTAGTTTGGTTGTTTGGCACATGTGTGTTTGTGAATAAATGTATATTTCTTTCTTTCTTCTTTCTATTAGCAAAGTTATGGGTTCTAACACTGGAGTACCCTGTTAGTTAAAATACTCATCCAGCTTATTTCACATGAAATTTGTTATAAAGTACGATTTATAAACCTCCATTGCTCTGTTAACTAAAAGGCCATTATTGAAGAGATACACCTGCAAGCTGATGCGAGGTAGAGCGGAAAATTGCATATTGTCGGCGGTAAAACAGTCACTTGTTATATCATCGATGGAATGAAATTTCAATTTAGCCCTTGCCTCGCTAGCGGGTAGAAAAGCGGCTCAACCGGCGGCTGTTGCGTAAAATAATACAATAGCATTGTTAGGCCCCTTCCACGGTCAGCGGTGCGGGTTCGGTACGGTACCAGTTTTTTATATATATTGCTACGCTCAAATTAGAGTATTTCAGGGGAAAGGTAATTACGTTATACGGAAATCGTGGCTCTTAAGGCAGGCATGGCTGAAATTTTGGAAAAGTTTGACGTTTCGCAGGCTACTATTGCCGAATTACGTAAAGAAATTATCGGATTGCGTAATAGTGCCCCGGAAACTCGGTCACCAGCGGGGTCAAATTTCAAGAGTAATGACCGGGCGTCAAGTGTCGACTCGGTCAGTTTGCATGTTGCTGACACTGCGCATGCCGTTCCACGGCTCGTGCCCCCTCCGCGCCGGGCCTCCTCCCGCCCCATCCTCTAAATCACGTCATCGCTATGCTGATGCCGTAGCTGATCGGTCTGTCACAGCCGACCGGAGAGACGCGCCCTCAAGAGCGTGTGAAGTTCGGGTTCCTCCAAAGGAGAAGCCCCCGCGCACCGATGTGGATAAGGAGGGTTTTACAACGGTGTCGAGGAAGCGCAAGCCGCGCAAGAGTCAGTGTGGTACTGCAGAACCGGTTGGTTCCGGTCTGCGGGTTGCCACACCGAGCAAGGCGCTATATGTATCGCGCCTGCATTACACCGCCACGGCTAATGATGTGGTGGAGTACGTTCGTCAGAAGACCGGCTTCTCGCTGAGGATGTTCCAGCTGCGTTCGCGCCACTATGTGCACTTCAGCTCGTTTGTGGTGCGCGTTCCGCGACCGCTGCAGGAGACCATCGCATGTGCTGACTTCTGGCCGAAGGGTGTCGTGTTTCGACGGTTCCAAGGCAATCTGCCGAATCCTACACAAGAGATGACGATGCAACGGGGCCACGCCGTTTCGTCGCCTAAATAGTGTTATTTGTTGTTTTTAGTTTCGTGACGCATTGGTTATTACTGTAATGTCACGTAAATGTATTTGTCAATAAATAAATAAATACGACAATTCAACAGTAATTTCCCCAACCAAAAAAAGAAACATTTAGATCTACTTAACGTACGTACGGAACAATACGCAATAGACCAGCTGATTGGCACAGGTTCGGTAGCGGGGCGGTCCTGTATGCGTATTACAACTGCGCAGTATAATACTGACAGCTGGGCGACATCAGTACGCTCTCGGTAAAGAACTAAGCTAAATACCACTACCCAAAGGTTGTTTGGAAGAGATCGCTCTCTAGCAATAAAACCTCCTGTTGTTTGACTCTGTTCTTATATTCGCTATTTAGTTTTGTGTTGTACAACATTGAGGCATGGAATAAAGAGTAATGTATTATATTTACATACAGATCCCGCTCCGCTGAACGCGGAAGCGGTCTTAGTTATTAATAAACACTTTATGGAGAACGTCGGAATATTCTGCTGGACCGTACTGTAATCGTGAGGAACCGTCAAAGACTTTCATTTAATACACGACTACATACATTAGCCTTAATGATAAACTATAAGTAACACAGTGAAAGTATTTAATATGTAAGCAGTACAGTATTTATTTGGCAACGAGACATGAACTTAACCGGAAGACGCAGCGTGGGTAAACCAATCACAAGGTGAACTGACAAACTGGTGAACGACATTCTGAATTCTTGTACTTTTTATTATTTAATGAATATATTCTTAATATTGTCATTCATGTATTACAATACATCCCAATATTGAAAGCCGTATAACAGCTGATTGCGACGAACCATTGAACCATTGTCACCTTAACATTACTCGCTTCCAAACAGTACGAGTAACTATTTTGTTTTTGTATTTATATGACGTGGCCTAGAAGTGCCCAACCCTGCCTGGCCATTACACTGCGAGGTGGAAAACAAGTGGGAAAACCAACACATTATCAGTCCCTCAAATGGAGTGATTACTAAATGAGTGACAATGAATCCACCGATAAAGAGCTTGAATCTTAATGATAACATAAAAAGTAGTTCGACTTCTTTAAAGTGTCGATACTGTATGATTTGACTGTGAGAGTAATAACAATGTTAAACTTTAATACGATAATGGCAAGAGGCAGTTAGCTGTAATCAGCAGATTGTTGTCAACCAATTACGTTCTTGACCAAGGCTGTTACATTATCTGAGTATACGCAAGACTGTGCATAGTGAACTGTAACTTTATTACTTACATTAATATCAGTCTCTTTTTCGTTTCAAAGCGTTGAGTATATAAAACGGTGTGCTATTATAATCTACATAAAAAAACTTACGTTGCTGTTATAAGCCCAAAGTACTTAAATTGTCGGCTTAGGCCTTAAATATATACATAGTCGGCCTAGGCCCGAAAGACTCACGTTATTGGCATAGGCCAAAAGACTTACAGGCCAACATGTCGTATTAAACATGGAATTAAGTATTTGCATTTCAAAAAGCAGATATTTAATGAACAAACGTTAATTCGAGGCATATTATCAGTATACGCGGCCTAAAGTACATTATTTCCTCATGTTTACAAAACAATTTAAAATACATACAAACGTATCCAACAGACTACAAAAGGGCTCTCGTTTCGCCGTGCCTCCTCTAATGTTCACAACTTTACATATTACTTAAACAAAATACTTGGAAGCGTTTTTCTCCCGACCCCGAGTCCGTAACGTGATATATCCATACACTGAGTACTCAACTTAACCAGGGCTTCTAAATTGTATTAAGTATCTTCATTTTCAAAAGATACTTAAGCCCTTTTTCTAGTGTGAGTGAGTGGGAGTGATCCATCTCTGTCCTCGCGTACTCTAACACAATGGCGATGAGTGACAGTGTTGAAAAGCGTTAAAAAGCAAAGATCTATTTGTTTACTTATGTTTTGTCTGATAATTATATTCACATTCATTTATTCATATTAATCTTTCACTGTGAGGTTATACAGATACATTAAAATTACATTACGATACAGAGATTTCAATGAAATTAAAACGTGAGTTGTGTATTTAATTTGGAAAGTATTATAATAATATTTTTAAAACAGTGAATTATAATATAACATAAACAAGTAGATCATAATGAACACTTCATAATCTCGCATTTTTTACTCAAATATAAAAGACTAGCTTCCGCCCACGACTTCGTCTGCTATATTTTAATCCAGATTATAAACAATCTTCGTGCAAAATTTCATCTAAATCGGTTGAGCCGTTTAAGCGTGATTGAGTAACAAACATCCAAACATCTAAAGATCCAAACAGCCAAACATCCAAACTCGCATTTAAAATATTAGTAAGATTGCTTTACTCGGACGGTTTATGTACAGGTCCACTTTTTCGGGTCTACCCTCCACATTTTATTAAAATGTTATACTTAGTGTTAAATGTTGTGTACCCATTACTGCGTTCACAACTTGCTGGTACGTCAGAATCATGACACCTCGGTCACTGCAAAACGCGTCGAAACGCCAAAGTAATCTATTAAAGCGCATAATTTGAGAGACTGCAAGTAGAAGAAGCAGGTTTCGTCACGGTAGTGTTTTACCTTCGCAGTGCAAGAAACCAATGGATACTCGTATCGAGTGTTGTTTCCGTATTAAATTCCCAAAATCTCATTGAATTCGCAGTAAGTATAATTAGAAATATCGATTCTTCCAGCCATATCACTTTGACATAAATGTATTCATGACATGGATATTACTTAGTGCAATGTCGAAGACTAGGGTAACCGTTCTTACGAGTACAGGTTGAGGAATATTCTATTTAAACACTTCACACGTAAACACCGAATCAATTTATTTAGTATATAAATACACTGTTTATTTAATTGGTTCGTACAGCTATTTCCATTCGGCAAACAGAAAAGAACCGTATATCTCGGAGTTATATATCACGGGAACAGTGCAACTGCACTCACAGTGAGTAACGGTAATGGGCGACTAGAGATACAGTCGGATGGGCTAATTCATTTGTACGTAATTGTCAAGACAGTAAAGTACGCTTAAAAACGCTTTAAATTACGAAATTATGGTGGGAAATCTTGGGAAATTGACATAATATCAGATCCATCTTTAGGTAGCGGTTTTCGCTAGCTAGGCTCTGATAAGAATAGATCTACGGTATCCCCGTCTATCGTAAAAGGTCACTAACGGGGATCATCGGGGTCATTGAGTGTTCCACATGGCAGGGGCCGCCGCATTTATTTAAATACTCTAGGGAAGGCCGCGAAATCGTTTACAAAACTAACTTCATCATCATAAGCCGTTCCCTCGATGCTGAGGTTCGTGACATCATCAGCCGTCCCTCGATGCTGAGGTTCGTGACATCATCAGCCGTTCCCTCGATGCTGAGGTTCGTGACATCATCAGCCGTTCCCTCGATGCTGAGGATCGTGACATCATGTCCCCTATTCTTGTTCATCAGACTTCTCCAACGGCTCCTAATCACCCGCTTTATGTATGGCCTCGTGCAGGTGTAGTTGCAAGAGTGCAGTGATATGTGTGCTCCATCTAGCGGGTGGTCTGCTTCGAGCCCTCAGACCCTCAATTTTTCCCGTCATGATAATCCTCTCCATGCTATCCGAGAAACTAACTTTATGCTTCAAAACGTAAGTGCAGCAGAATAAAAACACCGTTTTCTTGTATCGTGACATCTTGGACGTGAATTTATAAAAGTAGAGTCAGTTTCACGCCATTTCAGACGGCAAAAAGTAGGTACTTAAATATATTATGATACGAGTGTACAGCGGCTGTAATTCGTTTATTTCTTCATTTATCAAGCCAACACACGCCTCGCTGATTTATAAAGGTAAATGAAATAACAATATTCACTTTCAGTCTGGTTCGCACTCGCAATCTGCAATTTCTACGATTTCTACGTAGAATAAATAATAGTACTTACGTACCTACAGAGGATCCTTCATTTAACGTATTGTCAAACCCTAAACACGTGCAACCTGTGGAGTGACACAACCAAAAAAGCCTACAGTGCATGGCGCGTCTAGTACAATAACGCCTTCAGGGGGTTGTTGGGGCTGACCTGGTGCTGCAGCGTGTCAGGAATGTTCGCCGCGTGGAGAACCGACGGTTTCCAAGCCGTGATGCGCTATAATTAATATCCGAAATAAATGCTTTCATTTCATTTCATTTAACAAAAGCAATTTTTGACACCTAAAAAACCTAAGTCATAACATGAAGCTCTATCAGATACACTCTCTGTGTGTAGTAAGGTAGCGTTTTCGTGGGACACTGACAGTTACAAGTGCCCATACTGTGCGAATGATAATGTCACTGTCCGGCGGAGTCAGCCGCTCAGAGTTTAAAGCGATTGATTTTAGTTGATCAAGAAGAATCGGTAACCAATAGCGTTCTCACGCTCTCACCGATAATCGGACCGAACGGGCAGTTGCTTTAAAATGGCGTCAAACAATGTCGTCCGAACATCTATCTTCGAAATTAGATATATTTTCATTGACGAACAGGGGGCCGATTTTTGACTTTCGAGCGCTCGTAAATTAAATAAAAGTAAATGCTATTGTAGTGTCATAATCACAGGCACTTACTTTCTATCGATAGACTTGAATACGAGTGGTCAATACAGCACATTTTTAAAATTTTCTATTATCATTTCAAAATAGCATTTCGTCATTTTTGACAGTTTTCGTGTGAAAGAGTCGAGCACTCGAAAGTCAAAAATCGGTCCCCTGATACTTATTTTGCGTAACTTGAAGCCGAAGCGAAAGTTGTTGCGCAAAAACACATTACGTAACTTTTTTAACCCACGACACAAAGAGAGGGGTGTTATAAGTTTAACGTGTCTGTGTATCTGTGTATCTGCGTATCTGTCTGTGGTATCGTAGCACCCAAACGCATGGACCGATTTGAATACGGTTTTTTTGTGTCATAGATAATTTTAACCCGGGTGTTCCCTTAGCCATGTTTCATGAAAATCTGTTCAGCCGTTTGAAAATAATCAGCTCTTTTCTAGTTGATGAGTGGATCTGACTAACTTCCTTATGTCTGATCGATTCGAAATTTGGTACCGTGTTACTTCAATGACATTGAAATTATATGGTAAGGAAACCATTACCTGATCAGCCGTTTGAAGATCATTTAGCTCTTTATTAGTTGATGAGGGGATCTGACTACCTTCCGTATGTCCGATCGATTTGAAATTTGGTACCGAGTTACTTCAATGATATTGAAATTATATGGTAATGTAACCATGACCTGATCAGCCGTTTGAAGATCATCAGCTCTTTTCTAGTTGATTAGGGGATCTGACTAACTTCCTTATGTCCGATCGATTTGAAATTTGGTATCGTGTTACTTCAATGATATTGAAAGTATATGGTAAGTTAACCATGACCTGATCAGCCGTTTGAAGATCATCACTTTAAAAAGGACAAAATAAAAGTAAAATAAAAAAACGTAAAAACCCCCCGACACAAAAAACAAACTCTTAAAACTAACAAATAATATTTTAAACCTATTATAATTATTATCGTCACATATATTATGCAAGTTCAAATATTTTTATTTTCCAAGCGTCGTCGCGTCGGGGGACCGCTTCAGTCGCCCGACGGTGCCCCGACGCGACGGTCCCCTTATATCATGAAAGTACGAGAAAGCTTTTTAACCCCTCACAGTATACAAACTTACAAAGCTACAATCCCACAGCTCACAAACTTTCCTTGTTTATAATACGAATGTATACCAGCATAGATAGTATAGAAGATAGAGAACAGTGGTCCTAAATTATTACAGCCAATCCGTAGTCAGTGCATTTGCGCAGCGCGGCGAGTGCAGCTCCCGGCGCGCGGCGGGGACTCGGGACGATGCATATATGATAACTACAAACCAAGCAGAGCGGCGGAATAATAAGAATAAGAATAAGAATAAGAAAAATGTATTCACTTAAACAACCCTTGTTTTACAGTATTCTCTTCTGCCAAACTGCAGGACAGTTTGTTGGCGGAGATATAGCATATGTATATCCTAAGGGTCAACTCTATATAATGGTGAAGGATTTTTGTACAAAGCTTACAATCTCACAGACTCTTTATATAACATCCTCCATCCAGCTCCTGGCGCGGCTTCGCCCGTGTATTACAAAGAACGCAGGCAAACTCACAGCATAAAATATAACCTATGTCCGTCCAGAAAGTCTATTCTATACGCTGGTGTAAAAACTGTTCAAATTGGATAAGTGCTTCCGTAGATTACCCCCCATGTACAAGTTTGTAAGCTTACAAATCTACAATCTCTACTACAGTGGCGGCGCGTGAAAATTTACGATGGGCAACCCGGAACAAGAAAAGTTTAGATTGAGTATACAGGGTGTGAGCAAACAATGAAACGGTAGATTATTGAGCTTGTGAGCAATTATTTCCAAGTGGTTTTAATAGAAAAAAAGGTTTTCCTATTTTTTTTCTTTAAAGTAAGTTTTCACGTGTATTTTTTACTCTTCTGGGATGACACGAGTAGTTTTTTTAATTTTAAAAACACTAAACACCCCCGTGTGGTGTCGGGTAAGAATAGCACCACCCCCTTTCTTCCTGTGGGTGTCGTAAGAGTCGACTAAGGGTACAGGGTGGAAGTGTGTTGTGGGCGATGGGCTAGCAACCTGTCACTACGATATCACGTTTTGTCGATCTTTTATACCCACATTGATGCTAAAAGTGGCACTGGAACACAAGTTTCATGTGCTCTGCCTACCCCTTTAAGGGATAAAGGCGTGAATGTATGTGTGTATGTGTGTGTGTGAAAAACACTAAAAATAACAAATAAATTAAAAAAAGTATCTTTTGAAAACAAAAATGCAAAAAACTATTATGATTCATTACATGATGTTGACCTCAAAATCTGCATTGATTGCTGTGCTATGATCTCGTGGTGCCAACATACATTACATGAATTGAGATCAATATTTCTCCGAATTAAAGAAAAAAATAATAATATGGACACAAGGGGTTACTCAGGTGCTCTAAGGAAGCGACCTTTTAAATATTTGCCCCTGTTACAGGCCACACACTGTATAACTAATATAGGCTTGCTTAATAAGAAATTTTAGACAAGCCGGTAGGAATCGGCTTGTATGGGCGCTTTGCCACTGATATATATATATATATATATTTATACTAGTATTTAAAACAGGTTCCTAAATTATTACAGCGTATCCGCAGTCAGTGCATTTCCGCGTCGCAGCGAGTGCAGCTCCCGGCGGAGGCCGGGACGATGCGTATATGGTACTGCAGGTTTCCCGTATTATTATTTAAGCATGGAGTACCACGTTAGTTTAGTTGGTTGTAACCCTGTCTAGGAAGCTAGTGGTTCTGGGTTCGAATCCCGACACCTTTTTTATACAACGACGGTGGCAAACAAGCGTACGGCCCGCCTGATGGTAAGCGGACACCGCAGCCTATAGACGCATGCAACTCCAAAGCAGTAACATGGGCGTTGCCGACCCTTGATATGTTTGAGGATTCGCCGTGTTGACAGCTAAAGGAACAAGTGCCCTCGTTCTCAACTCAACGCATCCTCGGGAGCTCTGGCGACCTTGCTCACCACCAGGAACACAACACTACTACAGAGCAAGTAGTAGTGTTATTATGGCTGTGATCTTCTGCAAGGCGGAGGTACTTCCCCAGTTGGGCTGCTCCAAATTCGAGCGGGATGACATTTCGCTGTGCCCTACCTCACCAACACACACGCGACGCGACACGCGATGAGCAGAAGTTAATTCTGTGAATTGGATATTTTATATAATGTATAAACAACGCCTAGTACCCATCACACATGCCTTATTGAGCCTATGGGACTCGGTCTATTTGGGTGAGGTTGTGCTTATCCTTTCGCCTAAAATACGAATAGAGGCAATGAGTTCGTTAAAAAAATCCTTTTAAATCCATACTAATATAATAAATGCTAATGTGTGTCTCTCCGTCTGTCTGTCTATGTGTCGTCTGTCTGTTACCCCTTCACGCTTAAATCAAATTTGGTATAAAAATAGGTTGAGTCCCGGGGAAGGAAATAGGATAGTTTTTATCGTGGAAATCAGCCCCTAAGTGGGTGAAAAGGGGGGTGAAAGTTTGTATGGAGCTACGATATAAACCCACGCGGACGGAGTCGCGGGCAGAACCTAGTTCGATATAAAACACTTTTCATCCATGCGTGGAGGTCTTGCCTATGTTTGTATCTCTGTGCCCCGTAGCTTATTTGCAAAATAACACCCACATGTTTCATATTGATTTTTGATCATTGAATACATCGTGAATTTAAATTAACAAGAACCTCACAAACATCGCTAATACGCAGACAAGACTTTCTATGAAAAATCCGCAACCAATTCGTCCATTTTGGTGCTACGATGCCACTGAGAGACAGACAGATACATATATACTTGTGTTTTATACGGACTACCTATAACAGTGTCTCTAAATTATTACAGCGCGTATCCGGGATTGAAACCATTTTCGTAATGCAAGGAGAGATACATTTATGATAATCAGGCTGCACCTCTGTTCTGTGGTTACACATTTAATTCACATTTGATATATATATATTTATTTAATCTTTATTGCTCAAAAGCAGAACTTATCGTGCAAAAGGCGGACTTAAAGCCGTAACCATATATCGATGCTAACCGTCAATTTTACTAAGCGTAACGTATGCTAACGAAATTCTTAATTCCGATGAAAGTGAATTTCGTTAGCAGTCGTTTCTGCTTAGTAAAATTAAATTAGGGGTATCTCAATGTTACTTATTGACACGTTGGGGCCATTTAAGAATTTAAAATAATTTCGCGGTAGATGTCACTACGACTTTCTCTATAAGGCGCAATTAGAAGAGTTCGTGATTGAAAGATTCGTCACCATGACAGACCACGATAGCTCAGTTGGTTCAGAACAATGCGTAGTATGCAGAGGTCGTGGGTTCAAATCCCACTCGTAGCAATTCATTTTTCGCTTTCATCGGAATAATATTTGCTAATAATAAAGAGGTAATATAATGTCTGAATCCTCAAGGTCATTTTCGTTTCAATTTGTAACAACTCGGTTAAACTTTTGCATAAACGTTTGGAGCCAACTCATTAGCCGAGCGCTAAATTTGTAAGTTTGTGTGTGTAAGTGTAGTGGTAATCTCCGAAAGTACTAAAATAAAATATTTTTTATTTATTATTTCCGTCTCTTTGGCACTCTTTGGGGGAGGCCAATGACCAGCATTTGACGTCTTTCGGCTGATATGATGATGATGATGATAAGACCCCTAGGTGTTGAGAAGCCGCGGTGTCAAATAAATGAAAACACTTCGCACGTAGTGTATATCCACCCTTACATTGAAATAATATTTAATTTCGCCCAGCTCTTGCTCCAATTTTTCTCCGCACCTACCCAATGGAAACCTCATTCCGTTTGCAAAGAATTTACACAAAATCTATAACAAACCAATAACTGTATCCCCTCTTCTGCTGATGGGACTGACGTAGCAATAATTGCATTGAGAGACCATCTAGCTTAGTAGAATAAAGACTTAATTTTGTAGGAAAGTTTGGTTATTTACGACGTTTTAGTAAAGGGTCGCGTGTGGCATGTTTATGCGAACGCTCTAAGTAAATGCTCGTCAAAAAATGTATTCTTGACGAAGATGTCAGACTTGACGGTCGCGTAATAAAATTGCTCGGTTCAGCAAACATCTCGAAGCAGATTTGCTCCCGTTTCACTAGAATGCTCGCTAAAACGCCCGTTTATTTTGTGAGCTTTTACCTGTAATATAACATGCATACAACTAGAAATCTCATTATAACTAAATGCTATCAGCACCATAGAGTGAAAGAGATACGACACGTGCTTTAGGCTGAATATACGCCAGAGATGTGCGAAGCTGTTTTAATACATTAGACACTTAGTGTTGAGAATGCGAGGTGTCAAATACATAAAAACACTTCGTACGTAGAGTATATCCACCCTAATATTGAAATAACATTTCATTTCGCCCGGCTCTTGCTCTACTTTTTTCTCCGCACCTATTGAAACTTCATTCCGTTTGCGAAGAACTTACAAAAAATCATTAAAAAAAACAATTACTGTTTCCCCCGCTTCCGCTGATGGTACTGGCGTAGCAATAATTGCATTGAGAGACCAGCTAGCCTGCCAGCCAGCTAGCTTAAGTTTGTAGGAAAGTTTGGTTACTTACGACGTTTTAGATAAGGGTCGCGTGTGGCATATTTATGTAGAAAGGTCTTATGTTATAAAGTAGCAGAGTTTAGTTAAGTCGTTTAGTTGGGAGTACTGTAAACGAGATGCAGGCGAAAGAAAATTTATGTGCAATGGCTAAAGTGGCTGTAGGTCATATTTATTTAACAAAACTAATAATTATACATTGGCATGAAACAAAAAAACAAAACTTATAAGAAACAAAATTACCCGCCCTCGACACACCCCAATGTTGGCTGTAGATTTAGTACCTACTTGATTATATTATTTAAAGGTGTGGTGAGGGCAAATAACTAGGCCTCTATTCAATTAATCTCCCGTTAAAGCTCTTTCGTTTGGATTATCGTACTATTTATTAATGAAGTACATTTCTGGGCTATTGGTTTATTGTTAAAACACATAAAAATATATAAAATACAAAGGTACATGGAGGCAACAGGCGACCCTCGCGCGGGCAGCTTTCTCGCGCAGACTTGCAATCTCAATTCAACGCGGGAATGCTGCCTGCGTGATGGGTACCCTGCCAAAGGGTCCAAATTAAGAAATTATTTTTTAGGTTTTGTTAAGTTAAATAATAAATAAATATTTTGGGAACAATCTTACACAAATCGACCTATTCCCAAACTAAGCAAAGCTTGTGCTATGGGTACTAGACGACGATAAACATACTTACATAGATAAATAAATACTTAAATACATAGAAAACATCCATGACTCAGGAACAAATAATCGTACTCATCACACAAATAAATGCCCTTACCGGGATTCGAACCCAGGACCTCTTGCTTCGTAGGCAGGGTCACTACCAACTAGGCTAAAGCGGTCGTCAAAGTTAGTAGTTAGTAAGTTAGTTAGTTTTAGTTTTAATGTACCTTCTTTATGTATTTTTATATATTTTTTGTGTGTGTTTTAACAATAAACCCCGACATTTCCTTTTAATTATGTTAGCTTGTGTCTTTTTGTATTGTTATGCTGTGTAACTGTTTTCAAACAAATAAATTACCTATCATCGTTACCAACATATTATTTAACAAATAAGGTACATTGAAAACAACATTAAAACTATATATATATTTAAAATTAAAACTAAAACTAACTTAAAATTATCCTACCAAAAAAAAAATTTTTTTCTGGACCCTTTGGCAGGGTACACGCACGCATCACGCAGGCAGCATTCCCGCGTTAAATTGCGAAATAATTTCTGGACCCTTTGGCAGGGTACACGCACGCATCACGCAGGCAGCAGCATTCCCGCGTTGAATTGCGAAATAATTTCTGGACCCTTTGGCAGGGTACACGCACGCATCACGCAGGCAGCATTCCCGCGTTGAATTGCGAAATAATTTCTGGACCCTTTGGCAGGGTACACGCACGCATCACGCAGGCAGCATTCCCGCGTTAAATTGCGATTGCAAGTCTTTGTCTTGTATTTTCAGGGCTTGTATTCCTGACAATAGGAATTTGACATCCTCAGTTTATTTTGACGTGTAGACTATTTACTTTACAAGCCCATTGCCGACCTTTTATTAATTTGAGGATTTGTGTTTACAGCTATAGAGAAATGCAGATCTCACACTCAACACAGTGCTTCCTCGGGAACTCTAGCGACCTTATCACCAAGCTGTACGGCTTTCACAGAACAGCCCGCAAGCTGTGTCGCGGCGAGAGAGACTATACGTAACTTTCTAATTAGAATGGTTAAAATGAGACGGATAGTCCATGTCGCCGCGACACAGCTCGCGGGCCGTCCTGTGATAACCATACTGCTATAAACAAAACGCTACAAACTACAAAATAAAACTACAAACGAAATGACACTCAGTTGTGCTACCTCTAACTTATAGTACGTTTAGCTAGGTCTCTAATTAAATAACTATCAGGATAAAAAGTAATAAAATCTCCTAACATGATAACTCATTTAAATGTTGAAATGTACCTACCTAGCTTTGACAAAATTAACAAGAAATGTGTTAAACAGCACTCAGTCCCAACGTGAGGAAGGAACTTAAAACTAACTTAGTTGACTGAGCATACATTAAGCTCCGCTTCGAGCTTTGCCGTAAGCTCTGTGTGCGAAGCTGGAAATGTGATTTGAATCCTGGTTTGGAGACGTGTTGCTTCGTAATGTCTGTGCAGCATTCTGAGGCATTCCTGTTTACATATTACCTATAATAACGCATTCCTTTTTTAAGCATGCTTTTGGATACCAAAAGGGGACATTCTTGGTATTTATTTAATCTGTACTGCACAAAAGAGGAACTTGTAGTACAAAGGCGAACTTAATGCAATAGGGCGTTCTCTACCAGTCTACTTAAAGCGAAACAGAATAATATGTGGGTCATGCAACTTTTTACTAAAAAGCACCCGGCCTGTCTGTAAGGAGGTATTATCGCAAGTGATTTCGGTATTTTCTATTATACATACACAATACATTCACTCCTTTATCCCTAAAAGGGGTAGGCAGATCATATGAAACATGTGTTCCAGTACCACTTTTAGCATAAATGTGGGTTTAAAAGATCCACAAAATATGAAATGAAATGTGTCTACCTATATATTTACTCTCGAAAATCGCAAGTTAGGTCAAGTGGAACTGATATGAAAGAACACAGATGCCTTATAAAACTCCTCAATTATGTAAAGTAGGTCAATGATTCTGATATGATTCCGTTGGAACAGCTACTAATGAACTGTCAAAGGTGATTCTAAGGTCCTCGAGGAAGCGACGGAACTCCTCAAATATAATCGGCTCACATATAGGGACTTGGGTATTTACTGTAATAATCAACGCTCTCGGAAAGCAGTTATACTGGTAAAATGGAAAGGAAATGTGGAAATGTTCATGTATGTGGCTAGACGAAGCACTGAATTGAAGTCGGTTTAAACTTTGTTTTTAAAGTAAATTATCTGCCCTGTGGGTGCTGTAGGGGTCAACTTAGCGAAGGGTTTTCTTTTTTTAATTTATTTTATTACTAAAACAGGTTTAAATCTATAATTTTTGACACTAGAAATAAAATTGCATGTGTTCTGCTTATCTCTTTGGGCATAGGTACATGCGTGGGTTTATGTATTAAAAAGTAGTAACATCAATAGAACTCTTTGACGTCAAGTAAAAATATTAAAAATCTTAATAAAAACCTCAAGTTTATAAAATATCCGGAAAGTTTTCAAAGAGAAAATATTCAACATTTCCATGAGCTCGCGTCGAACTTCCAAGCTCCGGATTAACATTGTAATGAGCTTCTGGAGCTATTGGTCTAAAACATTATATTTTTATCTTTGTTTGTGTCCATTCGACACAGGTTTCTGAGAAGACTTGCCTTCGGAAACCTTTGAAGATGTGTTCGGTTTGGTTGTATTAAGTAAGAGCGATAAGGCAGCGTACACACTGGCGTAATGTTACGCTGCACGATGCGCAAGCTGACAAACGTGCGTGTTAAGCCAGGATCACACTGGCACGGCCTAGCCGCGGCGGACAACAGTAAACTTGGCATTAGCTTTCGCATCGGTGAATGTCCAGGCTTCATTATCATCAATCGTTCCCTCAATGCTGAGGATCGTGACATCATGTCCTCTTCTTGTTGACCAGACTTCTCCAAAGGCTTTATGTACGGCCTCGTCCAGTCTTACGAGTGCGTTTAATTCTACCGCCCTAGATAAATACAATAAAACGTGAAAACCTTGATCAGCATGAAATTAAGGTATATGATCAATTATTCCAGCAATTTTCCCATAGATTATGCATGCAAGTAGGTCGTTTAATAGGCACTTAGGTGTTCAGATACGATTAAGCTTTTATCGCTGGTTTCGTAATTGCCCGTCGATATAAAACGAACATAAGTGGTATTTCGATTACCTAGGTCAATAGGCCTTGTTCTGCTTTACTGGCCCAGGATTTCGCGTGGGTTGAACATTAATCCTATTAAATATAGTTGTATATCTCAACTATACCTATGGGTATAGTTGAGATTATTCAATGTGCCCGGGGGGGTAATCGAAATACCACTATATAAAACTAAAAAAAATTATAAAAAGGGGGGGGGGGGCCCTTTTTATAAAACTGTCATTGGAATATATTAGAATCTTCCACGTTAATCGGTAGAGTTGCTTGAACTACTTCAATGCAATTCGAATAACTAACCAACTCAAATAATCTCTAGTATACACGGTGGTTTTTTTTCTGATGATCAGAGGGGTAACCACTAGGTCACGTTACGTTTCGAACGCGCGTTAGGACAGTCCAACTGTCATTTTTGGATATATAAATTTACATTTAGATCGATTTAGAACGTAGTTAGTCCGTTACGTGATTGACCAGCTGGAACAAATCTTTATGATTGAATTTTAAAAAATGGGAGTTTTTTTTTATAAATTATACTAATAACTAACTATATCGATGCGATTTCGCCCGCTACAAATAACGCAGGCAAACCCGTATATAGTATTTTTTTTTCACAATATTAGTAGGTAGAAGTATAGATAGCGGTTAAACTCCCGTATCCCGTAAACTCACGTATTATTCATTACGAGTGACATACTTCAAGCCCTTCGGGAGCCCTAATTCTGCTGGTCGATCATGTAACTTTCTTACGCGCGTTAGGTAGATCTAAACGATCGACCAGAGGCTCTAGTATAAGTTTTACTGAAACAAAACTTTACTACCGCGTTCGCGTTTAGCTGTCAAATCCCATACAAATTGAGGGTAAAACGCAAACGCGATCGTAACGTTTTGTTTCGGTAAAACTTATACCAGAGCCTCTGCAGATCTAAATGTCACTTCTTGTATGGGAATATGACGGTTGATTTTTCCAAACGTGCGTTTGAAAAGTTACGTGTACGTCCCTCTGGCCACTTCAGAACATTCATTCTCGCGGTACAATTTTAGTTCAAAATCAATGGCAATCAGCCTTAAATCATAGTTACTAATTGATACCAAACATTCCTTTTTCATCTCCGGAATTCATGTCACATGCTCTCTAATTCTATATAGTAACGGCGTGAACGTATCGCCAAACTTAGGGAGTCTATTCTATAAAACAAATTTGATTGGATTTAGTTTCGTTAGAAATAATTGCCATGGAATGTGTATAAAGAAATGTAATCACATACCATTAGTAATAAGACAATTGCCGACATTAACTAAATTTAGAAAATAATTATTTATAATATAATTATGGTTGAAAGAAAAATGTTTTTATACAATGAATGATTTTTTTGAATGTAATTAATAAAATTGAATGAAATAATAATTTGACGTGTTGACATTAATCAACTGATATCTAATGTATTGTAGGTTTAAATTGAATGTTATAAGTTTGTGACGCCGTAATTTTTGCATGCTGAAACAAGCTAAGCGTGTTGGACAACTTCACATCTTGACATCTCATGTGAGCTTTATATAACCGCACTAAAAAAAAAAAGAAAAAACAAACTTGTGAAACTTTAATTTTGAAACCTGGCGTTATTTTTTTTATCGTTAAAGTAGGTAGGTAAACCAGGATTCTTATGTTTTTATTAACAATAAATTATTTTACAACTACCTATCGTATATTATTTTGCGACCAACTACAAGATTTTCCCATTCAAAGGTTATTAAGAGGGTCCATTGTAGCTACGTCACAATTGGTTGTCAATCAGTCTAGAAACGTTTTCAGCGGCATGTCGAAATGTCTAATTTTTCTCTTTTTTTGGTATTATGTGGTGCTCTAATTGGACAAGTGAGCAAAGAGAACGAAGTTCGCCATTTCAGCTTGGGCGAAAATTCTTTTGTATGTCTTGCTGTTCTCCTTTGCAGGTCGTATTTGGGTGAGGACCAAATTCTTGGCCAGTAGTTAGCCTAGTTAATCGGTAGTAGTTAAAAAAATCCGTTGTGACATAAAAATTAACCATAGAATTTGTATGGTCGTCATGGGTATATACATAAATCAATCACGCTGACAAAACATAATAAATTCTTGAAAAAAAAACTTTTTTTGGTGTAGGTACCTAGTTCCCCTACACCTAAAGTGGGGATGTATTTTTTTTTCGTAAGTGTGGGGTATCGTTGAATATCTTGTTCATAAATAGTATGGGTTTATTAAAACGATTTTTCAAATTAGTGATTCGTTTGCGAGATATTGGGCTTTAAAGCCCAAATTTTTGTTCGAGTCATGGGGGACACCTACCGGCTAAATGGCTGCTACTGGGAATGTGAAAAAAATTGTGGCAGTCGTAAATATAATGAATTTAAAAGGAAAACTGTCACGGCTAAGTAGGCATAGCTAGTTACCGAGTAATAGTCGACCAACTTAACATGTACCTACATAAGTACCTACTTAGAAAGGCAAACTTTCGTACAAATTCGGCCGACGCAACCATTTAGTAGGCGCGCGCGTGTCGATGTACCTAAGAAAGACAGGCAACTACGGAACCCTACACTGCGCGTGGCCCGACACGCACTTGGCCGACTTTTTTTTATCAGACTCGCGATTTCTACTGCTCATAGAGCTAGTAGTTGAAGTTGGTCACAAGCAGACTCCGCACCACAACATAAGACTGAGACAACAAAAAAATCCTGTGTAGAAATGGTCCGAAAGACATCGCAAAAGAAGAAAACCCTAACCAATACAAAACCTGAATTGGAATAGACTCCAGCCCGTGCTCAATCCCTCCCCAATCGTGACACCGGCTCCGCACCGACGCGATGGTGAACTCTCATGAATATGCACGACACACAACACAAACATTCAGGAAGCTACGCGTCGTTTGGGTTACAGCTGAGATATATATATGCAATGTATAAGCGAAGTTACTGTCGGATGGGTTTGACCGATTTTAAACGTTTGAAAAGACGGAGTTGAGTTTGATTTTTGTAAAGATTATCGTTAATTATTAATGTATTTTCGATGACCGCTTTGGCCTAGGTGGTAGTGACCCCCTGCCTTACGAAGCCGGAGGTCCTTGGTTCGAATCCCGGTAAGGGCATTTATTTTTATAATGACCACCAATATTTGTTCTTGAGCCATGGATGGTTTCTATGTAAATAGTGCAAGCTTTGCTTCGTTTGGGATTAGTTCGATTTGTGTAAGATTGTCCCAAATTGTTATCTATACATTATCTCTACTGAAACCAGCGTGTAAGAAATAATAGAAAAGAATGACATCTAACATTGAGTGGGCGCTGTTCTGTCATATAAGCTTGTACCTTGTACTATCGACAACACAGCTGACTGACCATCCGCGCACTTTATGCGCATTGTAATAAGGTTCTAAATAAATACAGGATGGTCAGTTAACTGTGTTGGCGTTTGTACTCCCATTTTGATTTATATAAATACTTCCTATCACACATTTCATCCATAAACATCAGATTTCCAGAATGCATCATTAGGGCAGTTATTTTTGTGGGTCATATAGAGATTTAGGTTCACGTGTCTCCTTTGGAAATTGTCGAAGACTCTTAATCCGCATAAAGCGTGTCCTCTTACATGATTTCATGCGATGAAAATATTTGATGTAAGTACTTAAGCTATTACGTCTGTGACGTAAGTCCTAAACCACTGACTACTGCCCCCTAATTCTCTAACTTGTTTTAAGCTCACCTCAACGCTCACCCTCAAATATAATTTGACACCGCGTTGCGTAGTAAGTAAGCGTAGGTAGAGGTCCAGTTTCGTGACGGGTGACCGGCGGGGTGAGCCGCATTAGCGCGTACTTAATGAATAACAGGGCTGTTATTCGCTACGCACTAAAGCGGTTCACCCCGCCGGTCAACCGTCACGAAAGTAGACCTCTACCGACGCTTAGTTACTACACATCGCGGTGTCAAAATATATTTGTGGGTGAGCGTTGAGGTGAGCTTAAAACAAGTTACAGAATAGGGGGGCAGCACAGGAAAACAACTTTTTTTTGATTCTGTATGACCCTTATTTAAAGAGATCCACTGGAGCCGAGCGGTAAGGCACGCAACTTGCCACCTGGAGGTTGTAGATTCGAACCCCGGCTCGTACCACTAAGTTTTTTCAAAAACGTATGTACACCTACGAAATACCATTTGTTATTTAACAGTGGCTTTTCGGTGTAGGAAAACATTGAGGAAAGAAAAAAAGGGGGAGGTTCTCGATTCGGTTGTAATATTATTATTCTCTTTATTCAATGTTCTTTCTTAGACTAGGTTTTTACAATAATTATTATATAAAAAGTAAAACATAAAACTATACATAAAAAACATAAAATCATTTTAAAAACCTAACCTAGGTTGCAGCCGGCAGCGAGGCGGGGCCTAAGGAACCGGTAGTCAGGGCGACAGAGACAGGAACCTCCTGACTATCCACGCAGTATCCAGGAGTACCGCCTTCTGTATCTGATCCTTGATCCAGCCATCTAGCGAGAGTCTCTCGAGGTGATGGTCGAGACTCTTCGCTATTAAACCGCTCGCCGAAACAACTATCGGGACGATGATCGTCGAATCATCATCTCACATGGCGGTTACCTCGTGAGCCAGGTCTAGGTACTTGCTGGCTTTGTCCTTCTCGGCTTTCAAGAGGTTCTCGTCATGGGGGATGATGATGTCGACTAGCATTGCCTGGCGTTTCAATCGATCTGTCAGCACGATATCAGGCCTATTGGCAAGAATAGTCCTGTCCGTGACGACAGATCGATCCCAATAGAGCGTGGCTCGACCATTTTCGAGAACTGGCGCAGATGTGTACTTATAGTAAGGCACTTCGGAGGCCACAAGACCGTATAGCAGAGCAAGTTGCTGGTGAATAATTCTGGCTACAAGGTTATGTCTGTGCAACTCGCCGTCAGCAAGATGACCACAACCGGAGATAATATGCCTGAGTGACTCCCCGGGACGGCGGCATGCCCGACAAATGTCGACCGTACCGTCCTTCAGGATATACCTCCGGTAATTGTTCGTCATGATAACTTCGTCCGCAATTGCACAAAAAAAACCTTCGGTTTCCCCGAAGAGATTCCCGAAACGTAGCCTGTTCACCGACGCGAGCAGATCTACATCGGGCCCTGTGAGGGCCTTGTAGAACCGCCCGTGTAGCTCCTTGCTCCTCCACACTTTAAGTCTGCGCCAGTTCTCGTTTGCCAAGGAGAGCGGGGTGAAGTTTCCGTCTACTGCCACTATGTCGCGATGCATCCCACACTCGTTATTTAGGAAATAATCCCTGAGACTGCACACCTCGCGGTTGTGGAGGTCTTTGGCATTTAAAAGCCGCGAGATGTACAGTCTCATAACAGACGAGCGTGAGTGTAGCATGCGATGCGCAGTAAGCAGTACTCGGACTCTTCGGTCCAGGGCATCCAGCTCAGTCTGAGTCCACCTTAGTACGCCAAAGGAGTAAGTAAGCAAGGGCATCACCCAGGCGTTGAAGGCGCGCACCTTGTTGCCGCCAGACAAAAGACTATTAAGTACTTTGGTCAGGCGACAAAAGAAGCGCTCCTTCACCGACCGCTTTACGCTCTCACCCTCAATACCCATAAGGCTGTGACATTATTATTGTTATTTTATCTTTTGTTATGTTTTTTATCTCAGAACTCATTGATCAGCCGATTCGTAATATTTTTTTGTTTGTAAGTATATGCTTCCAGGAGGGTCCCATTTTTTCAAAAAATCAGGTGGAGGATGGGATCCACGAGGAATTGAGAGAACTCCTCAATTATATTAGGCACGCGTGTAGTAACTTTGGTATTTTCTATTATAACTCGTGTATCTATATTCATATTCATATTCATTTATTCATTTATCCACCCGGAAATCATGAATTTGGTGGAGTGGAATTGATGATGAAGACCACAGATGACTTATGAAATTCCTCAATTGTGAACTTAAAAGTACAAAAGTATATCACAGATTCTGATAAGATTTCGGTGAAATAGCAATTACTTAATGAAGTGGCAAAGGTGATCCGTGTGGAATCGACGGAAGTCCTCAAATATTATCGGCCCACATATAGCGATTGTTCACGCATTTGCTCTCGAAAATCAGTTCATGTGGTAAATTGGACAAGAAATGTAGAAATGTTCTCGTGGCTTGGCGGAGTACTAAATTGAAGTCGGTAAAAACTTTGTTTTTAAAGTAAATTATCCCAATAAGGTCTAGTTTACCCTCTGAGTTGGAAGGTCAAATGGCAGTCGCTTTCGTAAAACTAGTGCCTATGCCAAATCTTGGGATTAGGTGCCAAAGAGGACCCCATTAGGGCACAACCGGGAATAACGCTAGGGGGATGATGATGACCCTTATTTAAATGCTGAATTCCATTCCATTATATAACTTATCGCTGTGGCACTCGAATACTAATGAGAACCCGTCTTGTTCACAGCAACAAGTGATAAAATAGCGACGAAAATACACCCGCTGTTTTTAGGCTTTACGATGAATAGATGGAACTGCTCAAAATTTTTAAAATTTGTCTTCGTTATTTCCTTCGTCTCAGTCGCAGAGTGGTCGCTCGTGCGGTTATGGTGTACAGTCAGCATCAGAAGTAGCTCAAAATAACACGCTCAAAATGACCTACACAGATCCTTATTCCTTTGACATTGAGTTCGTGTGTAGATAATTTTGAGCACTAGAACTGCTTAGCAACTTCTGCTGCTGACTATACTCGGTGGGCCTCCGCCGGTGTTGTGCCCCATGCCAATGCTCGCCGCTGATATGACGCGCCACTTCAGGCAGTGTCTGGCATTGCGGGAGGAAGTCAGTTCCGTTGCGATATATATTTAAGTAACTGTACAGTCTCACCACTGTACATTTTTCTGTTTACGTTGCGACCTACTTTAGGCCGCGCTATAATATGACATTCTGAAGTAAATTATATTAGTGCAAATATAACTGTCGTGCGATAAGCATCAACTGAGGGAACAGCCAATATGTCTAACTATTTTGTATCTTAAAAGAAACAATGTTCACTGCAATCAGTGAAGCCACACTACGAGGATATTGAACTTCAACCTATACCAAAAGAGAGAAGCCTACCACGAGCTACAGCTGGGTCAACGAGCAGCCTGGGACAGCATCCGAGCCGTCATCGAGCCGCCAACGACAACGTCACTTTCAACTTAGATTGAATTGAATTTTATTAAGTATTTTTGTAATGGCTTTTCCTTCTATTTGAAAACTATCTTTTCTTTCCCCTTCTCTTGGGGTTGCCAGTATGTACAGTCTCACCACTGTACATTTTTCTGTTTACGTTGCGACCTACTTTAGGCCGCACTATAATATGACATTCTGAAGTAAATTATATTAGTGCAAACATAACTGTCGTGCGATAAGCATCAACTGAGGGAACAGCCAATAGGTCTAACTATTTTGTATCTTAAAAGTAATAAATCAGTTTAATAACAATACCTTAACTTCTCCGTTCTCTCAACGCACTCCAACACAACAACAAATGTCTGGGCTAACTGGCTCATACAGTAACTGACGGGAAAATACCGGACGGGTTGACGTTGGTTCCTTGGCAGAGAGGGCGGTGCCTTCTATTGGATGCCACTTGTGTTAGCACATTTGCTGCGTCCCAACTAAGGCACACAATTAAGGCAGCTGGTTCGGCGGCTGAAAATGCCACCAAGCTCAAACTCACAAAGTACTCTGCCTTGGAAGCAACGATTTCGTTCCGGTTGCTGTGTTTAATCATTCTTTACACGATTGTACTTATTTTGACTTGTTTTGCATTCTAAATAAATATTTCTGGTAAATATCTACATATTTTGATTCATTTAAGTTTTATTTTTTTCATTTTAAACACATTTTGGTGCACCTAATTTATATTATAATAAAGATCCATTTTTGGTCTTCTCATAGATTAGACAAAGGGGTTTAAACAATGAATTTAGCGTTGTTACTTTCAATGAAAAGTTTTGTAATTGCCTTACTCATGTACAGCTGAAAATAATTGACAGTCGAACAAGTTACTAAACTACTACTTCAGCAACTAGTTATCGAGTAACCCGTCTTCAACTCGGTCCTCCCGGGGTCTCCCGGGGTCTCCCCCGCGGGACACCCAATAGTTAGGCAACTACAACTTTTAAGTACGCAGCTGTGTTGCTAAGAACACACACTTTGTTACACGTGTTGTCTTTTAGTTTTGGAGAACGCAATTCGACCGTAGGGCCAGTCTGGGAATTACGTTCCACTTTCCAGTTTGAGATGAAAACTTAAGATCTTCTCAACTTAAAATCCTTAATGTTGGTTATATGTAAGATCTTACAATAAACATTGTTCAAGTATTTGTTTGCTATTTCATTGTATTCATGTCCTTAATCGAACGAGCGAGGGAAGCGAACGAAGTTCTATGCTTGAGCATGGGGCGAAAGTCGTTTGTATATCCGGATGTCCCCCTTTCCCGCTGTTTTTCCTCTACAGGTCACATTTCTCAACCGATTCTCGAGAATTAATAAAAAGAATTAATAAAAGGACACCCTCGCGTGGTCTACAGCTCACAGTGAGTAGTTTATAAATGTACAGGACTAATCATCTTGGTTGAGTACAAATCTCGAAATAAATAATGATGAAAAAGTAAGAATCGTTGGTTGATTTATATATATATGTAAGTGTACCTATAGTCTTTCTTATAGTTGTCATCTTTTTGGCATCGTCTCCACCACCCAAAGGTTGTCTGGAAGAGATTGCTTTTTAGCGATAAGACCGCCTGTTGTGTACCATTGTTTATGTTTAATTTACCTCTATTTTTCTATTATCTTCTACTTATGTCTGGTGAGCAATAAAGAATATTTGTATTGTATTGTTCCTTATTTCTTTATGATTTCATAAACAAACCGTTTTGTATCTGATGCCGGAAATAATATAACGTCGACATAATATTTTACAATTTCAAACACGAAATGTGGCAAGGAAAAGCATAAGCGTTAGCGAGGTTGCCAAGCTTTTCTCAAGCTCAACAATTGAAAATGGCAAAACAATACAATTAGATAAATGGCTGTCAGCCCTTCCGATGTCGGGATTTCTACATTCCAGGCCGCGTGCCATCACTAATTGGATCAATAATGATAAATTGCTTTGATTACATTGTCGTCTAATCCTATTGATACCATAGAGGTCTGTCTACTCGTATTTTTGAGTCGCTTCCGATCTCAATTATATTTCAAGCTGTTTTGTTTCATTTGCGCTGAATTAACATGTTAGAATAAGCGATGAATAAATATTAAAATGCGATAGGGATAAGAGAGAAATGCATTGAATTAAGACACTATGTTAAATTGCGGGATGAAACATAATTTGATTGACAAGTTAGTGCCAGTGGATTTAGGCTTCGCATATAATTACATTTCGTATTGTTTGATCGATTGTTTATTTTTGTTATTATTACCTAGAAAGAAAAAGACTACCTACTAAAGAGGGGAAGTTTGAAGGTTTTACGTTACATAAAACGTTAGCAAATAATAAGTTTAAATATACACAGATGTATATGTAATATCTGTCTTAAAACTTCCTCACATATTTGGTCAACTTTCTCAAGGATTAGATTAGATTAGACACATTTATTTCATGACATAACTTACAGTACAAAGGTGCCTTAAGGTGGTTCGACGACCATACAAAACGTCTTAAGATGTAGTAAAAATTAAAAGAATTTAAATCACGATCGTCTCAAAATAACAATATTCAGAATTATAAATAAAATTATTACAAATAAAATTATTTCGGATTACCTAATCAGGATCGTCAAAGTATGTACAGTTTAATTTAAAATATAAATAATAATATACGAAAATGTTAATCAATCCTTATAAAATACCCGATTACCCGTGCATGTGGAATATTCATTTGCTACCATTTGCATAATATAAACTGAAGTACCTAATGGAAGGTCTAGGGTCCAGTCTCTCCCGGACTCTCCCATATATAGATCAAACTGTGTCCGTCGTAATGGCCCGTAATTTTGTAGATATTTGGTGGATTTCACAACAGTAGGGTACTTCATCTCAGTTTATAACAAACCTTTGCTCCGTTTTTCTTAAGATTAATAATACAGTGCTTACCTGGAAAAGAAAATTCATTTAGTAAGGGGGTTTAGATAGCCAGATACATAGTCATTAAAACTCCGAGTTCTGATTTATTTTTTATTTATAATCAATGGAACAATTACAGTAGAACATCTTTATTTTCAAAAAGCAGATAAGTATTGATTTATTAAAGTGGAGTGAGTATTCATAACACATTCACTGCCAAGATTCCGTGGTTTTCGGTGTTTGATTCCGTATGTAGCGGAAAGCGACAACGGCGTAGGCGCCCGATAGGAGTCATCTTGGCAGTTAAAGTGTAGGCGATTCTCCCACTGCACCGCGCCCCGCCGCGGTGCGCGGAGCGGCAGATTTTACCATCGTATGCAAGAATCTCGATTTATATAGAAAACACGCCTAGTATTTCACACTGCCGACGCGGCAATGCGCGTGAATGCGCGTGTAAAAAATCTGCCGCTCCGCTTTTGCAGTAAAACATGGTCAAGCTCTTCTGGAGCTACGTAAATAGAAAATGAAGGCATAGAACATGTTCTATGCCTTCATTTTCTTCCGAGGAATTATTAACGGTACTTTCCCCCGGCTGTCGACGTAAGTCACAAAAAACAAAGTACCCTCAAAGTCAAGCATCAGATGTAATGAGCAGTTTATTGCCGACTTACAACCGAGACAGGAAGAATGTTAATTTTGTCGCCGGCAGTAAAACGGAGCCTTTCTGCCCTTAATCATTGAGAGGAAAAGCGTTTATTTACAAAAAACCGATTGCGTTGAGAAGCAAATAATGCTTGAATTAAATTGAAGATTACTTTTCTATTACACAATGTTTGTTTTATAATGATTCTGGTGGGATTTTAAGTATACGTTGTACAACTTGGAGCGAATGAGTTCGATATCTGATTAAACAAATATAAAACATTCGCTGACAAGAATTAATGGCTACGTGCTAACGCTCGTAGCCAATCCCGTGGGTTTCCCCTCTAAGTAGCGGAAAGCGCCTACGGCGTAGGCGCCCGCTAGCGGGTTCCTGGGTGTTGATGGAATTTCTTTAATTCAAAGGATCTCCAGCTATACAAAATTACCAAATAAGTTTTGTTTATAGTTTTTTAGATTTTCTCTGTGTTCTCTTTCCATCGTATGTCTCTGGGGGCACGGCAGTCGAGCAAAACAAAGAGGCACGGCCGTACCATTCTTCTCTCGAAGCCATTCAGGCCATTTTTAACATCCTGTAATTTTGTGCTGGCTAAACCCTGACTTTTCAGTAACATGTAGGCCATAATATGGCTGAGATATATTCTTAATAACATTCAATTTGAACTCGTAGTTTAGAAATGATTGCCCGTCAAAGTGTTGTCACTGACACACTCATTGACTTACCTACTGACAGATCAACATAATTCTAACATGTCCACGTCTCACGAGCTCCAAGTTTTAAACCATAAGTTTTAGCCTATCAATAATTGCAAACCAAATATTGCAATTTCAGCCACCTTTCAGAGATATACAAACTGCATAAGTAAGTTTGTAATCGTATACAAATACATGCGAAGTTACTTTTGCAGTTCCTGCAAATAGTAATAACAAGGTAGGAGTGCACTGTGCACTATACTATTATTTGCATTTGCTATTATCTGTATTTGCATCCGGTTAGTGTTAGATGTATAATGCACTAGAAAACTATACAAACGTTACTTGCGATTGGCGAAATAACATTTCTATATAAAAGCTATGCAAAAATATTATTCCCAGCTGCATTCAAAATTTGTATGTATTGATAACACAATAACCTACAAAAAAGAAGTGAGATCTCATAAAAAACATTACATGGAAAATATAGGCCAAGTCTCGAAAATCTTCCACCGTAAAAAGTTGTGAGATATGTCGTGGAGCCAAGTCAGGCATTCTTATGAAATTTATTTGCTTACTAAATAAAAGTTTGTGACTTGGCAATTCGATGAAAGTTTGTCGGTAAAACAAGGGTAAACCCACTAGAATTAGTACTCAGTCACGTTCTCCTATCGCACTCCTTGGAGAACAGGTACTCGCAGTACACACACGTACACCCAAAGAAGACCAAAGACTGCCAAATAAGGGGAAATAATCGGTGTAAAAGCGAATTTCGGTGTAGTTGTAGGTAAATGTGACTTTAAGAACATACTAAAAGTACTGATGGATGGGGGTGGAGCTCAGGGGAAGGTGCCTTGGTTTGTAAAGGTCCTTTTTTAGTTATTCGTAAATAACTCGTAAACGGTTGCCCTGACGAAAAAGTGTTCTTATAAATAAGTAATCAACAATATTTTTTCTTGGTAATACATTATTTACACATTTTCGCTGGGATTATCAATATTTAATGAGATATGGAGGGAAGAAGATGGACAATAAAATAATTTACTTATTTTCTAAGTAGGCGTGTAATTGGATTTAATCCCTAACTATTCTAAATCTAAAAAGTGTATAGATTCTGTTGTTATGTAAGAACACATTTTGGTATGGACCACAGTTTACGAGTTATTTTCTACAAAATAAAAAAATCAGCCAGACGTGCACAGGTGTATACGTCTGGCTAATGTGACTAGTGACCGGCAGCTTTTTCGCGCAAGAAAAATAAATTGAATCAGTTTTACATTGAAACGGGACGTCACGGGACTCCGGACATTCCCGTCACGCGCCTAGTTTACGGCGCGGCTGCGTGTCCTGTTAACGCGACGTCCGCATTCGTCTTGTCCCGGCACAGATTGACTAGTCGATTCTATTCGACCTTGCGATTCTGTGCCACCAAATAATATTGGAGTAGGTCCGTTCCACGAAATAAAATGATGGTATAATGTTGTTGTTGTGCGCTGAATGCGGATGATGCAGGACCGGCCCTGTGACCGGTCCTGCCCCACCCATGCCTCTGCCTATGTGCAGCGGGCGTAGCATGGTTGTAATTTTTTCGCTTATCGTTGTGGATGAGACATCCGCCACTCTCGCACTTACTTGTCAGAACGTGACGTATGTCTTATGGTGGATATGATGATAATGATGTAAGATTATACCCATTCGAGGCTAAGCAACGCTACGTACCTAATCTAAGCCGTATTTTTCCGCTTTGTAGCGGAAATCAGTCGTAGAGGCATGACATGCGAGTTAGGGTGGATCGGTCTAGTATGCAAAAAATAAATAAATTTTGAAATGGGCTTACTATCAAATGTTGCTTACCCATATAAAACTTCCAAATATGAAATATTTTAGAATTTTAACGATAATAAGTACTGCCCCAACTTACTTGAAGTTTCCATAAATTAATTATAAAAACGTATTCTGTAAGTTGCAATGTTTTTCTAATAAGCATCATACAAATTAACCATAGACAAAGTGTATAATTCTGATCGGGTAACATTGTTATTTGTTTACCTAATATGTCTATAAAGAGGGTAATCTAAATTGAGGCATTATTCTAAACTACCCCATATATAGCGAAACATGGTAATTGGGCGCATAGACGACGTTAAAACGACTAAAAAATATGAAAAAAATTGAGAGAAAGAGAAATCATGATATTTTTGAACAAAACCAGACTTCGGTTTCAAATCCTATTAAAATATCGTGTGATAAACTCTCATCGCCTTCTGAGATTTCAGGTGAATCAGAGACAGAGGATGAACCTTCTGAGCTTCAAGCTAATGCAACTTGTTTTTCCATGCCAGCTGTACAAATACAAATACAAATAATTTATTTCGTCAAACATAGGTAAATAGGTGACAGTTATAAGTAAAATTCAGTTCAGCTATGATGTGCCGTGTGGCGTACGAAAATTTGATATGTACCTAACATAATGTGAATATTAGGTACCTACCTACAATTTATTTACTAGTCTATGAAGTAGGCTATCTTTACCGGAAAAATAAGTAGACGGTGGAAAACGCTTGCATCAAGCTATATACTGATTTCATCGTGCCTTTAGTGCTTATGGCGACTGTCAAGGCTTTACATAACAACATAATGAAATCCGAATTTAATTGTCAACATTGGCGTAAATTTAAATTAGTATTAAAATACATTAGTATAATACGAATTAGATTTTCAATTATAATTAACATGTCAATAAATATCTATAATGCAATGAGAGGCGAATGTCTGTGCCTAGTCGTTAAAGTAATCCTTAATACTATAATAACTTTTTTCTATCAATAATTGACTTAGCGAGTACTTAAATTTATTTGTTGTTATTAATTTGAGTGTCTCGGGAAGCTTATTAAATACCTTTGGAGCCATAGCTATAAAGCTTTTACCCATCAGAGCGGTGTTTCCCACATTCAATTTTAGTCTATGTAGCTGTTACTGTTGATATATATGGTGATAGATATGGTGTTTCCGACAGAGCTGCTGCAGCTATTGTGTCGGCGGCTTTTAAAGATGTTGGTATTATAACAAAAATGGTTTTAAATAAGGTGGTTGATAGACATAAAATCAGACGAAACCGTGAAAAAGAAAGAAGTGTCCTAGTTAACAAGCCCTTATTAGTACATGAAGACTTTGCAATATATTTTGAGGGTCGAAAAGATAGTACTTTAGCGATTGTGAATGGCACAAAACGAAAAATAATTCCAGAAGAGCATATAAGTTTAGTCAAAGAGCCTAACTCAGAATACATAGGACATATTACCTACGGTCTCAAGTGGTAAAGCAGAAGTTATAAGTAAAAATGGTTTGGGCGGAGGTTACCAAATTCGGAATAAGTTTAATTCTGAGTCTTCCAGCTTCTTATTTAGTCAGCTTCTGGGTAGATCATGTTTTTATTAGGTTTTATTCGGAGTGAGTCTGTTTCTGAACATTTCTAATACTATATTCAGCAAATTCTTATTTAATCTTTTTCTAGGTAGGTCAGATTCTCAGTAGGTCGGGGAGTTTTTTCGTATTAGGTCAGATTGGAACAAGAAATTTTTATTTTTAAAACAAAATCTGATTAAGTATATTTCTTTACTACGGCTGAATCTAATTATAGGGAATTCTTAATAAGGATAGGTCTTAATTAATCATTTTCTAAGTTATAAGCCTTCTGCGAAGGTCAAGTATAGTTAGCTAGAAAATAAGATAAGACCAGGCCCCTATTTCACCAAGTCGACAGGTGCTACAATTGTCAAGAAAATACGACAATTGTAGGCTGTGAAACAGGTATTGTCTAAATAAGAGACAATTGTTGTTTCACAACTTTTTCACCGTATGTCGGTTGTTGACAGGCGTCCACCACTGCATTGTTCTAGACGGACCATATTTTACTACAATAATGTCTCTTTCTTTAATATGTGAGTAAGAGAGGGACACCTATAGTTGCCGGCCACATATTTCAGTGGAAAAAAAAATGCTACTTGTTTATGGAGTTTGAAAAACACACCCTGGATCACGACTCCAAAATCAACCGAGTATATAACGATCACACACACGTGTCTCTTACGACGATTTTCAAAACACTGGCTAGGAAAAAAAAACAGCTAGAATTGTTTAGAATTTGTGGGGATACTTAAGTAAGGAACAATATCCCACCCCCTATCAGAAAATCTGACTCGCTATTTACGTTTAAACAGAAATTAAAACGTCACTTACTTAATAATCCAAATTCTATTGCCTAGCAACCTGCGTCTGTAATAGGTGTAAGTGTTCTTTATACAAATAATGCATACGTGTAAACACGCGAATCCTACATAACATAAATCTTTCAGCCTACCTATTAATTGTTTATCTTCTCTCATGTCAATCCAACTTCTGGTTTGGTTATCGCTAAAGGTAAATAACCTGAAATGTACAATCTTAGCAATTAAATATAGATGTAAGCCTGTTCATTAAACGCGATTCCTTAATTTTAGTTTTAGGTTAGGTACTCATTACAGGACCCACTGAAAATCAGCGTCGGGGCCCCCTCTGCCTCGACTCATGCTGAGTGGGTTCCTTTTTTGAGACAACTAAATAATATTTTTAGATATAAGAATTCTGTACACTGTTAACTTTTGTTGTTTCAAAATAAATCTCATTCATTCATTCATTCATTCAAGTACTTCTGACTTACATATAAAGTACGACACCCTCTTTCCTCTTTTATAGTCACGTTGAAGACAAACAACCATTCTTAATTAATAAAAAATCTCTACCCAACTAAATTAAAACGCCTCGACTGTATATGTACTATGTCCTTTTTGATAAAATAAAAAAACACTATCAGGTTATTTTATTACGGTATTGTAGGTTGTGATACGGTAAAACTAGGAGTATTTGCTAAATCGATGCCATGAAAAACTCGTTTTCAGCAATAGTGACGAAAATACGATTATTTCATTTTTCGTTAAAATATGCTACAAATAATTGTGGTTGACTGTGTATCCGCATGACGTACCATCAAACTTACTTACACTAGAAATGTCACTTACGAGAGTTTAACGTAATGAAAATCTAACTAAAATAGAAATAGCCTATGAATGAATTAAACGTATCCAGTATCTGACCTCACCAGAAAAGGCTTTATTAATGAATTCGACGCAGCCATAATTTGTTTTCGTTCTAATTGAACTTACTTAAAATCTGACTTTCTCAGAATGTATTCGTTAGCCAATTTGCCATAACCAGTATTCAACTTATTACTATCACGACCTCATAAGAGTTGGACACTTTCGGAACCTGACTAAATAAGTATCTGGATGAGTCAGAATGAAACCTATTCCGAATTTGGTAACCTTCGCCCAAACCGTAAAAATATAAAAGATTTTTTGGATGAGAAGGACGTTGACTGCCAGTATTTGGAAGCCGCTGGATGTGATGGTACTGCAGTCAATACAGGAGCAAATGGAGGTGTTATACGACATTTAGAAAAACTACATGCGAACGAACTTCCTTTACGTCATTTATTTCACAAGATTTATATATGCCACAAGAGTTAAAAGCAGTCATAGATCCTGATTCCTGTAATACAGAGAAACGGTTTCTTTGGCCATGTTGAGAACATACTACTGGCAATGTTAAATGACGACCGAAAGGAAATAAAAATCATGGCTCCGGAAAAAATACTGCAGTCAAGGGATTTACCACAGCCAAATATGAGGATCTTTAAATTGCCTGAATTCAACTTTAACTCTAAAGATTACATTGACATGATAACTTGGGACAGTGACAATTACTGAGCCACCTTTGCTGAAAAATCTAAGCACAGATGTAATTAACGAGTGTGTAGAAAATACGCACAAAATTTATTCTTCGATATTACCGCTACTGAAATTATACCCATGTCACACCCAAGGTACGGAAAGATGCGTTAAAATAGTGACGAGAGGCATAGTAGCAGATGCAGTCTGTTTGTGGTCCTATTAAGAGATGATTTCATTAAAGCTAGACTTAAATCACGCAAAATAATGCCTGTATTTAACTCAAAAAAACATTATAAAATTGAGTGATGGCCGCATTTTAGGTTTAATTTCTATATGATATCTAAACAGTTACGGATTATCTATAAATATTACGTTTGTGAATAAGTATTATTCTGGTTTTTAGAATGAAATTACACATAGTATGAGTAAAAATACAGTGTTTTACTATTTTTAACATACAATTAGGTGTTTAGCCCGATATGACGATTTTTAAATTTTTCAGTGTGCTTGGGGCGGTACTTCCGGAAATATTTCAATTATACAGTATTTAATGTTTTTGTGACTAGCAACTTTGTGACTAGCAACTTTGTGACGCAACTTTCTAACAACTGCCAACATCGAAACTAAAAAAAAAAAGATCCACCCTAATGCGAGTGGGTTATGGGCCTGCAATGCATAACAATAAAAACAAATGTTTATTCCTTAAATTGTCCACATGAAATGATGCGAATGCGATGTTGCTTTTTTGTCTCAGAAGTAGGGATAATGTTTTTCGAGCGTATGTATGTATATATGTGGAGAAAAAAATATACTTTCCAGACGGCTTCAAGGATATAAGGTGTCGTTCGATTCCTCATAATCGTGTTATACGCACAGGCTATACATATTTAAAAAAAAACAGGGATTCTTTGAAAAATCTTTTGATTTCACTTGTTATTCTTATTGTTTTCGGATTTTAGATAGGTAGCTAAATCAAAAGTTATGATTAAGTACCAAAAAATTCGTTTTCGTAAAGTATACAAGTCCTTTTGGGGCAATGTATCAATTTTTATAATAAACTAGCTTCCGCCCGTGACGTGATTGAGTAACCAACAGCCAAACATCTAAACTTTCGCATCCTACTAATATTATAAAAGCGAAAGTTTACATGTTTGGATGTTTGTTACTCAATCATGCTTAAACGGCTGAACCGATTAAAAAAAATAAATTGCACGAAGATAGTTTTTAGCCTGGATTAATATATAAGATAGTTTTTATCCCGGGTCCACGCGGGCGAAGTCGCGGGCGGAAGCTAGTTTATAATATTAGTAGGATTACCTAATGAAATTTTGGCTCTACCCTTTCCAGCTCTTAAAAATTACTTGAAAAAAACATTGATGTCGAAGGCTTATATTACAGGGTTGAGGACTATCTCACTGACAGAAATGCGTGGCACAAACCAGACCCCATAATAGCTTAATCCTACTAATACTTTTAATGTGAAAGTTTAGCTGTTTGGATGTTTAGATGTTTGGATGTTTGTTACTCAATCACGCTTGAACGCCTCAACCGATTTGATTGACTTGTTGCACGAAGTTAGTTTAAAGCCTGCATTAAAATTTAGGATAGTTTTTATCCTGGGTCCACGCAGACGAAGTCGCGGGCGGAAGCTAGTCATTCATATAGCTTAGTCGGACATGTGTTCTTGTAGACCAACGCTTATGTTGTTTTTTTTTCTTTGTATTCATATTCTGTTTGACTTATTTTAAGTAGGTTAAGAACTATCTTTGTAATAAGCGTGTCTTCTTAACAGTGGTCTTCTTTTTCAGAAACGCGGGTAGAATTTTTACTTGTAAAAGTACGGCCTACTTGCAGAATAAAATTAATTAATTTAATGATTTCATGTACCTAAATACCAAATACAAATACAAATATTATTATTTATTCATAAACCTTAATGCTAATGCTAATAATGTGCTTGCGAACTAATACATAGTACATACAATATTACATGCCAATAACCAAGGTTGTTAATTAACCTCTTTATTCAATTAACTTAACAGCCCTCTGTTAACTAAAATGTGTTTTATTCCTTTCTCACAAACAGAACTGTTAAAGTGATAGATAACGACCGTAATAATTTTTAACAGTATTATAATTAAAATAGGTTTGATGTATGATTAATAAATAAGGGCACAAGTGTCTAAGTTTTTTATCATCATAATTATCTTGATTAATTGAACGATCGAGCGAAGCGAAAAGTTCTCCGTTTCAGTTTGGAAAAAAATATTTCGTATGTCCGGCTGTTCTTCTCTACATATTGTCCCGATTGATTTTCGTGAGAATATGTTTGCAGGTTCAATAATTATATAGTGTATTTTTGGTCTATTCATATTATCGAAATTTAAAGCACCAGTAGTAGATGGGTTGCCGATTTGGGAAACTTGGCGGGATTTAACAAGTTATAAGCTTGTCGAGATGAGGCTGTCAAATGGACTAGTCAACAACTTTTTATTTATTTTTGCAACGATAAAGTGATACAAACAGATTCCTAATTTGAAATACGGGAAGCTACTAGGATCTAAATGAAGACAACACAAGTGTAGTAGAGCTCTGCTATAAATAGCATCGCATTACAATTAGCGACTGATCCATGATCTATGATTGCGATATCCGCTCTGTACAGGGGTTCAATCAGCAATATGGAACTGTGACCTGCAGCAAAACTGTGTCATATTCTATGTATACATATATATTACTTTTTTTTCGTGACGTTATTTACTAGCGGCTCTGTCCGGTCTCTATGTTTACCCATACATTTTAGGTAGCGATTTTTTCAGTCCATATCGTTTTTCATCATAGTTTTTATTTGTTATATTGTCAAGACTGTATGTATTCTTATACTATTTATTACGTTGTTCTTACCTTTCCTTTTTGGTTTAATTAATATTATGTTTTATGAACCTCCAGGTCTGTTTGTATAACCTCTCAGTTATTGTACATTGTGTACAACATATGTAACAAGTTTATTATGACTGTTTGCGTTTCTAAATAAATTAAAAAAAAGTCAATTAAATAATTAAACTAACACATTAAAAAAAAAATACAAAAAAAAATCAATTAAAAGTTGTAAGGTAGATAGCATGCCGTGAACACTATCTTAACAATACTGTTTGTCGATTCGCTCACTCCTGACAAAGGACCAGCGCCTTTTACGCATAATTGCGTAAAAGTCGTCTTCTCTGTTCACGGCGGCGAACATCCCAGATTCCCTAGATTAGACGCGCTACACCGCCACGGCAGCCGCAATATCACACGAAATTGGATATAAATTGGAGTTCCCACTTTTGCAGGTCGTCATTGTTGTTAATCATAAAATTCAATGTCCAGATGGTATTAAGCCGTGACATAATGTAAAAGGCATCTAGCTTATAATAATTGTTGTAAGGTCTTTTTTCGCAGGTCATTAATAATTCGTATTCACCTGATTAGTTAGTGATATAATTTAATGTCATGGTGGTGTCAGACTTCATAATGTTCTAAGTCAATTTAAACACACGTAATAATTATATTTAACACTTTTTCACAAATACTTATAATATATTATGTAAGTAAAAAAGTCCAGGGTATTTTTTAATTTCCATAAAGCGGCTCGTCAAAAAAATGTAGACCTACTTGCGGCATAAATATTAGAATTTAGAATTAGCGTTAATAAACCCGTAAGTACATTAAAAACGATTCGCATTGGATATTGTATAAATAAAAAAGGCAACCAAATTAGGCATTTCTTTGAAGGCAATATTTCGATTCTGAGAGAATATTACCCAATGCTATTTCAGCTTGCTTACAAAATTATGTTCCAAACATAATTTTATATAATTATTCGTATAGCGCCTGAAGCACTTCGGGGCTGTAATTCTCAAACTTATTCACCTTTATAAGTGTACCGGCCAATATACCTCAGATCTACAATTACGAGTAAGTCTTTAGAATCTGATGCTCAAGCAATTATGGTTACAAGATCTCAGGCTGGCTGAAAATCATTTTGAGAATAGGGCGGTTTCGGTATTAGCTAGAGTCGGTTCGGGACTCGCTTTAATTCGGTTACATCGACGAATGGGCTTCTAACACGCTTTACAACTCCTATTATGTCGGAAAATTACTGATTGCTCTCGTTAGACCGGTTTTTGGAAATAAGGCGATAACTTGTCAATTTGATTTGGGTCATGGATTTAGGGTATACATGTTATAATTTGCCTTTCCAATCTGGATGATTTGAGGACATGAAATAGGTACGTACTCGTATCATTATGGTGATCATGACTCCATTCAGAAGGCGTTTTTATAACAATTCGTAATATTGGCAATTTCATGACAACTCAAAGAATTTATAATAACGACGACCGGTTAGCCTAGTGGCGCTGCCTACGAAGCTTTAGGTCCTGGGTTCGAATCCCGATAAGGGCAAATATTTGTGTGATGAGCATAGGAGCATAGGTGTAGGTAGGCATAATTAAAATATTTGTATCAATTATTAAATATATTGACGTCTAGTCCCATAACACAAGCCTTATTGAGCTAGCATTATTCAATAGTAAAAATCTTGTTAGTTTTTAAAATAAATATTTACAATAAAGTTAGTAAAAAACAATAAGAATACGTTTTATAATAATAATTTCACAGGGCAATGACTATACATGTTACATTCTTGCAACTTGCAGACAAACACCTGTAAAATTGTTCGCTAAATATTCGGCATTCGAATAATTCGGCCGAATAACGAACATTAAAAAATATGGCGAATACCGAAAATTCGGCGCGCCTCTTATATTTAGCATAAAGCAATGCATGAATAATTATTTATTTATTTAGGTTCACCAACAGAAAGCATACCACGCCAAATCCATTTGTATGTAGCTTAAGTAGCATTCTAAATTCATCATCATCATATCAGCCAAAAGACGTCCACTGCTGGACATAGGCCTCCCCCAAAGAGTACCACAATGACCGGTCCTGCGCCACCCGCATCCAGCGGACTCCCGCGACCTTTACCAGGTCATCAGTCCACCTTGTGGGGGGCCTACCCACGCTGCGCCTTCCGGTACGTGGTCGTGGCGACCATTCTAAATTGATGCTATCTAATTATACGTAACCACAAATTATTCTAGTCTCTTAGACATAGCTTATACGAGATGCTCGTAGGCATTGCTGATACGACGTAACACTAAACAGAGATACGGTTGGGTGATTTACGTTAAAAAATATCTTCGCGTGATAGCAACTAGGAAATTACAGCCAAGTGTATGCTAAACTTAACACAGACAGTATTCCCTTGACCTTTCACCGCGCTGATGCAAGCTGCACACATTAAACACACTGTAGCACAGCATAGAGAAAACAACAACAATGAGGTGATTATACAGATTGAAATTGGTGACGTAATCAGAAATCACTTTTGCTGGCTTTGAAAACATAACCCTCCCCTCCTTCGGCAGCTGGGTGAAAAGAAGCGTGATCAAAATGACTAGACATGATGAGTATTGATGAGGTATTGAAGAAAAAGCATATCGACTACCGTAGGCTCAAAGGGTGTAAGGGACAAATGGTCATTTTTCAGGAGAGCCAAAAACTGTTTTGATTCGAGAAAAAAAATCGTAACTTTTTTGTTCCTTTACACAATAATATGCTTGTCAGTGATTTATTTACAGCTTTTTAAGTTCTTTTAGATCATTTAACTGGATTTAGGACACGGTTCTTAATTACAAAATTGTGCGTCCCTTACGACAAAAAAAAACCGTTTTGGAATACACCTGTCCCTTACTTCATAATGTTTCCTTTTAACCAATATGACAGAAGGTCGTATCGTACAAAAAATATTTTGAAATGTCAATTTGACGTAGAAATAGCCATGTCTCAGCTATGTAACTAAGTGACTTGCACTGGGGATTTGCTGATATTGCATTGAGGATTACAGGAAGTTTGTATGGATAAGTGAAAATGCGACAAAATGCATCAATGATGGTATATCTGCAAAATGCTGTAACGTACATCAAGTGAGCGTTACGACAAAATGCATCAATGATTGTATATGTGCAAAATGCTGTAACGTACGTAAAGTTTAAGTTACGTCAAAATGTGCCACAGATTTTATTTTTATTTTAGTGGATACAGCAAAATGTATTGCAATAATTTACTTTAAAATCAAAGTTTTAACCGACTTCAATTTAGTACTCCGCCAAGCCACGAGAACATTTCCACATTTCTTTTCCAATTTACCACATGAACTGATTTCCGAGAGCAAATGCGTTAATTATTAGAGAAAAAAACCCAATCGCTGTATGTGGGCCGATAATATTTGAGGACTTCCGTCGATTCAACAAGGATCACCTTTGGCACTTCATTAGTTGCTATTTCAACGGAATCTTATCAGAATCTGTGATATACTTTTTCAATTTTATGTACATAATTGAGGAATTCCATAAGTCATCTGTGGTCTTCATCATCAATTCCACTCCACCAAATTTATGATTTCCGGGTGTAAATACACGAGTTATAATAGAAAATACCAAAATCACTACACGCGTGCCTAATATAATTGAGGAGTTCCCTCAATTCCTCATGGATCCCATCATCCAATTGAATTTTTGAAAAAATGGGACCCACCTGGAAGCATATACTTACAAATAAAAAAAAAAATTGTACGAATCGGCTCATCAATGACGGAGTTTTGAGGTAACAAACATTAAAAAAAAAAAAAAACAACCGAATTGAGAACCTCCTCCTTTTTTTTGAAGTCAGTTAAAAACGGGTTCTAATGCAACTTTTTTCATTGTCGTAACGGACACTTTTTTAAAGCTATCAAGGCGTTATTTACACTAATCGATAGAGAAAAAAACGGAATATAACTGCATTCATAACTCATTTTCGCCAATTTGTCCCTTACGCCCTTTGAGCCTACGGTAGTACGGATGTATGTATTAGTATATGTCTTATTCTCTGGCGCGCCCTGCAGCCTAAGCCGTTTAACGGATTTCGACATATGAGGTGTCGTTGGATTCTTCTTAATCATAGGAGTGACATATTTGTAAAAAAACATTCGGGTTTTTCGAAAAATCTGTTGATTTTATCTTCGTTCTTATGATGTGACTGTTGAATCCACGTTATATCGCACAATCTAGAATCCAGACGACACACAGGCCAGAATAGTGTAAACCAAAATGTAACGGCTCTCATAGGGTGTTCTTGTATTTTGTAAACTGTCTAATGCGTTGCTTGCTCACGGAAGATGCCTCAGGTTTCCGCTCTCTAATCCCATTGTCTGGCAACCAGTTTCCAACAGTCCGTTGTGGGACGATATTGGGTCACCCTGTGGCCCATTTTAGAACGTGTTTTTGAGGTAAATTATATTATAATTCGTCTTAGATCATGCGCTATTTCTTGCTTAAGCAATAATATAGGCATCAGAGTGAATATAGCAACAGAAACTAGTTTCTGACCCAGAAATGGCGGATCCCAATCCCAATGTGTAAGTATACAAAGTTTCATAGTATTCTAGCAAAACATCATTTTTGTTAGACAATGGATCTTGTGTATGTTTGTACTATTATTTATTCTGTGCCACTCATAAAACAAAAAAATATTAGAGACAAAAAGGAGGATATATCCTACAAAGAATAAACAGTCTTCTTTGGCCTAATACCGGCCAGAACGAACTACTACTAGCTACTGAAACATTTTGCACGCTAAGTATATTTCATAGTCTCTAAATCCTTGCTCCACCTCAGTTTCATTTTGAAAATACCGCAACATGTTGCAAAATAATTAAACCTTGCAAATTGGGTGTTTTGTATAGACTCGAGTTTGAAGCCGTCCTTTTTTGAAGCCCAGGAAAATAAAAAATGCAATAATTTACGCCGCTGCATCACAGAGGACGCTTCTTTGACAGCCGCAAATAAGACAGTGTATGGTTAAGATTACTCAACGTGGCCGACTTGTTATAAAACTGTCATTGGAATTGGAGGTAGGGTTGCTTTTTGAATGAACTACTTTGATGCAATTCGGCCAACTGTAATCTCAAGTATACTATTTCGTATAAAACTGTATACTAAGTCAGCCATTTCATTTTCATCTAGTATGGAAACGTATAATGGCAATTCTTTTTCCGTTTAACGGATGTTAGGGACCAAATCCTACAAAATGTCACTTAAAGCTATAAATACTTATATAAATTCAATATATGTATATATCGTTAAAAGTACTATATTAAAACGATATGTTTTCAAATAACACCATTTAAAGTCTGTGGTTATTTTTACCCGGTAGCGAGTGTTTGTGACTGAAAATACCTAGCGAGTACCCCCGGGTTAACCCGGGGGTATATGCTTAGTCACTTAAGTGACTAAGAATATAGATTTAATAAAGAAACATTTTCATGCACTTCGATGTTTAATTGATCTTTGCCCTGCTGTTTTCGCCCGACAAGTACTCTTTGTAACGATGAATTTGTTTTGAACAAAAGGTTCAAAAAGTCGAGTTTTTGTTTTTCAGTTTTATGGCAAGGTGTTTTCTCCAGGCCAATTTATGGTATTAGCGATTAAATTGTGTTTCAAGACAGCTTTATGCGTTTGTGTACCTACTACTTAACTATTTAAAAAAACCGGTCAAGTGCGAGTCGGACTCGCGCACGAAGGGTCTGTACCATTATCTATAAAAAGGCAAAAAATCAAGTTGGTTGTATGAGAGCCCCCTTTCAATTCAATTCAATCATTTATTGCGTTTCATGTTAGTAAAATAACCCCCTTAAATATATATATTTTATTTTTATTTTCTATTTGTTATAGCGGCTACAGAAATACAGTTCATGAGACACAGCCTGGTGACAGACGGACGGACGGACAGCGGAGCCTTAGTAATAGGGTTCCGTTTTTACCCTTTGGGTGCGGATCCTAAAAATTACCCTGTGTTTTTCGGCAAGCGGGTACAAATATCTAGAACCCGCATTGTGCGGGTCAACTCGTGCTTAGCCATGTTTTCTGTTTAATGCCCTTTATTCAGAATCAATAATTACCTACTGAAGCCAAAGCAAAGGGGTGTGTAATGATAGGTATAAAAATAAATAATACGAGTATAATGTCATTGTCTATAACAACATTTGATATATTTTCAAGGTATATAATCACTCATTGTTTAATATAATAAACGTTGATTATAATTTCAAAATATATATGTTTATTTTGTATAACTATCAACGGGTATAACACTTATTTTGTATAATCATTATATGGTATAATGCTCATATTGTATACAAGTTATATATCATAACTATCAAGTAAAATAATATTTTATTATCAAAAGAAAATGTAGCAAACATAACGGTTTGAACATTTTACTGTGTAGGTATATATTATAGGTAGTAAAAAAGTGTTCGGTTCTGGCGCTTCGCCGGCCGCTGCCGCGGCACGCTCGCTTCGCTCGCTCAGCTCGCGCGCTGTAGGGTCGCAGTTCAAACTAACACTCCTCCTCGCTTCGCTCGTCGTCGTACCTACACCGACCTGCCTTAGAGTCTACCAAAAAATATTATGCTAACTGATGTGCATTATAAGAAATTAACATTACATCATTTGTTAATTATAGGAAATATGCATTATATTTACAGTATGTAAATATAATGCATATTAAATGTTATATTAAATGTTATTACATCAAATGATCATTATATAAAATGATAATTATATCGTATGTAAATATATTAAGTGTTATATGACTCAAGAATAATATAAAAAGAGTGTTATTGCGACTAATATTATTTCAATTTTTTTATAGACATCTTTACGCACCCAGAGCAAAGTATTCTTAGTAGAGAGTGTAGAGAGAGTAGAGAGAGCTTCACTTTCAATTTCTTTTTATTGGCATGGACATCCATTATCAATATTATCATGCTATTTTTTTTCTAGAAACAGCTCAACGAAAATAATAACTTTATTTATTTTTGTTCCCAAAAAACAATGTTTGATTCATAACTATTTCCGTAACAACATTACTTCCAGTTATTTCACAATTCAACAGATCGCCTCTTTTCTTCATTATGAAACCAACTTCCCTGCTAATATCAGGGAGTGTGGTAAAAAATTACCGATTTTATTTATCGTATGGCGGTTACACACTGGTTATACAACATTTGCAATTAAAAATTAAAATTTACAATTCTGCAGATAAAAGCTCGCTTCCTTTGTCAGGCGTTTAAAGTCTTCAGCTGATCCGTTGTATCTCACTCGAATACTAAATAGTGAATTGTTTGTTCCGGGTTTCCACAGTCGAACGCCAGTCTCGCTCCATCCCCATTTGTGCTAAAGGTATGCCGATCATATTTACCTATAACAACTGGATTTCTCACCACTGGACTGGCCGTCAGTACCTGCTACGCTGTCCTTTCATCGTAGTCTATACTATCTATAGGTACCTACTAATCTGGGGGCTCGGTAGTGCCCCCGCCAAGACGAGCCAAGCGAATCGCAAGGGCACTACTCGTACCTACCTTTTCTTGAAGCGCTTCGTCGTTTTTTGAACCCTCATAACTTGGGTTTGCATTACACCAGATAAACAAAATTTTTGGAATATGATGTCAATAGTAGACTTATTAAAAATATAAAATTAAATGGCATAGCTCTTCCTTATACTACATTTTATTGATATCTAATAAACCCCAATTTCATCACTGATATTATATTGAGGAAAAGTCTGTTAGATATGGTGAGATTGTTGCTTTGTAAGTTTATAAGTTTGTATGTAATGGGTAATCTCCGGAACCGATTATCCGTTTTCAATAATTCTGTCACCTGCTTGTAGAATAGACTTTCTGTTTTTTGTATGGTTATAGGCTATATTTTATCCCGCGGGTTTACCTCCGTTGTTTGTAATACGCGGGCGAAGCTGCGCGGGCATTTAGTTGTGTATAAAAAACCTGTAGATATGTCTAAGTAGTTGACTAAACCGCAGAGTATAAACTTAACTGTACGTCAGAATGAGAACCCACGACCTCGCATAATTACCCCCTTGGAGCCGAGCCGGCGGGTAGTGCTAACAGTTTTATTAACCGTTGGAGAATCAAGCGTGGAGAGGACAGCTTGTCAGGTTCCGCACATTACTTACATATAACTGAGCGTAAGAGAGTGTTAGAGAGACGTATGTATGGTTTTTAGTTAGTAGGTACTTAGATTTAGTTTAGCTATTTAGTAGGAATATAATAAGTTAAGACTTTTATGTTGCACAACTTTATGGTTCAAAAAATATATATATAGAAAAACTGAATTGACATCACATTTTATATGTACATATATGTTACATGCCTTGCAGGGGGCAACGTGTTAATTAGGAAATAAGAACAAAACACTTAGCATGTCGCGTCTATATTTTTAGTAAGTCCAAAAAACCCACAGACAACATATTCATGAAACACGCGGGAGTCGGCGTGTTCGGATACTTAACATCTCCCTTCCAAAAAGAAGCTTAATTTTAGGTTTAATAATATTTACTTAAATTAATTAATTTAAAGTATAAAGTTCTGAACAGATAACTAATGCGATTTATACAATGCAAAAACTAAACGGAAATTGACAGGTGACATTAACGTTTGTCAGTTGTCACATTTGTGACGTACATCTAACCTAACCTAACCTAGCTATTCAGAATATTTCCGAATAAAGATGACATGTACGAGTATGATATGAGCACAAACGATGTGATATCAAATATACAGGAAACGGAGTTAGTCATTATATTACACTACGCCTTTAGTAATTAAATTCATCATCAAATCTACGTGGCGGAATAATTCGACGGCCAAAAGAAGACAATAGTTCCGGAGGATTTCTATTGGAAGTTACTGGACTCGACAGGTAAGTATTGTTGTTTGTATTTGTGTTAATATTTTCTGTGATTTCAGGTGCAGGTGAGTGAGCTGGGCTACGCGAGGGAGATGACTGAGCACTATTGTATGCAGGTGATTGACTGACTGGCTGAGGGATCTTTGGTTTGAAGATGTGTTGGCGATTGCGACGGAAAGTGCCTCCCGGAGTATCTACAATATAGGACCTAGGCTCGGGACATACCTTTGAAATTATACCTGGAGTCCACACACTGAGTGGTTGTTTTTTGATATATACACTTTCTCCCTTTTTTAGAGGAGGCATGTCTTTTGATCGTGTATTATAATAAAGCATTGATTTATTATTTTTAAGTTTGTTTCTTTCCTCTATCATCTTGTAATTACTAACTGTAGGCTTTAAAGATGTCTCTGAGGTGGCTAATGTTGTTCTTAGAGTTCTTGACATTAGAAGCTGAGCTGGGGAGCACCGACTATTGTCTTTAGGAGTGTTTCTGTAGTGTAGCATAGCTAAATAGGGATCAGAATTGTCTGCTAAACATTTTTTTAGCATGTTTTTAACAGTACCTATTGCTCTTTCGACCATACCGTTAGAACGGCTCAAATATGGGCTGGATGTTATGTGTTCAATGTCCCACTTGTGTGTGAAGTCTGCAAACTCTTTACTATTGTAAGGCGGTCCGTTGTCTGAAATCATGATGCATGGTATACCATGTCTGGCGAAAATGGATTTAAGATGATTTATCACAAATTTAGAAGAAGTCCCCGAGTTTAAAAGAGCCAGTTCAACATATTTTGTGAAGTAGTCTACAACCAGTAAGTACTTTTCAGAATTAAATTCAAAAAGATCTACTCCAACCTTGTTCCATGGCAAGGGTTTGTATTCGTGTTGCACTAAAGTTTCTTTAGTGTTGTTATTGCGGTAAGTTAGGCATATATGACATTGGTTTATGTATTTTTCAATATCGCTAGGCATGTATGGCCAATATACCGAATTCTTAGCTGTACGAATGCAACTGTTTATGCCTTGATGGCCAGTGTGAATCAGCTTAAGGATATCCTGTCTTAGAGAAATGGGGACAATAATAGTGTTGTTTTTAAAGACAAGGCCATCTAGCACATGAATGTCACTTTTTAAAGTAAAATATGGCCTTATGTTGAGAGGTACTGACCTCTTATGCTCTGGCCAACCATTTTTACAGTAATTGATTATAGTTACCAAATCTGGGTCCTTAGCAGTGTGCGACTGCAATTCTTTCAATTTTGTAGGGGTTACTGATAAAGAGTTCATTATTAAGTTTACATGCAGATCAATGTCAGCTTCAAGATCGGTCAATGACTGTTCGGGAAGGGCACATCTGGACAGAGTATCGGCTACATATAGGTATTTTCCTGGTTTGTATATTATGTTTAAGTCATAAGGTTGTAGTCTGAGCATTATACGTTGTAAGCGTGCAGGAATGTCATAGACAGCTTTTTTAAATAATGAAACAATGGGCTTATGATCAGTTTCTACTGTACTGTGGCGGCCATATATGTACTGGTGAAATTTTGTACAACCGAATAGTATTGCTAGCAATTCTTTCTCAATCTGAGAGTAAGCCTGTTGTGACTGACTTAGAGATGCAGAGGCATAGGCAATGGGCTGTTTATCATGTGAAATAACGGCACCCATAGCATCCTTTGAAGAATCGACAGATAAGACTATGTCCTTACTAGGGTCATAATATGTTAAGACTGGGGCATTAGTGATCATAGATTTTAAAGTATTGAATTCCTTATCATGTGCTTCAGACCATTGCCAGGTACTATTTTTGGATATGAGTGACCTTAAATTGGTGTTGTGTTGTGATAAATTTTCAATGTAGGAACCTAGGTAGTTAACCATACCTAAAAAGCGTTGCAGTTCAGTGATATTAGTGGGTGGAGGCATATCACATATTGCTTTGACTTTGTCTTGATCGACTTTTACTCCCTCTTGACTAAAGATGTGGCCTAAATACTTGACTTGACTTTTACAAATATTAGACTTTTCCTTGTTAAATTTAATGTTAATTTCCTTAGCCCTCTGAAGTACTTTTTCCAGTCTAGTATCATGTTCTGATTGAGTTGTGCCATAGATTAGCAAATCATCCATCATGACCTTTACACCTTCTAGGTCACCGAACCTTTTTGTCATTTCAGAATGGAATATTTCTGGGGCCGAGTTTACTCCGAATGGGAGCCTCAGGTATCTGAAGCGGCCTTGAGGTGTGATGAAAGTGCATAGTTTTGATGATTCTTCATCGAGTTTGAGCATATAAAAGCCTTTGTTAGCGTCTAATGTTGAGAAGAATTTTGCTCCTGATAGGCAGTTTTTTATTTCATCAATAGTTGGAAACTGGTAGTGTGGACGCATTATAGATTGGTTGAGCTTTCGTGGGTCTATACATAACCTAAGTTGGCCATTTTTTTTAGATGTGATAACTATAGAACTGACCCACTCGGTAGGTTCCTCCACTTTTGTGATAATTTGATCTTTTTCTAATAAGTTTAGTTCTTCTTTTAGTCCTTGTAGCAAGCTAAATGGAACTCTGCGACAAGCATCAACGGAAGGTACAGCATCAGGTTTCATAGTCAAATGGCACTCAAAATCCTTGAGGCACCCGATGCCTGCGAATAGGTCTGCATATTTTTCCAAAGTATCTACAGTGCACTGGGGCTCCAGCACGACGGGATTGAAGTTAACATTATGAATTCTTTTAATTAACTTGAGGTCTGTGCAGCTTCTACGACCAATGACATTTTGACATGGCAAGTCAATAATATGAAATATTAAGTCAAAGTGTTGGTTATTATGCATGACAGGGACAGAACATTGACCAACAGTAGGCAAGACCTCACCACTAAAAGTTGAAAGTTTGTGTGTGCTTTTAGTTATATTGTCTAGTGGCAATTTAAGATTTTTGTATGTCTTATAAGACAAGCAATTAGTGTCTGCACCCGTATCTAAGAGGCATGTAGTGTCTGTGTTATTTATGGAAATATTTACAAGATAAGGATCAGAGGATATAGTGGACATAAATAGTGAACCAAGGAAATATTGTTCATCACTGTTATTGGCGGTATTACCTTTATGGTCGACAAATTCCAAATTGTTAACATACTTCTTGGCACGGCAAACAGATGCAAAATGGTTTAACTTCTGGCAGTTTCGACATGTTACACCAATGGCCGGACATCTGTAGCGATGAATCTGGCCACATTTATAGCAGGGCTGTGACTCGGATTGCTGGCTGGGACTTGACTGACGACTGTGACTGATCTGGCGACTGGAGCTGGGCTGACGGCTGTAGTTTGACTGACGGCTAGGGCTGGAATACCGACTTCTTGTTTGATGATTTTGGTGGTATTGTTGGTTTGACCTATTGACTGCGTTAACATCTATTGTGTTAGTGTGACTAATAGCTTGGACGTCTTGCTTCATGTTCCTGAGAGTTATAGCCAACTCTACCGCTTTGTCAAAACTAGCTGGTTTGTTAGTGAGTATCTTTTCCTTGATGTGGTGACAGGAATCGTTGAGATTCCACGAAAATATATCCTTTAACAGACTGTCGGCAAGGGTGCCGAATTCGCACTGCAGACTTATGTTTTTTAAGTCTGTGGCATAAAGTTCAATTTCTTCGTCTAATCTTTGTTTTCGGTTGAATAGCTTGTGCCTTTCCATAGTAACGTTAACTTTTGGAAGGAAATATGTCTCGAACCTGGTTATTAATTCTTGGTATGTGATTGCAGAGATGTCAACATCGAATGAGTAGAAGATCTGAAGTGCTTCTTGGCCGATGCAATTTAAGAGAATTGCTACTTTTCTTCTGTCTTCAACCTTGTCAAGGTCATTTGCTAAAAGGAATATCCTGAGCGACATTTCGAAGTTTTTCCATGCTAAGGGCATATTTGTCGCGTGAATGTCCAGTTTAAAATTGCACGGCGGCAAGGGTGACGACGATGATGGGACGACAACATTTTCCTTTTTTACTGTATCGCCCTCGCCCGCCATGTTTGTAAATCGACTTGTTGCGACGCTGAACGGACGTACTGTAATGATTTTCTTGACTTAGGTACTTGGAGTTACTTTAATTAGGACGGGATCCTCGTCATCTTCTGACACCATGTTACATGCCTTGCAGGGGGCAACGTGTTAATTAGGAAATAAGAACAAAACACTTAGCATGTCGCGTCTATATTTTTAGTAAGTCCAAAAAACCCACAGACAACATATTCATGAAACACGCGGGAGTCGGCGTGTTCGGATACTTAACAATATAGTGCAAAAGCTAAACTCAAGGTCGGACTAAAAAATATAAATCTTACTTTGAATAATGTGTGATGCTAAAAGAGGCAAATAGACTTAGCATCATGTTGCAGTGAGTACCACCAGTTCGAAGACATAGACTGTCTGGCTATCCACACAACAAATCCTAAAATCAGTACATGGTCAGAAACGCGCTAGTAATTCCTCTGGAATTGCAAGCATCCATAGGCTAGGATACAGGCATGGCACCGGTATTAAAAAAACAGACAATATATTTTCATACTAAAAAAATGTCTATGCCTACTGAACCCTAGAAACTTGGTACTTAACCAACGAGTTTATAACCGAGCTATGACGGGCAAGATAACACAATAAAAAATCACTTGCCGCCTACACCGACCTCATCAACTGCGCTATTGATTACCGATAGCCTTATTAGGACTTGGAGGGCTATTCAGATCAACATATCGCCTATTGTTACAAGGTTTCACCCTTGTTTTAAATACAAACTTTCCATCGATAGTATTTTTCGCAGTTTTTATTAAATCAAAAACCATATTTTTCTGAAACAGTAAACTTTTCAGGCCTGTTATAAATCAAACCTAACCTAATGGGTGAATGAATTTTTAGCTGTTCCTATAAAATACCGTTACTAAGTTCTTTTTTTGATGAAAAGAATATTTGGCGAAACAATGCATTCGGTGTAATATAGTTAGTCGGTAAAATAAGGCACTTCGTTTTACAAGTTTTATTTAACAAATTGGAATATTCGTATGGTTGAAATTATTTAATGTGGGTGCGTCTTTTTATAAAACTGTCTGGAATCTTCTACCTTGGACGGTATTGCATCAAAGTGGTCCAGTAGTAGTTTTTTTATATAAGGACGGTGGCAAACAAGCGTAAGGCCCGCCTGATGGTAAGCGGACCGTAGCCTATAGACGCATGCAACTCCAAAGGAGTAACATGGGCGTTGCAGACCCTTGATATGTTTGAGGATTCGGCGTGTTGACAGCTGAAGGAACAAATCCCTCGCTCTCAACACAGCGCATCCTCGGGTGCTCTCTGGCGACCTTACTCGCCTCCAGGAACACAACAGTAGTAGTACAGAGCAAGTATAGTAGTGTTATTATGGCTGTGGTCTCCTGCGAGGCGGAGGTACTTCCCCAGTTGGGCTGCTCCAAATTCGAGCGGGATGACATTTCACTGTGCACTACCTCACCAAAACCTAATCGGTTATTTGAGTTTTTAATTGGAAGCGAAGTTATTGACCAAATTGAGGTCCAGGAATGGGGGCCGTGAATGTGTGATGTTTTACACCACGTTGCTGGCAAACTAGCGCGCGGCTTCCCTGGTGGCGGTGAGCAGCTACCTTGAACCTGGGACACGCTTGCGGCTCCCGGAGAGTCACAAATAAGTACGTTGCTAAGCTTTCATTGATATTTAAATTATTGTTTTTCACGGGTCGAATGCGATATTTATTTGCCTTTATTTCTGACGTTTCGACACGGGTTGCACCGGTCATGGTCACAGATGACGGTCGTCCCAGCAAGTTCAACGGGAAAATGGGTGCACAATATCTCGCGTTAGACTCGTGAAAAATAATATTTTAATTATGTGTGCAAAGCGCGAGAGTTTAAAGTGTAACCTTTTACTAGCTTAAGGATTCGCGTAAATAATTGTTCAACTCGGGGTGATACGGATAAAACTCAGTAAGGTATCTTTATTAAATACGAAACCTCTTAATGCACAGCTCATTAATTGGGAGGTTTTATTGACACCCAATAAGGGTGCGTGATCCGGTAATAAAGGGTGGTAATATAAGGGGCTGAGTTTAATTAACTTTTTCATCACGTTTGCTCGTCTGCAGGTCGATCACGTAACGCATTGTACGTACGTTAGGTAGATCTAAATGTCAAAACAGTTGAATTGTCCTAACGCACGTTCGAAACGTTACGTGATTACCCCTCAGGTTTCATAACGCGCAGGCAGAGAGCTACAGTAGGCTATATTAATAGGTTTTCTCATAAATGGTATTTGTGTGTAAACTGCATATTTTTGTTGATGCTATGCGTTTTGTCTTATTAATTGTAGACTCGGAAAACCCTGTAAAAATACTCTCTCTCTCTCTCTCCCTCTCTCTCTCTGTCTTCCTAGCTATATATCCCACATGGTAGTGAGGTCAGCTGTCCTCGTCTTACTATTAGGTACAGTAAAAATACAGTTTAGCTAAACATGTTTTTTTTCATACCGTATTTTTTGATTAGTTCGTATAAAAAGTTATTCTAAGATATCATTATTTAAGAATCCTACAGAACGTGTTATTTTAAACATACGAATAATAGTACATTGTGATACAAGTGAGGTATGTTGATAATTACATCAGAGGCGGAATTATCACGCGAGCCGCAGGTGAGCGTGATAAGAGAGCCGAGGATGTAATTATCAAAGCTCACGCGTTTCATACGACGTTTTTCAACACATTTTGCGAGGAAAAAATCCTTTTCATAAGATGAAAATTTGATAGGCCTGCCAAGTTATTTTCCTTACTTATTGATGTCAACAGGTTTTTACTCACATGTTGAATACATTGTCAAGAATTTCTAGTGGCGTCCATTCTTTTTATCACTTTTCTAGTCACCACGAATCAACATTTTTGTTAATAACCAAACACGCATTAACAATGTTTACAAATATCTGTGAAATAACCTATAATGGCGCGCATCATTTTTTTTTGTGAAGTTTGCGCAGTGCGCGCGCAGTAGATGAAATCTCTAAACAGCCAATACAAAATAAAATAAATAATTTCGTTTTAAAATGTTATCTTTATTAATTCATGTAAAATGTTATCAAAAGTGAATAGTTTTACTAAATTAACCGTTTCTATATCATATCCAAAAAGAAATAGCCAATTAACTAAAAAAAGGATTTAATTTGTTTAGTCAAGTAAGAATCCATTTGCCGAGAATTAAAAAAAAGCTGTACATTCTGTACAACCCGGTTAGTTTCAGAATGCACCGTGTGCATGCATACATCTTGCTGCAAGGTGGCAACATGACTTAATCGGGATATAACCATAACACACAAGTATCGTAATGTTATTAAACACGCGTGTTTAATATCCAGGATTATGAGCCTAAAAGCGACACAATAAGAGGTACGTTACGAGCAATTGTGTTGAAAAGGTTTTTGCTTCATCTTCAATATTATAGAGCCATTTATGACTATTAAATTATTTATTATTCTCCCTTGGACACAGAACTTAAGTAATTAGATTGTATTATGATATTTGTGCACGACTGTAAAATGCCATACGAGTAAATAAATTATAGAGCAACAGTAGTAGTACAGAGCAAGTATAGTAGTGTTATTATGGCTGTGGTCTCCTGCGAGGCGGAGGTACTTCCCCAGTTGGGCTGCTCCAAATTCGAGCGGGATGACATTTCACTGTGCACTACCTCACCAAAACCTAATCGGTTATTTGAGTTTTTAATTGGAAGCGAAGTTATTGACCAAATTGAGGTCCAGGAATGGGGGCCGTGAATGTGTGATGTTTTACACCACGTTGCTGGCAAACTAGCGCGCGGCTTCCCTGGTGGCGGTGAGCAGCTACCTTGAACCTGGGACACGCTTGCGGCTCCCGGAGAGTCACAAATAAGTACGTTGCTAAGCTTTCATTGATATTTAAATTATTGTTTTTCACGGGTCGAATGCGATATTTATTTGCCTTTATTTCTGACGTTTCGACACGGGTTGCACCGGTCATGGTCACTGGATGGTCATGGATTATGAGCCTAAAAGCGACACAATAAGAGGTACGTTACGAGCAATTGTGTTGAAAAGGTTTTTGCTTCATCTTCAATATTATAGAGCCATTTATGACTATTAAATTATTTATTATTCTCCCTTGGACACAGAACTTAAGTAATTAGATTGTATTATGATATTTGTGCACGACTGTAAAATGCCATACGAGTAAATAAATTATAGAGCAAATATAAAAGAATATAAAGAATATCGTACGGCCTCATACTGTGGGGAAATACTCGTAGTAGCGACGTAGACAAAATATTCATCCTCCAGAAGAAATGTATCCGCATCTTATCAAATACCTCTTCTAATCTCTTCTCTTTAATGTTTTCAAGGGTCAATACGAATCGTCTCGCACACAGGCTTGATGACTTCCAGCCTCCCGAACAAGCCGGTTTCCGAAGAGGTTTTTAGTACCGTAGACCACATTCATACGCTCCGCCAGTTTATACAGAAGACTGAGGAGTATAACCTGCCTCTCTGCTTAGCGTTCGTGGACTACGAGAAAGCCTTCGATGCGATTGAAACCTGGGCTGTACTACAGTCTCTCCAACGGTGCCAAGTAGACTGCCGCTATATCGAAGTGCTGAGGTGTTTGTACGAGAACGCCACTATGTCAGTCCGACTCTAGGATCAGAGTTCGAAGCCTATTCCGCTGCAGCGGAGTGTCAGGCAAGGGGATGTTATTTCCCCAAAACTGTTCACCGCTGCACTGGAGGACGTGTTCAAGACTCTAGACTGGAGAAGGCTAGGCATCAACATCAACGGCGAGTACATCACTCACCTTCGGTTTGCTGACGATATAGTAGTCTTGGCTGAGACCATGGAGGACTTAAGCACGATGCTCGATGACCTCAGTAAAGAGCGAGCGAGTTGGTCAAAAAAAGGATGAACATGGATAAGACAAAGATCATGTCAAACCTCCATGTAGTACCAACTCCCATTTCAATCGGACACTTTACGCTCGAAGTTGTAGACGATTATATATACCTAGGACAGACTGTCCAGTTAGGTAGGTCCAACTTTGAGAAAGAGGTCAATCGTCGAATCCGACTCGGCTGGGCAGCATTCGGGAGGCTACGGCACATCTTTTCGTCCAATATTCCGCAGTGTCTCAAGACGAGAGTCTTTGACCAGTGTGTGTTGCCAGTGATGACGTATGGCACGGAAACGTGATCGCTTACTATGGGCCTCATAAGATTGAGCCTTCTTATGAGGCCCATAGTCACCCAAAGGGCAATGGAGAGGGCTATGTTGGGAGTTTCTCTGCGCGATCGCATCAGAAATGAGGCTATCCGCAGCAGAACCAAGGTAACCGATATAGCCCTCCGAATCGCTAAACTTAAGTGGCATTGGGCGGGGCACATTGCACGTAGAAACGATGGCCGTTGGGGCGGAAATGTTCTCGAGTGGCGACCACGTACCGGAAGGCGCAGCGTGGGTTGGCCCCCCACAAGGTGGACTGATGACCTGGGAGTCCGCTGGATGCGGGTGGCGCAGGACCGGTCATTGCGGCACTCTTTGGGGGAGGCCTATGTCCAGCAGTGGACGTCTTTCGGCTGATATGATGATGATGATCTTATCAAATATTGATCAAATGGAGTCTTGCAAGCCCCATTTCGTCAAACATCGAATAGTCTCCCTTACCTCTTTGTACATCCTCGAGTCATGTAAGTTTGTCAGGAAGCATAAACATCTTTTCATGCCTATATCCGAAATTAAAAGAAACGATCATAACTTAAATAAACTCATAATACCAATCTCGAAACTAAAAATAGTAACATCAAGTCCCCATTTCATGCTAATTAAAATAAATAATCATATACCAAACTCCATAAAAAACATTGAGGAAAATACAAAATTCAACGAACATTTTAAAAGATACCTCATTGACAGATGTTTCTATAGTTTAACAGAATTTTTTAATGATTAAGTAACAGTACTTCGATAGCTCTTCATTTTTTTTTCAGCGGTTTGTATAGCTATATGTATAGATAGTATTATATATATCAGTTTGTTTGTATAAATGGTAGTGTAAGTAAAATTATCTTATGTTATGTTACAAATTAGTCTTTAAGTATGTTGCTGTGCCCTTGCAGGGCGTCACATGTAAACCTATATTTAACTGTAATGTGACTTGCAATAAATGTTTTGAATTTGAATTTGGATTTGAAATTAACCAAAATAAAAATTCTAATATTTATTAACAGGTACTTTTGCCGACCTTTCAGGAGCTAATTAATTTATAGCTTGATGTACATATTTTAAATGTCACTCATTATCTTATCACCTTAGAGAAATTATGCATACATTTATGACAGCGGATGAATTTGAACATGCTTTCTTCAACAAGTAGCTGGTACACTACGTGCTTACTCGCCTACTTTTTACAAAATATTAGGTAATCTTTCTTTTTCAACATACACGTCACGTTCACAATATCTAGAACTCTCATTACTCGAGTCAACCCGTGTTTAACAATGTTTTCCATTTAACCCTTCATTACTCAGCATCCATAATTACCCAATGGAGCGAGTGTAAATGATTCCTGGCATAGTCGGGAGCTAATCCTAGCTGACAGCTGTATCACACCTCGCCGCCTCGGCTGACAAACAAGTAGACACAGACTGCAGAACAGCTGGGGCACTTGTATTATTTACCGATGAAACTTAAAATGATACCGTTTTGTTTAACAGCTCACTTGATTACGGATTTATAAACAATTGGTCATTTGCCTTTTTTATAAAGGCTCCATACATATAAAGCTTTAACTCAAGGCGATCTAACAGGAAAAAATAAAAATAAAATAATCAAGTGCAATAGGAAATAAGTTCGAGTTGGTTATGTGTTTAAATCGAATGTAAGTTTACTTTTATCAGGCGTTACTTTGCAGGAATAGCGCATGATAAGTTACTAGAGCGATATTATTGTCTTATTTCGCTAAAGAACGTGTGATGATCAGATGCAACTATGTGCGTATTTTTACATGCAGTTATTGCGCTTTCTAGTAACTTTGCTTCAATTTAGAATTACATCAATTCCATTAAAGATCACAATAACAACGTACCGTTTAGTCTAAAGAAATGAGTATAAATGATATAAGCCAAATTAAATAAACCAAAACAACACACCCAAACTTTTGCGGCAAGTGTTTTACATATATTTTACTTTACTTGATAGCAGGAGCGTCAGTTGGTGCAGAAAGACCTATTCGGCCACAGGACACAATCTTGAAAATTACCTGTAAGAAAAAAACAAAGTCGTTAATTATTTTGTAACAACATCAATAATAAACTGAATTTTAAAGTATGGTTTTAAGTTAGTTCGTGAAACACAAGATGTAAGAAAAAGGCCAGCTTTAGCCAATACGAAGCAAACCCCAATAGAAAATATGTATAAAATACTGCAAAGTTGAATCTCAAGTACACAATAATTATTTTTACTAAAAGGGAATCAAACAAGATTAAGTATTTTTTAAACTTGATTAACTCCCGTTTAGCAAATGTCAAACACTCGTGTTGAAAACACTCATTCCTCAACCTACTTAAGCTCTTTTTAACCGCGCGTTTTATCAGGGTTTTTTCATACCGACCTATCTGCTCTCTATAAGCTGTTACCAAACTTAAACAAAAGTAGATCGCAGAAATCGAACCTGATCAGTATTCCAGTCAGGACTCCTGGTCGATTACTCGTGACTACAGGCACGAAAGGGCGCGAGAGACAATACTTGTCTACTAACAAGGGATCTTTCGTGTCTGCACGCTGGCTTTAGACGCGGCACTGGGACATTTTGGACACGAATCGTTGTGTCAATCTCATTTTAAAGGGATTTAAGGTATTAACTTACCTAAATACTGGTTTTAGTCTTTATTCTTTAACGGGTATTAATATCAACGGGTGGCAAACGTACGGCCCGGCTGATGATAGAGGTCGCAGCCTATGCACGTTTGCAACTCCAGCGCGGCTGGCATGCGACGGCGCGCGAGCTCTCTCGATTTTTCTCGCACTATCCGTCTCTTTATCCGCCACTGACTCCGACCGTCCGTCTATCGTCTCAGTCGGCCAAGATACAGGCTCAGCCTAGTTTGGCGTCTGACGGATATAACGTTTATGATACAAGTGTATTTTAGTTAAATAAATGAATTTATTTATTTATTTATTTCTTATTAGAACACTTAGAACAAGAGAGTGTGCGATAAAAATCGAGAGTATGTCGCGGCCGTCACATGCTAGACGTGCTGGGGAGGGGTATCACATGCGATGCCAATAAATATATGTACAGCCTGACTTAAAGTAGCGGGCACAGTGAACTCACTTAGTGGCTCTGTGAGACTTAGAAGATTTTTTTTTAAACCGTAAAACTGAATCGACAAAAAAAAACTATAAAATTATTGAACCTGCTCACAAAATTTCATGAGAATCTGTTGAGAAATGCGACCTGTAGAGAACAGCCGGACAGCGGGGCATGCGAAAGAATTATGTCCAAGCTGAAACGGATAACTTCAATCGCTGCGCTCGGTCGTTTAAATAATAAAAGCTCAGCTAATGACACCTACGGAGACGCTAACGTTCCCACATTACTTCAGGAAAAAATACGGTTTTGAAAAACACTAACTTACAAAAGCGTTTTTTTGTTAATTTCATTTTAAAACGCTATTCTAAGAGGCCTTATTCAAGAATCCAACAAAATGTCCATCTGCAAGTAATTAATATAGATTTAAATGAAGCATGCATTGTCTATTTTTATCTTAATATTGTATGCAGATGAACCAAAATAAAGATAAAAACATTTATTCATATCATCCACATTTTTTAATTAGGAATATATATTTTTATGTCTAAAATTTTGTTGGATTTTGTCTCTAGGTAACTGTTTAATTGAAAAGCCCCTGGACGACCGAGCTTTACTCGGATGAAAATAGAAAAAATACGGAGAAAACGAATTTTCCCAGACATGACACCCAGCTAGATCGTTCGAACATCATCGAACATCATTGGAATCGTTACAGCCGTTTTCGAGAACGTGATGTCAAATACACAAATATTGCTCGTATAGGATATATCCGTTACATACAAAAAAATCTGCTATTATAAATTATTACCAAAATTCGAAACTCTTCGGAGGTTCGGCATAGGTTTACTTAATCCTTATTGAATCTACGAGTATGTACCTATACTTAACGTATTCTGTACATTCCGACATCAGCAAAAACCTAATCATAATACCGTTAGCCGATACCTCACAAAATTATTATCCCACTTCCAAAACGAACTATCAACCCTAACATTCATATCTCCATACAAGCTTTTACCTTAGACCATCATAATCTGACCGCTACTCCTGTTCAGTTCTAGAACAGGATAAGTGGCGAGGCATTTGCTGGTTGATATGACTTGTTAAGAGGGACGTAAAGCTAGACCTCGGGCCGCAATGTGCTGATCCGGTATCGAGTTTGCTGTGTTGGCAGCAAATTGTTATAAATAAACACACATTTTTAGGGTTCCGTAGTCAACAAGGCTTATAGTTTCGGCATAACCGTCTGTCCGTCTGCGGCTTAGCTCTGTAACCATTACTACTAGAAACTGTAATTCGGCATTTGGCGGGTGTATAACAGAATTAGACGCGACGCCGACAAAACAGGAAAATAAAATCTTGAAAGAAAAAAAGTTTTATGGGGTAGCTCCCCCTGCACCTAACGCGGGGGTGTAATTTTTTTATCGTTATACCAATAATGCGGGGTATCGTTGGATAGCTTGTTCAAAAATGTTATGGGTTTCTTAACCCTAAACTTGACAGTGTATCTTTAAATGCACACATTTTTAGTCACATTTTAGAACGATTTTTCGCGCTCTATTATATACAACAGAGGCTTGAACGCACGATTTTTTTCATTTTTTCCAAGTTTAGGGTTTCAACTCAGTGATTCGTTTGCGAGATATTGGACTTTAAAGTCCAAATTTTTATTCGAGTCACGTTTATATGTACCTATAATATAGTACCCGTTCGAAGCCGGGGCGGGTCGCTAGTTTATCCATAATATGCATGTTGACTGGATAGTCAAATCAGCTACTTGAATGAAGTTTATAGGGAGTTAGGAAGTTAGGAACAACGATTTTGTATGGCCTAACAACGTATATTTTTTGTACTTCATGTATTTAAAAATCTTTAAAATAGCAGAAACAAGTTGGAGTGTCATGTTGTCCGAGTTTTTTCGTGATTTTTGTTTATCGAATATTTTTTGCAGTATTTGTTTAAGAGCCATGGAGCAAGCGTCCATAGACAACGGTTACATACACCGGCTTGCTTTACACTTGCTCACCACAGACGCGCAATAAAAAAATGACAATACTTTAAAATTAACAAAACATGTTCCGAACTTCCTCCAGAGGGGTAATCAAAGACGCGCGTTAAGACAATTAATCTGTAATTTTTTCATATAAAAATTGACTTTTGGATCTAATGATAATATGCCTGAAAAGAATCCAGTACCTAACTGTCCTCGTGTTTAATAAAATGTATAACGTGGTGTTGCTATGATGATAGTAAACCATCTTTACTACAATAAAGTGTAAATTACAAAATAAATATTTAATCAAAAATATATGAGACTTAAAGATAAAAAAATATATATTTGTTTTTTATATCGGCCGGGAGAGAGTCAATTGTCAACATCGATATGTTTAGAATAAAGTCGTAGAGCTCTGAAAGCAATCAAAGAACTGGGGCAGGTCAGAAGCGACACCCGTTTGACCCCCAATGTCGCAAATAGAGGCGTAGACTGTTTATCTGTAACGTTAATGTTAGCGGTATCTCTACAAAGATGTAGAATTGTCGATGACAGAAGTGTACATTGTAATTTTACTGATTGGCATGCCATGGAGGCGTATAAACGATTACACAAAGTAGGATGAATATTTGACTATTATTACAGAGCCGGATTTCAAATTATATAATGATCGTAGGACAATCAATCTTAGGTAGGAGACCAGTGTTATATGTATACCAAACTAGCAATTGAAAAACTAAGTTATTACTATGTAACATAACGTATGTAAACGAAATGTAACCAGATTTTTCTATGATGTAAGTGTTCATAAATAACGAAAATCTGTTTCATAACGCCCTATTGTGAGACCGCCAAAAAGTAAAACAAATTCCTTACCTTAGTTGCAAGTTACTGCTTGCGTTTTTGATGTAGTATTTAAAACACGTGCTTCTGAAATTGCGACTGACCCACTTTATTGCGACATCTATTCGTCCTACATCTATACTGTTCGAAATGCGTCTCTTTACCCTCGGTAGGGATATCGTTTCCATCACGATTTACTATCGCTGGAAAATGGGTGTGTACGCGACTTACAGATGTAATATGTAGATATATTATACTATATATACCTTGTCTTACATTATTACTATTGTAGGGCACACTAAGATGGTTTGGGCATAAAGGAGGATGAAAGAAGATTAACAAAGAAGATTGTATTTACGAGTAGGTATAACGATAAAGTGGATAGTACATTTAAAAATGATGTTTATTCCGAACAAATTCTAAAGAAAGGTCAGATAAGACTCCCTTAACCGACGAGCATGTGGTTTGTCACGATCGTAGCAAGTGGAAATCCATGACTTCTGTTTACCCCTCCGAAAACAGGCCTGACCAATATGTATATTAATTTTAAAGCCTAGGTACTTTTGTCAGGTACTTCTTACTGTTACAGTGGGTAGTAGTTATAATGTGTTAGTTACAATGTGGTAGTGTGAACTACCTAATAATTCCTAGTAGGTATGTTACTATTGGTGGGAACCTGTAATTGGCTTTTTGTAGTCCAATTAAGTTAACAATGCTGTATTAATAGCTGTTGGTTCTCCGAATAATCCTACTAATATTATAAATGCGAAAGTTTAGATGTTTGGATGTTTGGATGTTTGTTACTCAAATCGCGATCACGCTTAAACGGCTGAACCGATTTGAATGAAATTGTGCACTAAGATAGTTTATAGCCTGGATTAAAATATAGGATAGTTTTTATCCTGGGTCCACGCGGACGAAGTCGCGGGCGGAAGCTAGTAATAAATATTTCTTTGTTGCGATAGATTTATATCGGCATTTTTGTCGTTTTTGTAAAATTGTAAAGGCGTATTTGGAAAAGTTTAGACGTCGTCAGTCGTCAACGTCGAAGACAGCCACTCTATTCTGTAACTTGATTTAACTCTCCTCACCCGTCACTCACTAATAAGTATTTATATAATCTTCTCGCCGCGATTCGTGGTAACTAAGCGTACCGCGAGGTCTAGCTTCGTGAGGCGTGACGGGTGAGGTGAGGCGCAAGAGCGGTCCGGAATTACAGCCCACTAGGCACCATAAGGCATTTCACATGAAAGTACCATTCCATGAAGTTAAAAGCCTGCAAAAAACCTTTCACTAGGGGTTCCGTTGAAAAGTCACCAGGATTCCGCGAAATTATTTATGTTCGACTGTTAAATACAATAGTTGAGTGCACTATTTTGAACTAACGCAAAATATTTTGTTACCGAGAATTTAGTCTAGACTGTGAAATAGTGTCGGACATACAATACAATACAAATACTCTTTACCTTAATAATGTACTTTAAAAACAAAGTTTTAACCGACTTCAATTTAGTACTCCGCCAAGCCACGAGAACATTTCTTTTCCAATTTACCTCATGAACTGATTTCCGAGAGCAAATGCGTTGATTATTATAGAAAAAAACCCAATCGCTGTATGTGGGCCGATAATATTTGAGGACTTCCGTCAATTCCACAAGGATCACCCTTGGCACTTCATTAGTTGCTATTTCAACGGAATCTTATCAGAATCTGTGACGTACATTTGTACTTTTAAGTACATAATTGAGGAATTCCATAAGTCATATGTGGTCTTCATCATCAATTCCACTCCACCAATTTATGATTTCCGGATGTAAATACACGAGTTATAATAGAAAATACCAAAATCACTACACGCGTGCCTAATATAATTGAGGAGTTCCCTCAATTCCTCATGGATCCCATCATCCAAATGAATTTTCAAAAAAATGGGACCCACCTGGAAGCATATACTTACAAACAAAAAAAAAATTATGAATCGGCTCATCAATGACGGACTTCTGAGGTAACAAACATTGAAAAAAAAAATACAACCGAATTGAGAACCTCCTTCTTTTTTTGAAGTCGGTAAAAAAAAATAGATGTTAACAACAGGTGGTCTTATCGCTAAAGAGCGATCTCTTCCAGACAACCTTTAGGTAGCACACACACAATAGGTACCTAACTAACTATAAAGTAATTATTGATAAAAAAGTGAAACCGTTTAATTTTTCACATTAAAACTTAATGTTTTGAAATATTTCTAATAAAAGTTTTATTACAGTGCCTTTGATTGGTAATAATTTGATATGGGGCTCCATAAAATAAAAGGTATTTTGTGGGTGTTCCCTTACCTTGCAAGTTTAGGAACCCCTGCTCTAAAATATTCGAATGGCGTTTAACGCCTGATAAGGTCGCTTCCGATATTTGTCAGCTACTAGTGACATTACAAAGATTACGGACTTTATTTACGACTATCGACATCGAAAAGTTGAAACAACCCAAAATGCCTTAAATTGTTGTGCTCATATTAGTCATTCGACCGTTTCGTCCGGGCAATGTTCACAAAATGTCTTATCGTCTCAAGCTCCCCTCCTGACCCCTCAACTCATTACAACGAAGCGTGACCTGAGTTCAGACTTATAGTGGTAGCAATAGCAAAGGTCGATGATTTGTGGATTGGCAACAGTTATCGCAAGCCCCCTCGTATCGGTGGTGAATGGGACCAATGCTCCCATTTTTCACCCAAAGACAATAATGACGAAGGCGCTAGTCCACAATGTAGAGGTACGGATTTGTACAACAATACAATACAATACAAATACTCTTTATTGCACACCTCACACAAACAAAGCAGTTTTTTTTTTTTTTTTTTAATGATATAGGAGGCAAACGAGCAGTCGAATCACCTGATGGTAAGCGATAATCGACGCCCATGGACACTTATAACACCAGAAGAGTTGTAGGTGCGTTGCCGGCCTTTAAGATGGGAGTACGCTCTTTTCTTGAAGGCTTGAAGGTTATAACGGTCCGGAAATACCGCAGGCGACAGTTCATTCCAGAGTTTGGCTGTGCGAGGCAGAAAGTTTCGGGAGAAACGCACAGTTGAGGACTGCCAACCATCTACGTGGTGAGAATGGAAAAGCTGTCGCGTAGGGCGATGGCGGAAGGAAGCGGCGGGGATTAATCCGAACAATTCATCGGAACACTCCCCATTAAAAAGAAAATCAATACAATAACATTTAGGTAGAGGTAGACAACAGGCGGTCTTATCGCTGAAGAGCGATCTCTTCCAGACAACCTTTGGCTATCAGAGAAAGAGATAAAACTAGATTATGTAGTAGGTGGTGCAGAGATTATAATAAGCCAAAAATAAAAATAACTATATTAATGCACGTACATAAATAGCTCTATATATAAACATACATACACAATCATACATATATACAAATAACACAAATAAAAATATATAATACATAAACAGTCAGCCAATAATAATAATAGTAAGACAATCAGGGTTAGGGGAAAGACAAATAATGTTCTTTAAGAAGTGATTTGAAGTTGCCGATAGATTTAGCTTGTCTTATATGAAGAGGCTAGTAGAGGCTAGAGGGGTAGTGGCTTTTAGCCGCTAAAGAGCGACCTCTTCCGGAAAACCTACGGATGAATATAAAATAAGATAAGTTAATTACTTAATAATTTATATATAATTACACGATTATAAAAGATATCAAATATAATTACAATCGACGCTAAAAGGAGCCCCCCACTCACCATATTGCCATGGCAAGCCATTTTCAGTTTTCAGAATTTCTATAACACATTAGGTAAACGACTGAGCGCTCGACGCTGTACAAGTCTATGACATGGGCACTCTATGCCAATGTGACATGGCTTAGTTTCGAATGAAGAAAAATCGTCTGTTCGAATTTAACCCATATTGCTTTGACATAGAGTGCCTATGCCATATAGTACATCGTACAGCACTCGAGACTTATTCTACTAGACTAGGTATAATTTACTTTAAAAACAAAGTTTTAACCGACTTCAATTTAGTACTCCGCCAAGCCACGAGAACATTTCTTTTCCAATTTACCTCATGAACTGATTTCCGAGAGCAAATGCGTTGATTATTATAGAAAAAAACCCGATCGCTGTATGTGACCCGATAATATTTGAGGAGTTCCGTCAATTCCACAAGGATCACCCTTGGCACTTCATTAGTTGCTATTTCAACGGAATCTTATCAGAATCTGTGATATACTTTTTCAATTTTATGTACATAATTGAGGAATTCCATAAGTCATCTGTGGTCTTCATCATCAATTCCACTCCACCAATTTATGATTTCCGGATGTAAATACACGAGTTATAATAGAAAATACCAAAATAACTACACGCGTGCCTAATATAATTGAGGAGTTCCCTCAATTCCTCATGGATCCCATAATCCAATTGAATTTTCAAAAAAATGGGACCCACCTGGAAGCATATACTTCATAAACATATTTATGAATCGGCTCATCAATGACGGAGTTCTGAGGTAACAAACATTGAAAAAAAAAAATATATATACAACCGAATTGAGAACCTCCTCCTTTTTTTTGAAGTCGGTTAAAAATGTGATCAAACCAAACACACTTTTAGTGTTGACACAGATGCTGCGAGTACTTGCTTCGGGAGTACAATTACTAAACCTGGAACGGTATATATAGTTTTTATCCCGGGTCAACGCAGACGAAGTCGCGGGCGGAATCTAGTTAACATAATAAAATGATATTAAGTAACTTAAGTTGTATGACGCGTTTAAGGAATTGCTGAGGACGCGATAGTACCATTTACAGTATTCAAATGCACTTTTGTGGTTAATGTAGTACTTACACACGCTATTTACACATTCAAAAACATGTATAACCACTAAAGCATTCAAAAAATATCTCACCATCGAATCTATTGTTAGTACTAAAAATCTTGATTACATCAAATTCGTGTGCGTTGGTAGAGTAAATATTTTACCACCCGACCGTGGAAATTACACACAAATTATCCATTTGTAGGTGTTAATATAAATATGTCTACATGACTTTAAAAATTTGATTCAGATGGAAATACAAACAGCCTTATATAACTTCAAACAAGATATCGTAGATAAAAATAACAGCATTTTCTCCGAACAACAACAAACCTTGACTGAGCAACCTAAAATCACCAGCAAAATTCAAGAACCGGAGAATGAAAACCGGAAAATTACATCTCAAGTCAAGCAACTGCTTTCCAGCTTTTCAGATATCTTATAAATACCGAACACAAAACCTCCAGCAGTCCTAAGCAGCATCCCACCATCTCCAAGATTAACTCCACCCTCACCAACTCGGACCATTGTACAAAATAATCTTACGGGTGAATCAAAAAGTAAAATGTGTATAATTAGCTCTAATAACTATAACAAAATGCTGACAAGTGCAGATATATTGACCTATAAATACGAAATATGTCATGATCTCACTCCAAGTGCCGGAATCAGGCAACTTCTAAAAAATTTAGATAAAAAACTAGTAAATTATACCATGACCGACCAATGTCTCATATTTATCGGTGAAAACGACTTTCTTCTCAAGACTACAATAGCTTAGTAAAATCTATTAGAACTGAAATTCAGAAATGTAAACATGCAAATATAATCTAATGTGTACCAACGTATAATTGTGGAAAGTATGCTTATATATTCAACCAAAGAGTGGAATCATTCAATAAGCTAGATAGATGTGGCCAAAAACGAATATGCTCATTTATTTAACATTAATCGACATCTCAGCTATGACTCAAAAATGTTTTCAATAAAAAATGGGCATGTTAATAATTTTGGTATGAAAACCATTTTCCGAGACATAGCTGATTATCTTTCAACTTTGCCAGACCAACAATCATTTTTTCGTAGGAAATCCATCTAAAAAATTGCAATGTGTTAATTCTATAGATATTAATAATGATAGTATGTTATCTTCTTTAAATAGCTTAGATATTATGGCCGGAAATCTTAATGAGAATTGTTACACTTTGACAGTAATGCATCAAAACGTTGCAGGTCTGATAAATAAGTGTGACACTATCATTGTATGCTTACAACAACTCGAGGACTATAAGTATGGCCCAGACGTGGTCTGTTTCACGGAACATTTTATGCTAAAAAGAGAAAGTGAATTATTATACATAAAAAACTATACTTTAGCATCTATTTCTACACGGCAAAGCCATAGAGGCGGGACCGCCATTTATTTGAAACGAGGCATTGAATATCAAGAACTTACGGAAATTAATAAACTAACCATTGAGAATCATTTCGAGTGTTGTGCAATAGAACTAAGTGATCTAAATATCACAGTAATTTGTGTATATAGAATACCTAAATCAGACTTGAATATTTTCATGGACCGTTTAGATTTAGCCTTAACTATCTTGACAAATAAAAAAAGTAAACGAATAATCATGTGTGGAGATTACAACATCAATATTTTGAAATCGGACAAATCCACCATACTCTTTGAAGCCACCCTTTCAAACTACAACTTAAAACTAAAAATAAGAAATCCAACTCGCCCCGCTAGTGGATCTTGCTTGGACAATTTTGCTACTAATATACGGGGGGCAAAAAGTTGTACAATCGATTTAGGCTTGTCAGACCATAATGCAATAATACTTAACTGTCCGATCAAAAAGAACTGCCAGCAAACATTTTGGAATGTAAAAAGGCGGGACTATTCAGTCGAGAATTTGGAGAAATTTAAAAATTATCTTTACAGGTATTCTTTCACGGATGTCTATGAAAGTGTAAATCCAAATGACGCTTTCAACAGATTTGATGACTTTTTCAGTCTAATGTATGAGCTGTGCTTTCCTCTCAAAATAGTCAAGCTCTCCAATAAAAGAAAACCACAGTGGGTGTCTAAAGGAATCAAGACATGCTGTAAAAAGAAAAGATAAATGTTATGGCGTCACAGACTCCGACCTAGTGCGCTGAGTAAAGCAGAGCTCAAAGCATATTTATTTAGATTGAAAAAAATCATTCAAATGACACAGCAAGTACAAAACAGACATATAAAAAACTCAAGTAACAAAAGTCGTGCTGCTTGGCAAATAATTAATAATAATAATGAAAATAAACCATTGGAGTCAATTACAAAAAATGTTACCGTAAACAACGCAATTATAAGCGATCCAATTAAAATTGCTGATACTTTTAATAATTACTACATAGACGCAACTAAATTTGATTGTAACCTTTCTCCAAAAAATTATATAAAATTACCTCCTAATCATCTGAAATCCATCTTTTTGTGTCCTGTTACCGTTACCGATGTCATCAAAATAATAAAGCTGCTGAAAAACACTAAAAGCACAGGAATTTACGAAATTACAACCAAAGTAACAAAACACTATGCCGAGGTATTATCTGTTCCGTTGGCATTTATTTATAATCTTATGCTTGAAAAAGGAGTATTCCCGGACAAATTGAAAATAGCTGTAGTCAAGCCTTTATTCAAGAAAAAGGACAAGAAAAAGCTAGAAAATTATAGACCCATAGCCCTACTATCAGTGTTTTCGAAAATTGCGGAGCGAATTAAGTTTAATCAGATTTACGACTTTGTCGAGCGAGAACACATATTGGCAAAAGAGCAAAATGGATTTAGAAAAAACAAATAGACGACTACAGCCATTTACCAACTAATTAAGACTGTTACTGAAAATGTAGATAAACGAATACCAATCTGTGCGCTATACATGAATTTATCAAAGGCTTTCGATTTCGTAGATCATACCCGTTTACTAGAAAAGCTAGAACGGTATGGCATTCGAGGAAATGCCCTAGATTTATTAAAATCATATCTATGCAACAGAATGTACCGAAATTAAAAGACTTTGTAAAAACACAAAAGAGGAGGTAGCTTATTATTCGAAATTTATACCACAGATACGTGGTGTTCCACAAGGCAGCATTTTGGGTCCGTTGCTCTTCCTTATTTATATAAATGACTTGCCAACAAACGTTCAACATCCAATGATTCTATTTGCAGATGATAGTACTGTTCTCATTAAGTCAGAAAGTCTATTATCATATAATAAAGAAATAAATAATACGCTCAAGACTATTATTGACTGGTTGCAAATAAATAGACTAAAAATGAACATCGAAAAAACACAAATTATGCAATTTCATCAATCAAAATTAAATTCAATTAATCTTGACATAAAATATAATGACGAATGTATTGAACACACAAATGTAGCTAAATTTCTAGGCTTAGACATTGATAACCAATTAAAATAGAAAATACATACCCAAAAATTGAATACAAAGATAAATAAATTTGTTTTTGCTCTCAGAAGAATTTCTAAATTATCAGATCGGAAAACTGCATTACTAGCCTATCATGGATATATAGGATCAATACTTCGCTATGGAATTATATTTTGGGGCAACTCCACAAATAAAAAAAAACGTGTTTATAGCTAAAAAAAAATGCATACGAGCAATCAGTAACATTAAAAAGACTGACAGCTGTAAGCCGTATTTCAAAGAGCTCAAGATCTTGACACTGCCTTGTTTATATATTTATGAAGTAGCTGTTTTTGTTAAGTCAAACCCAAACATGTTTCCAACGAAGACCAGGAACTCCCGTCATAAATATCGAATTAACACTGTTCCTGGCAAAACAGCCCTCCTTCGCAATAGTATTCTAGGTATGTCCTCTAAAATATACAACATTTTACCTGATGTACTCAAACAACTACATGTAGAAAAGTTTAAAAATAAATTGAAGGAGGAACTCATCAATATTTATCGCTTCTTATAGGATAGATGATTTTTTTAAAGATAAGTTTTAATTTATAATAGACAGTGGCATGCAATAAAGAATGGTATTAAATTATGTGACAGCTAAAGTAATTAAATTGTTTCGCACTTTGTAATTTGAATGACTATTGTAAATATATCATTAATTGTTTCCATTTGACATTATTTAATTGGATTATGTGACGCCATAGATTTAAACTATTTTGTATCTCTATATTTAATTGAATATAATGATAATGACTGCTAAGACTGTAAAATTTAATAGATAGCTCTATAAGAAGGATTGACATTTGAATTTGTTTGCATGGAAATTGTAAAAAAATAATAGTTTCAAGAAATATTCACATGCCTATCGGCCGAATATATAATGGATCAATGTATATATTTATAAGCTATAACACCTTATGTACCATATATTCTGATGAATAAATTATGATTGATTGATTGATTGATTGATAGTAATCTGCGACTCCGATTCTAGGTCATCTGATCGAAATGTTTTTTTCACTCGTGTTGAACGTTGAACATAATTTCAAATTGAACATACGTCATCCGTATTAATAATTAGTAGTAACGCTAGCCTTTAGGTATGCGACTGTCAAGCAGTACGCTTACCATGAGTTTGACAATGACGGCTTACGCTAACGAGTATCGAGTTTTCTATCTGTGCATCCCGCTCGTACTGTCAAAGTGCAATAGAAATCCACAGATAGAAAACTCGATTCTCGTTAACGAAAAGTGACAATGTCAAACTCATGGTAGCCGTACTGAGCTTCGCAGATCTTTTCTCGATTCGAGAGATTCGCTCCACTGATTCGTTTCCACTATTATCGAGATTTCGAGAGATTCGCTCTTAGAGTGAGATGGTTTAACTCCTCCCCAGTTAGACGCAGATACAATCTTACCGTATCTGCGAAGTGTACGCTTTAGCCGTGCTATTATGTCAGTGATGGTGTGGAGGATGAACTGCGTTCCGAACGACGGAACTGCATTTATCACTAGCTGTCATCACAACGATACATCAAATCAATAAAGGTTCGCTTGTGATTAGTCTTTAGTCGCAATCGTCCACAGGCTACGCCGTGCGCTTACCAACAAGCAGGGTTGTTTCACCGTCTTAGTATATAATAAGTTACTCACAAAAAATATTTTTTGGTAAGTACAAGCTTTAATTAACTGTACTTTTCTCCATACCGTCGTCGACTACTCGATGAGACGATTCTAACGAGCCCAAACTCAACGGGGTTACGTCTGTTAAGTCCTGAATTCCCATGGCCACCTTCTGTCGCCAACATCAGATCAGCTCGATGGTACCATAATATTGAATTGTCATCCAAACTATACTTAAAGCCAAAATTTCTGCTCAATCAGTTGAAGGTATAAGCTTCAAAATTGAGTTGCAAGATTCCACCCGAACATTGCTAGTTAAATAAAAGCTTGTAAAAAGCTCGGCGAGCGTGTAGCGTGTGATACGTCGATACCAATTTTGAATACAAAAAATAGGTCAGATCCCCTAAACCTTTGTGTGCGTAAGTATATCCATTTTACATACTCCAACACGTTAAGAATAACAAATGACTGCGACAGCAAAACGGTATATAAACCCTTGTGCAAAGTACACCATACGAGATAATGTACAGCTGTGTACACCAGCTCGAGTAATTTGGTGTGTACTCTGGACACCACAGTTACTAAACGTCCTAACTGACACACGTCACGTATAGATAGAAGTCTTTAGTGAACGCAGGATCGTGTTTGACCCTTGGTGTGTGGATAAGGAAATGAGCTAGTGCTTGCTCTACTGGGTTTGCCCGTGGAAGTGGTTTTGCGTTGTGTGTGTAGATAAATTAGAACATGCGACGTAAGCAAAGGCATTTCTCATAGGTAATATGAATAGTTGTTTGTGTCACAAGGGAGCAAAATAGTATATTGACGGCGAGGGCGGTGTATTGAATCCTGAGCGTAGCGAGGGATTCTAACGTAGGATCCTGAGGGTAGTGAGGGATACGAGTGTTAAGATACGAGACGAAGATAATTTTGCTACAGAGTGACACATACTATTTTTCACACCGACTGTGAAGAAATTAAAAAAAGATGCTGTTAAAATTACCTAACAAGTTTTAACAAATTTTCTTAATATTGATTACATTTTTTTAAATAATACGAAAAATACATTAATTTTCAAATAACGTTGTTAAAGTTAAAACTTGAAACATGATCGTTTTTAACCGATTACTTACGATAAAATTACAGTCGATTATTTTATTAAGATCTGTGTTCTATTGGCACATTGCGTAAATTCTACATGCCAATGAATAAATTACAAAAGTAGCTTGAACAGAAAAGTAGCATTTTGATCCCTCTCGTCGTGGAGCAAAACTTACTTTTCCGAATGAAAGGTGTGAAAAGTTATTTTTCACACCTGCTATTCAGAAAAGAGTAATTATTGCCCTCAAATGTGGGATTTCTATTTTTCTTATAAAAGGAGTGAAAAGCAGTATGTGCCACTTAGTAGCAAAATTATTTCCACCTTGGCGTAAATTCTTGAATCGCTCGTTACGCTCAAGATTCTACTTTAGAATCCCGCGCTACGCCCAAAATTCTATTGTAGAAACTTTCGCTTGACTCAGGTTTCAATATAGCAAAGCGAAGCGAAGAGTTCACTGTTTCAGTATTATTATTATATATATTCTTTGGTACGTCCGGGTGAAATTATGTGAGTAGGTTAGATAATTATATTGTTTTTTTTTGTATTCACCTTATATTATTAGTAAGTAGTGTTAGTATAAGATTTATTTACAAAATCATGTCAAACTAACACAAAGAAAAAACGACCATTTAGCTCCATTTATTTGCCAGAATTTCTATAACATTTTACTCTTTTTTATTTACTTTGCTCTTATATCTATTATCCCATTTAAATAAACTATGTTTGCAAACCGCGATCCAAGCCACAGACTTGAATGAAATAACAAAACGAATCGGAACATTTGTTAACTCCTGGTATTGCGTAATAAAATAAAGAATTCTTGACATGACAATCATCATAACATATAATTTATGCCCGAGAATGGCGGTCATTAGCCATTAATTCATAACGTAGGTAATTTATATGTATAATCTGTGGTATGGTCTTGGAGGTTTTTATTACAATAGTGCGGAGACGGCAAACCTACACAAGTGACGTGGGCACTCATATATCTATCTCACGCAGTGCTATTTCATACTCCTAGCGTTGTTCCCGGTTGTGCCCTAGAGGGGCCCGGGGTCCGCTTTGACACCTAATTCCAAGATTTGGCACAGGCACTAATTTTACGAAAGCGACTGCCATCTGACCTTCCAACCCAGAAGGAAAACTAGACCTTATTGGGATTGGGTAGACCGGTTTCCTCACGATGTTGTCCTTCATTGAAAAGTCACTGTTAAATATTAAATGTTCACATGATGTAGGTATGTACAAGAGTTTATGAAAAAAACCCAGTGGAACATACAAGCCGGGGTTTATAATGAGTAGGTACTATATTTGTGGAATGAAAGGTAAAAAAATGGGTTTTGTAAGAATATTTTAACAGTTCTAAAACAACAATATTCAATTTTCATATACAGATATGTAAATTCAATTTAATATGATGCTTAAACAAAAAAGACGAGAGAATAAGAAATAAAACAATTCTGCCAATAACTCCATACAAAGAGAATAATGCTTTACACTTTCTACACAGTAGGTACCTATACACGACAATACAATACACCTTAGGTGTAGTTACTTTATGTACACATGAACAGTACGAAAATTGGCGCTGAAAGGGTTAAAATGTAAAAACGATGCAACTCTGATGTAATCACTGGACTTTTTGACTTATTGAACTCATGTACGCGAATCGTCGTGAATGCAAAAGCATGAGTAATTCCACTGACATAGGCTGCATTGATGAATAGATGGGGGTGTCTAGCGACGCGTAGGCGCATCGAAACTCACCTAAACACAATCATTATGTTGCTGCTTAGGAGTGTTCATGTACGATTATAGGCGTGAGTTTTCCATACTTGCCTGTCAACACGCACCTCGCGCTGTCACACGCGTCGCCCTTTCCTAAATGTATACGCCCATAGACATATGCGTGAAGCGTGCACTAGCAACTGCGGGTAGGTCATCATTGCCATCCGCCTGCTGTATTCATCCCAGTGCTGGGCACAGGCCTCCTCTGATGGACGTGAGGGAATAAGCAGCAGTGCCCACAATGGCCCAGTGAGGTTTTAGATTTTCTCTTCTTTTCCTCACGATGTGTTCCTTCACCGAAAAGCTATACTGGTAACTATCAAATGATGCGTAGGTCCCCGGCGCCAAATGGGAATACTCCAATTTAAATGAAAATTACGGTTAGCAAATGGGCCGAAAACTGAGATGAAATGCCTCTAAGCTAGTAATTTCAATGGCTGTAGATCGTAAAACGTTATCTACACGCCTGGTGTTTCGTGCCGTGACCATTATCGACATTGGACTGAAATTATAGGCGATTACATTTATTTGAAAGTACCTAGATGTCCGTACCGTAGTTAGATTCTGCAAAAAACAATGAGGAAGTGACGAATACCTTGAATTGGTGAAAGTCAAATCAGCGTCTTTTTATGATACGTCATTTATAAAATCTTTCACTAGTAGGTATAGGTATAAAATTGATTTTTGGGATAGACAGGATATATTTTATTCCAATGGACCTGCTTGGATTCTTTTTGACGGGTGGAACCACGCGTTCACTTAGCTGAAGAGTAAATTCCAAACTTACACTTTAGCTTTTGGTTTTGAGCGACTAATGACAGTAATGACTGCATGCTTCGCTTATCTGGTGACAGAAAGTTAATCATAAAAGGTTGGTGATATCCTCACATTGGGCATACAGTAGCAATGTCACGTGCTGTTACCAAAACAAGTCGAATGTCGCCCCAGATCGTTACTACAACAATTTGCCAATATTTACGGTTGTCTAAAACCAGCCACATGACGTCACACAGTCACGTCTCGCTGTTTACTGTCCGCCATATTGGAAGTCAAACAACAACCGAATCACTCGACAATTCTTATACACAGGGCTGGTGTTCCACTTACCATGTACAAAGTTTCCAATGTAATGCCATGGTACTGTATGTGGTATAGGTTTAGTAGTAAAGGGCTACAGGAATCCTGGGCATCTGAATTGGAGTCAAGATCTCTTCCTGTTGATATCTTCAAGCCTAAGCTCAAGCCGACCTGGCTTTGAGGAGCCGCGACGCGTTTGGTGCATGCTGAATCGGATAAGGACGGGAGTTGGGATCTGTGCTTACTTATGGCACAAATGGAACTGGTTGCGAATCACCAGTGTGCCAATGTGGAGCTCCCGAGCAGACACCTCACGGTGTTTGACTGCCCTCTAACCAAATACCACGGGCAAGTGGAGGATTTTACAACTTTCACTGTAAACAACTGTTCAACTGTAAATCTTTGCATTAGATAAACATAATTAGCCATAAGATAATAAATTAAGTAAAGGGTTGACAACGTGGACTTGCAGGCGTACCATCGAAGACGCACTTGACTGACAACCTTATAGTTATGCACGGTTGACAGTTTATAATAGATGGTCAGTTAAGTGTGTTAATGTTCGTACATAGACTACGGTAACAGATTACCATAAGACCAGCCGTACACTTGTTAGCCACCAGAGTATTTTGATAGTTTCACATTGGATTATTTACAGTTTATCATGAAACAAAAACGACATCCCTTCCATCAATAAAGACTAATTAATTCAATTGGGGAGCTGCCCACGTTACAATTGTTAACGAAGTGTTGCTAAATGATTTGTATTTACCTTTTAACTATTTCTTTTTTTGTTGTTTACATTACTAACTACGATATGTTTATATAACTATGTTCATGTGTCAACGCTCACGAAAAATATTTTTTGGTTTATATTATAAGGTTACTACATTAAGAGAAATGTATTTATTTCTTTTTAGTAAAATTAATTTCTTTAACTAGAAATGGATAGTAAACCATACAATTTTTGTAAAATCGTATAAATTACTAAATAGAATTAAAATCATAAAAAGATTCATCGAAGAAGAAAAGATCGAAGAAGAAGAAGAAATCGAGAAAACGAATCATAAGAAGAGAGATTTGGAAGTTTACAAAACCTGTGCATTTTTATATTTGTCCAACAGTAAATTTAATGCTACCAATGGAATGCTTACGCTTTTATAGAATCAAAATTGTAAACTATGGGCCTAAACGCGTATTTCGTGACCGAAACAGCAATTCACTTGATTTTTCATACAACGATTAGTATAAATAGCAAACTTTAACGTCATATTTTTGTGTAATTTAGTATGATGCGTTTTGGCTGCGCCAGCGAAGTTCGTCTTTGAATCAAATTTTTGGGTTCTTTAATAGTTGTTGCTCCCATACAAAGATTTGTTCCTCTCGAAAAACTGGTTCCAATGGCACAGTAAAAAAATCTTAGGACACAAGCCTATTAATCTGATATTTTGTGACTATTTTATGCCGGCTTCGGATACAAAAAAAAGGTTTTGAGGAGCCACATCCCCAATTCAATTTTTTTTATTAATTTTACATTACCTTTCGAAGACACCGGAGCTACGAGTATATGGCTATAACTTCCCGCGAATTTTTCCATATTGGAAATTGTACAAATTGCTTATAATGAAAGTAATTTACTTGAGCACAATATGCAACTCGAATTACTCTGAACATCGAATAATTAATGTGCCATATGAGTAAATTACTAGACCTATTTTGGTACCAAAAGAGCGTAAGTTGAAAATTAACGTTTTTCCGTTTCAGACTTAATACAGCTGCTTCAAAGTTTAAATTTGGAATATTATGTTTTAAGTCATTGTCTAAAACGATCCAATGTGCCACAGAATAAAAGAATATATTCCCATGAGTGAAGGTTTAAAATAAAATAAAAAGGTACAAGAAGATACGTTCCTTCATAAACGGATTCTTAATTATATTATTGTCATGCACAATGTTTAATCAATGTGCATGACGTGAACTTAACGATAATATTACTTATTCATTTTATATTTTGATTACAATAGACATTGTTTGGTTTATGAATAAAAAGCTTCTTACGATTTTTTTTAATACCACATCGGTGGCAAATGGCTCCCATGAAATGATGAAATGATGATGGTAAGCAGAACCGTAGCGTGTGGACGCTTGCAACTCCAGCCTCGCTATTCTGTAACTCGTTTTAAGCTCACCTCAACGCTCACCCACAAATATACCTTGAAACCGCAATTCGTAGTAGCTAAGCGTAGTTAGAGGTCTAGTTTCGTAAGGCGTGACGGGCGGGGTGAGACTGAGATGCAAGAGAGCGTAAGGAATAACAGACGGGATGAATCTTGGAGGACGAGGACATTGTCGACTGTCGGACCTCGAATTTGTATTGACAAGGCGATCTGTTAGATGTCTATCCATTTAATATTCTTTTTATAAAAAAGTTACCTACTGGTCGCTTTTAAGTTGTTAACGTTGCATTATCATTTTAATAGTCAAAGCCAGGAACAAACACTAGACATGTTAGTTGTTGACAACAAAATACTTAGGTATAGTTTTAAGCAATTACACAAAAGTATGTTACGAACACCGAATTCTTAAGTCATAACATAAGTGAAATAAATGGTTTACTATTATTCTCTTTATACAGATTTTTTCTTAGGCTAGGTGTCTACAATAATTATATAAGTAAAATTTCTTATTATCATCTTTATTTACGTTTTCTCTCAGGGTAAGTTATTATTATTATAAGTCGCAAAAGCACTTAACATACGCAAAATATACACATACTCATACTCATTTATTTATAATGCACAAATAAATAAAACGTCAAAAAGTTCATGTCAGATTCAATTAAAACTGAATTGTTTTGTAAACAATGTTTTTAAACCTTAAATAATGCCGCGTGTCCACCAAGCCCACACCAAGTTTAACAAACACAGAATCGGCTCATTGTTCGGGAGGTCCTACAAACATGCAGACACACAAAACAAAAGGACAATGGCATACCTACAAACTTCCGAACGATGGAAAAGGTCGGGATTATATGAAATGTTTGTCGGTTCTGCTTTAATTGGACCGCCATGTTGTTTGTGGAAAAAGGCTGGGATACACATTTTTGTTCGACGCTTTTCTTTCATCCCATTTCTGTGCGTCGCTTCGGAACCCAATTTCACGCGCGCTTCAGTCGGTGCAGTACTAGAAAAGTGTACTTATGCTTAATTTTTGACATGGGATAAGAAGTAGTACCAGACATTCATCATCATCAGCCGAAAGACGTCCACTGCTGGACAAAGGCCTCCCCCAGAGAGTGCCACAGAACCGTTCCTGCGTCACACCTTTGTCATCCGTCTACCTTCAGAGAATAGCGCCTGCATATAAACTTAAGAAACTGCACCATCACCCACAAACATAACCTCCTTATAATATTAGTGTAGATCATTCGATCTTTATCAACATAATATTGAAATGCATAATTCCAAGTGTCGCTAAGCCCGCCTGCCTAAAGTTGAGGCATTTAGGCAGCCCAACTTAGTTCCCTGCGCTGCTATGACGCGTCTAATTAAAAGTTTAATTACTATTAGTCAAATATTCGGTTATAACTTGTGGCAAAATTCAAAGCAGGAAGATATAATAATAACGATATTTTGTTGAAACTGTATAATACAGTCCGCAGGAGAAGTAGCTACATTATCATAGCGATACACAACCTTTATCTTTGACTCTTAAGGGGGTGAATTGGAAATTATCGCGTGCTTTGAAACGCCGTTCTGACTAGATTAAGAAAGAATAAGGTTTGATTGTTTCTCTGATTTAATAAATACTTACATGATTGTCTAAAATTTCCTCGATAGAAAAAAAAATCAAAGTTGGGGTCTTTATTTCCTTTTTTTACTCAGCCTACTCAAACAGTACATTATTTTATGACAGAATCAAGTTAATACTATGGTATTTTATCTCACTAAATGAAATATAAATAAAACTTCACTAAGTTAGGTATTTATCGAAATTTGTCCAAAGAGCCATTCCCGAAGAGTGTTGTATCTCTTTTTCTCGTGCGTGGAAGGCATATAAGCGTGTTTCTGTTAAGGGAGCGTGGTCGACTCGAATCAAGGCATCCCCTTAAGTCGTATGAACAAATGATACCTAGCTAAGTTTTTTATGCCGGTTTTTCAATCACAATCATAGGTGCATATGTACCTAATATGCCTAAATTGAAGAGTAAATAACTTCGACTTCATGTAAATAATTTCAAGCTAGGTCCACGTAGCTATTTTTGCTGCTGAGTGTACAATGCGCATACTTGGTGTAATTACGCACAACTCATCTATCTGCACTAATATTACCTACCAGGGATAATCACCTTAACTACTCTTTTACTCAAGGCAAAAGGTATAGGTGACTTTCACATAAAATTGTAACATTTGCTTCTTTTCATAGAAATTGGCGTTTTTTGTTTCCTTCTTATATGTATATAAAAAAAAACCCAATTTTCCAGACTTGGACTATGTGACGGTCCATAAAATGTTTGAAAAACGTCACATAGAAGAGTCAAACAAGTGGATACACTTTTTAGGGTTCCGTACCAAAAGGACCCTATTACTAAGGCTCCGCTGTCCGTGCGTCCGTCTGTCCGTCAGTCACCAGGCTGTATTTCGTTGAAATTTTCACAGATGATGTATTTCTGTTACCGTTGTATCAAAAAATAAAAAAATAAAGTCCAACTCGCACTAGGCCGGTTTTTATTTCCATATCGGAGTGCTTAGATTCAAAGTAAGAAAAACCTAAACTTACCAAATACTAAGAAAATAAGCAAAAGGTACACTTTTTACTGAAACCACACCCTGATACTTCCATTTCGTCATTATTTGGGTTGTTTTCCACGTCACTCAATTTATGAAGAACTGACACTCAGCATGTCAACAATACAATACAATACGAATACTCTTTATTGCACACCTCACACAAACAAAGCAGTTAAAAAGAAAAACAATACAATAACAACATCAACATTAGACGGGGCTCGGTAACTTTTGAAAGTAGGTAGATCTAACTAAAGTTGCTATTTCATTAGTCGTTAGGTCGGGCAATATACACAGCATGCAGCAGATTTATGCAGACAGGATAACGAATAAGGAAAGCCATCAGTCGATAGCTCGGTCTTTCTACCGCTTGCGGGTATTCCTTGCATGCGGTATAACGTGCGGGTTTATTATCATAACGACGACGGCGACCAGTGAAATCTATCGCTCAATCAAAATTGTGTGACACGATAGTCCGGGAGTGAAAATATATATAAACATGCATGGGCATACATACCAGCGAAATCACCCGCATCCCGCATGTAGCTCGCTTGCCCTATATCGTATCGGCCAAATGAAAATGCGACTTAAAGAGTTTCTTGTCATTTCTAGTCTTGCGCCCACGCTTGGGTAACCTTCATTTCTATAAAAAAATACCTATGGTTATTTTTATACCCATGTGATGGCAATACTAGCTGTATGCTTGATTGCCATCGTCTAAAAAAATACATTGTATATGACGCCTATAGCTCTTTTAACATGCGTTGAGTTTTACCAAATCCCTGTGTGTGTGCAATGTTTTAGGCTATCGGGGGACAGAAGCCCCAAAAGGTCGGCTAACGGATTTATTCCAAGCAAGGTCATCTGCTCTAATTTTAATTAGGCTTCGTAGGTTGTCAAAAATCGGTTTTAACATAAATATGAAAGCGTTTATGTTTTTTGGAGGCATTAAAGTCATGAAAAGCGGCTTTGGACGGAGATTTAAAAAAAAGTACTTTGTATGAAATGTGCTTTGAATTTTGAAATTCCTGGTCGTTTTCTACTATAACTTGCGTACTTAGTATAATAATAGGTGTGCATAGGTACAACTTACTCATAAATATGTCACATGGTTCTTATGTACCGGATTAAGGTTTCGGTGCGTATATTTATGAGAGGATTAAATCGATACATATTTCTGAAATTGACTGTTCATGATAGGCCATGGATTTGGAACACTCTGAGAGATTTAAGGAGTAATTCCGTGCATTTGCAGCCGCGCGCGATCGATCGCGTGTGACTGACGCACGCAGCTTGCAGTCAGTGTATGAGAATGCCGCACGCGTTTGTCGCAGACTTCGGATTCTTTGGAAGCGGCGCTATACACTTTCATCCGCCGCGCGCGGTTGCGATCCGCCGCAATGCACGCAATTACACCTTTAACAGTGATAAGGTAACGTAACGGTAACGTGATTGTCTCATCCACTGGTTAATTAACCTATTAAAAGTGTCCTTTTGATAGGGCAGCCACGTCATCACAGGGTTATAACACTAGGGCAGGGCATATTGCACGTAGACCCAATGGCCGTTGGCGCGGAAAGATTTCCAAGTGGCGACCACGTAGGTACCGAAAGGCGCAGCGTGGGTAGACCTCCCATAAGGTGGACTGATGACCTGGTAAGGGCCGCGGGAGTCCACTGGATGCGGGAGCAGGACCGGTAATTGTGGCACTCTTTGGGGACTATGTCTTTCAGCTATATATAATGATGATGTTCCTTGTTGATTATTTAATTTATTGAACTAAAAATACGATTGCGATGAATTAGCCAACTAGGTATTACGACGGAGGAATTCCACCACATGAATCAAAGATACCAAAAATGCTGAAAATATTTTTTGTTAATGATCTACATTATTAACAACGCACGCATAAATGAAATAAATGAATTGTATTCTGCAAGTAGGCCGTAATGGCACTTTTACAAGTCAAAATTCTACCAGCATTTCTGAAAAAGAAGACCACTGTTAAGAGGAAACGCCGAAACAAACTCAACAGTCAGTCATTTTTTGCCAAAAAAAGCGAAAGCATAGATAACGTTATTAATAAGACTATGTGTTCAGAAAATCTAAACAATGTTTAATCCATATTGTTACTTAACTCCCTGAGGACAATTTGGGCAAAGGATAACGTAAATATTGACTTTTGAGGTTTAACAAAATATATTAACTTTTTATAAATGGAGACGATAAATTGGCTTTATTTACAAAGTGAGCCAAAGGTCCAGACTGATATACTTTTGTAATAATAATAAATTGAGTCTGTCACAGTTACTTGAATAATGAAATATTGGTTTTTCCTAAAAATTTAAAGAATATTTATACATACACGTCTACTTGACTGGGGGCACGGTAGTGTTCCTGCCAAGACAAGCCAAAGGGCACGACCTCCCTTTTCTCGAAACGTTTCGTCGTTTTTTCAAACCCTCACACATTCACTCTGGATATTACTAGCAAGCAATAATATTCACAGGATAAGGTACTAACATTTAAAAAAAATAGAGGCTATAATGGAAGGGAAAAGGTACAACGGAAGTCCGAGGATATCTTACATGGAGCAAGTAAAGGAAAAACAAACGCTTCGTCTTACAGACACATAAAAAGAAAGGTGGAAGGTAGAATAAGGTGGAAATTACTCCACCGACAAGAGCCTAGCTGTTAAATAAGAAGAAGAAGGCAACCTTAGTAGCCTTTTAAATCCCATACAGTTTCGTATGTCTAGCTTTCATACTTTAGAATCCATTGACACCTAAAATACTCCGATTTTATCGCTCACTGATGATCATCAAAACTTTTAGATGCTATCTGACGTTGTAGAAATCTGAAATTTGTTACACGTATTAAAGTTAGTCCGTAGATTACATAATAATTAAAAGATCTCATGTAAAATGATTGCCAAGACTCCCTAGCTCATATAGCTTTAAGCGTTAAAAAGATATCAGATCGCACAAGTAGCGCCAAGCTACCTTACTCCACACGGCCTAACTCAGCCAGGCACGCTCTATAAATTTTATCTTTCGTCTGGGTTCATGCGCGCTCTCTTGCGTAAACATATTCAAGTGTGTGTAAGCACGACGCACTGCACGGATACCATAGAACGGCCCGCGAGATGCAGATGAACACGGTTAAAGGGCCGATTTTTCTATCATTGTCGATATTTTTTTAAGGAATTGGATAAAATTTGGTGCTTTTCAAAATCTTGTGTCTGTGCAACATAAATAAAATAGGAATTCTTATATATACCTATAATTTTCTACTAAAAACCTCATACGTTTTGTCACTCAATGGAACAAAATTTTAGGACACCGGTGCGGACATTGGGCAGAATCGCGAGCTCTTCCAACCAATTCATCTAATTTTGACGCAAAATAATCGACAGCGATACAAAAGCCCCTAACAAGTGAAATCTAAATATAAAAAACCCAACTGCTTTTATATTAGCCTTCACTCCCACGATCTTGAGGAATCCAACGATATCTCATACTCGTATGTCACGCATCAAGCCATTTGGACTGTAGCCCGTAAAATATAATTTTCTTGTCCACATACATACAAACTTACATAAATACGCTCGAAAAACATAACCCTCCTTCTGGGGTAGGGGGGTAAAAATGTATTTCGTTATTCGTTGTGAAATTGAGTGTTCATCTGCATTACATCCACTATTAAGCCACTCGAATCGCAAACTTTCCAACAACACGATACTTTGCAGTGAGACACTCGTCCGAGCACAAAATGAAAAAACTTCTCAAGTTCACTTGTGATTTGTGAATGCCTCAGCTTTTATGCTCTTTTTGGCAGAAGACACTTTACGATTTTATTTGACTTGTTACATAATCATTAATTTGTCATATACTCATATACCTATATATTTCAATGACTTCTTTATTTTATAAGCCTTAAGTGTGTCTGTCTGTGGTATCGTAGCTCCCAAAAGGATGAATTGATTTGACTACGGTTTTTATCGAAGGTCTTGTCTGTCAAGATGGTTCATAGTATTTTTTTAACATACTTTTGTTGTTTATGTATGTAATACTAAAGTTAATCTCTCTAATGACTAGTGATCAATTCGAGGCTGCACAGGTATATTCAAGGCTCAATAGTACACTCAGTTAAAGTCGTCTTTATAACGGTTGTTGTTATTGTACGAACACAAGTCGTGCGCGAGACCATTGGATTTGTTTGGGCAGACATCGTGAGTAAACGAGACGTCTATTCGATACATGTGGAGATATATAACGCGATATCGCTTGCTATTTCAATGCTCTCTAGTGTTTGGACTCGAAAACATCATGAGTAAAAAGTTGAGCGTGTTTTGTTTCAAGGAGTGTCAACCGCACGGTTAATATGGCGTATGGTACAGTCAAGTGCAAAAATTATTGTCGATTTAACCCTCTCGTAATTATGTACCGAAACCTCAATCCGCTGACATTAGAGCGATGGGACATCTGACCTGACATATTCATGAGTAAGTTACCTATATGCACCCATATTAACGGTAGTATGTTGGAGTCAGAATATTAGACTTTGGAGGCTCTAAAAATAAGTAACAAAAATTCTAAAAGAAGTACATTATGTATACTATTGTGATTGGATTAATCATCGACAAACACATATTTTTATAGGTACCGATTTAAGGGGAAGCGCACAGCAAATTGAAGTAGCATTAACGACCGGTGTCAGAGCGGTCCCCGAGCTTCTTTAGGGACACAACCGGGAACAACGCTAGGAGGATGATGATTAACGAATGAACGAGGCCACATTTTCCACGTTATCACGTTAATCACCTGACCCCGATCACCCAGAGGAATTAGCGGCAATCATTTTATATTCAACTAGGTAAAAATGATAAAATTCGGTTATGGCGCTTCGCCGGACGCTGCCGCGTCACCCTCGCTTCACTCGCTCGGCTCGCGCGCTGTAGGGTCGCAGTTCATCTAACAACCTAACCGTTTTTTTCCCCTGGGGGATCAGGCTAGGGGATTAACGTGGACAAGAGCATAGTTTCAGGGTTACATTCGTCTGTTTAAGGTCGCGGCAGTCCGCTGGGCGCGGGTGGCGCAGCATCGATCACTTTGGCACTCTTTGGGGGGGGCCTACACACACATCACATCATCATACACTTAATACGTATGTCCAGTAGTGGACGTCTTCTAGCTGATATGATGATTCGCCTTAAGCGAAAAAGAGTATGGATTTACGCGTTTCGAATGACGAGATGTGTGGCCAGTCGTGATAAGATGAGATCAAATAAGATCTAACAGATCTGCTCTAACGACAACGACAAACTGCACTTATCTGCGTCTGCGCACGAATAGTTTGCGCGTGACTTTTTGTTTAGAAATTAACGTTATTGCGTCAATCTACACTGATATTATAAATAAGTAATGTCTGTGAGGTTATAAGTGTATATGTAAGTGCTGTGAGTAGTCTCCGTCTGCCGGTCGGTGACGAAACGTTTCGTACGTACGGTAGGTAGATAGTTTTTTGTACGGAAAATAGCGGTCGAGTTAGTCTCAGGCCGCGGCCGCACTGGTAGGGATAGTTAAAGCAATGACTCGTAATGGCTGGATGGCTCGCGGTATTTGAGCTCCCGAAGCGTTGTGGAACCGCCCTGTGCTACCCAAACTGAGCCAAATTGGACTGGAGCCGAAATTCGAGGGGGGGGGGGGGGGGTGAAACACCAGTATTTCATTATATAAACAGCGTTCACATTTTCAAGCAACCGCTGTTTCAAAAGGCCCCAGTCGAGAGTCGACCTCCACCAGTGTTCCTATTTTGCGTGAAAATGGAGGGCACTACTGGAACCACCCCAGCTCCTCTAAAAAGTTAGTGAGTGCCATGTACGCTGCTACGCTGATCTTTTAACCTATAATGTACGCAAATAGCAACCAAAAGGAGAAATTAACGAATACACATAGAACCTAATTCCACAAGCCATCGACATTTATGTCATGTCACTATAAGAAATTTTCAAATTGGATTCTCGAAGTTGCTCAAGTACGTATATACGGGGTGATTTGGGACGCGATCAGAAAGTATTTCGACACATAATTGATGGCCTTTTCAAAGAAGTAACAAGAAACTATTTTTTATTTTTGTTATTGCACTGGTGATTTTTGCGCGTGTCGTTTAGGAAACGAATTAGGTACAGTCAGCATCAAAAGTAACTGCGCAGTCGAAGGCCTCAAAAGCTCTTATTCCCTTTTAATAAAGACTTTTGACGTCTTCGTTTAAGTGCAGTTACTTTTGATGCTGACTGTACTTAATCCCTTTTAGTCTGCGACAAAGTTGTCCCGAGTCCGTTGGCAAGTTAGGCTGAAGTTAGTTGTAAATATAGTTTGATAGTTATTAGTAGTTAATTCGATACACGTGTATAGGTACATTACTAGCTTGTGCCCGCGACTCCGTCCGCGTGGTACTCGTTTCTATCGTATACCTCCACACAAACTTCAGCCTCCCATTTTCGCCCTCTTAGGAGATGATTTCCGGGATAAAAACTATCCTATGTCCTTCCCTGCTATTCAAACCGTCTCCATACAGAAAATAATTGAAATCAGTTCGCGGTTTATGCGTAAAAAGGTAACAGACAGACAGACAGTTACTTCCGCATTTATACATTTTATATTATGGATAAGTAAGTGTGGATTACACGTATTTTTTCGTATCATTCTACTTCAGATAGTGTCATTAAATGTAAAACAAATAAAGGAAAAAACTGGTCAAGTGCGAGTAGGATTCGCGCACGAAGGGTCCGTACCATTATCTATAAAAACAGTAAAGTAATTTCATGATAAGTTTCTAGAACAATATTATTTTGCTATTCCGTAGAATAACTACTACTTATTCTAATGACCTGCACGATCGTTAGCGGAACAGCAGAAGAAGGAGACTTAAAGGCTTAGGGCCCATTTCCCAAATTCTTCAAGTCAAAACTGGTTCTGGCCTTCGGCTCGGTACTACGATTTGTGGCCAGGTACAAACGCCAACACAGTTAACTGACCATCCTGTATTTATATAGAACCTTATTATAAATGAACATAAAGTGCACGGATGGACAGTTAGCTGTGTTGTCGATAGTACTAGGTATCTACCTCATTTCGGTATTTTTATACCAGTCTTTAATTTAAATACCTTTGGTCTCATGTCAGCAAATAGGTATCAAAAAGTGCATTAGACCCTGGTTCTAGTATTTCTACTTATTTTAGTAAATCAACGTATCATCTCATACCTGTGAATACTGTAAAGGTCGGAAATGTCATTCTTCACTCGTCCCGAGTCTTAGATCTAGATATCTCGGTACTAGTGGCGTAATGACATACTTTCCACACTAGCATCGAAATGTACTATTATTTGTTCCTAATGCATAAAAATGACAATAAGATTGAGACTACCTTAGTAAGTTGTATTATATAACACTTTATATAATGTACGTAATGTAGACATTGTAACCATTTTAGCTTACAAATACAATACTGTATCTTTACCTCCGATAACCTCAGTTATTTGTCAGACCCGCGCAAGGATAGGTAGTAAAAGTGGCGTCATTGTTTATTTTCGATTATAGTAATGAAAATGAAAGATTTAATTTTAATACAGTTGCTCAAAAAATACTTTACGTAGCTGCTTAGCGTGCGGAAAGTTGGTTTTTGCGAACTAGTGCTTTACACTTTTCCCACTCAATAATTGTACAAGTTGTACCATTAATTATTATGTCAATAAAAAATAAATAACATAAAACTGTATTCGTCGTCGTTCGATACACGTGCGGAAATGTCATTCTTCACTCGTCCCGAGTCTAAAGGTGGACTTACTACCTATTTCCACCGCGCGCGTGCGCGCTCAGTGCAAATAGGTAGTAAGTCCCATAGGAATTTCAATTCTCGCCCATCCACGCCCCGCCTCGCCTCGCCGGTGGAAAACCACCTTTAGATCTAGATATCTCGGTACTAGTGGCGTAATGACATACTTTCCACACTAGCATCGAAATGTACTATTATTTCTTCCTAATGCATAAAAATGACAATAAGATTGAGACTACCTAGTAAGTTGTATTATGTTATGTATACCTGGGACAGGCAGTCCCCCTCTTCCATAACACTAGTGGTAATACAGTCGAGTTCTCCAATATCTATACAGACAACCTTTCAAAAATATCTACACACGTGTCTTATGTCAGTAAAAATAAAGTCTCTGTATAGATATTTTTGAAACGTGTGTACAAAAACAGAAAGAATACTCAAAATATAATTTGCTTAAAAGTAATTTCATTTCGATACCACTCAGGAGCAACAGGATTGAAGTGTGTTGTAAGTGACAGCCCAACAGCCTATCAAGGCAATATCACATTTCTCTGTCTTAATTTAAGACTCTTAAAACTTTAATAAAATAGCTAGAAGAGCAAAAACATTATTCTACCGTGCACTGCCTACTTCATCCTCTTATCGTTTTACCCAGTAGTGCCCTAAACGAGCCCGGGGTACGCTTTGGAACCTAATCTAAAGTTTTAGCGTAGGTACAAGTTTTACGCAAGCGACTGCCATCTTAACTTCCAATCCAGAGGAAAAACTAGAGTTCAGTGGGACTAGACACCGGTGTTATCGCGATGTTCTCCTTCACCGGAAAGCCACTGTTAAATTTCAAATGATATTTAGTACCTCTTACATAAGTTAAAAAAATCAATAAAGACCAGGTTGCACTCCGGGAGTGCCGGCAGAAGTGAAAAATTTAATATAATTTTATGAAAAAAAAAAACCCCTCGCGCCTCCGCCCCCAAGCCCCGTACGTCTTACATCACAACCAGTCTCGTACTACGGCATCGCCCTCCCCCCAAGCCTCGTCCCGAATCTTACCATCTTACAGTCACGTGACCTACGCTCCTACACCTGTGGCGAGTTTAACAATTTTTCCCCATCCCAAAAAGTGCACAGCGCCGCTAAAGAAGTTTTCACTTCAAAAACCAGTGGCCGAGGTTTGAACCTACGAGCGAGCTACAGTTTGAAACTCGTGTAACTAACCGCTCGGCTACAGTCAGCCAGACTTGGAAAAACAGACATGGGTTTCCGTATGATATGAACATGATATGTAAGTATATTTGTAACGTGTTTACTACGAAGCAGCTGCATCATCGCAGATAACCCCAGACCTGTTCACAACACTAACAATCCGCGTCGTATGCGTATGCGCGTCGTACTGTATGATACAAGAATAAGTATGACCTCCAAATACACCTAATTACTACGAATTTCAAGGTCAAGTTGTTCTAGGCGAGTTCACAGAGACAAAATAACTTGCGAATAGGATATTCTGACTTCTGATCTAGTATTAGGTATAGTACTATCGACAACACAGCTAACTGACCATCGGTGCAACTTAAGTGCATTGTAATAAGGTTTATAAACACAGGATGGTCAGTTAAAAGTGTTGTCGTTTGTACTTGTGATTATTTCAGTTAACCGAATTGCATTAAAGTTTTACACTTTAAAATCTCGCGCTTTATACACATATTTGTATTATTATTTTTCACGGGTCTAACGCGATATTTATTTACCTTTATTTTTGACATATCGACACGGGTTGCACCGGCCATGGTCAATCCGTTGCGTTGCGTGGTATACAACGACGTTGGCAAACAAGCGTACGGCCCGCCTGATGGTAAGCGGACACCGCAGCCTATAGACGCATACAACTCCAAAGGAGTAACATGGGCGTTGCCGACCCTTGATATGTTTGAGGATTCGCCGTGTTGACATCTGAAGGAACAAATTCCCTCGCTCTCAACACAACGCATCCTCGGGAGCTCTGGCGACCTTGCACATCTCCAGGAACACAACACTACTACAGAGCAAGTAGTAGTGTTATTATGGCTGTGGTCTTCTGCAAGGCGGAGGTACTTCCCCAGTTGGGCTGCTCCAAATTCGAGCGGGATGACATTTCGCTGTGCCCTACCTCACCAAAAAAGGATTCATATCCATTCAGTTATAAAAAGAGTCGGCCACATTAACTATTAATCTTTACTATAATAACTTACCAAGGCCAAAGCCATGACCTGCAGTAATTATTTTCTACTGCAACATTTACTTAAGGGAGAACGTTCTGTTGCTTTCCATACAAAGATTCTCGGACTAAAATCCATTGTAAGATAAACATTATCTTTGAACGTTAATGTTAATGTAAATCTTTCGTATGTCCGGATGTCTGGCTGTTCTCGTCTACGTTGCAATTCTCAACCGATTCTCCTAAATTTTTGTGAGCATGTTCGTAAATTATAAACTGTTAATTATTTTGTCGATTTTTTCTGGAATTAAAAAAATCTATATTTCCAAATGGGACACCCTCGCGAGTTCTACAGCTCAGAGCCACTAGTTATAGATTTAGATTTAGAATTCTTTATTTCATAAAATACAAATACACTATAAGTTAACTTTAAGCTAATTTACACTTATTTATTTAATGATCGTCAAATAATGAATATTAATTGAATGAAATATCAGAGGTACAATAAAACATTATTATGGACATATTATATTACAAAATGATTAATTATAGTCATAATAAGGAATATAAACATTGATATTGATATCTCGTAATGATCGTCAAAATAAAAACTACAACATTATCAAATAATAAAAAAATTAAATTAAATTAACCATGTCAAATATATTATACTCAATGACTCACATACATAACACAATGGATGTTCTAATAAAAAGATTCTCACAGCTGACGTTTGAATGTTTCGTCAGATGGTTCAGTTCGCAATCTGGCGGGTAGACGCTCGTAATACGTTGGGCCAATTACCCTAGGATTTTTCAATGAAAGTGCCATGCGAAATTATGTATTATGTTTCGGACAATACAAGGCATAACTCAGCACAAGTCGCAAAATCTTTACACATACAAGAAGGTCCAGCGCCAAAAATATGCTTTACAACGCCTTAAAACTTAAGATGTGTCCACAGGACAGACTGTACACTGACTCATGTTAAACAGTGTTTTTGCCCTATTTGTATGGAAGCTTGTCTCAGATACATTTGGAAATTTTCCTAAAATATGTTTTAATTGTACCCAACATGGCGAAACGGACGACCTTGCATTCATACTTCGTCGAAACTACTTTCAACCGCAATGAAAATAATGATCTTTGGGTTGATAATGATCTTTTAATAATATGTATCAATAAAAGATGTATCAATGTTAACAATCAAAGTGTTTAAACTATTTTTTGTTTACTTGTATTGTTTTGAAAGTTTTTCTCGGTCATTTTTTTTTATCATTCGATGATTATATTACATAATAAAATTACTTATGATAAGCACACACCGTGTTTTGTACTACGTACTGAAAATCGTTGTTCAAACGTTATTAGCCGTTCAATTTAAAATGCCTTTAGCACAAATCCGCTATGACATGCACAGTTTTTTTTCTTCTTCAAAATGCAAAATAATATATTTTCCTACAAGCTTAAGTTATTAACTTGACTTGTTTGTTAGTGTGAACTGAATTTTGGAGCAGTTGACCGAAACCCGATTAAGCTGAAATTGTGGGTACCTATAAGTATAGTTTCGATAACAATTCAATATTATGGTACCATCGAGCTGATCTGATGATGGAGACAGAAGGTGGCCATGGGGATTAGATACCTTACCGACGTAACCCCGTTGTGTTTGGGCTCGTTAGGATCGTGTCAATGAGTAGTTGATGACGGTATACAGAAAAGTTCAGTTGGCAATAAAAGATTGTACCAAAAAGATTGTTCTTGACAGAATTTAAATATTAAGGTCATACTGCTCAAGTTAAACAAAAGTCGTCTGTCCTGTCGTCACTTAAGGGCTTCTGTGCACATAACAAATGATTTGATTGCTTAAAATCATATGTAAGTATGTATGTATGTAAGCGCTTTAATGTACACAATAACAGGATAAAGAATATACATTTTAAACATAATTTTTTAACATTTAAATATAATTAAACATAATTTATTGATAAAACATAAAGTACATCAGTTTTACTATAGACTAGGAGCTTAATATTAGAGATAAATAACACATGGGCCTGAGCTAGGATACCCTGTGTTTCAGGCAAAAATACATGTCACAGAATAAATCAAAGAACAAAGGCGAACTTATCCCTATGAGGGATCTCTTCCAGCTAACCTTTGATAAATTGAGCTAATGGTAGGTGGTCATAATACGACAAGACGCTGTTTACGTGGTTAAGATTCCAACCAAAAATTCGACTTTGTAGCCCAGAGGGGTAATCAAGTAGTTTGGAACGCGCGTTAGGACAATGTAATTGTATACCTATGATCGACGAATAAAGTATTTGTATTTGTATTTGTAATTTTTCCATATAAACATTGACATTATTGAGAAAATTATACAAAAATTTAGTAAATATATTGAAATAGACTCGGTAAACCGTTTGGTTTCTCTTCATGCTAGCGCAGTGACAGTTTTTTTCACTTAAGTATATCTAATCTTAACTTATTACCGAAAAAAAAATGATATTTAATCTTTTAACCGCCGAACTTCAGTTAAGTTACAAGCTATTTTTAACTCGGTCTTAATAAATTAAGGTGTCATTTATCCACATAAGTCTGATACCTACATCTGGCGAGGGCGGGTAAAGGGTTATTTTATCCATAATTTTTTAACTGTTTTAACATTTAATTTTTAAGATATTTATTAGTATTTACTGGGGTTATTCTAGATCTACCTAACGTACGACGCACAATGCGTCACTTGATCGACCTGCTGAACTTTGGCAATGTCGACAGAAGAGACGTGAACCTAAATCTGTATCCGTATTTGCATCTGTATTTGCCTAAATACTGCGAGCATCACTGGTGTTCTATGCCTTTTATCTATGTTCGACGAACAAACGTGTGCGTGCGCATGCGCCGCTGAAGCATGAAGACCGTAACCAACCGATTTACACACGCTAGAATTCAACACACTAGTGTTTCCTAATAGGTAAAAATTGTTCAACAACTCAGGACCACCTAGTGGGCCTCTTCTCTTTCGGACCCGGGCTGTTATTTTTTACGCGCTCCTCACTCCACCCATCACGCCTTACGAAGCTAGACCTCTACCTACGCTTAGTGACTACGAATCGCGGCGTCAAGATATATTTGTGGATGAGCGTTGAGGGAGCTTACAACAAGTTACAGAGTAGCGGGGCAGCACGGCTGTATCGCGGCGAGATAGGCTGTCTCACTCTAATAAGAATCCTTAGACGGATAGTCTATGTCGCCGCGACACAGCTCGCGGGCCGTCCTGCTGTTTAACACTTTCAGTGCAAGAAACCCGATAGGTCCGATATGCGCTACTTGCAGGCGCATTCCTCTACAAATGGTTTTTCGCATGTTATCGCCTCCAAGCGTAGCGGTACGAAACCGTGGGCAGTGAATGTACGTTATTCTGATAATAACCACTAAGTGGGTGCCAAGCAAAGTATGGGCTGCTTTGGTAAAGAAAAGTTAGAAGCATTTTAGGCTACCTTTTTTAAAATCCGAAATCAAGTGAGCGGCTATATATCCCTTTCTTCCCGTGGGTGTCGTAAGAGTCGTACTAGGGGAACAGGGTTGGAGTGTGTTGTGGACAACCTATCACTGCGATATCACATTTTGTTGTCTTTTATACCCAATGCTAAAAGTGGCACTGGAACATAAGTTTCATGTGCTCTGTCTACCTCTTTTGGGAATGAAAGCGTGAGCGCGTATGTATGTAATATATCCCTTCTCACGAAGAAGCAGCGCAGGAAGAATGAATATTGAAATGCGAAACAGAACGGAGCGGTGCAGAAAATATACCTCTTCCAGGCTCATTGCGAAACTCTTTGGATTCTAATAATCTACTTAAAAAAAATACAGATACCGACTTCAAGTCAGTACTTCGCCAAGCAGCATACATGGACATTTCCACGGTTTTTCGTCGGGGATGCGGTCAGCGGTGCTTTTGCAGCGGAGCTTCTGACGCTGATTGCATTATTGACGACTGACCAAACTACCGAACCACGTCGCTTTATAAGCAAACTTGACATTGGCGAAATTATCTTAACTTAGATGGAAGCCATTCTTTAAAAGAAGAAGAAGACATTTCCACATTCATTTAATTTCTACTTTACCAAATGAACCGTTTTCCGAGAGTAAACGCGTTAATAATTTCCGAAAAATGGTTGATAAAAAGTGTGCCTATAAAATTTGAAGAGCTCCCTTAATTTATTCAGGATTTCGTCATCAGATCCTGATGACCTCCTGATGACCGTGGGACCACCTGGGAAAGATGCCAAGAACTGTTTTCCGAGAGTAAACGCGTTGATAATTTCCGAGAAATGGTTGATAAAAAGTGTGCCTATAAAATTTGAAGAGCTCCCTCAATATCTTCAGGATTTCGTCATCAGATCCTGATGACCTCCTGATGACCGTGGGACCACCTGGGAAAGATGCCAAACAAAAAAAAACCGTCCATGCGTCTTCGACTAATCGGGTAACATAGATAGATAAATAAATAAAATTTAAATATTTGGGGACAATCTTACACAAATCGACCTAGTCCCAAGCTAAGCAAGGCTTGTACTATGGGTACTAGACGACGATTTACATACTTATATATATAAATAAATACTTAAATACATAGAATACATCCATGACTCAGGAACAAATATGCATGTTCATCACACAAATAAATGCCCTTACCGAGATTCGAACCCGGGACCTCCGGCTTCGTAGGCAGGGTCACTACCAACTAGGCTACACAAGTCGTCTAGGATACGTAAAAAAATAAAAGATTTCAACGAATTGTGAACGTCCTTCTTCTTGGAAGTCTGTTAAAAATGACAATTGTTGATCTAGCGAAGAGAACGTAGAAAAGTTACGCGAATACCATGTGGGGCAATTAGGTAGGGGGACTATTTTAAATGAAGACTCCATAGTTGCACCAAATATCAATTTGATACTAGTTCTAAGCATCACATTCGTTCACAAGCCATGCGAAACACAAAGGGGATTTCGTAGTCATAAACACATTTAATAGTTATTGTGTGTATGTAATGTGTTTGCATACTTAATATTTTATAGCTCATGAAACGTTCGTAAACCGTAGAGAATATTAAAATTGTATTCTTCTTACATGTAATATAAATATTAGAAGCAATTCCGTATTGCTCATAAATGTTCTCAGTTTAAATATTGTTCGCAGTTACCTCACATAATATTTGCATTAATATCCGGCTCGAATAATATAGATTTCGTATTTGCCCTGCGAGTAAGCGCTTCTGAGAAACACAACTAAATCCAATGCTCTGTTTTGGTTGGGGCTGCACGGGTATGCGCCTGTTGTCTACCATTGTTTATGTTTAATTTACCTCTATTTTTCTTTTATCTATTATCTGAGCTATAAAGAATATTTGTAATGTATTGTATTGTTATCCTAAACCGGCGCGCGAGCTGTCTCACTGCGAGATAGACTCGTCTATTTCTAATTAAAAAACTTAGAAATAGATGGATAGTTTATCTCGCAGGGAGATAGCTCGCGCGCTGTCTTGCTGAACTGCGGGTGCGAACCAACGGGTTCATAGGAGGTAGCAGTCCTCCGCTACCGGCAAGAGTCAGGCATGATATTAAAATGTTTTGTAATTAAAAGTAGCCCGAATAATGTATTTTTGGGAAGCGAAACATTATCAAAATAATAATAATTTCCAAAATCTGAATACATTAAAAGAAACTATATAATTAACGAACCTGCCCAAATAATATTAGGAAAATAGGTTGAGAAATGCGACCTGCAGAAGAGAACAGCTGGACAGCCGGAATTTTGGCCCGAGCTCAATCAAATGGAGAACTTCGTTCGCTTCGCTCGCTCTTTCTAGAACTATGTTGTTTAATTTATAATTAGTACCATAGGTAGCTCATATTAATAATTCCATTGGCATTTGATGGCTATGGGTAGTGGTCATGCGGAAATGCTTCCTATTATAAAATACCTCTAAAATATCTCTAACGGTTATTCCCGCTCAAATGCCAACCAAATTCACAAATCCTACCTAATTCTGAAAATCTAGTGTTTCATATTCCAAACTATACACCCACAATGTATAGGTACAACGGTGCCCAATTTACATTATACTGGATTTGCATGCCGCCCTGCCTACTCAAAAGGGCTTAACTTAATATGGAAATCTTGGCGTTTACTACCTTTGGAGATGAAACGTCTCGCTGACTATCCGGAGTATTTCGCATATGAGCATAAATATTTAATAAATTGTTTTGTGGGGAAATTCATTTAGGGGTGAAATTAATAAACAAATGAATCACAATATTATGAATACTAGATCTAAAGACGGATTTCCTGTTTACTGAGAGCCTGAAAGAATTGAGTAACGTAAAAACTACCTACCTGAATATGTAGATATTGTACATTACAAAATTAATATAGTTGTTTACTTATATGTATTTTCACGATTCCGAAAAAAAGCAGATAACGAAAGTAGTGAAACAGGTAACTCTAAACGTACCTATGTATTAACTATTAATCCAATTTTGCTCTTAAAAGTGTAACAAAATACCCAAAAAAAAACAGAACTAGAGACAATCCTTGTAGATGGAATTTCAGTTCATTCTTTGGCGTCGCAATTAATTTTTTTCGGAGTGTGTTATAGTGATACACTGTTTTCAAGTATTTTAATGGGCTTTTTACAACCCTTCTGCTTTAGAGTATCTACTTTTCTTACAAAAAAATATTACGAAGATTTAATCTTTAATGTGTAGAAACTGTTACTTAAAAAAGCGAAATGCACGTCGTAGATCGTTTTGTTAAGATTATTCTGTTTGTTCCATTCACAGTCATTGTGTAGGTGGAAGCCAAACTTTTAATGATCTTATCGTTATTATGTGTAAGTACCTATATTGTCATAAAGAAGTGTGTGTTTAATATTCATAATTCGATTGTTGATACAGAAGTTTGATTTAGTTTGTTCTAGTTTCGAACATTGAATAGGAAATGTCACCAACGATTGTTTTATCAAGTGTATGCATGTGGAAAATTTTGTGATATCACGGCTTTCAACAAGTTGGAGATTTATTTTAAATACAATCCGCTGTTAAAATAAGTCCCACCAACATATAGGAAAAATTGCCGGTATAATTTGTATCATAATTTGAAATAGAATAAAGCTCGTTTTGAAATCGAACCATACAAAACAAAAGCAACTTCGTTCCCATTTCGATTAGCATACATTTCATTGAAGAGGATGGAGGATTTTGTTGAAGTCCCTTTTTTTGACTTACAGAAATTATAGTATCCACATAACTAATTGACGTTTCAGTTCTTAATGCTATAATCACATGGTATGAACATGCAATGTTTTCACATAGAGATAGCACAAGACTTTTTATAAGCAAGCGAAGCGGACGAAGTTCTTCGCTTCAGCTTGGGCAGACATTCTTTCGTATGTTTGGCGTCTGTCCGGCTGTGAACTAATATGTATATATTTAAAAGAATGTGTTTATCGATGACTGCAATTTGTCAACTAATATGTATATATTTAACAGAATGTGTTTATCGATGACTGTAATTTGTCAACTAGTATGTATGTATTTAACAGAATGTGTTTATCGATGACTGCAATTTGTCAACTAATATTTATGTATTAAACAGAATGTGTTTATCGCTGACTGCAATTTGTCAACTAATATGTATGTATTTAAGAGTCCGCAGTAAGCTCGATTCTCCATACAAACGTAGGTAGGCTCTCATTTTAAAACTACGTGTTGGATTGTAACGAAACTTTGCATATACAATGACAAGAGGTATGTCTATGTCTGTAATTAGTTTATGTAGCTTCAGATACTATAGTAAAAAAAAAACAGCGAATTTAAGTTTTTCATACAAAACTTGTTTTTGCTGTATTTTGTTTGTTTTATACACTGGAACCATATAAACTAATTACAGACAGATATACCTCATCTCAATGTGTATGCAAAGTTTCGCCACAATCCAACACGTAGTTTTAAAATGAAAACGTACCTAACTACGTTTGTATGGGAAGGTGAAATTCGGCCGAGCTTACTGCGGACTCTTAACAGAATGTGTTTATCGATGACTGTAATTTGTCAATTAATATGTATGTATTTAACAGGATGTGTTTATCGATGACTGTAATTTGTCAACTAATATGTATGTATTTAACAGAATGTGTTTATCGATGACTGTCATTTTAAACACAAACAGTAATTTAAATATCAGGTGCTGAGAGCGATCGTATCCTCTGGCAAATTACCATAGCTCCGAACATGTAAACAACTAATGAATATTTGATGTAACTCAATGTAATTTAAATAAATCTTTATTTTGAAGTCTATTTTTAAATGTGACGTTGTAAGGAAAAATATTCGCAGAAGTCAAGTGTTGCTCTCGAAATTCAGAAACGTTATAGAAGGTTTTAAAAAATATATAAAGATGTATACTTCGTTTATAGGTCACTGGGCTACCGTGGGTGCTATAGGAAATACTAAGTATTGCTATGTCAAAATAGAAGGAAAAAATATGCATTTAGTAATCTTTACCTACTACTGAGAAGGATACAATATTACATTATTTATTTTAGGAACTTAACACGAGGAAATATTTTGAGACTTGTTGCAACATACTAGTTATCTGGATACTACATACAGGTGTATCAAAAATAGTGATTGTCCGTTTAAGGGCATAACAGGTATCGTGTTCTGATAAGAGAAATCTAAGATATTTTTTTCTTTTGACACGAATTTAATTTATTCTTGTTGTATTTTCTTATCAGAACACGATACCTGTTATGCCCTTAAACAGATCATCGCTATTTTTGTTACACCTTGTATAATATCAGATTTAGGATGATTCCTTTAGATTTTAGAACAATACAGTCATATAGGACTGTAATGAACATGCATGTATTTACAAAACATTCAAAAGTTTTTTGTAAGTACTTGAGATTATGATGTGGCCGGCTATTTATAAAACTGTCATAGGAATTGGAATATTCTATCTCGAACGATAGAGTTGTTTTTTGAATGAACTATTTCGATGCAATAAGGCCTACTCAAATAATCTCAGGTTGTACTATTATCTATTCTGTCTCAGGTAATACAACTTTTACGTTTGTATCTGTGTATTTGTGTGCCTATCTGTAGCACCGTAGCTCCTAAACGGATGCACCGATTTGTTTTTAGCTGTGTTTGCTGTCGGAGATATTATATATTTTTATTTCATGTGGTCTTATTAAACTAGATGCGAAAGTCTTTGACGCCACCTGCACCAGTTGATATATTATGTACGTTTGTTTGTAGTTGTGTAATTTTTTTTATATTATAAGAAACGTAAACTCTCTACTTGACGCAGCACTTAGTGTATACTAATAAATTATTAGTATACACTAAGTGCTAATAATAATATCATTTATTTAACTAAAATACACTAATATCATAAACGTTATATTACATGTGCACTTTATTTATTTGTTTGCGTCAGGCAATCTAGGCCCATATTTAAATACCTTACAGACTACATATCAAAGTGACATGGCTTAAATTCTAATGAGGAAAAATTCTCTCAGTTCGAATTGAACTCATATTGCTTTGCTATAAAGGGTCCGTGTCATACACTAGCGCAACGTGGTTGACTAGAGAGTTAACCCTGTCTATATTCTTACTGTATTTAAAGAGTAATATTCCGTATCTACTGTAATACTTAGGAATCCGAACTAATAGTTGAATAGATAATTATGGTTGAAAAGTTGTGGGCGCTGGGCTAACAAGCTATCTAGCAATATTAAGTTTTAATCTAGTTCTCCATCCCTTTAATTGATAATAATGGCACTAAGTAAGTTTCATGTGATCTGTTTACCCCTTTTGGAAATACAAACGTGAGTTTTTCAATGTTTTGGCCTGGATGAACTAGTTATAATTATACGTTACGCCAGAGGTATTCATTAAGTAGAACAAGATTGATGGAATATTAATGATTAAAGTAATAAACAAATGACACCAAGTCGATTTAATTGTAAGTCTTAGTCAGTCAGAGGTATTTATTTTAATAACTTATGTTGGCCATTGTGTTTGAGGAATTGGTATAAAAACTAAGGTATATAATACATACATTCTTTTTATTACTTACTGAAGAGTAATAGCATTGAGATAAGATATTTTAATAGCCTTGGTTTTTTCTTACACGCGCCTTTTGTTTTTGTATCAGTGAAAAAACGTACAAGCCACGTGAAATTCAATCTTATAAGATTCTATTTCACATAAGTGTCTATGACATAGAGGCTGCCAGAAAAAACTTTTTTCACTGTCTTTTACATCTTTATAAAATAAAATTAACTTTTTTTGCAAATACAATTAAAAAAAGGAACTCTCCATTTTACTGCAAACTTTAAAAATATTTGGCAATAAATGAATCAAGTTCAAACAAAGTGCATAAATTTCCGGATCAACATCTCAAAATGTGGTTTACGAACTCGTAAACACATAATTGTAACTATTAATAGTAATTTTAATGTGTAGTTTAATAAAAACTAACTTATTTACCACGTGTCACATAAGTTTACTATTGACTACTAAATAAAAACAAACACAAACTAACCTGTCAATGATCTCTCCATCCAAAACCCCGTTCATCTTAAACACAACACAACACTAAACTACAAAAAACAACACCGTGTTTACCAGTATTTGTGTTTGTAAAAGGAAAAAAACAAAATTAGTTTGGACGGTACTGGCCACTACGTAAAAAGAAAAAGAAAAATAAAACACGTGCGCTCGGGTTAGCGCAGCATGCGGCAATGTGCCGGGCGTCGAGCGCGGGCGGGCGCCGGGCAGAGTCGACACGACGCCGACGGAGTGTGTATTACTGACGAGAGATCGTTTTTGTTTTGTTTTTGGTTCAAACTTGCTTTTACTCTAAACGTAAACGAAGAGTGATGGATTATATGGCTTCCATTGATTGAATTTCGATTAGGAGGTGCGTTTTGTTTATAGGAAGCGTTGTTTTACGAAAAAAATATGTTAAAATGTAAACACGCCACTTTTTAAATTTGTATTCCATTATATTCTGTTTTTCTTTAATAGACCTCGTATTCATATCTAGTTATATCCTGAAGGAGCTCTGCTACTGCTGTACTAGAATCTTTTCTTTTCTCTCGTTTTCTTTTATCTTCATTCCGATAATGAAATCATTTGCGGAGCTTTGGTCAACCAACTTAATAGTTGGTTGACCAAAGCTCGCCTAACGAAATATGACATCGAATTACAATACCTTCCAAAGGCCAGTTATCGATAACAAATTAGGTACGACGTCAGAATGAAAATCGCGATAGTAATCGCTATTACCTTAATTTCTCGCACGTAGCATAGGGTCACAGTAAATATATTAGCTAAAACAGTATTTCAACCAGACTATCTCAGTACAATCTAGACTCACAATATATTATTTAAAGTTCTAGAATTAGTAAGAAATAACGTCTTTAATTTTTCATAATTGAATCCAAAAACAGCGCCAAATAAGTAGAGTCGCCTCTACCCACGCGCTACTCGCTAATCTATGTCCAAAAACCAGTTGCTCCGCAGTGCGCGCGCACTATTGCCCCACAACGCCAGCGCCAGCGCCAACTGACGGCTCGTGCGCCACAGACCTTACATTCCGATAAACTGGTTCCATCTATTTCTGGTAGTTTTGCGCCGTTTTTAGGCGGTCACTTGACTCACGCGTTTATCAGAATCGATATTTTTTCTTGTATCCTTTTAGTCACAAGTATATTTGCTATAAGTACATTTATAACTTAAATGCAATTAAGTTTGAACATATTTACATTTTTTTTGTCTTTAAATAACTAGTGGCTATGTGAGCCTGTATACGTATATATTTTATTTTCTAACATCTGAATTTACAAAAAATATATATATATATTACTATACGTGCTCACAATATTTCACGAGAATTTGTTGAGAAATGCGACCTCTAGGGGAGAACAGCCGGACAAATAGACATAGAAAGAAGGCCCAAGGTGAAGCAGAGTAATTCGTTCGCTTTGCTCCCTGGTTCAACTAGAGTCGCCTCTACTATTAACAACTCTTTGTCCAAATACATATCAGACCCCGTATCATGGTCGGCCTTACCACGCGATAAGTGACAAGATAGAGCTTCCGTCTCGTTCTTTTGAACGGTGCAGTCAGCCAGTGACGGACGCTCTATCTTGTCACTTATCGTGTGATAAGGCCGTCCATGCTACGGAGTCAGAACTTAGAGTAAAATCAATCGTTAATCTAAATATATTAACTAAATTCAGCTTTTGTGTGGCGCGCGTTCCAACCAGTATTAGATTAGATTATTTATTTCATGATAAAAAATTACATTACAGATTTGCATACATGTGAAAAAAATAAGAATTTTTATCCCGATCGTCAAAAACAGAGAAAAATTAAGATATAATATAAGAACACAACAACAAGGAAATAGAAAAAAACAAAGCAGAAGCAAAAGAACACAAATATATCAACCTCTAGGTATCGTCATTCTTCACAATATTTAGTGCATCAGAAAATACGTGACTCAATATATTTCATGTCAAATCATATTCATACAAATTTAAATAGGTAATAATAAAAAAATTAACATGTCAAGTCAAGACTCATATACTCTTTAACTGAGACTCATATACTTTATAACTCTTTCTTTAACTTTTTTACTTTTTATTTTTCAAAGTTAATTGATATCAAAAAAATATTATTTCTTCCTAAAGATTTTATTTGGAATAACATCTAATAAGTGATTTATATTATTCAAAATGAAGTCCCGCCTATCCACTATATGCATGCAACGACTGCTCCAGTACTTCGGACACGTGGCCAGGCGAGAACCGGATATCCTGGAAAACCCCATCGTTGTGGGACACGTGGAAGGAGAAAGGAGCGTCTTCCACCGCTCCGTCTTCCACCAACCCGTTGGACCGACGCAGTGAAGTTAATCTGCAAAGGGAACTTGCCAGACGTTTATCCGGATGGCCGAAAACCGACTGGCCTGGAGAGCATCAGTGCGCAAAGCGAGGACCTCGTGTTGGCACGCACGACCCTTAGTCGTGAGGAAGTGACGAAGAAGAATAGAACTGGTTTATTAAAAATTAATCTTCAGTAATAGTATTTTGTTACGCGTGCGCATATTGGAGGCGCGTTTAAGTTGGGTTCGCTACATACCGATAAACGGGTTTCATCTATTTCTGGCCCCTATTTACCCACTCGTCAATAAAGTTAACACCTGCTGATCATAGTTGAGCGAGTGAAGATAACGAAATTATCTGTTTTAGCTTTACAAAAACTCTTTCATATGTACGGCTGGTTCTCCTCTACAGGTCGCATTTCTCAACCAATCCTCGAGAAATGTTGTAAGCAGGTGCAATCATTATTTAGAGTTTTTAGCGCTCCAGTTTTTCAGAATTTAATTTAAGAAAAATGTGTCAGACAGGCTTGCTATTTCTATAACTCATAGAGCCACTATAGTGAAATTGCCCTTACATCCAATTTTTGACAGCTGTCATCTCAGTTTAATTTATGTCATCATATGTCATCAACATCATTGACGTTATTGTACCGGGATGACGGCTGTCAAATATCGGCTGTTAATAAAATCTATTTATTAGTATTTATAGTTTAAATTCCTTTTCACCCCCTCAGGGGATGATTTCCGGGATAAAAACTTCCCTATGTCCTTCCCCGGGATTCAAACTATCTCCATAGCAAATTTCATCTTAATCGGTTCAGCGGTTTAAGCGTGAAGAGGTAACAGACAGAGAGACAGACACACTTTCGAATTTATAATATTAGTATGGATGATCCTCTGAGTCGTGTTCATAGCTTTGTGAACGAGCTTCCATCTACTCCGGTTTGCGGCTTCTTTAGGAGTCCCCAGCACGATCGACTCAAGTCGGCTCCATAAAAACAAAGTACTATAGTATATATGTATATAGTAGGTAAAAAAATTAAGGAAGCGATTAGATTATATAGAGACTTTGTGTGAAAAACGTTGAACTCGCTCATTTTTTGTCTATTTTAATTTCTAGCAACAGAAACTAGTTGTCAGTCTAGATATAGATGTGGCGGATGCCATTGTGTATACAAAGTTTCAAGTTATTCTAGCGTGTCGTTTTAAAATGAGAACCAAATTACGTTTGTCGTTTGTTTGTACGTGGAGTCGATGCGTCCTAGCGACTTAAGGGCTACTCAATATTATCTTACTAAATAAGTATGTTTATTTTTTGGTTTACCTAAAATACCTCAATGACGTGATAGTTTTATCTGACACCGATCATGACAAAAGACTAAAAAAAGTTAAAAAAGAATCTGAAAAGCTGCCGTTTTTAAAATGGGAGTCTTTTAAACAAAGGAAAACCGCAAAACTAGAGAATTGCAGTTATTTATTTTCTTTATTTATTTAATAAACAACTGCCGGAACAGTTAGTTTGTGTGATCATATACTTCATAGTACAGAGTTAACTAATTTAGTCACCAAGTGAAGATAATCAACACTGTTTCAACGAAATTCAGAAGCTTGCATCCAAAATGGTAGTAAATATTATACAACTCCTCAACTCAAAAGCAACCAAATCATCAAAATTAGATGCGAAATGCTAGTAAAAATTAGGAAGTTAAGAATAACTTGTTCTTAAGTATTTTTCATATATACATTTTAAAGTAGTGTTTATCGACGTCTTACACGACGCGTGCATAATTTTATCACTTCGGTTATTTACTTTAGACAGCGAGGTCGCGACGATCTAACCTCTCATATCATTTCCAAGTAAACAAGCTTCTTATAATTTATAAAAGTCTTTTTATTACATTTTTATTATTCTCACCATCATCCGCCTAGCGCAACTCCCGGTTGTGCCCTAAAAGGAGCCCAGGGTCCGACTTGACACCTAAACCCAAGATTTGGCATAGGCACTAGTTTTACTAAAGCGACTGCCATCTGACCTTCCAACCCAGAGGGGAAACTAGAACTTATTGGTATTAGACTGGTTTCCTCACGATGTTTTCTTTCACCCGTTCCGTAACTCACTGGTAAGAGGATTCGAACCCACGACCGCCGTTTGACAGGCGCATGCCTGAACCACTAGGCTACCGTAGCTACATTTTTATTATCCTGTTCATCATAAAGAGACTACCTAGTATAGTGCGAATACCGTTACTAGAACGGATCTTATCTTAATACCCATCTGTACAACCATACCATTGATTAGCCACATGCTAACAAACGCGTCGAAATGAAAAGGCCTTAATAATAAAAAAAACAAAAATTATTTATTTGTAAACATAGGTTAAATATATATCTTAATAAATACTTTACTCAAGTTTTGATTCTATTGTTAATGAAACAAAGTTTAAATTAAAACGAACATCGGAATGCATAACTTTTTATTAGTAGTTGAAACCTACTTAGTACAACGTTAACAATTAGCGGTTACACTTAACAATGAAAAACAAAGGCTTTGTCTTCTCTTTGAGCCTTGTACAAAAAAAAGTGAATTCGATAATAGTGATAATGAAACAGCGCAAGACATTATAATGAGGAAAAGTCTGTGAGATTGTAGTTTTGTATGTTTGTATGTTTTGGATAATATCCGGAACCGCTTATCCGATTTCATAAACGATTTCACCTGCGTAGAGTGAACTGTCTTTATGGTTATTTTTTATTTTATTAATTTATACATGCATGGAGAGCCAGCAGCGTCAAATATTTCTATACACTGCCATGGAATTACAGAGCTAATTACAGTTTCTTACTCATAGAACCTAGCTCAATAAGAATAAAGGCTATATTCAATCCCGTGGGTTTGCCTGCGTTCTTTGCAATACGTGAGCGAAGCCGCGCTGGCTGCTATAGTCTAATATAAATAGTATTACTCACACCTCACACGTCAAATATCGTATTAGAATGTTGGCACCACTGCATTCACCCGTCCTCTTATTGAAGCCGTGCGGAGCGCCCGTTCAACCAGGCGCGAAGGCACCGCTGCCTGTTATACGCTCCGTCAATTCTAATACGGGAGGACTGTTTTTATTCCGTGCTTCGAGACGATTTTTATTTTTGTTTAGAGTTGGGTACAATCTATAGAATTCGCGAAGTTTAGTAGGTACGTCATTATTTATTAGACCCCAACCTGGACGGGGCCAACACGGCGCGGGGCCTAGGACCGAGGCCTGTGCCCAGCAGTGAGACGTATATATAGGCTGATTTATTATATTACAGAATTCGCACAACTTCCTACAGTGTCCTACAATTTTATTCCATTGAGTTGAGGCATGGACTGAACTTATGCGATTTACATAACTGTGTACGTCAAATATATCTGGAAACCGCGATTCCTAGAAACACTATAAGGTTAAATAAAAGTACATTAATGCCAGCAGCTGTCTTCTGTTTTAATTTAATATTTTTGTTTAGATGTAAATATTTATTTATTTATTTATAAAAAATAACTAACAGATAAACCTTACGTGCTAATTTATATCTTGAACATTTCATTTACATTAATAACGAATAATTACACATTTCATTGAATATAATAATAATACTGCTACAATGATTAAATAAACCAATTACATAAAAATACACGTTATTGGAATCAATTTTTTTAACCTCGTCTCGGTCGTTATGTTATCTCCCTTTATGTTATCTGTACACGCATCTTCTTGTTGTTATGATCCCCAACTGTTTTCTTTAGGTTCCTTACGATACAGGCTAGACCTAGTGTGAGGGCCACTGATAATGTTTTGCTGTTTTAGTAAATAAATAATTTTATTTTCTTTTGTGTACCTACAGCACGGTTATCACAACAATATATACAACAATAGACTATCCGTCTTTTTATAAGTGTTCTAATTAGAAAGAGACGAATAGTCTATCTCGCCGCGACACAGCTCGCACGCCGTCTTGTGATAACCGTGGTGGAACACTACGCCACATACAGAGTTAGAATATGGCTGGAAACTTTTGTAAGGGCCTTCCCCAGTTGGACTGCTTTAAAAAATAAGTGAGATTATTGGATTCAGTCGTGCGCCGAGCTCACTGACTCTTTGATAACGACACCACCATTAAGTCAACTACAGAGTCTGTAACACCGCCGGCGAGTAGATTGTCTATCGGTGTTTTATCGGATACATTTTGGAGAGTGCGCTGGAACTGCACAACTTAATTCCACCTTACCCGTTCCATCACCGACCGACCAGGGCTGTTATTCGCTAAGCGTTAATGCGGCTCACCCCGCCGTTCACCCGTCACGAAACTAGACCTCTACCTACGCTTGGTTACTACGCATCGCGGTGTCAAAATAATCGTTGTGCGTGAGTAGTCGCTTTCCGCTACATACGAGGAAAAACACGGGACCGGCTACGAGCGTAGCGCGTAGCGATTCTGGGCAATGAATGTGTTAAGAGTCCGTAGTAAGTTCGGTCGAATTTCACCTTCCCATAGAAACGTAGTTACGCTCTCATTTTAAAACTACGTGTTGGATTGTGACGAAACTTTGCATAGACAATGACATGTGGTATATCTATGTCTGTAATTAGTTTATATGGTTCCAGTTTATAAAACAAACAAAATACAGCAAAAACAAGTTTTGTATGAAAAACTGAAATGTATTTTTTTACTATGGTATCTGTAGCTACATAAACTAATTACAGACATAGATATTCGTCATGTCATTGTGCATGCAAAGTTTCGTTACAATCCAACACGTAGTTTTAAAATGAGAGCGTAACTACGTTTGTATGAAGAATCGAGCATACTGCGGACTCTTGATGTGAACTGCTGATCCAGGTATACATATCGCTTACCATCAGGTGAGACTAGGATTAATCACTAAAGTCTTTTATAAAAGAAAATATTACATTCCATTGTTCATTTTCTTATATTCAATATTACACAAAACATACCAGATTTAAATTGTTCATGTTAATGAACGATTAAAAGATTTATCAATTTCGTTTTAACTACAGTCACATTAAGATATTAACCTCAAGGTTAACTTCCTTGGCAATAAACCACACAGGGTAGAATAAACCGGCAAACTTTACACGCGATCGGGGACTTACTCCAGTCAACGAGCTCGTTAAGAATTCAAATTACGCAATAAGCCTTCCAAAGAGGTGTTATCCAAGTTTATAGGGAAACTTGGTTTAGCCATGCTCCGTTCGCGTTTTAGAAGTAACCATGGTCATCATCATCTATTTAAGAGCTAGGCTCTTGTCGGTGGAGTAACCGCCACTGATTTTTGTCCTCTGCTAGCCTGTTCACGTGTTCATACGACTCGACAGCCACTTTCTCTTTTATTTGGCTGGTGTAAGTATGTCTGGGCCTTCCTCTACCTCTCCTTCCTTCGATCTTGCCCTCCAAGATGTTTAAAAAGAAGCTGTCGTGCCGTATTAGATGTCCGATCATTTTGCCTCTTCTATTTTTTATTGTTTTTCTCTCCTACCATCGTCAAAACCTCTTTCTGTCCAGCTTATTCTTTTCATCCTCCGCCAGCACCACATTCACGTAGCTCTTTAGAGCGACGTGACATCCTCACGTAGCTAATTAGAGCGACGTGATATACTCACGTAGCTTATTAGAGAGACGTGACATCCTCACGTAGCTTATTAGAGCGACGTGACATCTTCACGTAGCTTATTAGAGCGACGTGACATCCTCACGTAGCTTATTAGAGCGACGTGACATCCTCACGTAGCTTATTAGAGCGACGTGATATCCTCACATAGCTTATTAGAGAGACGTGACATCCTCACGTAGCTTATTAGAGCGACGTGACATCCTAACGAAGCTTATTAGAGCGACGTGATATCGTCACGTAGCTTATTAGAGCAACGTGACATCCTCACGTAGCTTATTAGAGCGACGTGACATCCTCACGTAGCTTATTAGAGCGACGTGACATCCTCACGTAGCTTATTAGAGCGACGTGATATCCTCACGTAGCTTATTAGAGCGACGTGATATCCTCACATAGCTTATTAGAGAGACGTGACATCCTCACGTAGCTTATTAGAGCGACGTGACATCCTAACGAAGCTTATTAGAGCGACGTGATATCGTCACGTAGCTTATTAGAGCAACGTGACATCCTCACGTAGCTTATTAGAGCGACGTGACATCCTCACGTAGCTTATTAGAGCGACGTGACATCCTCACGTAGCTTATTAGAGCGACGTGATATCCTCACGTAGCTTTTTAGAGCGACGTGACATCCTCACGTAGCTTATTAGAGCGACGTGACATCCTAACGAAACTTATTAGAGCGACGTGATATCGTCACGTAGCTTATTAGAGCAACGTGACATCCTCACGTAGCTTATTAGAGCGACGTGACATCCTCACGTAGCTTATTAGAGCGACGTGACATCCTCACGTAGCTTATTAGAGCGCCGTGACATCCTTACGTAGCTTATTAGAACGACGTGACATCCTCACCTAGCTTATTAGAGCGACGTGACATCCTCATCTAGCTTATTAGAGCGACGTGACATCCTCACGTAGCTTATTAGAGCGACATGACATCCTCATGTAGCTTATTAGAGCGACGTGACATTCTCACGTAGCTTATTAGAGCGACGTGACATCCTCACGTAGCTTAAGTAAAGACCAGCCCCTGTGCGGTTAAACTACATAAATACTAGGGTATAGGTATGTAACCTTTAACTTTGGCTGTAGAAGACGCAAACCTGCCTTCGCATAACTAAAGCTGGATAAATTGTTAATCGCTGTCGCAGACGTTCAGGATACAGGCCCTGCCTAGTTTGAAGGCCTCCAAGGGCAAATGCGTCGATGGGGTAAATGCGTCTCTTGATGATATCTCCGAAACAGAAATATTACAATCGTCTAAATTGAAAGTTTGATGATCAAACTTTGAATATCGAGGACTGTAATAGTTCTAAAATGTTGCGTTTCGAAAATATTTTCAAAAGACGCATTTACCTCATTGACGCATTAACCATGGTACACCCTATTTATTTTGAATGCTTCTGTTTCTGCTAGATGAAACGATTTGTATTTGTTGTTACCAGATTTGTTGTTAAGAGAAACAATACAATAACATGCAGTCAGAGGTAGACACAGGTACCCTTCCAGACGATCTCTGTGTACTAAATGTACGATACCAATACCATTCTGTCGCAACGCATTAGCATAAATCCGGCTTAACCTGGCGGGAGAGTGGTAACGAAATGTTACAAAGAGTATCTGGCAGGGCACATTAACTGACCCCAAAACTTGTATATTCAACTGTAATAAAAGATACAGTATTCAAACATTCATAAAACTCCTGAATATATTATACATCCATAGGTACTTAATATTATCATCATTGTCTCGTATAAGTAACAGGTCGGGTATGGTAAACCACCCGTCCACGCTCCCGTCGGATTATATGGCTAGTGAATAATTAAATGAAGGAACACCTTGATTCACGTCCCTGTCAAAAGGTCTTAAAATATGTATTAACGTACTAAACCACCTCGTTTCAACACTCATCAGGCCTAACAAAAGCGACAACAAATCACATTTTATTCCCATTTCCCGTTCTACTCTAGTGCCGTTAAAAAGCTGATAAGAGGTGAAGGCTACGGGCAGGGCACCCTTCAAAATGGCGGTCAACTCGGAAATAGATGACGTGACGATGGATATATTCAACAAGTTGCCGAGGCGGGTGTTAAAGAAGAAAATTCTGTGAGATTGTAGCTTTGTATTTTTGGAACCGTTTATCGGACTTCAAAAAATCTTTCACCTGTGTACCTATAGAATATAGTTTTTGCATCTGTCGAACCGTTTTTTAATTCGAGGATTCATTATCAGTCCTACGAGTAAGTCCTGTTTCCCTGAAAATAACGAGGCTGTCTAAAAAGGTCGAGAATCCTTAGAATGTAATAATTTTGCCCGAAATTTCAGCTTTTATATGTTTCTTTCATCAGACACAGAAAGTAGGTAATTAAATTTGAATAAATAATATTCACTCTGTACATACATCTCGGCGTTAACTGACGAGGACTGGACGAAAACTGGCTTTGGTTCTGAACTTTGTGAATATCTTTGTATTATTTGCCCGACTACAGCAGAACCGAAAGAAAGGGATATGATTTCAGTTAGCAGTGTGTGCGTTTAAGATAGTGACCCGATTTTGATGCAACTGACGAAACTGTTTTATTTCAGTCGGCTTTCCTTAATCGGCATACAGTTTTTTGAACTGTTTATCCTTGTTTACCCACGTCGCGTCGATCAAAGCTCACTGCGCCCCTGATACGAGTATAAGCGAACACTTTAGCCTGTGGACCCTAGCAACTCCAAAGGAATAACACGCCTGTGGGCGCAGCATGATTGACATTTTATCACTTATCGCTGTGGATAAGACATCTGTCACGTTCTGACAAGTATGCGAGTGCGAGAGTGACGGATGTCTTATCCACAATGATAAGTGATAAAATGGCAACCATTTTAGTCCCGCTGGTGCCAACACTATAATGATTTGGCTATTAACAACATACTTAAAGGTCCAATGAGAATCTGACTCGCGCATCGAGGGTTCCATACAAACTTTCATACGCTATACTCGTCAGTACCACATATTTTGAAATAAAGACTTAAGCGGATGCCTTGATTCGCGTCGACCGCGCCTCTTTGACACGAGAAAAAGAGATGCAACACTCTTCGGGAATGGCTTTTTTTGGACAAATTTCGGTAAATACCTAACATACTCGTAGTGAAGTTTTGTTTATATTTCATTAAGTGAGATTTTAGATTTTAGATATATAACTTGATTCTGTCGTAAAATAATTTATTGTTTGTTTAGGCCGAGTAAAAAAAGGAAAATAAAGACCCAACTTCGGATTTTTTTTCTATCGTGGAAATTTTAGGCAATCGTGTACGGATTAAATCAGATAAACAATCATATACTCAAGAATCATATATCTGAAAATCAGACCTTATTGTTTCTTAATCTAGTCAGAACGGCGTTTCACAGCACGCGATAATTTCCAGTTCACCCCCTTAACAGCGCATAGTAGAAGTAATTGTTATGGGTGCATTTTGTTACTAACTTGGACGATAATAACTATTTGGCATGTAATTTCGTTTTTCAGCGATAACTCTTTATTACGAGACCCGTTTTTCGTTTTATTTAAGAACGACCAGTGGATACTTAATTAAAATTAGGTAGATGATTAAAAAAAACTAAATCTAGGCAGGTTTTCCGATGTTTTATAGAAAAACAACCTTAAAAAACATACCCACCTCAAAATTTTTTTTTCCTGTAAATATTTATAATATTGCTATTTTTAAGTGAAATTTATAAATTTCAAAATATTATGTAGCCATTTTCAAAGCTTCATGACGGAACCCAAATGCATAAAACTGAGATCTGTGTGTGGTGAGGTGTTGCTACATTATGTATGCCGCGCGCCGAATTGCTACAAGGGAACTGAGGCTTACTCAGATTCTAGGGTTCTTTCGGGAGAGGTTCAACTAACTAGAATAGAATAGAATATAATAGAAAGACTTTATTCAAGTTAAAATAATAATTGTAACGTTCTTCCTTTCGACAGGTGGCTTCTTCCGGAGGGGTAATCAAGTATCGTTTAGATAACGCGTTAGGACGATTTCACAGACTGCCTTGGCCATGCGTTCTCCAATATATTTATTCACGCACACACACGTCTTGATGACGTTTGTCTAGTATATTATAGTCTTAGTAATAATTAATTATTTACGTTTGCCTTAAATGTTTAAAACACACTTTTTGTTACTATACTGACTCAATGTTATTTTTGTAATGCGTTTACGTCCTCAAGAAACTTTTTCATTTCATTTTCCATATAAAAATAGACATTTAGATCTACCTTATTTATTTATCGTATGGCAAATCAGTGTATTACCTACAATACCTTACGTACGTACAATGCGTCGCCGCGCTCGCAAAAGTCCGCTCGCGGCTCAATCATAGTTCAAAAAGCCCTGGTGATAAAAATGCTGAGGGGTAGTCAGGTTACGTTTTGAACGCGCGTTAGGTGGATCCAACTGTCATTTTTCCATATAAAAATTGACATGTAGATCTACCGTACGATGCGTTACGTAATCGACCTGCTGGTCACTTAATTTAATAAATGAATGGCGAATTCTACTTTATGCACTAGATTATAAAAAAACATTTTTGTAGCCTATACTCAAGCTGGTGTCGCGACAGTGACTCCGATATTTTTTTATTTTCGAAAAACTAAACATTGAATTATTTATTGAACCTGCTCACAAAATTTCACGACAATCGGTTGAGTAATGCGACCTGTAGAGGAGAACAGCTGGTTTTTCTTTTGTGCAACAAAGTTTAAATAAATAAATAGAGAACTTCGTTCGCTTCGCTCGCTCGTTCAACTATAGCGCTATATATTAATTTGCGAACTAACTTGGAAATAACACAAAATGTTTCTCTAACTTCGCAATTTTAAAGTGCAGTCGACTAATACAACTGAACTTTAAAAACTACTCATGGGACTTCAAAAAAATCATCATATCAGCCAAAAGACGTCCGTTGCTGGATATAGGCCTCCGCCAAAAAGTGCCACAATGACCGGTCCTGCGCCACCCGTATCCAGCGAACTCCCGCGACCTTTACCAGCAGGTCGACCGTACAATGCTTTACGTGATCGATCACGTAAAGCATTGTACGCACGTTAGGTAGATCTAAGTGTCAAATTTTATATGGAAAAATGACAGTTGGATCTACCTAACGCGCGTTCAAAACGTTACGTGATTTCCCCTCAGATCATAGGTCCACCTTGTGAGGCGTCTACCCACGCTGCGCTTCGTGGTCGCCACTCGAGAACCTTTCCGCCCCAACAAGCTCTACGATGCAATGTGCTCCACTGCCACCGCTACAAAATAATTGATGTTGATACATTTTGAATGCATTATTAGTGTAGATATTTGATACGGAACCCATCCTGTGGTAGTCTCAAACATACCCGTTATATGAATTCCTGCGACAATATTTTTCTCGTTTCCAATATATTATTCTGCAGCTTTGCTTGTAAGGAATGCGTGGAATCCTAAACTTCATCGGATTTCATATAACTAGGCTAGGTAGGGTAAAACCCGGATAGTTGCCCCAGGGGTATAGTTGCCTCGATTGCAATAACTCTAGTTTCAGGAATGTAACACATATTATTTTATTTATCTATCGAGAGACTGCAACTACTACTAAATGGACCGTGTTGCGTGTCTCTGTGCGATTGCATGCATGCAACGGCTATCCCATGGGACGGCTAGGTGCGATCAAAGTTTTTGCGAGATCAATGTCCTCTTTCTCGACCGGGCATCTATCCTAAACATATATAATTTACATGGATTAGACTACTATCCGCTATATGGGATAGTTGTCCCAAAATTTAGAGGTCTGCAAAAATCGCCAGTAGGTACTTTGGAAATATTAAAGATAATGTTTATACCTTTCATAAATTTAATGATAATAAATTAAAGTACCGGTTTTAAAAATAAAGAATCTTGCTTTTTGTACAAATAAATATAAAGTAATTTCAAAAAGTGGGGCATCAATCCGGGTTTTACTATTTTAAACTACTTACCTAACAAAAGATGTGGGCTTAACTCAGAATTGTAGGTAGGTTTAGGTATTTTTCGATATTATATTTATTCCAGATAAAATTAGAATTATAATGGACACATTAGTCCTCGATTTTAAAGGGAAATATTGTACTTACTAGCTTTTCTTATTTCGATTATTGAGGGCTTTTCAAATATAGAAATACTTATGTTTGCTCTTGAAATAGGTTTTAATTGAAATCTCATGAAGACTGACGCATGATTTTTCTAATCTTATTTGGTATAATGAACTTAGGAAGATCGCAGGTCACCAGTGGCGGAGCGTCCATACAAGCCGATTCCCACCGGTTTGCCTAAAATTTCTTTGTAAGCAACCTATAGCTATAACCTAGTCATGAGAGCATAACTTTTTTGTTCCAGGTTGCCCGTCGAAAGTTTTCACGCGCCGCCACTGCGGATACTTATGGATAAAATTAGCTCAGGATCGAGATTGGCGTATCTACTCGAAAAGAGGCCTATGCTCAGCGGTGGGCGGTTACAGACAGAAAATGATGTTGATGATGTTGGGTACATGTTTTTACTGTTCTGCAGCATTTGAGGATGTATATGCTTTTTTTGTTGTCAAATTGACTACGTTTTTTTTAAATTAGAAATACATAATTGTTTCTTTAAAGAATCATGACGCGCGTTCAGAATTATAACGCGTTGGTGCAAATTAGTCTTTGAAATGCTTGGGTGTCTCCATATTTTCGACGTTAACTGTACTCAGTTTGCCATTAACACCTAGTATAAGCAACTTAACGAAGTCTTCTTCGAATAGTGCTCGTAACTAGTTTATTACTGACGGACATTCAACCTTACCCTATAGACATCAAATCGGTTGAGCCGTTTAAGCGTGATTGAGTTAACAAACATCTAAACATCTATACATCCATTCGCATTTATAATATTAGTAGGATTAATAGGATTTATTTGGCTCAGGCCACAAGGTCCATATTTACATATACCTAACAGACTAGCATACATGTGACTATAAAAACTTATAACACAATAATTCGTTAAGACGACGCCACGCGGCGCATATTCACCTTCAGAAATCACCGGAAAAGTACACCCTTCGGCCAGATCTCCTCCTTCATAAAGATCGACAGCTTGTCAGTTGGCACTCACCACAAATGAATTGAAACTCACTTTGAGGCAAGACTCCAACCGCGGGACCCTCAGGGTGAAGTTGGTCTTCGCAAACACTAGTACTCGACGATCTGTTCGGCTTTCGTCGAGTAGTCATATCATATCAGCCGAAAGAAGTCCACTGCTGGACATAGGCCTCTCCCAAAGAGTGCCATAATGACCGGTCCTGCGCCACCCGCATCCAGCGGACTCCCGCGACCTTTACCAGGTCATCAGTCCACCTTGTAGGGGGCCTACCCACGCTGCGCCTTCCGGTACGTGGTCGCCACTCGAGAACCTTTCCGCCTCAACGGCCATCGGTTCTACGTGCAATGTGCCCCGCCCACTGCCACTTAAGTTTAGCGATTCGGAGGGCTATATCGGTTACCTTGGTTCTGCTGCGGATAGCCTCATTTCTTATACGATCGCGCAGAGAAGCTCCCAACATAGCCCTCTCCATTGCCCTTTGGGTGACTTTGAGCCTTCTAGTAATAGTAGTAGTAAGCGACCACGTTTCCGTGCCACACGTCATCACTGGCAACACACACTGGTCAAAGACTCTCGTCTTGAGACACTGCGGAACATTATATCGTCGAGTAGTGCAGACGGGATCTGTATAACAATGTCGTTGTGACCACAGGCTTCAGCGAACCAGCCGACGCAGTACCACATTGGTTGTGACAGTAGACCTTTCTTTTCTTTTTTTTACATATTTGGGGCATCCCAACTGGGGCAGTACATCCGCCTTACAGAAGATCGCAGGCACAATAACAGCACCACTCTGTAGTCTGTAGGTATTTAGTGTTGTGTTCTGGTGGCGAGTATGTGGCGCCGGAACTTGTGGACGCGCTGTGTTAATCGTGAGAGACCTTAGTTACCCTACCACTGGATGCTGGATGGAACTAACTAGTTTCACTGGGCCTTTTTCCCAAATCCACAGCATCCATAGTGTGCCTATTTTACGTGAAAAAGGGGTGTAGCGTAGCGCTACTCTAACTACTCCAGCTCCTCTAAGAAGTTAGTAAGTGCCCTGGTGTTGTTTACTGCCCCCCGTAACGTCTCGGGAGACCCTAGGTGTTTTGTCCTGTATACTTCTACCTGCTTGCAGTCCAGTAGAATGTTTGGTCGTTTCTTTTACACGCTCTGCACATGAGGCTGTCTGTGTACATTAAAGAGGTGTTTGTTCAAGGTGTTGTGTCCATCTTGCGTAGTTGGTTCCTGTGAAACCACTTTGTACTCCTTATACACGGGTAAAGGAATTTATGAAATCGGAACTACTTAATTCCGAAGGTTATCCTCTACATAAAAACTTACAAAGCTACGGTATCACACTTTTCTTCTTTATAATAATACAGTAGTGGAATACTGTAGAATAAGAAGAAAATTACTCCACTGACAAGAGCCCAGCTAAACTATTTTTTGATGTTTTCTGTTGGCTTTTGCCATGGTCACGCCTTCTGGGTCTTTAAAACTATGATTTTATGGGGTTTCAATCCACTAAACACGTGTTTTTGATATATTAGTAAACCCATTTCATGGTGGGGCATCTCGTAAGCATGAAAGTTTATACTTTTTTTTCTAAGTAACTGTCACCGTTGCCGAATACAAAGTTGATTGACTTAAATATATTATTTGGTTGTAAACCACATTCAGCCTTTACCCAACACTTCCTTTAGTTAACATATTTTTTTCGCTTACTTATCCCACCCCATCTTTAACCGACACAGTAAGCTCCAGATAATGACGCACGTTACGTCGTCGCAAGAGCTTTGTGAAGGCGCAAATATGTTATTTTCTCCCCGTGCAGTAATGTTGGGATTGTGTCAAGGAGGGCCTTGTGCGGAAAGTATTGTAGCACATATTGAAATGACATACGTCATATGGCTCACTGGGTTTTTGTATAATCGCTGAAATGTTGCGGTGCACAATTTATATTGAGGATATATATTGTATACCTATTCATAGAAAAAAAGTAAATAAAGGAATGTGTGTCGTTAACTCTTAAAGCTGGGTCATTATGTTTAGGATTCTAAGGTAAACTTGCCTTGGATGTCATAATGTATGATATCTGGAAAGTGTACCTAATTAATAAATAAAATAAAATAAATACCGTACGTACCAGTCTTCGACGTTGTACATACAGTCAGCACCGCAAGTAACTGCGCAAACGAAGACGACAAAAGTCTTTATTAAAAGGGAATAAGAGCTTTTGACGTCTTCGATTGCGCAGCTACTTTTGATGCTAACTTTACTAGTGTATTAACATGAGCATTTTATGTCCAGGCAATATGGTTTAAATTCGAACTAAGAGGATTTTTCATCAATCAAATTTAAGTAATTTTTTTTATCTGTTTAATCTTTATTGCACAACATAAAAACGTATACATACAAACATATTTATTTCCTTTTTTATCTGCATAGCACAATGTTTTGAACTGGAAATTTGGAATCCTCGCACTTTGATTGCGCTTACTTAACACAAAATTCCAATTCAAGACACTCACTGTTTAATTTATCAACCGAAAATAATAAAATCAAACCTCAGACCAAGAAAAAAATACAGACGGAGCGTTACGAACAGTGTAGTGAAGCCAACCGGTTTTCAACCAAGCCCCATAAGTTTAGCACACGCTAAACAAATTAAATCGCACAAAACTCGAAATAGATGATCTTGACAGCATTGCGACACGTGCTGAAGAGTTTTGTGCAATTTTGTTTGTATATGTGTGCGTGAGCGCGTGCTAAACATGGTGTAGCTTGGTTTTTGTTTGGCTGTGATTTGGCTTCACTTGACTGTTCGTAACGCTCCGTCTGTATTTTTTTCTTGGTCTGAGAATCAAACTTTGTATTAATTTAACATCTTGTATCCGAGGTGTCACAGACAATTACAAACACGACGTATGAGCTACTGCTGTCGTAACGTAAATAACCAAATCAAGGTCCAGCATACTAAGTACAAAAGGCGGAACACATAGTCTTCCAGTCAAACGTAACGCAAACCAGAGCTAATTTACCCCAGACCCGACCACTCAATGACGCGACTACGGGAAGATATCCTGGACTTCAGAACCGATAAAGTCATTGGCAGTCATTATCAGTGCATCGTAAAACTCTCACGTTCACCAGATGTTTCACGTTAGTGACGTCAGCGCACTTGCAGCATTCAACTGCACTTGACTGCATCTGTGCTTTGTTTGTCTTTAAATAAACACATACACATGCCTGCTTTTTTCTAGGGGTAGGCAGAGTAATTAGTTTATAACGGAAGTGGCCTCATGTTGTCAGTTTATAATATCACGAGTATGATTATAAATTGACGGTGTTCACAATCCTCCGGTGGCATATACATACATACATTCACGCCCCTTTTTCCATAAGGGGTAGGCAGAGGACTTTAATTATATTTTTCAAGGCTGCTTCTAACTACGGTTTCAAGATGGAGGAAATGTGAGATTACTATGATGAGTACTTTTAAAAAAATAATCTCAAATCTAAATCATCATCATCATTTCATTCGAAAGACTTCTACTGCAGGACATAGGCCTCCCCCAAAGAGTGCCACAATGTGCGCCACCGATGGCCGTTGAGGCGGAAAAGTTCTCAAGTGGCGACCAGTATATCACGTACCGGAAGGAACAGTGTGGGTAGACCCCCACAAGGTGAACTGATGACCTGGTAAACAAAGGTCACGGGAGTCCGCTGGAAGCGGACCGGTCAAGGATAAATACAAACAAGTAAAGAAAGGAGACCTCAAGACGAATCCTCAAACAATGCGCTTGTGATTCTTCTGAAATCGTAAGCGTCCACAGGCTACGATGTCTGCTTCCTATCGCATACCGTATGCTCGTTTTCCACCGTCGTAGCAATGAAGAAAAACATACCATAATTATTGAATAACAATTTCATATTTCGCCCGCCCATGCAAAGCTCTGACGGGGTCAAGGAAGGTACCCTGAACTTGAGAACGAACTCATAAAGTCATTGGCACTAATTAATGAAGTGCATCGTAAAGCTCCCACATTTGTCAGCTGTACTCGATCGTGGCAACTTAAGTGGCAGTGGGCCGGGCACATTGTACGCAGAACCGGTTCATTCTTAAAGAGGCTAGGGTCCGTTGGCTAATCCCAAAATCGAATAACAACAACCAACATATCCATACTATCCATTCTTAATATTACAAATGTGAAAGTGTATGTCTATGTGTGTGTGTGTGTATGTCTGTCTGTCTGTTACCTCTTCACGCTTAAACCGCTGAACCGATTGAGATGAAATTTGCTATGAAGATAGTTTGTACCCCGGGGAAGGGCATAGGATAGTTTTTATCCCGGAAACCATCCCCGGAGGGGGTGAAATTGGGGATGAAAGTTTGTATGGTGCTACGATATAAACGAGTTCCACGCGGACGGAGTCGCGGGCAGAAGCTAGTACTTAATATTATAAATGTGAAAGTGTGTCTGTCTGTCTGTCTGTTACCTCTTCACGCTTAAACCGCTGAACCGATTTGGATGAAATTTGGTATAGAGATAGTTTGAGTCCTAGGGAAGGACATAGGATAGTTTTTATCCCGGAAATCATCCCCCAAGGGCCTGAAGTGGGGGGTGAACGTTTGTATGGAGCTACGATATAAACGAGTTCCACGCGGACGGAGCCGCGGGTAGAAGCTAGTCCATACTAATATTATAAATGCGAAAGTGTGTCTGTCTGTCTGTCTGTTACCTCTTCACGCATAAACCGCTGAACCGATTTGGATGAAATTTGGTATAGAGATAGTTTGAGTCCTGGGGAAGGACATAGGATAGTTTTTATCCCGGAAATCATCCCCCAAGGGGATGAAGTGGGGGTGAACGTTTGTATGGAGCTACGATATAAACAAGTTCCACGCGGAAGGAGTCGCGGGCAGAAGCTACCATATATATTCGCATGAAGCAATTTGCCTCATCTTTCCTAATGCGATAAAAACCAGTAGGCAGTACTTATCGGTTTAAAAATAACTACAATGGAATTCGAACCATATCTCAATTCGATGCACACTCCGTCCATCAATATCGGTATGATAAAAATATTATAAATATATTTCAGACTAAGGTCCATACATGGTGAGTAAACAATAAAATCTTATAACCAGCGTTATTATGTCATAGAGACTTAACTAAGCAATGACTGCATACAGTCTCTGCCAGCGGGTGAGCATGGGGCCATTTCCGCGCTCCGAAATCACGCTCACAATGCTGTTGGGGCGGCCGCGGCCGCGCAGGCGAGGCATCAGTGGGGCTCACCTCTTGCGCATTATCGCCACAAAGCTGTCAGTTTGTGCCTCCGCAAACATAACAGAGGCATATTATAACAGATGGTCACTTTATATTGAAAAAACATTTGCTTTTGTATAACAAGCTGTTTAAACATGACACATTATTTTAAAAATACATGTGTGATCGTGTTGTGGGTAATGTGATTCGTCTTGGTTCCCGCAAAAGGTCACTGCTTCATTTGGCGGTGCCACAGAACATTACTGATATATATAGCTATCCAAGCCGTGGCCGGCGATGGCGACTCTCGTACCAACGCGCGTTAGGACAGGTCAACTGTCATATTTACGTGATCTACCTGCTGATATGGTTTGCGAAGCGGAACTTACAGTCGACGAGACGATCAGCTTCAAAATGCTTGATGCTCGTATTAATGCGAGAACGCCATTCTGGGCGCAACGAGGTAAGGCTCCTCCCACTTATGCGTTGGCTGGCATTTTGCACGTGCGGAATCAGTAAGTGGTCAGCCAAGTCAGTAATGATCCCCTTAATGAAGAAGTGTTCCAATTTTAGCATACTTAAACTGACTTGGGTATTCCAATTAACACTCAATGTAGGGTAAACCTAGCTGTTGTTGCCGCCCTTTGGCACTGGTGTGCTCACTTTACTTATTCGAAGTCTTGATGTCAGAAGCAACTTACCGACATTTTCGAAATTAGAAGTTTTGGACTAGGCGATTCGCTCAACGGGGCGCTTAAGAACCGTCCTCCGTCGCATGGCACTTGCAGAGAAAAACCCGCGAGTCATCGGTACGACATATTATGAGCGACTACCCCCAAAAAACGGAACATCTGATTTAAATTTAAAAGTCGACTGAGAGACTTTTTATTGGAAAATCCGCTATATTCCATATAGGAGTATTATAACATTACAGTTAGTATTAGTTAGTTCATAGACAGTTTTTTTTATTAACCTATATTTTCTATTGATATCTGTATAGAAAGCCAATATTTTTAACATTGTTTGGATTATGTAATTCACAGATTATTGACGACCCATAAAAAGGTAACCTAATTTTTTCAAATTCACATGTTCATTTAGTAACTTGTTGTCATACTTGTTACCTACCTGTAAATATTTACTTAATCGTATGATAATATAAATGTTACTTATTTGATTTTGTGTGAAAACCGACGATCACAACATAGAATCCTAAAAATTTAGTTTGTGTGTTAAGTGCAGATGTGTTGTGAAATAAATTAATCTGAATCTATGCTATAGTGTTTGGACACGACTGCCCCAAAAAAAGAAGTGTAATGATTCAGGGTTCATGTAAGTATCTCTCTCTTTCTCCCCAGCTATATATCCCACATGGTGGTGGGGCCAGTTTTCCTTGTCTTACTTCTCCACTTCGCTCTGTCCTCGACATCGGGTTCGGATAACTAGCACTCTCCTATGTCTCTTAGAACTACATCCTTCCATCTTGTTCTGGGTCTGCCCCTGGATCTTCCACCAGAGACGGAAAGTTGCAGTGCCAAGTTACCAACATAGTTTAGTGGCCTCCTCTTCACATGACCGTACCATTTATGTAAGAACAACAAAATGCCTTAATTAATTTAAATGTATGGGGTATCGTTAGAATCCTTTCCTACGTTATCCCGGGTAATATAGAATATGTGAGATTATAGTCGGCAGTCATGTTTTTAATATTATCCACGACCGTAAAGAATGAACCAGAAACATACTAATCGACGCATGATTGTTTGTTCTGGGGGGCTCTTAAACTAACACGCTTACACTGTGATTATTAACTGTCCACAGGAAATAAAGCTTCCACAGAAATGTACACACAGTAGCTATTGCAACATTTTTAAATATATCACTTGAAAAAATTACACACAGATCCTTATTTGTGCAAATGCAAAAGAACTGAGTGTTATCTTTTTACGCATCAACTTCTTAACTGATTTTGACATAATTCTATATTATTCAAATTGAATTAAATCTATATTAGGACGATTATAGGACGACCGCTTTAGCCTAATTGGTATTGAACCTGCCTACGAAGCAAGAGGTCCTGGGTTCGAATCCCGGTAAGGGCACTTATTTGTGTGATGAGCACGAATATTTGTTCCTGAGTCATGGATGTTTTCTATGTATTTAAGTATTTATTTATCTATATAAGTATGTTTATCGTCGTCTAGTACCCATAGGTCGATTTGTGTTAGATTGTCCGCTAATATTTATTATTTATATTATGATACGAGTATCTTGGAGAAGTAGGCAGTGGATATTAAGGAACTTATTTATTTAAGAAGAAAGAAAGAAAGAAAGAAAAGACATTTATTTAACGTCACAACTTAAGTACACAATAAAAAAAAAATTAATGCTACTAAAAATCCACCAGCGGGCGTAGCACGGTTGCCATTTTATCACTTATCGTTGTGGATAAGGCATCCGTCACTCTCGCACTCGCATACTTGTCAGAGCGTGATGGGCGTCTTTACCACAACGATAAGTGATAAAATGTCAACCGTGCTACGCCCGCAGGGAAGGGTGTTTACAAAAGCAAATCGCACGCGGGAGTAGCCACGAAGACAGCTATATTACCCAAAAGTCAAAGTCCTAAACTATACATTTTATAGATCGGTTTAATGGATGAACGAGGGAACATAGGTACATAACTTATGAGATATAGGAAAGACCGTCTAAAGATTAAAAGTGTAAATACTATACAAAAACCCCGGAGACCTAATTTTTTAAGAGAAACTCTCGTAGCTTTCGTAGATAGCTATTCTGAGTGTTTATCGACTCTGCGGCGCTGTCAGACTGAATGAAGACTAATTAGTAAAGATGGCCGTCCCTCTCTTACTTCAGGAACGACGTAACCGACGCGCAGGTCTCTGAGACTTGCTCCTTTATGGGAACGATGGAGCAGTGTGATGATATCATTGTCTCGCCATGAGGCGACGCGGAGCTTTTAGGACAGAAAGTTCACTAAGTATTATGAAGATGGAGAGAGATTTTAGTCTCAAGTAGTTTATTTGCTTACTGTACATTTTTATATGAATCTCTTTTTTTACGCGGACATAATCGTTTTATAGTAACATACATACATGGATTCATACCTCTATCCCAAAAGGGGTAGGCAGATCACATGAAACTTATGTTCTAGTGACACTTTTAGCATTAACATAAATGTATATCATGTCTATTTATGTATCTGTCTGTGCAACGTAGCTGCTAAAGTGGAGAGCCGTTTAGAGTGCGACTTTAAATCGAAAGTCTGTTCATAGCTTTGTACTCTTCATAATAATATGAAGTTCCTCAAATAGAATTTTTAATTTTTTTGTAAAGGTTTAGAATGCATGTGACATTTTTGAAATAGCAAGCATAAATATATATGAATACTTAATGCAATAAATATATATGAGTATGAGTAAATAAGCTACCGTGACCGACTGTTATCCGGGTAGGACTTACGTATCCTTGAATGTCTAGGAACCATAACACAACCCTTATTGAGCTTAGTATATGGGGGGGGCTAGTTCGATTTGTGTAAGCATGTCCCCTAATATTTATTTCTACGTATTGAAAATCGTAGAAGCTACGGTAGCCTAGTGGTTCAGGCATGCGGTTGTCGAGCGGCGATCGTAGGTTCGAGTTCGTACCAATGAGTTTTTCGCTCGTACCAATGAACTTATGTGCGGAATATTTACCGCTGTTCTGTAAAGGAAAATATTGTGATGAAACCGGTCTAATCCCAATAAGGTCCAGTTTTCCCTCTGGATTGGAAGGTGGCTGTGGCTTTTGTAAAATTAGTGCTTATACCAATTTTACGGCTCCCTTAGTGCACAACCGGGAATAACGAGGATGGTGATGTATTGAAAATCGTATTTTTATTTTACTTTATGACATAACTATATGTGTTTTTATTAAATATAGTATAGATTATTTAGTTAAGTAGACTTTTTGTGTAATCTTTGTCTGTGCCTGAGGGCAACATGAACAGTCGAATAACATTCAGTTTCATTAGACGGCGACACGCAAAGGTCAAATTAAATATGATATTAAGCTATATTTGGTGACTTACAAAAATACTCACCCTTAACACGCCAGTACGAATTTCCGATAATTTTTACAGCTTTAATAATATTTTTTGGAGCACTTCATTTGAAAAGGTTGTCAATTTGATCGTATTTTTAAGTACCTCATTCGTTGTTTGTGAGATCATTTTTAGAATGCTGTCTTGCATTTCAAAGTACGAACCTAAAAATTGCTTCCTTCCTATTTTTGGCACGCAGGTTGCTGTATGATGTTATTCTTTTGAATCGACGGATTATATACTTATAATTTTCTAGTAGCAATATAATATATAGTGACTTGTTCGAAAGCTGTAAGTCGAAAAGTATAATTTTCAAATAGGTTTGCTTCTTGGAAGATCGTTTTCACCACCATCACTTCTACCTTTTAAGAAAAGTCGTTTATTTAATGCAAATTGTCCGAAAGTTAGACATTAAAGCAATTTCAGTCCTGATTTCTTTGACTTTTATTCTTTGATTTTCCGGGAAATTGAAAATGCGGGAATTTATACTACTTATTTATAATACAATTTTTTTGAGTAAACTTCCTCCCTTGAACCAAAAGATTCTCCTGTCGAAAACGATTTTGAATAACTTAAGCCCATAGTGGAAAATATGGAACATTCTTTGCGAGAGATTTAATAATATCGTCTTGAACAATTCTTGGCGCAAAGTTACCACAAGGTAAAATACCTCAGAATTTTGTCCATTTATTGTAAGTACAGGTATGTATGCTTCTCTTTTGTACTTGTATTTGATTACAACGTCATTGTAAGCCTTGTGGGGAAGGTGCTCAGAGATAAGGAAGACGCAATAGAACATTAACACATATTTGATAACTTTGCGAGTAGTACTTGTAGCGTGGCACGGGGCCAATACCTCAGTGGTGACTGCTTGACGTCTTCAACTTTTCTTCTATTTATAGACCTCCAGACAGCTTGATTTGAACTCCGAATAGTGCTGTCCAGCCAGCACTGTAGATGTTGCATAGACGACCACTGTCTACAGTGCACACCGTTTGTGTAATGGGTTGTACTCCGAAGAACTGATTGACATGATGCCCGGATACATTCCTCCTTCTCCTATATGATCACGTGGCACGATTCCAGAGGATTTTTTCCTTGATCCCTGCCGTGGTTATCCTGATGGACTATAGTATACGGTTCAAAAACAAGGTAGAAGCGAGAAAGTAAGCCTTTATTGCGCGTCTTCAATGAAACAATACAAAAATGGATCGCGTCGTTGTACAGAACTGGATGTTAAACGGGATGAGCTGAAAGCCCGAGAACCTACGGCGATCAACTATAATTTTGTGAATGGGTAAAAGTATAAGATCGGCTACGTGAGAAACACCAGAGCACGTCGCACGACGACGGAGTTGGAGCAGTCGCCGTGGCCGAAATCGGTCAGGAGTATATATATACAAATAATGGCGTCAGCGTACATAATATGTGGCCAGCAACTGAACTATACTCGCATTTGCTCAAATAATAATACGAATCGGTTATCGATAGGATACGAAATATAACCGATTCGTATCATACATTCTATGTAATAGTGCGTTGTCTACTGTAACTTTCAACTGACTCCAAAGCAATCTATTTGTGTGCACTTTTGTTGCGTGCGTTTCGTTTTACGAGCATGCGATTTGTTTTACTGTCGGGTTATGATTTTATTTTTGTTGGTGCAATGCAATGTGAGGTCAGGGCAATACTCTTTTAAAATATCAGAGGTCATAAGGTAAACGTGCGAGTTCTCGACGCAGTACTAGTATATGGCATGGGCACTAATACGAAACGAACCTACAGGTCCTACAGCGTCGAGCACTCGGACGTTTACCTTACTCACGCATTAATTTTGATGTCTGTGTTGTTTTTAATTTTTTTACCCATTTAGCTTAGGTAGTTAGTATTATTCATCCGGGACAAGTTTGTGATTGGGAATATCTGTCATCCATACTATTATAAATAGGAAAAGTCTGTGAGATTGTAGCTTTTTTAGTAGTTTTTTCGATATTTAACAACCCTATACAAATTCACAGATTTTGGAATTAATCCTTTGCTGCTCAAAACTGCTCTAAAGGCTTTCACTCAAGAACCTTGCTTAGTATAAAAGTAAAAATAATTCCGATAACTTTAAATCTGTAACCATATCGCAAAACAAATCTGTTTCATTGAATTGAAACCAGCGTGAAGACGGCCGGTAAACACTTCGTGATGGGAGCTCAAGTTACACTAGACGAGTCCCAACAAAATGTTTTATAATTATCATCATAATCATCATTATCATCATCATCAGCCGAAATAAGTCCACTGCTGGACATAGGCCTCCCCCAAAGGGTGCCGAAGTGACCGGTCCTACGCCACTCACATCCAGCGGACTCCTGCGACCTTTACCCGCAGGTCGATCACGTAACGCATTGTACGTACGTTAGGTAGATCTAAATGACGTTTTATATGAAAAAAATAGAGTTGGACTTTCCTAACGTGCATTCGAAACGTCACGTGTTTACCCCTCAGTTCATTAGTCCACCTTGTTGAGTGTCTATCTACGCTGCAGCTATCCGCCGCAGAACTAAGGTAACCGCGATATAGCCCTACATATCATTGAACGCAGAATCCATACTAATATTATAAATGCAAAAGTGTGCCTGTCTGTCTGTCTGTCTGTTACCTCTTCACGCTTAAACCGCTGAACCGATGTAGGTAAAATTTGGTATATAGAGAGTTTGAGTCCCGGGGAAGGACATAGGATAGTTTTTATCCCCGAAATCATCCCCTAAGGGGATGAAAAATCCCCTGGGGAATGGGGGTGAAAATTTGTAGGGAGCTGCGATATAAACGAGTTCCACGCGGACGGAGTCGCGGGCAGAAGCCAGTAAAGTATAAGTAGCTTCAAACTATACGAGTGTGGCACGGAAGCACGGAACGGTCGTGCGAGCCCAACTCGCACTTGACCGGTTATTTTTAGCTATACACCTCTTCTTACACAAACGTTCTACAGTTGGGCGGAACTGTTTTTTTCGTAAATAAATGCTTATTCTTTTTCAGGTGTTAACTAAAATTGGATGAAAATCAACTGACGACATAAAAGCTCAAAGACGAATGCGATTCGTGATGACTAATTTTCATGCAGCCCTCCTTTGAGTTCATGCGAGCTTACTGAAAGCTCAATCTGGCTCACAAAAGCTCTGGCTTTCATTAAGATAAACTTCTTCAAAGCTCGAGTGTTCGGGAGTACATCCAGTAGATAGGCTGAGCTATAGAGATGTTTTAGGGCTGATTTTTCAATCTCTAGATAAAGTTATCCGTCAGTTAAAATTATCAACATCTTTTTCTTAAGTCATATGAAAGAAAAGGACAGAGCTAACATTTATCTGACAGATAGTTTTATCTGGGAATTGAAAAATCGGCCTTTAATAAACATTACTAGTTTCTACCCGCGACTCCGTCCGTGTGGAACTCGTTTATATCGTAGCTCCATACAAACCCTAATTCCCAATTTCACCTTTTTAGGGGATGACTTCCGGGATAAATATTATCATTTTTCCTTTCCCGGGACTCAAACTATCTCTATACCCATCGAAATCGGTTCAGCGGTTTAATCGTGAGACAGACCGACATAGAAAGACAGACAGTTAGACAGACAAACACTATATTTATATAGCTTCTGCCCGCGACTCCGTCCGCGTGTCACTCGTTTATATCGCAGCTCCCTACAAACTTTAACCCCCTCATTTCACCCCCTTAGGGGATGATTTCGGGGATAAAAACTATCCTATGTCCTTCCCCGGGACTCCAACTATCTACATATATATACCAAAGTTTACCTAAATCGGTTCAGCAGCAGTTTAAGCGTGAAGAGGTAACAGACACAGACAGACACACAGACACACACACATTCGCATTTATAATATTACTAGCTTCTGCCCGCGACTCCGTCCGCGTCGAACTCGTTTATATCGTGGCTCCATACAAACTATCACCCCCCGCTTCATCCCCTTGGGGGATGATTTCCGGGATATAAACTATCCTATGTCCTTCCCCAGGACTCAAACTATCTCTATACCAAGTTTCATCCAAATCGGTTCAGCGGTCTAAGCGTAATTAGGTAACAGACAGATAGACAGACAGACAGACAGACAGACGGACAGGCAGACAGACAGACACACTTTCGCATTTATAATATTAGAATGGATAGTATGGATTTATATAAATATATGAATTCGATTTTGCACGCAGCTTTCCGCGAAGAACTGGTTTAAATCACCTCAAAGGATATTTGCTATTAAATTCTTGCAGGCTAAATCTCTCTCTCCCGTAGAAACTCCTACCTCATTGGCATCATTGCACACCATTAGGGGATGATTTCCGAAATCGAAGTATCCTTTTTCTACATTTCCGGGACTGAATGCATACATCTAAATAAGTCCAGTGCTTTAAACGTGAATAGGCAATAAACTTAAAGACGGACAGAGTTAATTTCGCATATATGGCATTAGTAGGTATGTTTTTAGGGTTCCATATTTGTTAAACGGATGCATTTGGATGGTTATAAACTAAAACCACAACACACCTTAACAGTTAAACCCCTTAGCAAGTTTCTGTTTTTCCCTACGGTTGACTGATAGAGAATGCCGTGGCATTAAGTCCACCCTTTGTACTTATTATATTTGTGCAATAAACTGTAAATAAATACTCTGGCTCGGACAAGTAGGTAGTTTGAGAACATACAGCGCCCCCCAGGGTTTAATGATTAAGGATCAACTTAAAAAAGCGATTTGAAATATAAATTATATATTACATAAGTAGATAAGAAGTATATACCTACGTACACAATTGTAGTGTGAAAAAATAACCAAACGCCTAAAGCCGTCTACTAATTGGGTCAAAATTATTTGTCTCTTTGTTACAAAGTCGAGTATTCAAGTAACAGATATAATAACGAATTGTAACGCCCTTCTTTCACTAAAATAAGTTTGTTAGACGTTTAGAAACATGGATCCCACCAAAAACATTACATGTAAACTGATGCCAAGACTCCATAGCTCATACAGCTTTCAGCGTGAAAAAGATATCAGATCGCAATTAGCGCCAAGCTTCCTACTCCACACGGCGTAACTCTACCACTACCAGCCACGCTCTACAAATTCTATATCTTTCGATTTTGATTGAGCCAAGATATAGTCTTGGCATCACCTTACATGTAATGTTTTTGGTGGAATCTCATTCCTTTTTGTAAGGTAATTTCTAAAGAAGTGAATGGGAAAACCCATACAAACTTCCATCCCCTAATTTATAGGGTGGGGGGTGATTTACTAAAAATCCTGAAATACATATTTTATTGTTTATAACAAGGAGTCCCTATATAAATTTTCAGACCCCTAGCATCAAAATTTGCGGAAGTCTCATACATAGTTCCATCTCCTACTTAAAGGGGTTGGAGCGTATAAGTTCCAATTTTTTGAATAATTTTGTTGATTGTGTACTAATACTGACTTACATACCAAATTTCAGCTTAATAGGACTTCAGGAAGTACCCTAGAGGTTTTGATGATCAACATCAGTCAGTGAGTCAGTGAGTCAGTCAGTCAGTGACGAAATCACCGTTTTTTAGATATCAATAAAATCTTATGTATAAGAGTCCACTATTGACATCATATCCCGAGAATTTTGTTTATCTGGTATAATCCAAACCCAAGTTACGAGGGTCCAAAAAAACGACCAACCGCTTCGAGAAAAGGTAGATAGTGCCCTTGCGTTGCGCTTCGCTTGGCTCGTCTTGGCGGGGGGGCACTGCCGTGCCCCCAGATATCCGCCCGTATCAAACTTGCAACCTAGCTTTTAACATGTGAAAGCTCAGCTTCGCACAGGGCTGGTGGACAGTCCTTAGTCACCCCTTCAAAGGTCGAAGTACAGTCCGCTAAATAACTCTGCTAGTTATCCCTTTGTGGCGAGTTATCTGATTCTTCCCAGTTATTTGTGGAATTCCTTAAACTTTATTTGGAGTAAGTACCTAATTAAATGAGGGCGTAAATTTCGGTTTATCTCTTTTCAATCAAAATCTAATTTTACTTTTTAATACCATGTCCGTGGCAAACAAGCATACATCTGATGGTCAGTGGTTACTGTAGCCTATGGATGCCAACTCTAGAGGACTCGCATGCGTATTGCCGACCCTAAGAAATGTTTTTTTAATTTTTTTATGTTACATTCTGATTTGTGTAATATCGTCATCATCAGCCATATATACATCCCACTGCTGGGCCCAGGCCTCCCCTCATGGGTGAGAGGGAATGTAAAGGTTTTCCATAACTGAGACGGCGACTATGATGGGCCAAAGGCGAAACGAAAAAAAAAAAATTAAGATTATCAGGTAATCATACTATAGAATAGCAACACTCCCTTTCTTCCAATAATCGTTTTGTTAAGAAAACCTACAGATCTGAGTTCCGTTCAAATAACTCTGGAGTACCTCAGGGGAGCAATTTGGGCCCATTGCTATTCCTACTCTATATATATATAACAAATGAAAAGTGCATTCTGTTTGCTGATGATACGACGCTCATGGTAAAAGGTGATAGCGTCAATGAATACGAGACCAATATAAATAAAGCCTTAAAAGATATTTACACATGGACATGCAATAATAATCTTAACATCAATTTGACTAAAACCAAATACATGCAATTTCGTTCTTACAAATCTAATCCTAAACAGCTAAATATTAGGTATGGCAACACCTTAATAGAGGAAACCAGTAGCATAAAATTCTTAGGTTTAAACATTGACAGCCACCTGAATTGGAAAGACCATATTGATTCCGTTTGCTCCAAATGGGATAGATTTGTTTTTGCACTAAGAAAACTCAGTAGAACAGTTTCTACTGAAGCTGCAATAACAGCGTACTATGGATTCGTTTCGTCTACTTTAGATTATGGTCTCTTATTGTGGGGTAGCACGGTTCAGGTTGAGAGGGCATTTAAAGTACAAAAAAAGTGCATACGTGCCATCAGCAACACATGGCTAATGGACAGTTGCAAACCTTTCTTTAAAAGATACAATATACTAACATTAGCATGTATGTACATCAGGAAGGCTTGTTTGTTTGTCAAGGCTCATGGGTACAGATGCGCAAACCGTGTCACTGAAGTGAAAGGAGCGATTCATATCTTCATGTCGTAAAGATATGTATCACTCTTTTCGTTCATTACGTTCAATTCGCTCAGTTCATCTATAGACTCCGAACAGCTCTCGCTCAGTTGATCTGTGGACTCCTAACAGCTCTAAATCACTCCCACACACAAGTATAAATGAGTGACTCACACATTGACATGTTTTTCTATCAGTAACGTAAGGTATAGGTTTATAGCTTCGACTCGTAAGTGCGAAGAGCGCAACCCACTCGTACATCAGTTGCTCGGTTGAGTTGAGAGCGGTAGAGCGGGGGAAGGACGCATACTGAACTGACATAGTGAGTTAGTGAGTTGTTTCATCCTTCAGTGAATGAGTGAGCGAGTGACATAAACGAAAAGATGCAGTTCATTTGAATCTCTCACTCCTGAGTTACACACCTCTACTCATGGGGACTATTTTCAACTACGTTCCGATGTGTCTTCCGGGACACTAAGGGCACAGTACAGAAATCTCTTGTACCAACCTCGATGCTGCGCTGATATATATAGACGCAATGCCTACTATTCTTGCATAACAACATATAATAACCTACCAGACGAAATTAAACTTTTGCGCAATTTAGAATTTAGGACAAAATTGACGAGATGGCTCCATGAACGTTGTTTTTATTCTGTAAAGGAATATTTGGACATTGCACATTTATTAGAACCTTAAATTGTAATTATTAATCTATTTTGAATGTAAATTGTGGATTTATTGACATTATTGTAGTTTTTTCTTCTATTATTATTAATTGTGTTATTTTTAATTATTTATAATTGGCTATTAGGCTAATATTTGCATGCCGTTGAAGGCTGAATACTGTGACTCATCATATAAACGAAACTTTACTTTACTTTACTTTACTTTCCTGTGGGTGTCGTTAGAGACGTACTAAGAGAACAGGGTTGAAGTGTGTTGTGGGCAATGGGCTAGCAACCAATAACTGCGATATCATATTTTAACAATTCTATACCCTAATGTAATAAAATATTATTAATTCAATGCAAACTTTCAGCGTACCTAATGAGTTCCGTTTGGCCTAGCAAACGAATAAATAATTCATAAATAGCCAACTTGGCAATTTCCAAGTTATCAGTATTCTAGAAGTTACTTGCGTTAGTGAGGTTAGTTTAGTAACTTTGACAGTTTTGCTATTAAAAGTGGGGCTTAGAGTCTTATATTATATAGCGCGTTTTAAATGTAATGCGAGTTTGGTTGTCTCTTGGTACAGAAATTAACGTCATCGTCTTTGGTGTACCATCCTCAAAAAATCGTATACTTATGCTTATCGCTAATATAAAACAAGTGTTGAGTAGTTGTTTGTTGTAAATACAATTTAATTTAATTAAAATCCTACGAAAAAAAGAAGGGTAATTTGTTTAGTTATAATAGGGGTAATTAACATCCAAAGTTCAATATCAAAAAAATGTAGGCCTTTAGCTTAATGGGTAGTCTTCTCTTCACTCATTTTGCGGTGCCCAACAGGGTGCACAATTAAGTTTTATTCTCATTACTTAGCAACTAAAACTTAAGTTTACCGAAAATCTGGTAACTAACATTGTGGAATGCAATAAATGATTGAGTATTGAGTATTGGGTGAAACCCATCCTGCCCACGCAAGGTTTAAAATTTCAAATTGAAATCCTGCTAGGGCCAATTTATTATTGTGTTTCGATATATGTAAACTAAATGTAGTATACTGATTTAAACTTTCACAGTTTTCGCACGTTATTTTGTACAATTAAATGTGTAAATATTTAACTCTTGTCGGTCGCTCGACGTTTCAGATGTGTTTTATTTAACCTCCTTAGTAGCGAGCTGACTCAAATTAATTCAACCATACGCGATTAAGTCCCTTTTGATCTACTGTTTTTTTATCGCTAATCTTTACCCAGGAAGTAAATCTGAGACGCACATTTCACATTCCAATTTGACTTCAATGTATTTCCCGCGCTCTTATCGATGCAAATTTGCAAAGTACGATGGAATGGGGGCGACTTTGATCAAATAGGTTTTTCTCCGAAAACATTGTTTTTACTTGTGGGTAAACTGTGGCAGTGAACATATTAGTGTTCTATCTTGCTGTTTACTCGATTAAATCTTCTTAATTTTGAATAGTTCTGCTTTTATACTACATTCTAAGTGATCAAAGTAGCCCCATTTTTTCCTTAAGTAACCCCAGTTTACGGTAACAAACCAAAACAGACCTGTCCCTACTTGTTTGGTTTCCACGCGGCAGGCATAGACTACTTCGGACCCATAGCTTATTTTGTTACTGAATTTCTGTACTTACCTATGTGTAAATACTTGACATATTATTGCGCGACCGACCTGATATATTCTTTTCTTTTTATATAATAACTAGCGACCCGCCCCGGCTTCGCACGGGTACTATATTATCCATATGAACCTTCCTCTTGAATCACTCTATCTATTAAATAAAAAAACCGGCCACGTGCCAGTCGGACTCGCGCACGGAGGGTTCCTTGCCATTATCTATAAAAATGGCAAAAAAACACCTTTGTTGTATGGGAGCCCTTACATATTTATTTTATTTTGTTTTTAGTATTTGTTGTTATAGCGGCAACAGAAATACATCATCTGTGAAAATTTCAACTGTCTAGCCTATCGCGGTTCCTGAGATACAGCCTGGTGACAGACAGACGGACGGACAGACAGCGAAGTCTTAGTAATAGGCTCCCGCTTTTACCCTTTGGTATGGAACCCTAAAAAAACCGTATCAAAACCGTTGCGTAGTTTTAAAGATCTAAGCATAGGTACATAGGGACAGACAGCGGGAAGCGACTTTGTTTTATACTATGTAGTGAAGTGTTGCCCTTAATAAAATAACGCACACTCATTTATTTCTTACATAAAAATAGTATGCCGTGGTACCTTTTGGGGATTTGTTCCTTATATTTCAGCAAAAACAGCAAAGCTTCCTTGAGTCTAGAGAATACTTTTATTTCAGTAAACTGAGAACTATCCGAGAGCCGGTGAAGGCCCGGCGAGTGTAGATTACCAAGGCAATACAAATTGGGTTAGTTCTGAGAAGAGAAAAGGGTATTATCGTCTCAATATCTTTGGAAAACAGATGTGTTTGTTATTATCAGTTACTTCATCGATACCTTTTGTTATTTTCTTATACAAGACATGCTTCCTCCGCGGCTTCGCCTGCGTATTGCAATGAACGAAGGTAAACCCGCGGGATAGTATGTTCATCCTATACCTATGTTCATCCAGGAAGTCCATTTTGTACACAGACGGCTTTTTGAAATCGGATTAGCCGTTCTCGTTATCTTCGTACAAAGCTACAATCGCAGACATTTTCTCTTGATTTTTATTATAAATATATATAGGTAAGGTAAATATCCCAATGTCAGCCACCTTCTAATAAATTGGCACTTTCACTTTTATTGCTTTTTATTAAGATGGACGGAGCCCAGTATTGCAAATACATAAGAGACTGTCATTTTTATCGCCATCAAATGACTGGACGGACTCCGAAAATTGTGCAATGCAAATGTTACCTTCATTTAGTGATTGTTAGTTTGTATGAAGCGGTCAATCTCTGGAAATACTCATCCGATTCCAAAAAATATTTCACCACTAGCTTCTGCCCGCGACTCCGTCCGCGTGGAACTCGTTAAACTTTCATCCCCAATTTCACCCCCTCCGGGGAAGGTTTCCGGGATACAAACTATCCTATGTCCTTCCCCGAGACTCAAACTATCTCTATACCAAATTTCATCTCAATCGGTTCAGCGGTTTAAGCGTGAAGAGGTAACAGACAGACAGACAGACAGACAGACGGACAGACACACTTTCGCATTTATAATATTAAGTACGGTATGGATTAGTATGGATTATAGAGATACAGATGGTTCTTTAGGATGACCATTGACATAGCATATATAAATTGTATTCTGCGGCTAAGTTTGCGTGCTAGTATGTATATCCTACAACTCTATTCAAAAAGTCTATAAACCACTCGGTACATGGTGGGAATGGACACCGGACTAAATGCACTCAGTTAAATTAGATAAGAGCCGTGCAGTGGCAAACAAACACAAACATCAATAGTATTAGGGGCAGTAATGTCTGTAGACACAAAGAAACATCCCAGGGGTCAATTTGCGAGATACATTTCGCATTCAAATTTGGTAGTTTCCTCGTGTTCAATTTTATAAGTGTCGCTACACGATTCGAATAAAAAAATATAATTATAAGGAATAGCTAACAAAAGTTTTTTTTTAAATACTGAAATTGAAAGCATTTATTTCGGACTATTACACATCCATATTATTATTAAACTACCAAAAATATTTATAAATGTTTCAATTAAATGAAATTGTGCAATAACTTTATACTACGTAAATAGGTCTAAACTAAACGATATTGTTTTCAGAAATGTATGTTGCACATTGACCTTGATTCGTTAGGCTGCAATTGACAAAGGCAATCACGGCTGCGCTGTAGGTGAACCAGGCGTAATTGACCTCTGCCTTTGGCATGGATGCCGCAAATACAAAAAAACGTAAATACACCAAAAATATCAAGATTTTGATATAAGGCCGAGCTCACACAGCCGCACTGAATAATAATCTAAAACACGAGCAAATAAAACGGTACATTTTGCCCAGATTTCCTACGAGTTGCTAAGTGCTCTTTTTAGGGTTCCGTAGCCAACAAGGAAGCCTTATAGTTTCGCCATGTCCGTCTGGCCGTCCGTCCGTCCGTCCGTCTTTGGCTTAGCTCAGTAACCATTACTACTAGAAAACTGTAATTCGGCATGGATAGGTATATATAAATCAAATCTTGAAAAAATATTTTTTTTGGTGTACCTTCCCTACACCTAAAGTGGGGATGTATTTTTTTTCTCGTTAAACCCATAGTGTTAGATATCGTTGGATAGCCTGTTCAAAAATATAATGGGTTTCCATAAATTTGAATATTAATACTATCTAGTTACATTAGTATTAATTGAACGAGCGAGCGAAGCAGACGAAGTTCTCTGTTTCAGCTTGTGCAAAAATTCTTTGTATGTTGTTAATTGTATGGCTGTTCTCCTCTACAGGTCGAATTTTTCAACCGATTCTCGTATTCAATTATTATGCATTTTTTTTATGAGTTCGGGTTTTGGAAACATTTTTAAACACTAGCTGGTTGCGTTCTACAGCTCACAGAGCCACTGGGTTATCTTTATAAGTATATATATCCTCGTCTAGTTCCCATAGTATAAACTTTGCTTGGTTATCAATTTACTTATTTATGTATCAGAAAAGAATCATTATGAAAATCTTTTTTCGTACAGCCGATATTATTGGCCGTATAGACTGGTTTGTGAACAGGTTCAGTAAGACAAATGCTCTGCAGTCTGCAGTGCAATTTGGACTGCAGTGTGTAGATATATACCTTTATTGCGCTCTGCGTTGTTCTGTGTGCATTGTCTGTGTAATTGTCTACGTTAACAAACAAACTCGATGTATATCGTTAATGTATACATGGCACAGTAAATACTGGTCCGTGACACAATACACGTAACAGTAAGTAAAAGCTAAACGTCCAAGTCCTTGAGGTGCCACTAGGGTATGACGTGGGGACTTTGTGTGACTTGGCTTAAATTCGAACGAAGAAAAATCCTCTCAGTTCGAAGTTGATCTTTGCTGTGAAATAAAGTGCCCGTGTCGTACACTAGTGCCACCTCGTAGACTGGAACGTTTACCATACTTACCTGAAGCCCTTAAAAAGAAACTGTAATAGTAAGTCGGTACTCATCTAGGGCGGTAACACAAACAAGGTCGGCGATCGCAGGTATTTGACGCCCAGCGGCTTGTTAAATGTGCAATATGAGGATTTTTTTAATACCACATTTTAAGTCTGCCTCTGGCGAGGAAGAGGGATTTTCCGTAGCAAACGGTAATGGCTCCTTTGTGGTCACGTGTGGTGTAGAAATACTTGTGGTTGGTGGCTTTCCATCCCGAAGTTTCATTCTTAGCTCTATAAATAAATAAAATAAAATAAAATATCTATAATTGACTATAAAAACAAAGTTTAGACCGACTTCAATTGAATACTCCGCCAAGCCACATTCATGAACATTTAATTAACCCAGGATCCCATTATCAGATCCTGACCTGGTGACCATTGGACCACCTGGGTAGGAAAAAAGTATAGAGACTAGAAAGTTTGTTAAATCGTTCAGTGCCAACAGTTTCGTAGCGCTACGCACGTAGCCGATAGCGTGGAATGGCAGCGTGGACTTGCAGACCTTATTTTTTGGAGTATGGAACCCTTACTGTTCCTGTTTATATGTCCTTATAGTTCTCAGCGATTTGATAAAAGACCTGAATAATATTGAAACATTAGAAGAGAGACATAAACGCCTATCAACCAGAAGGATGGACCTACCACCAACAATAAACAGCAAACTTAATATTGTCAAGCACTCCTCGGGCCATCAGGCAATTGCTCTCTTTAATAAGTTACCTGTTGAGTTAAAGTCCATTACGAGTTTATATGTTTAAAAGGAATCTAAAGGGTTTTTTTGCTGAGGAAGTGTCTCTATTCGGTAGACGAACTTACCTTATCAAAATGATGTATCAGTAGTCGAGTAGGTAGTGTATTTGATACAGGTAGTTATTTAGTATAGTATCATTATATTGTTATTTCTCCGATGAAATTGTTATGTAAAATTATATTTGACATCAGAGAATTTAATTATTGCTTGAGTTTAGTGAAATTGACGTGTATCTAATTTACACATTCTACTTGTATTATAAATTTTTATTTTAAGGTTAAGTATTACTTTATTTTCTCGTGTTGTCCTAGTTTCGTATTGTAATATATTTGACATACTTGAAATAAATAATATAAAGGTTTAATGTAATATTGTAATGTAAGTAATCATAACATGTATTAATTTTTGAAATTTGCCAACTATTCAATTTTAATCGAATGGTGTATGCATACATAGAATCACTATAATAATTGTAACTGTGTCTTACGCTTATAATCATTCAAACACAATGTACATTGTTCAATGAATAAATGACTAAATGACTAATTAACCTGTGCCTGTGACTAGCACATTCACTGCCAAGAATCGCTACGCGCTACGCTCGTAGCCGATCCCGGGGTTTCCCTTGAGCTGGGCACACATTTGTACCATTTTTCCGATCACGATCACGCGTATCGTATCGAACTCGCGCATCCTAAGTATGTACGCTCACTTTGGGCACACCGTATCACAAGCATCGTCGCGTGAAAAAATGCGTCCATACTAACCGTCGTAGCGTAGCAGCGTATCGTATCATTAGCATAACGCCGTATCATTAAGTGCGTAACCGTATCCCCTTTGATGATCGGGGAAAAACCGCCTCGAGAGCGATCACAGCGTATCGCGAATCAAATCATAACTTCGTATCGAGATACAGTATCAAAACACGTCCATACTTACCGATCTTGATACACGTATCTGATCGTGAGTATGCGGGGTATATAATAAACGCGTGTCGACAGATTTTTTTTGTATAAGCTAGGTACAGTACCTGGGTATATCGCCAAGTCTCGGAGCCCGCGCACGGCGCATCTTGGCAGCTGGCAACATGCCCACCTGACGAACAGACAGACATACAATTAGAAACATAAATACAGTGGCTCCATTCTGAAACACGCTTCGTTTTAAGGTGAGCCACCACAGCTGTGTGACGTACCGGAGCGGATTGCAATAATTGCTAGCTTAACGAATCTCTTCCTATTTGTGATTTGTTTCCTTACACACCGTTCCTCTACCGCGTACACTAGTGGGTGACCATTAGTTTGGAATAATTGGCTAGTGTGCTCTTTTTCACTACTCCATAGCTAATTCTTATAGTGAAACAGAGGACGCGAAGAAATAGAGACAAGATATGCGAGTAACCGTGAACGTAATACGAAGTTAATCCGGTCGCGTTAACTTCTTCGTATAACTTGCTCGTATTTCAATACGCGGCAAATGCGAACTCTATTCCACTGCGTTATTGCAAGTATAGATGTTAATTATAAGAAAACCATACACAAAAAACCCTTCATGCTACTGCTAAAACACGTGTTGCCCAAAGGAAAACCATTTAATCACAAACATCTAAATTGAAGAATATTTTGCATAATTTCCGCTACCCAAAAGTTGTCTGGAAATCGCTCTTTAGCGATAAGACCGCCTGTATACCTCTTCTTTAATCTTTATGTCCTGTACTGTGTTATTTTTTTGAGGAATGCAATAAAGTATATATTATTATTATTATATTGTATTGTATTGTATCTAAGACTAGAATTGTAAGTAGGTAAAACTTGAAAGAGTTATAATATAACGGGTTAGCATTCTGGTGGCAGTTTAGCACAAGTAATGCAGTGGAGTCGCCATTGTATATTTTTTCATTGAATGAATGAATGAATACTTGATAAACCAATAATGTTTAGTTAAATTTATTGGTTTCATACAAGTAAATTGATTCATAAAAATTCAATAAAACATAATAATATATATTGTTGAAATGCATAATTTAATTTTATACCTATTCAAGGTCTTGAACAATGTTTAATCGGAATAAGTTTCAGTATCAGTAGTAGCATATAATATTCATCCAAACTTCATCTTACTACGTCAATATTCATATATTTATAACAGTCCAGCTCTATACATAGATCTGGGACCCGCTAAAGTAAGCATCTATTTTTAGAGCGCCTTTTGGCTGTGTGATTACTCTAGCGGAACTAAGTAAGGCAGCGGCCGCCATACAAAGGGGATGTAAGTAAGGGAGCGGCCGCCACACATACCTGAATACACGTATTGAATAGGAATTTGTTTCATATTTATGCGAATGGGAGCGATAGCCTTTTATAAGCTTTTATTTTACTTGCACTGTTTGTATTTAAAAATGAAAGTATGTCCAAAGGCCAAATCGATTAACTGACCCTTCTTGACCCTTATTACAATGCACATGAAGTGCACGGACGGTCAGTTAACGGTGTTGCCGATGCACTCGATGGTAAGTTGTCCTTTTTGATAATATATCCAGGGTAAGACCGGTTACACTCGGCGATTTTTCCCAGCGATACGGATCGCGCGACACCAGCCATATACCTATATAAAGTCAGTATGGATACTGTATCGCGTTTTAAGTCGCCGTTAGCAACTGCTCTAAGAGCGGTTACCCACGATTTTTTTCGCAGCGATACCAACGCGCGTTTTTTTTCAACACTAGCCATATGTCACCTGCCAAAATCACCCACACGGATATCAAAGGGCGCCCCGCAAGCTGTGTCGCGGCGACATAGACTATTCGTCTCTTTCTAAGCGTTCTAATAAGAATGATACGGATAGTCTATCTCACCGCGTCAACTCGCGGGCCGCTGTATCGATACTATTATCGCGTGTGTAGCTCAGTAAAAAGTCTTCCGCGCAAGGGAAAGATATGCAAAACTCAGCGGGAGGAAAAACAGCCGGTTGCTTAGGCCACTTCTGCAAGTGCCGAGTCGGTGCGGTAGTCAGCTGTCATCTGTCAGTGTCGAGTATCAGCCAAGTCGGGCCAGTAGTTAAATGGGTGCTTCCTGAAGCGAGTGGTACGATTTCAGTGCTACATGCGTACCACCTCGCTTTCGCGTAATATAATACTATTGCGCAAATATAATACTAGCATAATACCGATACTAGGAAGGCGTACTCCAAAAGAGGCTTATGCTCAGCAGTGGGCGATTACAGGATGAGAAATTATGGTGAGTATACCGACAAGTATGGTAATCTAATCTAAGGTAGCTAATCGCTTAATACGGTAGTAGCCGAAGTTGTTGGATTAAAACGACAAAATATATGTCATCGAGAATTTAATTCATTAAAAACAAAGTATAAATTAAAACGAGTTATTTCAAATAAATCACTTAACTACTTATTATTTTGGAAATCTCTATCCGAGATGATGTGCGCGGTCACTCGACTCGCATTATAAATATTTATTGGTTATTATTCAAGTTTATAAACTAACTACTTAACACAATTATTACGAGTAGTTTTTATTTTGTTAGTTTGCTATATTTCCTAGCATATTGCATCCAGCTTAATAAACATTATTCGTCTTTTGTATGAGGCAGCGAGTTCCAATACAAGAATGAAACAATAATACCCTGCGCAGCTCAAAGGGCACCCTTTCCATAGCAATCACTTTCTTCGAGTTATTTACCCACTAGTTAGCGAAATCGCTTTGAAGTTCGTTGAAGGAAGGTAATAGGATAGCTGTAGAAGATTAGGGAGGAAGTGAAATATCATTTCACTCATATTTGGAGCTGCCCAACTCGAGAATTTCTGTAATGGTGGTATACCATAACAGTCTAGTGCTAGCCTAAACTGGCAGGTTAGCAGTATTTGAATTTAGAATTTAGAAACAGCGACCTGTTCAACACAACAATTATTCAAATCAATAAAGGGTTGGCAACATGTTTGTTATTCTTCTGATATTGTAAGCTAAGGGAGTAAAGGTAGAGAATACTGGGCCAGATATTATTTGCTTCTTTTTTTTTGCATCAGACAACAAGGCTATTTACAAATAAACACCACCTTTCTGCCCGCAACTTTGTCCGCGTGGAATTCGTTTGTATCGTAGTCCCATACAATCTTTCGCCCCCCAATACACACCCTTAGGGGATGATTCCCGCGATAAAAAGTATTAGATACACTATAAGTTAATCCGTTAAGCCGTTTTTGCATGATTGGGTCTAAACTTTCGCATTTATAATATTAGTCGGAAACAAGACTTATAACATTATGGTTTGTTGTTAATAAATTGAATAAACAGCCCCCGATCAACAAGTGGCAGGGTTATCAGGGCTATACGTTGGAATGAGCTTCACGTAATAAACTCCAAAAATATTATTTAGGTACAGTTCCCCACGAATAACCATAACATAGCGAAAACAGCATGCACTAGCCAATTTATACGACCTGTATTCTTTGTATTGTAACAAATATCTGACACATCCTTACGGCCGTAGTAATAGAGTCGTGTTAGATATTTATGCCCGCTTTGTTGTGGCAGATATTAATGATGGTGACTGTAATTTACTTAATTTGACTAAGGTTGATATATTTTATTTACTCCTTATCAGCGAACGAAAAAAACCATAGATCTAATGCAACTAGCGCCGCAACATGGCCCCACAGAATGGGTGACATTGCCATTATGCGGGGTTGGGGGCGGGGTGTCAAAACGATGCCAGGCAGCCGTTTAGTTCGAACATGCGCATACCGGGCTTTAACACGTGTTTGGGTACTAATTGGTAATATTTATTGGCAATTTATAAAGTGTCTCGTTATTCTGCCCCACGGTGCAGTCGTTCGGTACTTAAGTGTACTTTGTTGTGGCAGATCTAAGTCCTGCTGACTGTAAATAAAACTTTCTCAAACAGTCTAATTTTTGTACAATGTGCTCGCTCCGTTGACTGGTGTTCTGTACTTTTCAATTACGCGATAAGTCAAAAGTTACTTTATCTCTATAATTATTATGTCTAATGGACGACTTCGGTTCTAATTAAAACTTTGGGATTAATTTAAGGCTCGTTTCTAAATGAAATAGGGGTAAAGTCTCACATCTATTTCATAAATGTTATGCGTACAGGCATGGGTATACAACAGTGTAAGTACGTAACTTTTCATTAAATGACTTACACCTTTGGAGTTGTAAGCGTCGATAGGCTATGGTGCTGATGGCGGGCCGTATGCTTCTTTGCCACCGTTATGGTGAAAAAAAAAAGATATCCATATCTTTTTTGTGGTAAAAGTGACACCAATTGAGACTTGTTCTCGAGGTCCATTTTAAATTCGGTTGAAAAAATATCAAACATAAAATGATATTATATTTTCGTGAAGCATAGTAAGGTCGAAGACGACTCTTACCTTGGTTGTGTCTATCTGGTTTAACAATCGCATGATGTGGCAAGTATACCACTCCAGCATCCTCCTGTTCCTTTCATTTTCTGGTACTTCCTCCATATGTCCAAGGTTTTCATATTCATCAATAACTTCTTTGTATTTAGCTTTTAGTTCCTTGTCTTTGTTTAATCTGTTCTCTAATGAATAAAATCTTTTTTTCTGATATCACCCGAAGGTGCCCGTACTTGCAGCTTAAGCTGGATCCAATTCGATCTTCGTTTTTAAATGGCAGCCGCACAACATATCTGCTCTCATCGTCCCTTGTGGTGTAAGCAGCGAAGAGCGCCTCACACTCAACTGCTCCTCTTTCACAGTCAACCGCTTCTGTTTGTATCCTGGATCCGATTCTAACTCCCAAAACTTTTTGAGAATATCATCATCGTTCACTTGGGAGTATAACACAACCACTTGAAGTCAACTGCTTCGAAGTCTCTACCATTCCAGCAACTAAAATGCCCTCGTAATTTTTCTTCATACCCTCCTGAATTATGCGACCATACACCTCAGGGCCCAATAAAATATTGATTTTATTCGGTGTGTCATAATTCGGGTCCGCTAAGCGGATTCCTACCATGTCTAATCCATTCAAGTCTGCTACACTCTTGCTTGGTAGAAAGGCTGTCACCGTTTTTAAAATGAACGCTTTCACCATAATCGCTATGTCAGGGTTTATCAAGAATTGCAAATAAATTGTTACCACTCCTCTTGATACCACGTTATTGTCTCCTCCGAGACTTGTTACTTTCCCACTGCTATTTTCTAGTTTTAGTCCAAGATATTGGACTGTTGCTTCTGTCACAAAGGAAGCTTGTGACCCTTGATCCAATAATGCCCCAATCTGGTAATATTGTCCACTCTTAGATTGGGCGTTGATAATAGCTGTAGCCAACAATACTTGGCTAGACCCCGCTGAAAAGCAACTCATAATTGGTGAGGTTTCTACACTTTCCACTCCCACGTTACTAGTTTTAAGCACATCGGGATCGATGTGCTAGGTTCCATTCCACTAGTTTGATGTAGCAACGTATGATGACGCCGTTTGCAAGTTCTATGGGTTGCAGGGTTTTGGCAGAATTTATGTGATTGCCGCCCAGACAGTTGAAGCACAAGCTTTTTTCCTGTACGAAATTACGACGGGTGTCTACATCAAAGGTGCCAAACTGTTTACAAAAGGTTAGTTTGTGGTTGTCGGTGCAACAAAGACATTGAGTGCTTTGCATGGCGTGTAATACACGACGTTTATTTTGAATAAAATGTTGATTGTTAGTGTAAACTGGTTTTTTATTCTCAATAAATTCTGGTGGGCAAGATGTCAGAAGTTCCGGTATCTGCAGCACTCAATTCCCATGCCTTTCGCGTCTCAGGATCAAGTTTAAGGGCAAACAGTCACTACTAGTATCAATCAACTCTTTCAAGTAGGTAGCTGACTCCGTAACCGCGTTTCGTTGACTCAAAAATTGTTTTAAAATAGTATTGTAAATATGCTTTTCGTTACAGTACCTACCTTTCTTTCTTTATGTAATTTTGGCCAGAGATTGGTATTTGTCGTAGGAACAGTTCCGCTTCACCGCATACATTTTTGAATATTGTCTAATCTTTTATTGTTGTGCACTAACGATTCAAACAAATCTCTAAAAGTAACCAATTCAGTGTACAGAGGCTCTGGTATAAGTTTTACCGAAACAAAACTTTACGATCGCGTTTGCGTTTTACCCTCAATTTGTATGGGATTTGACAGCTAAACGCGAACGCGGTCATAACGTTTTGTTTCGGTAAAACTTATACTAGAGCCTCAGTCCTGAAAAAAATGTAATAACAATTTTTGGAAGTTTAATGCACGCAGTTGTCAAACCAGATTCCGTATTACCCTGTATAACCTTAGGTTTCAATTCCGGGGTCAAAGGCTCTGTAGTTGTACAAAATATTACATGTAAATATTAAGTTTAGTTATTTAGTTAGTATTAATGTTACATATTTCAATGCATGTTGTAAATACCTAATTATAGATTTGTTTATATAATAATACGTTTTAGTATTATGTTTAGTTTTTAGTTTTATATTAAGTTAACACATTTAATCAATAAAACTGATTTAATAATTATTATAATTAAGAGTAGTTATTAAGTACACTACAGCTCAAAAGATTCAAGAGCTGTTTTTAATTCAACCAGGTAGTCCACGTATAACTCCTCGGTTACCTCGCAAACTGTTTGTGTGACGTAGGGATTTTCTTTTAATACGTCAGAGTATATTGACATGAGTTGATCATGAAAAGTGGCGAACTTGCTCCATTTTTGCTCCACAGTTTGAATTCGGACTTCCACATAAGTTTTGGTACTTCGTATCTTAGGTGACTTTTATTTTTTTTATCCGTTGCTTATTTGGTTACAATTCTCAAGTTGTCCTTTGAGTAACGCCACCATTTTGTTAAAATGCTGCCACAGTATTTAAAACATCAAAGCCTAGCAACAAAATACGGTACGCAAATAAGTAAAATATCATTCGCTTATTTTTCCAAGTCCTCCATTTAAAATGTTCACTGTTCCATATGTCAAAAATCACACATATAGAAGAGATCAAATCGTAATTTTAAATGCGACGTAGTGTACCTACAAAAATGTTTATCGATAAGCACACTGCACTTCTATTGTTCTGCGTTCGAAATACGGCACAATTTTACAAAAACAGATGAAAATATAGTTCAATTTTCTTCGAAATTCCGCATGAATAATCTATTTAAAACATCGTAATTTCACTGCACTCGAATATAATTATTAGTCGACAACTCACGTTTTTGTCCGCTGTACACGAATCTCCCGGTGCACCTGTCCTCCCGCCTGGTCGGAGGTGGTGGCCCGTGCTGCAGAACATCCTGCGGGTCTACCGTGACCCGTCTGCAGTACCGACTCCGCTCGCTGATGCCGCTGCCTGATTTGCTCTGCACTCCGAGACCACTGATGTTTACAGGTCCACAATGTTTTGAAATATTCATGTTTACAAATTCTTCTGGGTTTTTCCCGGCTTCGTAAGGACCAATGTTTGGCTCGCCTGGCGTTCCCCTAGCCTAGCTTGAGTTTTCCTTATTATTTCAATAAAATTCGTATTGTCGTAAAAGCGTATTGTTTATTTTCTGACAAGGTAATGTGACATGTAATTTTCTTGGTTCTCTATTTGACGTTTAAACTAAATTATGAATAGAAAAGTGAAACTAGCTAATAAGGTTTCATATGAGTGACAACACGTTGTGCAGTTAGTTAGTAAAATTATAAAGTTGACCTCAAGTTTACACCTTATCGAGCTTTAGTTAGGTCGCGAGCTTCCGCTGAGTTAAGATTCTTATCTAAATCTAGCTTGTAAAACGTGCACGATACGCGCGAGTTACGAGAGGCAGCGGGAGCGGGAGCAGAAATTGTTTAGACCATAGTGTTGAAACTTAAGATTCTATCAAAAGTGACGAGCTTGGTGTAAGCTTTTATTGCCGAACGTACTTTTTCGGACAGTCAACTTATACATAGTTTTCTCATGATTTCTGGAAGAGGCACTTAACTACTTTGTATTGGCGATTCTTATTGGCAGTGGTCATCTTTTTCAAAAACGCTGGTAGCTTTTGACTTGTAAACGTCCCATTGCGGGCTACTTGCAGACTAAAGTACATTTATTTATTAAAATAAATAGTACATGTCTACTGGCTACCTCATTTGGGAATACATGCGTGAGTGTAATTATGTAAAATGATATTTGACGTGGACTCGATATTTTTGAAAATGACTGAATAAGCTATAGAGAAAATAACTTTATGGAAAGCCTCCAATATAACGACGCCGTATCGAGCTTTATTATATACATAGTTATATCGCGTGGGCTACTTCCGTTGAGTCGTGGATCTTATCTTCATCTTAGTCATAAAATCTACTAAGGACGGTGCAAGGTATAGGAGATAGCTACAGCGGAAGCGGAGGCATTAGTCACTAATTTAAAATAATAAAAACTTGAAACTATATCTTTTGTGTTGCCCAAACAAAGATAATAAAAAATCCCGTCACACTTATTTGATATTTGTAATTTAAGGTCTCAATTACCAATGATAATAGGCAACTTAGTTCACGCTAACTAGCAAATACTGCACAGAACACCGGCAGTAACTCTGAATTCTGATTCTGCCCAGGGACCATGCTAAATTTCAGTAACTTTCACGGGAATGTATAAATAAGTTTTCGTTAGAACGTTTCCGATGAGTTTTTTTCAAGGATGTATCATTAATAATTGGGGTGTGGACTCTAATTACTCCAAAAGAAAGAAAGCAAAAAAAATACTCATTGACGAAAATCCTATTCCAATATCTCAAAAAAAAACAAAGATGCAACCGTTTTAATATTGTTTGACAGAGAGAGACAACGCAAATAAATGACGAACAAATAAATAGTACTTAAATGAAAATCCTTTCATGTGAAGGTGCGTTTTGTGCAATAGGGACAGAGTATATAATGCCCTCTTTAAACTTTGGACCTTCTAACTTAGTAATTATTTAATGTATTTCATTACTTTTTTTCACCATGCGAATGTAGTTTTTATCCTTTATCCCTATTACATCTATATCAACACCATCTGTATATATCATATCATTAACTGTTTGACGTTTAATATATTAATGCATTATAAAATAAATAAATGAGTATGAGTATAACCTATCATACTCTAAGCGGGCAATTTAAACGAGAAGAAGAAATATCGCACCTTTGGAAACTTCTTCAAAATGCATAGACAATGATTGACCGTATTGATTTCACTTTAAGGCATTTTTTTTGGGAGGTGTGTATTTTTTTTCTGACTACCTATAATAAAAAAAACACTAATTCCGCTGCCCTTGTGCCTTAGGCCACACAACCTTCGGGCGGCCTCGACCGTGCCGGAACTACTGCCCTTCGGCCTATCGACGCGACCGTTGGGCTCATCTGACAGGCCTTGATACGATTAAAGAACAATCATTTTATCGAGTCAGCGTTTTTCGAACGACAGTAAACAAGTAAATTTTATTTATTTATTTATTTATTTATTTAGTAACATTTATACCTTAACAGCAAGGCCAAAGCGGTACAAACTTATGAATATGTAACATTAAGAAAAAGAAAAAGAAAAGCATAAACAACAACGACTCTTAAGTGTATTAAACTATAGTACTCGAATATAGGCACGTGCCAATCTGCATTTTTTTTTGTTCTGCGACCGTGGCTAACTAGCTTTCGGCAAACGTCGCAAGCATACCGTAGCCTATGGCGAGCAGAAAAATTGCCGATCCCTTATTGATTTGAGGGTTCGTTATTCTGAGCTAGAGACGAATGCTCTCAACAGAGCGCACCCTTGGAAGCTCTGGCAACTTTTTTCACAACACTATAAGTAGTAGTGTTAAGCCTAAACCTTCCTACGTGTACATCACCTATAACACAACTGGCCAACTCTACTGTTACCCATGTAATAGAGTCTTTAAGAGTAAGTTTGGCCTAGCCAGCCATATCAGAGCTCACAATAGGGCAAATCCGTAATTACTAGGGTCGCCGTCATCGAAATCGATGAGGAGGACTATATATATAGTAGTGTTATGATGGCGGCAATCTTTTGTAAAGGTGTACTTCCCCAGACGACATCGATGTTTACTTGGAAGTATTAAAAAATAATAATAATAAATAATAATATACTCTGCGAACGGTCTAATAGCGAAGAGTCTCGATAAACACCTCAAGAGACTGTCGCTAGATAGCTGGATCAAGGGTCAGACACAGAACGCGGTACTCCTGGATACTGCGCGGATAGTCAGGAGGTTCCTGTCTCTGACGCCCTGACCACCGGCAGCTTAGGCCTCGCCGCGCTGCCGGCGGCACCCGTTAGGTTTTTATAATGATTTTATGTTTCACTTTTTATATAATTATTGTAAAAACCTAGCCTAAGACGAAATATAAATAAAGAGAACAACAATCATAAATCTTTATTACACGCCACGAGTCAGGTCGTTTGAGTTCCCGATAAAGCATTATGTAGATACTTCAAGTTTTTAAACTTTTCAAAGTGAATCAATATTGGTATCTATGGCAATGCAAAAATATTGACTCCTGGGGGGTTACATGATTGACCAGCTGATAACCCTGTCGTCGCTGATTTACTATCCGCAGCTGACCATCATATCTATGATATATTAGATATGTGATGTCATAAATGATGATCATCACATATGACCGCACTGTAGCTACACCACATATGACCCCGTTGGTAGCTTACACACAAAATGCCGTTAAAATTCGTTAGGCGTTATCTGTAATTCGACATTCGTGTTTGTAAGAAATAAATAACACATTCACTGCCAAGAATAGCAACGCGCCGTTTGACCGTTCCCGTGGTTTTTCGCCTATGTAGAGGAAAGCGACTACGGCGTAGTATATTCCTGGCAGTGAAAGTGTTAACAAAAGCACGTTAATTTTCATGAATAATGGAGCTTAACTCGATACGAAACAATAAGATACGAAAACAATACACTACATTCCCACCCCCTCCCGCTATGCGCTACGCTCGTAGTGGACCCTGTGGTTTTCTTCGTATGTAGCAGAAAGCGACTACGGCGTAGGCGCCCTCTAAGCGGGTTCCTGGTTGTGAAAGTATTGCCACATTCATTGCCAAGAATGTACGCGCTACGCTTGTAGCTGATGCCGTGGTTTTCTTGCTAAGTAGCGGTAAGCGCCTACGACGAATATACCCTCTAGGCGGGTTCCTAGCAGTGAATATGTTAATCTCCATATGCATCGAAAACCACCCATAGCCCTTCAACGTATGTGTGTCGTGATCGGCGCTGTGTAAACTGATTTCCCTATACATTGTGTAGTGATGAAACCAAGCTTAACCCCGCTTCGGCGGGAAATGCTCTGGCACGGACCCAGCTGCAGCGCGGCACGTAGCGACGCTAAATGGCCAATACACGAACATCTGGCAAGGTAAGGACACGTCCATAGACGAGCGGGTAGTGCCATGGCAACAGATGAGCAAGTAAGACCATGACTGCCTAATTAATTAGATGGGGTTCACGTTCGGGTAGCGACGATAAAAGGCAATTTTCGAACATCTTGCGCGGTGTGTCCTTACCGCGCAAGATGCGTACCTAAATAGATAAACAAAGTCAACTTCGACCAGTTATGGAATAGAAATAGAATATAGGATAGAAGTTTATTCCGATAACAAATCACTACAAAATACAACTAGGTACATTGACATAATGCACCTTAAGAACTAATAAACAGGGATGTGCTACCGAAATGGTGTCAACTCAGCAATGCAGTTAACACTCAGTGCCAACAGCAATGGTTTTCTGTGGATCCTGTGAGGTGTACGGGACAGCATAGTTTTATTAACCCCCGACGCAAAGAGAGGGGTGTTATAAGTTTAACGTGTCTGTGTATTTGTGTATCTGTCTGTGGTGTCGTAGCTCCCAAACGGATGGACCGATTTGCATTCGATTTTTTTTGTGTGTCACCCAAATGTTCTTAGCCATGTTTCATGAAAATCTATTCAGCCGTTTGAAGATCATCAGCTCTTTTCTAGTTGATGAGGGGATCTGACTAACTTACTTATGTCCGATCGATTTGAAATTTGGTACCGTGTTACTTCAAAGACATTGAAATTATATGATAAGGTAATCATGACTTGATCAGCCGTTTGAAGATCATCAGCTCTTTAATAGTTGATGAGGGGATCTGACTACCTTCCGTATATCCGATCGATTCGAAATTTGGTACCGTGTTACTTCAATGACATTGAAAGTATATGGTAAGGTAACCATAACCTGATCAGCCGTTTGAACATCATCACTTTAAAAAGGACAAAATAAAAGTAAAATTTAAAAATTTAAAAACTCCGCTTCAGTCACCCGACGCGACGGTCCCCCGACGCTACAACGCTTGGAAATTAAAAATATTTGAACTTACGTAATATATATATGACGATAATAATTATAATAGGTTTAAAATATTATTAGTTACTTTTTGGAATTTATTTTTTGTGTCGGGGGGTTTTTAATTTTGTTTCTATTGTAGTGACTCTAACTACGAAACAAACGGGCATTGGTGCGAAAATCGGTAAAGGCAAATAGTTGTATGATGAGCGTTGAATATGTTTCTGAGTGTTGGATGTTTTATATTTATTTAAGTATTTATGAGTATATACATATAACACGAGCCTTATTGAGTTAATTATTGGAATAGTTCGATCTGTAAGATTGTCCTCTGATGTTTGTTTATTTATTAACTAGCTAAAATATAAATATAGTAGTATAGGAATATTTGTAAATATAGGCCTTGTTGCCTGACTCAAATAAATAAATAAATAAATGTTGTTATGTTTGTATTCGTCCCTTTTTAATATAAGGTTTTATTTTGTTTGTTTAATTTGGAAGTTGTCATCCTAAATACCAATTAATAAATAAATAAAAATAAAAACATGTCATTGGCTGCTCTGCCACCTTATCTTAGTTTACAATCATGATAAAACAAACGTTACCTATGTTTTCTTATCACCAGTTGTGCAAGTTATATATAAGTAGTAATTATTTATATTCCGCGCGTAAAGTAGCGCCAGCCTTACCCACGCCTTACCTCAGTTTATTGAGCAAATCAGTCTGTCTGCGAACTTCATTATATAATATTTGTCAAATGCTTGTCAGAGCTGCGTGGGTGCTTGTTTACCTACTCTGAATATTGAAACAGTGTGATACGGAGCGACACATTGTTTGTGTTAACGATTTGATGTTATTGATTGTTAAATGATTTCCTATTGTACTACTAGTTCAGGTAAGGCCACACTATTCAATCTAAGGGCACTTCTCCATTACGCGATGCGGTTTTACTAAGCTGTCACCGAGCGAGTACAGATTCTTCAGAGCGCTCGCAATGACTGCTTACTGTTAGCGCGGGATACGTGGATGTGGGGCGGTATGCTTGCGGTACTGCCCGTCTCGCTTCCGCGCAGTATAATAATTAACCGACAAGTAAGAAACTGGGCGACATCAGCAAGCTTTCAGTAGACCCCGCATGTAGATTCCGCGCTGCCACGTGGCTTTATAGTCCTTAAATAAAGGATTTAACCCTTTTAGTGGATTGTTTTGGTGAGCAATAAAGAATATTAAACCAACTAACAACTTTTCTCTGTGATACAAACGGGTATTGACCTCCGACACGCGAACACGCTAGCTAAATATCCCAAACCTACCTAATTCCGTATCGAATACGCAACTCAAATGTTCTAAGTAATAACATTAATAAACAAATATAGACGTTGTACTATATTCCTACAGCATCAAACGACTCACCGCTACTGTATCCATCCACCGCCTCGTGTCCCAAGGGCTAGGCTGCAGGTTCAGGGTTGATCGTCCAGCTAAATATGACGTACTCAGGTTCCTAGGTCACTGGTAAGCGCACTCTTCCAAGGGGGAAAGGTCCTCAACCCATCCACGGTAAAATAATGAAAATGATGCTCTCGCGCCGCCGCTAGTTAAGAGTCAGCAGTAAGCTAGACCGAATTTCACCTTCCCATACAAACGTAGTTACGCTCTCATTTTAAAACTACGTGTTGGATTGTGGCGAAACTTTGCCTGTAATTAGTTTATATGGTACCAGTGTATAAAACAAACGAAATACAACAAAAACACGTTTTGTATGAAAAACTTAAACTCGCTGTATTTTTTTCCTATGGTATCTGAAGCTACATAAACTAATTATAGACATAGATATACCTCATTTCATTGTATATGCAAAGTTTCGTTACAATCCAAGACGTAGTTTTAAAATGAGAGCCTAACTACGTTTGTATGGAGAATCGAGTTTACTGCGGACTTTTAACGAACTGATTTTGACATTGTGCTAGTCACTGCACATTCGTATATCTGCTTCCGGCGGGGGGCGGGGGGCGCTGGTGTTGCCTTCCCGGAGGGATGACGGCTTGAAGACAAGAAGCTGAAAACCGGTAGAAGCTCGTAGGGATACCATACATAATACAAAACAAAATAAAATTGACCCATAAGATTGTGTCTTCAGTCAAAGAAACTAACGATATCAAAATTAGACAAACAGCTGAACATTGCTTAGAACCTAGAACACATAAGTCATCCTATATCAGGGTGAGAGACTGCGGAAGGGAGGAGAAACGAGGATGACAAAAGCTATCTCGTCATAAACTTGAAACTATATGAAAATATTCAGCGAGAATCCTATACTGACTTTGGGCTGTGTCGCGAAGAATGTGCTTAAGCACTCTCAACCAGTTTTGGGTACACGCCAAACGGCTTTGTACGGCGACTAGAGCAAGCCACGGCTTTAAAGCGTGTATTATTAAATCTAGCAAAACTTTATTAAATTCTTAGAATAATTACCACGTAGATGGTTGGCAGTCCTCAACTGTGCGTTTCTCCCGAAACTTTCTGCCTCGCACAGCCAAACTCTGGAATGAACTGTCGCCTGCGGTATTTCCGGACCGTTATAACCTTCAAGCCTTCAAGAAAAGAGCGTACTCCCATCTTAAAGGCCGGCAACGCACCTACAACTCTTCTGGTGTTGTAAGTGTCCATGGGCGTCGATTATCGCTTACCATCAGGTGATTCGACTGCTCGTTTGCCTCCTATATTATAAAAAAAAAAAAAAAAAATTGGATTTGGAGCATGACTGCTAATCGTGTTAACTTTTTTGCTTAATCATTTTTAAGCAAATGGAAATAAATGCATTTATTTCACGTCACTATTTGGGCCAGTCAACAATTTCTTCTTGTTATTCTGTCCGTTAGCCAAGAGACAAAATTACAGTTTCTTAGAAAAATTGTTACAATTTCCAACGAGCGTCAAAAATGGTCCATACAAAAATGCGGTGATACAGAAATGGTCCAACTTGACAAGAAAACCCCAACATTTGGTGATTTTAAAAAGTGACTCATAAGACGTAACGGGCAACTAGTGGCAGATAAAAGTTAATCCACCCAATTACACAATTTTAAAAAAACACGCAAAAGATGGCTTAACACGAGGACGTTAAGCAGGTTCTCCACTCATAAAGCCACGGCAAGACACAGTCGGCTGAGGCGCTAATTCTCGGTGGGGAAGAAAGGTAACTCCTCCCGCTCGTTCTAAGAGTTATCCCGGTTGCATCCTAGAGGAGGTACAGGTTCACCTGCCACTAAATCCCTTGTATTAATGTTGGCAGTCTTTGTGGAAGCTAAGCTGCTAACTCAAAGCTGGATCTTAATATTTCTTACGAGGTTCTTGTAACGTACGTATTATGTCAAAACCATTCACAATAATTGAACGCATTATTTTTCGTTAGTTTATTCTTTGGATGTAAAAACGAGAGATAGAAACAATATTTCGGGTAGGTACATATATTTCGAATATTGATTGATAGATTTGCGGTGAAACAAAGTATCTTGAGTAAAAATTAAATGTGAAGTAATATACCAGCGTGGGGACTACACCAGAGGCTCTAGTAGGTATGTTTTTCCGAAACAAAACTTTACGATCGCGTTTGCGTTTTACCCTCAATTTGTATGGGATTTGACAGCTAAACGCGAACGCGGTCGTAACGTTTTGTTTCGGTTAAACTTATACTAGAGCCTCAGATTCCCTCTCGTTCATGAGAGCTATAATCGTGCTGATATATTGTTGTTAAGTATATTGATATTTTATATATGATTAAATTCTCATTGTAAAGAACTCTTCACAGAAAATGTTTGCTGCACAGAAACATCTGCAAACGAAATTCAAAATTTCGAACGAAGTGAAATACTAAAACCTTTTCCACTTCGATTGAAGTTTAGAATTCTTAAAGTAATGTTGTGGATCGTAACTAGTTGCTACGCTTCTACGGCGTAGAGAAATATGAGGGACGTAGCCAGCTACGACCTAACTCGTGCAACGAAAAACTCGCACGGCAACTCGTAGCCGATGAAATTCAATCTTGTTCAAGATGTTTATGGTCTTAAAAAAAGCGAAGTCCTGTTTGGTAGAAATCATATGAGAACGTAAAAGTTGTAAATAACAATGTATTTCCACCTTGAGACTTTTTAACCGACTTCAAAGCAAGAGGAGGAATTCGTCATATTACTTATGTTCCTCGATTACTCGAAGACGCCGCGACTAATTCGGAAAATTCCGTTTCTTGTTTGAAAGGGTATCCTTCACAGGATGGTTCCCTGGTCATCAGATCAGTATCCTGGAAAAATCGAGGGAACTCTTCAAAGAAGGCAAATTACTTATTTAAAGTCGGTTAAAACTTTGTTTCAAAGTAAAATATTATTATCCATGGCACAAGTTAGAGCCAGTTCTTTTATCCTAGTTAGTAGAACTTAAATCATGCCATAATGAAGCCTAGAGCTCAGTCTTGTCTAATTAGGTTCATTACAACTTTGGAGTTGTGCTACATTGATTATGAACATAAACAGATTAGATTACCTACATTAGATTTTTTTCCTAGGATTAGGTTAGAATAATCCGGATCAGGGGGTTAATCTGAGGGGTAATCACGTAACTTATGAACGCGCCTTAAGACAATTTATCTGTAATTTTTCATACAAAAACGGACATTTGGGTCTACGTACGCATTACCTGATCGACTTGCAGGTAACGTTTCGAACGCGCGTTATGACAACTCAAATGTACGCATTACCTGATCGACTTGCAGGTAACGTTTCGAACGCGCGTTATGACAACTCAAATGTACGCATTACCTGATCGACTTGCAGGTAACCTTTCGAACGCGCGTTATGACAACTCAAATGTACGCATTACCTGATCGACTTGCAGGTAACGTTTCGAACGCGCGTTATGACAACTCAAATGTACGCATTACCTGATCGACTTGCAGGTAACGTTTCGAACGCGCGTTATGACAACTCAAATGTTCCCATACAAAATGTGACATTTAAATCTACCTGACGCGCTGCACCAACTAATTAAGTTCGGCCTTGACTTTGGACACCTACACACCAATATTCATCATCATCATTAGCCTTTATATGTCCCACTGTTGGGCACAGACCTGCCATGGATGAGAGGGAATGAGCAGTAGTTCCCGCGCTGGCCCAGCCAGTGCTGAAAACTTAACAGCATAAAAAGAGGTGAAAATTCACTGTCTGTACAGCTTTGTCTAAGGCACTGGTCTGTGGTCTAAGGGTATACTCGGGCTACTCATCTGGCCAGTAGCCATTAAGGGGCTCCCATACGCCAATGAACTTCGATATGAATCTCTTAGTTTTCTAATGTTTTTTGTCGCTTATTATTAACAACAACGGCTTTAAGCAATATAGTATCCCATATTTACTTCAAAGTTCATTTTTTCCGAGATATTTGGCATCAAATTTGAACAATTTTAGGCCAAAAAACTGGTTTTCTGGCCATAGCTTTTGTGTTAATTGGTTTAAAATTAAAACCCTAGACCAGTTTTAGGAGTCGTCACAGACGAACCCAAAAATGTAGATTTCTTATATGTTAGATGTTTCACGTCAATAAAGATACGAAATAAGTGTTTTAAAAGAATGTTTAAAAAATCATACAAAATTAAGTATTCATTTGTTTCAAAATCCGGTAGATGAAAATGGAGATAAAAAATTGAAGAACCGATAGCCGTTTGACTTATATAATTCTATCTGTAGTGCAAAAGTAGGAGATACGATTCAAAAATGGACAAAAATCTATGAAAACCTCGGCCCCTAAAAATAAAATAAAATATCGACATGTTTTTGTCATACTTCGTGTATTATATTTTCGAGATGACGACTCTTATAGTCATAGTCATAGTCATATCATTTATTGCATCCATAGTTGTACAGTTCTTAGTATTTAATAGGTTCCATATGAGCCCTGTTAGGGCGTAGCAATTTAATAAATAGGTGTTAAATTATAATATAGAAGCGATATTCGATGTCAATTCGTTGCAAGTCACATTCAATTTCATTAATAATATATAACATTTCACAAAGATTAATAAGAGGCACATAGAATTGGTTTAAGTTAGTAATTGATAATTGTTTATTTTCTAGTATTAATTTATCTGTTCTATTGTAATGTATATGTGTATAATAGGATTGGTAACAGAGAATAATTATTTTAATACTATTTTCTTAGTCGTCAATTTACAAAGAAATAAATTGAAGTAAGGAGAAAAAAAAATAAGATCGATACAGACATAGGAATTAGGTACATTGAGTTATAGCTATTTATACTAAATTTACTATTCATTTAAATTATCATTTAGAAATTCGTCGATTGTATAGTACGCTTTTTTAGTCAGTAAGTTTTTAAATGTATGTTTAAATATGTGATTCTTATCTGTTGCTTTAATGGTTGTAGGAGCCTTGTTATATATATTTATAAAACGCAGATATGGACTATTTTTATGGATTACCAATTTAGATATTGGCAAGCAAGCTTGTTTTCATGCCGTGTTGCCATTCTGCGATTTGGGGCGTCTTTTATTTGTCGGAAAAGGTACATGTGCTCTCTCACAAACATACAAACTTCCAGTATGTAGATGGAAGGAAGAGTGAGGAGTTCTTTATTTATAAAATGTGGTCGGCAACTTTCTGTGCTTCTTAATATGTGCCTTTAAACATTAATCGAACGAGCGAGCGAAGCGCACAAAGTTCTATGCTTCAGCTTGGCCGAAAATCGTTTGTATGTCCGGATGTCCCGCTTTCCCGCTGTTCTCCTCTACAGGTCGCATTTCTGAACCGATTATCGTCAAATTTTGTGAGCAGGTTCGTTAGATTTTTTCTTGACTACTTTTTCCCTTTTTCAAATTTTAAGAAATAAAGACAGGCTTCGATTTCTACAGCTCACTGAGCCACGAGTTATTCACTGCATAGAAAACAATTCATTCAGCAATTTTCAATTATAGAAGCAACCAGTATTGGATTTAAAGTTTACTAAAAACTAAACTTTAGCTGAACTAAAGCAATTTACCTCTAGTAAGTATTTGGTACCTTTGTGGTTTCGTTGGTTGGAATTGAATTCATGATGATGCGGAGCTAAATGAGAAAAGTTTAAATTAATTAATATTGTTAATTAACTTAATATACTCATGTTTGATACGATGTCTGAATAATAATAACAATAACAATAAAATCTAATAATCAACGCATTTGCTGTCGGAAATCAGTTCCTGTGGTAAATTGGAAAATAAATGTGGAAATGTTCTCGTAGCTTGGCGGAGTACTAAATTGAAGTCGGTTAAAACTTTGTTTTTAAAGCAAATTATTATATCGAAAGAGCTACCTTTCCTATCCTCTTATAATAATCGTCGTTATTGACTACGATCAAAGCTGTGTCTTCGGCACACATGTGTACACTTGCTTGTTCACAACAGAGCCTGCCCCAATTCTGTCTGTCATCTCCTGCACGGCTATCACGCGACGGCGCGCGAGCTCTCTCGGTTTTTCTCGCACTATGCCTCTTGTTCTAAGTGTTCTGATAAGTATGTCGCGGCCGTCTCATGATAGCCGTGCTGTTATGCTATTCATAACTCGTTTCACCTCGGTCTCACTTACATACTTCGTTTGCTTCGATCTGATCCAAACATTTTCTCATACAGGCTCGCCGGTTGCAGGTACTTCCGACCTGGTTTTTTTCCAGTAGAACCTCTATTAGCCAGTGATATACTAACCTGACACACTCGGTTATTATATAGTTGTGTGGGAACTTTGGAGTAAAACCAAGTTCCTTGAGTTAGAAAGAGGACAACGGTATATTGTGAAGACGATGTAGATACCTAAAATCGTTCAAATACCCTACCGAATAACTATCAATGCGCTACATGTCTGACCACGAGAACATTTCTTTATACTTACTATTGTACTGATAAGTAGATATAGATATGCATCTATATAGATTTCCTAGTAGTAATAGAGAGATTTTATGACAAACTATGCAGTTTGTCATAAAATCCCTCTATTACTACTAGGAAAACTTAACCCTATAATCTATACTAATATTAAAGATGTATAATGTCAGCTATGTAAGTTTACGTAGGGGGTATTCTCCAAAACGAATACTCTTCCACAATGGATTTTCGAGATAAATAAAGGCTATATTAGCGGGCAGCTACCCATTAATGTTATGCCAAGATTGCCAAGTAACAAAATTTTTTCATTTTATTTACATATGCGGTTATACTAGGTACTATTGGTGCTGAATTTGACAAGTTACACGAGCCGGGACCTTGACCGGATTCCACGTTGTTTATGACATTCGTATAATTAAATAACCTCGGCCTCCCGCGGGACAGCGCGTGATACCTACACTGTGACGAGCCATTTACATTCTAATATTTCCGGTTCACGAAGACTCACGGGGTACATCCGAGACTACGTTTAGCATTCCATACTGATAGTGATATCAATGTGTTTAGAGCAGGCCTTTTAATCTTGGAAGTTTTAATTCAATGTCAAAATCAAATCAAATATTTATTCTGCAAATAGACCGCGAGGGTACTTTTACACATCAAAAGGTACCTAATTTACAATCCGTACCAATATTATAAATGCGAAAAGTGTGTCCGTCAGGGATCGGAACCGGTTTTTTGCAAAAACCTCAAAATAACCACATATCTCGAACTATTTTATACTTCTGTAGATAGTAAATAAGTAGCTATAAGAATGTACCTATAAGGCCGGCATCATCGCTCAGCGACGAAGGCCTTCTTTTTATTAAATAAAGATTTTTTAAAAAAACTTCGTATGTAGGATTCAGTTGTGTTTTGAGGTAACGACTGCGTATTATTAGATTGACCAATTAGAAATGATATAATTAACAAAGAACGAAAAAATAACGTTTTCGTTCCCATACGAAAAATACCGGTTTCCGATCAGTGGTCCGTATGTCTGTTGCCCGCTGAACGGATTTTAATAAAAATTGGTATAGCGATAGTTGAGTCCCGGGAAAGGACATAGGATAGTTTTTATTCCGATAAGCATCTCCGAAGGGGGTGAAATAGGGGGTGAACCTTTGTATTGAGCTACTATATATGAGCTCCACGCGGACGGAGTCAGGGGCAAAAGCTAGTAAAAATAAAGCTTACAATGAAAACTGATCTCGTGATTGTCTTTACTAAAAATATCGGGTTTGAAAGTTTCGAGCTTCAGTTTCAAGTGCTCTTTTCGTCATCTTAATTAGAAATGCGGAACATAAGTTTCTCATAGATCTGTCGATGATTACTTTTGTGAAATACCAACTTTTTACCTGACTGCATCTGAAGGAGGGTTATGTTTTTCGAGCGTATGTATGTATATACGTATATGTATGTACGTGTGCATGTATGTATATAGACAAGTCAATTCTATTTCACGGGCTACAGTCCAAACGGCTTGATGGGTTTTGAAACATTATGAGTCTTTAATTCCTTTTAATCGCGGAAGTGTCATAGGCTACACGAGACAAAATTTATGGAATTTTATGCACCACAAGGGTAGCCAAGAAATATTAATATAAACTATGATGGTCATACAATCGAGTGTGTGTCATCAATTCGCTTCTTGGGTATTATTTTAGATTGCCACACATACTGGAAAGACCATGCAGAAATGCTCATAGATAAATTGAACAGATTTATATTTGCCCTGCGAAGGCTCTCTCAAATGTCTTCATAAAAAACTGCCCTATTAGCATTCAATGGTCATGTATGTCCAATTTGCGTTTTACTTTGGGGTAACTGCAGTAAAATACAATAAGTATTTCTGCTCCAAAAGAAATCCATACGGGCTATGTGGTGTGCATCAAACAGAACCCTGTCGACCTCTTTTCCACGGGTTTAAACTTTAAAGTGATAACGCTACCATCATCCTACTAATATTATAAATGCGATGAGATGTTTGGATGTTTGGATGTTTGGACGTTTGTTACTCAATCACGCTTAAACGGCTGAACCGATTTGAATGAAATTTTGCACGAAGATAGTTTATGGCCTGGATTAAAATATAGGATAGTTTTTATCCCGGGTCCACGCGGACGAAGTCGCGAGCGGAAGCTAGTTCATACATATACATCAAAAACAAAAAAGTATAGAAACGGAACATTTTTTTTCCATCCTGGTAACTTCGTTAAACTTGACATATGCTAGTAGACATATTGTCACATGTGTCATACTTTTGATGTTATTTTACCATATTTATTCAATATCGCGGATTTATTAGCATTCTAATGCAATGAGCAACACAATACGGGGTTCCGCTCGGGAAGTAATTTATAATGTATAGAAGCGATGCCTTGCGGAATACAAGCCGGAATCATTTTGTCGGAATTGGATAATGTATATAGAAGAACTGCTGGAATGACAGGTTTTTAATTATTGTAGACTATAAGTGTTAAATGACGAATGATTATATTAATTTTATTTATTCCTATCGCTTCAATCACAGTAAATTGATAATTTTCGTCTTTTTTATATGTAACTAGCTTCCGCCCGCGACTTCGGCTGCGTGGACCCGGGATAAAAACTATCCTATATTTGAATCCAGGTTATAAACTATCTTCGTGCAAAATTTCATCTAAATCGGTTGAGCCGTTTAAGCGTAATTGAGTAACAAACATCCAAACTTTCGCATTCATAATATTAGTAGGATTTTAGAGGTTGCGTTGTAATATATTTGCTGAATTTTTCGTGTCTTAATTAAGTGTAATTGTAACAAAACTGAAATCCCATAAAAACTTCTGTAACTTGGCAATCACACTACTTACCTGCATTTACGGATTTCTGTATACCTAAATCTATGTAGTATTGTGTGATTGCCAAGTCACAAAATTTTATTTAGCAAGCAAATAAAGATTAATAAGAATGCCTGAGACTTGGCTCTACGAAATATCACAACTTTTTACGGTGGAAGAGTTTCGAGAATTGGCCTCTTTTTTACATGAAATGTTTTTTTATGGGATCTCACTTCTTTTTGTACGTTATTGTGTTATCAATACATACGAATTATGGATGCAGTCCCATTCTTGCTTTTTCATGTTTTGACTTATTCACTGCAAATATACCGTTGTAATCCTATATGTCTATATCGGATTACAAAGTTATTTATGCACTTGGTGTGCACAGAAAACTGGAGTGAAATTGCATTTTTTTTTGTCTTGATTTATTTATACACTAAACACTAATTGTATTCTAAATTTGAAGCTTCTATATCTGCTAGAAGTGCCTTAGACTTTTGATGATCGGTGAGTCAGTCAGTGAGTGACAAAATTAAGAAACTTTGAATTTGAAATATATCGTGGTTTTACAAGGCGTACTTGGTTACTGAAAATTCAGGCTTCTAGTTTTATCCACAACGAAGTTATAGGGGGTTGAAAATGACCTGAACTGCTTCGAGAAAAGGATGGTACGGCCGTGCCACTCGCTGTTTTGCTACACTTGGCGGGGGCACTGCCGTGCCCCCAGATATTTGGAGGAAGAAGAAACTGTATATTGTACTATTTAATAAATTGGTAATCATAACTTGTATTTAAATTTAACGTCTAGGTCGTAGGTACTTTTGGCTCCCCTATTATTTGAACTAGATTTTTTGCCAGACTATACTTGCATACAACGAGCAAACCGTCGCTCCGCAGCCGCACACGCAGCGGGATGCCGCGGCAAACTGATAACCGCCTAAACGAACATTGCTTAATAAGAATAGTGGCTCTGTGAGCTGCTTCTCTCTCTTTTCTTCATTTAAATTTTTAATTTCAATAAACTGAATTGGCAAAAATAGTTATTGAACCTGCTCACAAAATTTCACGACAATAGGGGTGTAGACACTAAATAAAATAATCAATAATGTCATATTTTCTCGAATAAGGATTAAAAATGTAGTCAAATGGAGAAAAAATCAACGCAAAAGGTTAAATAATGACGAAGTTATGTGTCCAAAGTTTTAGAAGGGGTATGTTCTGTCCCTTTTTCACAAAACGCAACTTCATCTGAAACGATGCCGCTGGAAGAATGTGACGTCACTAATAGACGGCAATGTGCCGCGCCCATCGTGTTCGGCGCCGCCGTCGACGCGGCCCTCCGGCAGCATTAAAACGGTTGTAGCTTCGTACCTAATTCTTTGAGATATCTGAATGGGATTTTCGTCACTAGGCATATTTTTTGCCTTCTTTCTTTTGGAGTAATAATAATTTTCGAGTCTACACCCCTATTGTTTGAGAAACGTCCTGTAGTGGAGAACAGCCGGATATATGAAATAATTTTGGCCCAAGCTGAAACGGAAAACTTCGTTCGCCCCGCTCGCTCGTTCAATAATAATGAACTTCACAGAAAACAACACCAAAGACTTATAAAAGGCTCGTCATAGCAATGACCACATCCTTTTCAATTCTATCCCACCCCACGGGAATAATCACCGAGTACCCGGGGAATCCCGGTCGATTGCTGGCGAAGGGGATTACTTCCTAACTAGATATTAACTTTGTTAGTTCACCCTGATTATAATTATGCTCTCATTAAAATACTTATTATGAAAGTTGATTGTGAAAAGGATTTAAATGAAGTTGATTAAAATCTTAATAACCACAGATCTTGGTTGTAATTATAGTCACAGTTCAATTAAAACTCTTAGGGTCTAATTATAATTAAACAAGACAAGAATAGTTTATTCCAAGATTTTTGTTGCAATAAAAAGCATATAGGTAAATCAAAAAGTCATCATCATAATAATGTCTACCTAGAGCTATTTTTTGCAAATTATCTAATATAGGCACCAAATGTTTAACATAAAGAACTGATGCTATTATAATTTTCCAATAAAATAATTTCAGTATATCATGGTTTTAATTTATGGCACTTATGTTTCGCATTTAAATATGCAAAAAACTTGTAAATCAAATCGCAATGAGATTTTTTTTTCCCGAGAAATACTTTAGTAGGATACATTTTCATTTCTCCCTACTACCTATTCCACTGCAGCTTTCTGCTCTAGACGATAAAGTATAAGCGGATTAAATGCATTCCTCAAAAGCACTGCAATTCTGTAATACCTTTAGCGGCCTCTAGGGCAGGTCGTCTTTCGTAAACTATTACTCGGGTGAAAACCTGAAACGATATTTAGTTCCTGCGCTGGCTCTTTTGATAGAACATAGCTCATTTAATGCGGCTGGTAATAAGGAGAGATTAGTGTGTTTCTCAAACTTAATACATCTTTACGTCACACCTGGCCATAATGCGAGTTTTATTGCACGCTGCGCGTACGGTAAAACTCGCATTGTGGCCAGATGAAGACGTAAAATTGTGTACTCACCACGGGCGGTAATTCATAAAGCCCCAGATCGCATATTTATGGCCCTCACCTTCGGTTCGGGCCACAAACACCTCCGATCTGGGCCATTCACGAATTCACCGCCCCAGGTACGTAATGTACTATTATGCTCTGTGTTCTCGTGTTTATTGTAACATTAAAACCTGCGTGTCTGTAAAAAAAAACATAAATATCTCGAGATATTTTAAGGTAATATATTTTTTATTACAGATTACAATAATGTATGACAAATAATAATAATAAATCACGTCTCTGCAATGCACACTCCGGTGAAGTTAAGTTAGTGCTTGGAATGGCGGCTCCGTCGTCAAACCCCAACAGTTTCGCTGCAGATTTGAATTTGTGGCGTGTGCCTCGTATGCACATACTGGTGGCTCGAATTATGGCAGTGCATATCCTTGTTCTAAGCCAACCCAGTATTGTACTCAGTGATTTATTCTATTTATCTAGATGTCTCCTAACCTATCCTACCTTCACCTCCTGAAGCCCCGTGTACTATGTATACTACATAAAAAACAATTAATTGTTAATTATAACGGCCGGTTAGCTTACAGTGGGTAGTACGAAGCTGAAGGTCCTGGGTTCGAATCCTGGTATTTGTGTGATGTGCTAGAATATTTTTTCTGAGTCTTGGATGTTTTCTATATTTACTTTCTATATTACATTTGCATTGTTTAAAAATAATAATCTTGGTGAGTTACTACGTATAAATGACCCTAATATACTAACTAATAAATTACTTCAATATATCCAAAATGCGATTGATTCCTGTACTAAAGTAGTTAAAATTCCTTGTAATAAGCGAATTCTGAAACCATGGATTACCCCCGGTGTACTAAAATGTATCCAAAACCGAAATAAATTACAAAAAAAATTGCGACGTGACAACACGAATGAAGTACTACAGATTACTTATCGGCGCTATAGAAATTATTGTAATAATTTAATAAAGAAATTAAAGCAGAAATATGAAAGAGATCTCCTTAATAAAGCTAAAAACAACAACAAAAACTTATGGCATACGCTTAAAACTATTACTAACCTTAACAAAACAAAACATAAAAATGATAAACTGGTAAATATATCTAATACCCCCGAAGCATCAGCTAACCTAGTTAATAAACACTTTGTAAGTGTTGGCCAACATCTTGCCGAGCAAATGGTAAACAATACTACCGCTGACCTCAGAGCTTATTTGAACACCATAAAGCAACACTCCTCCTCTATTGGTATAATTGCCCCTGACCCTCAAGAAATAGAATCTATAATAGTTAATCTAAAATCCAAATCTGCGTCAGGCTGGGACAATATACCGACCTCGTTTATTAAAATGGTAAAATCCGAATTAATCCCAATTATAGAACATCTGACTTCACTCTGTTTCACAGAAGGGATATTCCCGGCTTCTCTGAAGCGGGCTATAATTCACCCTGTCTTTAAGGATGGGGACAGAGCGGACGTTAACAACTACAGACCTATATCGGTATTACCCTCAATCTCTAAAATACTAGAAAAACTGATCAATAGCCGACTTATCAAGTATCTAAACAAGTTTAATCTTTTATCACCTCGACAATTTGGCTTTCGCGAAGGGAAAAATACCGAAGAGGCTATTCTAGAACTAACAAACTCGATCACTACACATATTGAAAATAAAAAGAAAACTTTATGTATTTTTCTCGACTTAAAAAAAGCGTTCGACACCGTCTCTGTCCCCATCCTTATCAGTAAACTGGATATATTAGGTATACGTGGGCAATTCTTAAATCTAATTACAAGTTACTTAAATAATAGAACGCAAAAAGTCAAACTTTGTAACGATGTTTATAGCAAAGATGAATTATCTATCCCCTTTGGAGTCCCCCAGGGAAGTGTACTAGGCCCAACACTCTTTTTGACTTATATTAATGATTTAACCAATATTCAGCTTCCAAATGGCTTAGTAATCTCGTATGCTGATGATACTGCACTTCTTTTTCACGGCGACAGCTGGGAGGAGGTATACGCTTATGCTGAATCCGGTCTGTCTAAAGTAATAAAATGGCTTCAAATTAATTTACTTTCATTAAACATTAAAAAAACCAATTACATAACGTTCTCTATTCAAAACAGCACTCAGCCTGATAGAACTACACATTTATTAAAAGCTCACACTTGCTCAAATCATTTGACAAATAACTGTACTTGCTCTGACCTCAAAAATGTTCCCTCCACTAGGTATTTAGGAGTCCACATAGACCAATTAATTTCTTGGAACCAACAAATCGAAATTACTGCTAATAGAATACGAAAACTCATATGGCTATTTAAATACTTGAGGCATATCTCCGATAAGGAACTATTAATCTATATCTATAAAACCCTAGTTCAATCCATCCTTCTTTACTGTCTGTCTGTATGGGGGGGAACTCACAAAACTAAACTCTTGGTACTTGAGCGTGCTCAAAGGTCCATTCTTAAAGTACTTTTAGGTAAAAACAAAAGATACAGCACTATTGATGTTTACAGAGATTCTAATGTTCTTACAATAAGAAAGTTATATATCCTAAATTGCATTCTGAAAATTCATAAAAATCTAAAACGATATCACTATATAATACAAAAACGTAATCCCTATGAAGTAATAAAGCAATTATCAAGAGCTAGGACTAATTTTGCTAAACGACAATTTAAAGTAGCATCTGTAAATCTTTATAATAAAATAAATAGGAAAACTAAAATTTACAGCACAACCTACAGAGAATGTAAAAAACTTATTTCTAACTGGCTTAAAAGCCAAAATTACGACGATATCGAATTACTTATGACTAACAGTTAGTCATAAGTGATTCGATATCGTCCCAGTTAGTCGCTAACTCGTAATTATAATTATATTTGCACCTCCATTCAATCATTTCATTCATTTAGATTAAATTAATCTAAGTTCACTTAATTAATATGTAACCTTAATAACAACGGAAGCCAACCTAAGTATAGTAATAAGATAGAAACTGTTATTTAGTAGTAGCTGAAAACAAACTATGTTTAGTCTTATTTTTAACAAGCAGTTACCACCTGTATGAAAGAGCGTTTCCTCCTAATACAAGTGTTTAACTTAAAAGGGGGAAACGAACACTTAATGTAAAACCTTTGTTGAAAATAAATAATTTTGAATTTTGAATTTGAATTTTTATATATTGCAATATTTATATTTATTAAATATATCGTCGTCTAGTACAGTGAAGGGCTTTAATTGTTCAGCCGTTTAGGTGTCATCTACTTTTGGTTTTTTAATAGTTAAGGTTTAAAGTGCCCAGTATAAAGTGAGCCCCAGATGGCTCAAAAATTAAAGGTCGTGGCCGTACCCATAACACAAGCCTTATAGGCGTTTACCTTATCACCATTATATATTTTAACTATTAGTCTAACATAAATATGCTAAAGCCTAACACTATAACTAGTGAAGTTATGCACCCAAAGTTAAAGGGTGTGGCCTGAAACAGGGGCAAAAAATTAAACGGTAGACTATTGAGCCTGTGAGCAATTATTTCCAGGTGGTTATAATTGAAAAAAAATTTTTTTTTTTTCTTTAAAGTAGTTTTTTAAACAATAAAACAACCGGCCAAGAGCGTGTCGGGCCACGCTCAGTGTAGGGATCCATAGTTTTCCGTCCGTCACAGTAAGTGTCCCCACTTAAGCGTTAAACAAGCAATACTTAGCGAACAATACTAGCAATATACTTTGTGAACTATTTTGTTATTAGACAACGAACGACCATAGATAACTAAGACAATTAGAGCACGACAAATTTTTAACCTAATGTATGGGCGCACCTGCTCCGACCCCATTAAATCAGGAAAAATCTTAACACCGCCATGTACGATATGAGCGTTCCGCGTACAGCGACATCTATCGGCAAATTAAGTGAACTATTGCGCGCGAGCTTGAAGTATGGAAGATGATTTTTATGGGATAATTCTTTATTGCGTGAACCGATTTTCACCATTTTTACTTTATTTGAAAGCAGGTCATTTAGTTGTGATTTTGTAGAAATTACAGGTACAATAAACACCTGCTTATACGGTTAAATTACAAACTTAGTTCAGAAATTATTTTGTAATTTTTTTTCAAAAACTATTCAACCTATCAAGTTCAAAATAATTTTCCTAGAATTTATTTATAGAGTTCTACTTTTGAGATTTTTTTCATATTTTTAAAACTTATGGTTCAAAAGTTAGAGGGGGGGACACATTTTTTTACTTCTGGAGCGATTATCTCCCAAAATATTAACATGATCAAAAAATGATTTTAGCAAACCCCTATTCATTTTTAAATACCTATCCAACAATATATCACACGGGAGGGGAGGGACCCTAATAAATAAAATAAAAAAACACTTTTTATTTTACCACTTTGTCGGCGTGATTGATATACATATTAGTACCAAATTTCAGCTTTCTAGTGCTAACGGTTACTGAGATTATCCGCGGACGGTCGAACAGACAAAGCGACACTATAAGGGTTCCTAGTCGACTACGGAACCCTAAAAAAATAGCTACCAAAAAATTAAAAAATCACAAAAATATCTTTTAAAAACAAAATGCAAAACATGATGTTACCTCAAAATCTGCATTGAGTGCTATGATCTCGTGGTGCCAAGATACATTACTTGAAGGTCATATAACTTTAGATCAACATTACTCCAAATAAAAAATAAAAAAATTTGGACACAAGGGGTTACTACAGATGCTCTAAGGAAGCGTCCTTTTAAATATTTGCCCCTGTTACAGGCACTGAATCACTGTATATCAAAAGGAAACGTTAATATTTAGTTCATTGACCCTCCGGAAAGTTTTCAATAATCCCTATTTTCCAAAAGCACAGAAATGTTGTCGACTGGAATATATTAAATGAGAATTCACTACAAAGCACTCAGTAAATATATTTGCATCCAACCTCGGTACTGTGAGCTCGAACTACGTCAGAATTTAATAAAACGATTTTAATTCCTATTTGCACAGTTCAGTTGGCGTTGCCTTACTATGCAATATGAACGTGACTTTTGTATTAAAATTCCATTATGTATCATACTTATATCTAAACGTAGCATACCTACTATAAGTAAAAAGGTAGACCACAGCGACAGAGCAATGGCACTCGTTTATAAATATGTAATAATAGGCCCGACGATGTACGAGCGCCTGCCCGTCACATTTAAAAACGAGACCTCATACCATACGTCATATTTGAACGCCGACTATGGGAGCGACCACACCGGTGCTTAATGCTGCGTATACGCGTTGACGTGTCGTATGCGTCACGTTATTCTTCATACATTTTGCTGCGGTTTACGGTGCGTTAGCGTATTTTGAGCAGCGGTGTGGTCGCACCCTAAAGGAACTTAACTTTGCAAATCGTTGTATTCCGTAAAGGAATAAGTGGCTAAATACGCATGTACTATATATAAGCACTGAGGGCCAAAATGATGCTAAAGAACTAAAATAGATTAAATTATTATTTTAACCTAACTAACACTTAGATTCATAAGCACATAATTGTAATACTAACACTACTACTACTGGTTCTATGCCTGAAATAAATCATTGAATTGAATTAAATTTAATTAAGGTTTTCAATAAAAATTTAAAGATTCGTGAAAAAAATTATAAAAGAAATAAAATAAAAAACACATTTTGCTTGGTCACGAAGTGGACCCAGCTCACCATGTTGCTAGTTTTACAGCCAGCGCTGGTTCTCCTTGTGTTGATATGAATTTTGGTATTACCAGTATCATTTGTAGAATCCCCTGAGTAATAAGACCGCCTGTTGTTAACCTGTGTCACGTATAGCTGTCACTGTAAAATATCTACCATGAATATTAATAACTTAATCTTGAATAAACAAAATATGATTACAAAAAACTTGAAAATAAAATAATTCATACAAAATCTTACAACTTAACACATAATTGAAACTAAACCTTAGTTATAAAATAAAAACCTCTAACATTCAAAAATGGTATGTATCATAAATATAAAAATAATATTTTACGTACATGCAAACTATTTTTATTAGTAGTGATTCGAGTGAACTGCGCGAGCGCTTGGTGACCGGTCGTCAGTCGACCGCTCTGTTACGTCACTGCTCATTCGCTGCGCCGATGCAGGTATGCACGGCCGCTGCTGTTAGCGAATCCCTCATGAAATTATTACGCTGGTTCTAATACAGTGGTATTTACCTATTATTTTTATTGTTAAAAGAAAAAAAAGGACACCGTGCTTGTGTTTTACTGGTGACTGGCTATTCCTCGTTCCCGTACTGGGAACTACCTCGGGAGTTGGCGCCTCCTAGCAACTGGCTGCACAAAGAAGGCCTCCAGGCGGCATATATATACCGAGGCCCAATTGTAGTTACCAACTACATAGCAGATAAGTTTTTTTTTTAGTTAGTTTTAAGCACCTCAGTGATAAGCAGATCTATGGCCGGCATCGGATTTATGCCCTAATCTTAATAAACTGCCTTGTTATTTACTTGGAGCGTTTTATTTCAATAAGAAAAAACGTGACACCTGTTGTATACATTTAAGAGTTATTATTTGATTCATGTTTCGAGGAGTGCATTAAATTGTATTTCGCAGTGGACGTCCTTCGGCTCGTATGATGATGCTGATGGTGTATTGTATTTGCTTTGTATGCACAACAACGAGCCAGCACGTCTATCATGAGACGCCCGCGACATACTCTCGATTTTTCTCGCACTATACCTCTTGTTCTAAGTGTTCTAATAAGAGAGAGATCCGTCTCTCTCTGTAGTGCGACAAAATAAGATAGCTCGCGCGCGCGTGATAGCCGTGCTGGCCGTGTGTAACATCGCCAGAGCTCCCAATGGTGCAATGCAAACGCTTGTTACCAACGATATATAAAAAGTACTCAGTATTGCCTACACACAATGCGTCAGAGCGCGGAGTATAGAGTTTAACATTTTCACTGTCGCCTACGTCGGCGCTTTCCGCTACATACAGGGAAAACTACGGATCGGCGATACTTGTCAGTGAATTGTGCTCCAGCAAGCTGAAGAATACGGCAATGTGCTACTTGCGTAGCGTGGCGGTGAAAGATAGCTTGACTCCTACATTCGTAGGAACTATGCAAAGGTTACTACTGCTGGACACCATGCTGGATAGACCAGATTTAGAGCTGCAGTATATGCATCACTACACGCTATTAGCATAAGGAACGCGTCTGTCAGAGAGGAATGGTGGCGTGTTGGGAAGCTTGCTACCAACTGAAATGATGACCACGACCACTCAGTCAAGAGTGAAAACGTCGAAAAAGAAAGGCATTGATAATATGCAAAGGTTGGATTTACATTGGTTCATCAGAGGCGATTCGTGAGTGTTGTGAATATCATCGACCTTCACTAGAATATGACATAGAAATCAACTTACTGTTGTTATCATAGCTCTTATCACTCGAACACAAACTACACATACCCATGAGCTTTAGGAGTTGTGTTTATCTCTGTCGTTTCATGTGATATCAACGTATTCTTGTTTTCTCATTCAACTGAAAAGTCGATAAGAAAACGTTCTTCTGAAGAATCCTTTTAATCTCAATAACAGTATTACTTACCATAAATGCGAAAGGTCTAAAGTAAAAAAGTGCGTCTAGTATGTGTATCATAAGGTGCATTTGGAAGCTTTTATTGTCGACTGTACTTTTTTGCATGCAAAGAGCGCAAATACGACAAATGTATATATTTTTAGGGTTCCGTACCTCAAAAGGAAAAAACGGAACCTTATAGGATCACTCGTGCGTCTGTCTGTCCGTCCTTCACAGTCTATTTTCTCCGAAACTACTGAACCAATTACCTTGAAATTTGGTACACATATGTAAGTTTGTGACCCAAAGTGGAACATGTAACGCAAACAAATGAATTTTAAACATGGGGGCCACTTTTGGGGGGAAATGAGAAAATTAAAAAATAAAGTTTTGCATATACTTTCGTGTTACATATCAAATGAAAGAGCTCATTGTGTGCATCAAAAATATATTTTTAAGATCATTAATTTAGAAATTATTTAAGAAAATAGCCAAAAAAATACCATTCCCTCCCTTCATCTCCGAAACTACTGAATCTAAAATTTTGAAAAAAATACACAAAATAGTTCTTTACCTCAAGATGTCAGGAAAACCTATTAGAAATGTGCAGTCAAGCGTGAGTCGGACTTAATACGGTATTTGACAAAAATCAAATCAGCTCATTTTTTTAAGAAACGTCAAAAACGCTCCGTTAGTAAAAAAAATGTTTAAAATCTTGTGATGTACGGAACCCTTGCAACGCGAGTCCGACTCGCACTTGGCCGGTTTTTTAATATCATGTCGGTGGCGAACAATCTTAAGGCCCACCTGGTGGTAAGCGGTTACCGTAGCGTATGGATGCTTGCAACTCTAGAGGTGTCACATGCGCGTTGCCGACCCTTTAAGAACTTATACACTCCTTTCTTGAAGAACTCCGTACTGTAGTCCTTCGGGAAAACCTCAGCGCTCATTCAACAATCGGAGCGTTCGAGGGAGGATCTCTGAATTTTCATGAGAGATTTTCTTCTGTATTTGTCTTGTTAAGTGTGTTGTGTCACGAATAAATGTTTAATTTTTGTTTATTGAAACCGTGCCGTACGCGATCATTTAGGTTCCAGGCCGTAGTTGGGTGTATATTGTTTAGTTTAGAAGTTGCTACAGTCACCTGCCATCTTCATCATCTGTCAATTTTCCATATAAAAATTGTCATTTAGATCAATCTAACGCAAGTATACAATGTGTTAGTGACTTGCAGGTCAACTCACTGGTGCCGGATATTGTATTTTAGCGCCCGGAAGTGACCTAAGTTATCAATCTAAAAGTCCAGAGGGGTGATCACGTAACTTTTCGAATGCACGGTAGGACAATCAACTGACTTTTTGGCATACTAATAGTAACATTTAGACCTGACGTACGTACAATGCGATGCAGATCGACCTGCACGGGTATCACAGGAGTCGCGGCGAGATAGACTATCCATCTCTTTCTAATAACCCTGAGAAAGAGACGGATAGCGTTTGTCACCGCGACACTGCTCGCGGGCCGTCCTGTAATAGCCGTGCTGCAGGTCTTCAGAATTGCACCCACGCATGATGCAGTCTGCAGCAGAATTAGCTTGCAGGCGAAAAGCTCATAATTTTTTAAAAAAGCTCTCTTGTCTTGTAATATATACAGGCGAGCGTAGATCATTTTGACCTCATTACTTATAATATTTTTTTTGTAACTGAGCACAGTATACACAGTCGTATTTTTTTACATAAAACGTAGGTAAGTATTTACTATCGAAAAAAAACTTTTAAAACAAAGTTTTAACCGATTTCTAATCAGTAACCAAATCGCCTGCGCGTGCCTGTAAAAATTTAAGAGTCCCATCATCAGATCCTGACCTGATAACCATAGGACTATCTGTAAAGGCGACCCTTTCAAACAAAGAAAGAACTTTCCAAATCGGTCCAGGTCTTTGAGTAATATAAAATGAAATATTCCGACGAATTAGGAACCTCCGCCTATTGGAAGTCATTTAAAAAACAATCTTCACCTTGATCTCACCCCCCGGCTTTATTTTCAAGCCAAGTTCGAAAATGTCTAGGAATACCCAACTTGTGTAACTTGACGGAAACGAACTCTAATGTCTCTTCGACTTTGAGCTTAATTCTAGACGAATAAATTTTCTTAAACTTAATTCAGGAGGATGGCTTTTTCTACGTTACTGACCCAAACTGAAAGAAAGAAATAAAATAATGTTTATTCAAGACGCTCCTTAGACATAACAAAATTAACCTATTTATTTGGTACTGTCACGAAGTGTTTAAAGCTGAAAGTAGCAAACAGCCGATTATGGTTGGCGAAAAGCTACCCAGGACACAGCACAGTGGTGTTCTAAAGGCCTCCACCCACCGAACGCGTGTCGTGCACGGCGCGTGTCGGGCGCGGTTGAAGCGCGGGTCCGCCGCGTCATGTCTCTTACTACCAACACATTTGATATGTATCTCACTATCTCTATCACACTCAGCAGCGCGGCAGCTGCGCAGTTTTAGTGTCAGAGACCAAGATCCAATTCGGGTCGCTAAGTCAGCGTAAGTACACTAAGTCAGTAGCAAAAAAATTGGAGTGTTTTCCACATTCTATTAGAATCATAAATATTTATAGAAGCATAATATGTTGATTCAAGAAGGCAACACATCTCATCAATCAAGCTTCGTTTCAAGACATTTATTTCCCGACAGAGATACCCTCCGGGGAAACAAAAAGGTAGATTTCTTGTTTATTTGTTTGTTTGCGACTCGAGAAAATGTAGACTCTTTGTGAGGGCTATTTCGGATAAGTTTGATGAATAAGTACTTTACTTTTATTGTACTTTAGGAAACGTCGAAAACAACTCGGTTCTTTGTTGTCGTTCAGTTCATTGCATTCTACGATGAAAAACCGAATTGTGTATTTAACTAGAACATAGCTGCACTGGCCTTGACGTATAACATACAAGAAACCCAGGCAGAGCCACAGAATATAATAAAGCCTTTTTCCATCCTACAAGTCCATTCTTTAAACTGTAAAATATATATTTTTTAATCAGATGAGCTTTTCTATGGATTACTCCAACAAACTAAAAAAACGACGATAGAAGCACGTTGTCTGCTTACCATTAGGCACTTGTTTGCAATCGTCGTGGAATAAAAAAAACCTGGACCAGTGCGATACGGATACTTAATTACAGGTGTTCAGATATTTCCCTGTAGGTACCTACTGGTAGTATATGACGATATTGCCAAATTTCACAGTTCTAGTTCAACGGAAAGTACCCTATAAATTTTGATTCCCTTGCGAATGTCGAAATATACGTTTTTTGCGCTATTCACAGCTTTAATTATATGGGGAGTATATGGTTTTAATTTCAACTCGATACCTCCACGCGTTTCCGAGATAAAGGATATTGACAGACAGACGGAGAGACGGACAACGAAGTGATCCTAATAATAAGGGTTCCGATTCCGTATTTTCCTTTTGAGGAACGGAACCCTAAAAACCTTATTTAGCTGACTGCCTGTCGGGCCAGGCTGAGCCCAGAGCTGTATAACAGGCCAGTAATTCGGTTATCCGGCTGCAGATTGCATCCAATCTAGTCGGGGCTAAATTTAATTTGCCAACGTTCCGTATAAAGTGAAAAAAGAACACGGACATTGAAGTTGCACTGGGGATGTATCGAAGTCAATATATGAATTAAAACTAGTGGTACTGTGGGCTGTAAAACTCTCGAGCCTGTCTTTTTTCAAAACAGTTTTTATTTTTTTCTAGAAAGTGACTCGACAAAAAAAGCTATGTAATTAACAAACCTGCTTGCTCACAAAATTTCACTTGAATCGGTTAAGAAATGCGGCCTCAGCCGGTCAGCTGACAGACATCGGACATACGAACGCTCTTTCATTTATTTATTTATTATTAAGGATCGCCAACAGCGGCAGCAACAATTACAAGCACTTAATACAAAAAAAAAACATAGGTTTACATTTAATTGCGCCACCAATCACAGGCAACACAGCATGGGCAGTTTCAGGTGATAATGTGGACACGCTGGACAAAAGCACCAATTTTTTTTCAGGTACTTGTTAGGTCCCTATGGACCTATAAGTTTTTGATAGGAACTAATTCCTCCATTTTTGAATTTTACGTATTTCATGAATTAGTATCTCGAGTTATAAATAACGTAGAATCACAAACTTAGTGTCTAAATATACATATTTGGGGTTAAGGAATTCAACTAGATAATTTTTATTGTCGAGTTCCCAAAGGATACCAAACGGAACCCTGTTCCAAAGCTTCCGCCGTCCGGCTGTCTGCGTATTAGCAATAGCTAGACTGTTCAAATTTCACAGAAGTTGTTTTTCTATTGCTGCTTTAACATACATTCATAAAAATAAAATAAAATAAAATATTAAAAAGTGCTCTTTTTAAGGCGTTTTTTTGCCCGCCCATAACAATCGGTATATCTCCAGAACCGTAATATGTAGACACTTGAAATTTCTGCAGATTATGTATTACTATAGCCTCAACAGTAACAAGTAATAAAAATATAATAACGTTAATAATTGGTTTTTTAACATAACTTAAACCAACTCTAAGAACAAAGATGTTTACATGTATATGCAGTGTTTTATCGGTAAAATACTTATCTAGTTGATTTTCCTGACCCCAAATATGTATATTTAGAAACCAAGCTTGTGATTATACTATATATTGCCTTAGAACTTAAGATATGAATAATAAACTATAATTAAAAATGGCCGGCATAAAATAACTATGGCCGACGGAGGAGTTGATTCCTATCAAAAACTTAAGGCTATGGCCTTAACAACTGTCTGAAAAAAAATGGTGCTTTTGTCCAGCGTGTCCACTTTACGACAATTTGTTCGAGCACTGCCCCACTAGCAGTAAAGAAAGCTTCATAGACGTTCTACAAGTCTACTAATTTCAACTAAAATGGTGTTAAAATTCATCTGTCACTTCTTTGCCATTTGTTTTCGTCAGAAGCCTTTCTGCAAAGTTTTAGTCAAGTTTCTGTGAGAACCCCTCCTGTGAAGGTAAACACCTCCAGTGATGACCATTTCTCTGTATCTTTTGCAGTTTTTATCCAGTCTTTCCCTCCTATTCGGGTGATGTCGTCAGCCCATCTTGTTACAGGTCTGCCTCGCTTTCTAGTCCCTGCAGGTCCCGGCCATGAAGTTATCCCTGCTGTCCAGCGCATAACTCTTGGGCATAAGATAATGCATAGGTGACATTTGTTTTCTTGCGTATGGTGGTGCCGTATTTTATGATTTTTTCTTATTTTCAAAATGCTTCTCTCCGTACTTCTTTGGCAATTTGTTATTTTGCTTTGTAAGGTAAGTTATTATTAGTGCATTTCCAGGTTTGGCAGGCGTATGTTAGATATGGTAAGAGGCATGAATCCATAACTTTTTTCTTTAGATGTAGTGGTAGTTTGCCTTTCATAACTTATTTTTATGCCCAGTACTTCTTCCATCCACTAGCTATTCTTCTGTCTATTTCGAAGTCATTACTTTGTTTTTGAAAAGAGATTTGCTTCCCTAAGTAAATGTAGCTTTCGACGTATTCCATAGGTATGTTATTTAGAGTGATCACATTTTGTATACTATTTGTCATTAGCTTTGATTTACTTAGGTTTATTTCTAAACCGACCTTTGAGCTTTCTTTTTGCAGGGACTCTATCATGGTACCTAGTTGAGTACTACATCGTCAGCAAATCTCAAATGGCTGATGCGTTTGTTATTTATGTTTAATCCGACTTTTGCCCAGTTTAATTTACTTATAATATCTCCGCTCCCTAATTAGGGTGCTAAATTCAGGTAAGTGTCATAAGCCCTTTACTATTGTCCGTTAGGCGCACACGTGTGTGTTTAGGACGCGTCACGGGTTAATCGGTATAGGCGGGCCTTCGGCGGACGTTTACTGGACTTACTGGACTTCGAAGATATGATTACACTTTTGCACCTAATTCCATTGTAGTACGGCCAAAAATGTATACATATCTTTGACGTCGAATGTATCAACCTATTTTATTAGACACTTGCTGTCCGGATTACCTGTTTGGCCTAACAACGCATTGCCTAATTTCAGTTTATCTAATTTTATTTAGACTAATCTTGTTTCGCATAATAGCTCGTTTTGCCTATTTATTGTTTGTGCAAAAATTATTTTGTCTATTATTCACTTCACCTAATTTTATTTTACCTAACATCATTTCACCAAATTTTTAGTTTGTATAATCTTATTTTGTATACTGTTTTTAACTGACATAATTACAGCGAGCCCTCCGCTCGGACTGTCGCCAGAAACTAATATAGATTTTGAATATAAGCTTTCGCTAAGTAAATTCTTTAAAAAAAATCGTTTCTGGCGCCTCGCCGGCCGCTACCGCTCGGCTCCCGCGCTGTAGGGTCGCAGTTCTACCTAACACTCCTCCTCACGTCGCTCGTCGTCGTACCTACACTGACCTGCCTTAAGGTGCAAATTGAAACCCGAACGTAGACAGCAGTAGCAGACGACGGGTCGAGGTGTAGGTGTAGCAAAGGGTAACTAGAAAATTCATGGTTGTTAGTTGGACAGTGACAGGACTCCGCCTTAGCTCCGGCGCAGCGGGAAGAGCAGCCCTTTCGCCCTTGAGTGACAAATCACGGTCGCCCTTGCTTTGCTCCGCTTTGCACGGCTTCCGCGCTTTGTTACAGCGGGCGAGGACTGGTCTGCTCCCCATTTATTTTTTTATTTTTTTGAACCTGACTGTTGCTATAATAGGACGAACCCAATATAGCGGTCGAATTGCGTGGTTGGAGGGTAGCCTGCGGAAAATCCAGGGGGAGCCTCCGGCACGACCACGCGGGAAAGTCTGCTCCCCATCCGCGCCTCCGGCTTTTTATATATACTCTAGGGGTAGGGCAGACAAGACCACGTTGATATTGGGGTGCTCAGATTCGATTTTGTTACCTTTGTCTCCAATGCATTTAAATTACAATATCTCGGACCGAAATTAGGCAAAAAGTTAGTAAGTATAATAATGGTAAAATAGTATTTTGTACAATTAGTACTATTTAACAAGTAAATATTTTAATGATTAGACAACAAAATCTATGTACCTAAAAACGTTACTCGGCAATGTGACGACTGGATAAAATAAGAACCGACAAAGTGATTTTTAGACAAAATAGTATTCGGCAAAACAATAAAAATCGACATTTAGGGTTAACGTATTTCTAACAAACAATTATTATGAAAATTAAATTCCATACACCGGTCGCGTTTGCGACGCGAACGCGGGTCGGGCGCGGACCCGCGTAATTTGTAAACCATTTAAACTTACACTTCAAACACACATCGAACGCGGTCCGAACGCGGGCCCGCCGCGGACAAACTGAAATTAGACAAAACGTTATTAGGCCATACAAGGGAATCCCTTGCTGTCCGCGCAAATAAGCAATCAAACAACAGTAAACATACATTTTACAGACATTACCAAGTACACTCAACCAAGTAGGCAACAATAGTAGATGTTTATGAATTTGGTTACCCAAACACGTAACATATTGTATTATATGACATTTCTAAAGGTATATTGATAATTATTAAATAAACTGATTATCTAATAATAGGTAGTCAAAACAACCGACACAATAAAAGGGTGCAGATAAGCTGAATAGAGACATAAAAGCGATATATCTCGAATATCCCTTCACAATTATAAAATTACATAGTTACTCCTTTAATGTATTATTCTTTTTTTAGGCAAAATGTAGCTATAATCCCGATAATTGAAGTACAGTCAACCAAAGATATTCATAAACTGAACATTGTTTACATAAACTTACAAGTTTTGTCTATTGTACAGGAAATTTAAAAAAACAACGATCATCGAATTATAAACATACCGCTCTACCACAGCTGACATCCTCTGCCATCCGCAGCACATACCACGTCACACACACAAGCACTCACAACAACACCGCGTCCATATACCCGCACGTCATTGGCCACAGCGATCACATTCGAATTTTGAAAATTTTCGTTGAAAAACGATATGTTTTTGTTTATTTTCGGAACGGCAGACGTCTGTTCTGGCTTTCGGTTTAGGAGAGACTGGGTGCGCGCGCCGATAGGTTACCATGGCAACGTAGCAAGTGATAATAGACAATATATACCTGTGGCCTTGTTTTTTTAAAGCTTACTCGAATCGGTAAGTGAAAAAACGTTGCATAAGTTTGTGTTCAATTGTGTAAGTGACATACTTTAGCGATGGGTGTTATCGGGGTTGGATGCGAAAGCAGTGTTCAGATGTCAAGCCTGAATATTCAGAGAAGAAAATAATTGAAGTAGATTATTTTACGACAACGGGCGCGGATCGTGGGAATGAAAGTACATAATATGTGTGTATATCAAAAAGGTTAAGTACAGAGGGTTGATCTCGTAAAGTTTCGAACGCGCATTGGGACAACTTAACTGTAATTTTCCCACACAAAAAGTAACTTTTAGGTCTACCTGACGCGCGTCCAATGCGTTACGTGATCGACCAGCTGGTTGAGTGACTTTAAAGGACACAAATAATACAATGTCAGTAATTTCGTTCATTTCATGACATCTTTTTTGAATTTACCCATATTTTTTATCTAAAACAGTACCTAGTAGGTACATATAAAATAAATGTAAAAAATAAATGTAAAAAAATGTTTTCGTAAATGTTTTCTTTCTTTCTTTCTTTATAGGTAGCTAATCAAAGAAAATGTTTAAGTATTTGTATATTACTCAGAGTAGAGAATTCCATTAACAACTCTAAACATTTGACAATCTCTTCCCGCCTTTCTGGTACAACACTGGCTGGTATGATTTTTTAAGAAAAACAATAGAATACAATAATAGAATAACTCGGCAGATATCGAGGATGACGAGAATTGGAAAACAGCGTAGAGTAAATTGTATTAATTTTTGTTGAATTTATGCATATTTGATTGACTAAAATAACGGATTCAGTTTTATATGACTAGTCTTATCTATAATTTGGTAAAGTTAATATTCTGTTCGCATGTTTAAAGTACGATGTTCATCAAACATATCAAGGGTGTGTATGTTACTCCTTTGGAGTTGCATGCGTCTATAGGCTGCGGTGAACTCTTACCATGAGGCGGGCCGTACGCTTGTTTGCCACCGTCGTTGTATAAAAAAAACAATGTATGAGGCCTCGCTTCCGCTAGCGCGTAATCCAATGTATGCAGGCCAGAACGTAGGTACTAACTATACGATTCTAGTATACTTAGTAGTGTTTTGAAAATATGATACTCGTCGAGTTTTTTATGCCGGTCCTTCTTGAGGCAGAGCCAGCAGAGGTTTTCTTTCCGAGCCGGTGGCGGTGTAGTTTATCGACTTTCTTAGGTGCATTGCATATAATATGGCTAATACGCCTTAATCCATGGTATCCATACTATATACTATATAATATTATAAATGCGAAAGTGTGTCTGACTGTCTGTCTGTCTGTCTGTTACCTCTTCACGCTTAAACTGCTGAACCGATTGAGATGAAATTTGGTATGGAGATAGTTTGAATCCCGGGGAAGGACATAGGATAGTTTTTATCCCGGAAATCATCCCCTGACAGGGTGAAATGGGGGATGAAAGTTTGTATCGAGCTACGATGTAAACGAGTTCCACGCGGACGGAGTCGCGGACAGAAGCTAGTAATATTATAAATACGAAAGTGTGTCTGTCTGTCTGTCTGTTACCTCTTCACGCTCAAACCACGGAATTGATAGAGATTAAATTTGGTATGGCGATAGACTGAATCCCCGGGAAGGACATAGGATAAGTAGTTTTATCCCGGAAATCATCCCCTGAGGAGGTGAAATCGGGGGTGAAAGTTTGTGTGGAGCTACTATTACACATTATTATTATTTCCGGGGGAAATTATGTGTTATGACTGTAGATACCAGATTTCGTATAAATCGGTTTAACGGTTTACGCAAGAAAAGGCATTAAACTTATATACGGGCCATCTGATGGTAACTGACCGATAGATAGGTACTTTGTATGGATTAGCTATGTATTTTAAGCTAAGACAAAGCATCTTAGCTTAAAATACATAGCTAATGTTGTTCTTGTGAATCACGCCTCCGTATACGAGGTATGTATGGAAAATAATACGAAGGCGAAATTAATCATAATCATCTTCATCACCCTCCCGGCGTTATTCCCGGTTGTGCCCTAAACGACCCCCCGGAACACTAGACAACAACACTAGACCTTATTGGGATAACACCGGTTTACTCACGATGTTTTCCTTCACCGAAAAGCAAACGGGAAATATTCCGTACAGTCAGCATGATATAGCTAGTAACAGCCAGAGTAGCCAAATATATCGGAACACGTCTCTATTAGTACCGTTACTAACTATATGATGCTGAGTGTACGTTAGTTCCAAAGAACTCATTGGTACGAGCCGGATTTCGAAGCCACGACCGCCGCTTGATAACCACAGGCGAAATTAATCATTTGTTATAACGCCCCCTAACTTGCGCTAGATAATTAGTTAATAACATAGTTGTGTCATACAGTAATCCAGAAAATATAAGGATCGATTGCAAAACGTGGGGGCTACAGTTTTTTCGACATCTCATCGCATTAACAATCGCCGTAAAAATACTTGCCTGGTTGCCGCAAAAATACTTGCCTAATTGCTACAAAAATACTTGCTTATTTACCGCAAAAATACTTTCTTATTTACCCCAATAAATACTTGCTTATTTACTGAAAAAGTACTTACCTAATAGGTATATTCATGCATATTTTTTTTTTACTATTCCTTAAGTAATTATAAAACCGGAAAAAAATATAACACTCACAATATTATTGAATGAGCTAAAAAATAATAATTAAAACTACTATCATTTTCGGACGATTAAAACGCCGCCATTTTGGCGCGCTCATTTTGTGACGTCACCGTGCACTTAGAATAAATAAACAACGAAGTGTTTGATTCACAGTTTTAGTAAAAGTGAGTTATTAAAGCTTGTAAGATCAACTTACTGTAACGGAAGAGCACACAAAAGCTTATTATAAATATTGTAATGCCCCTATTTGTGAAAATAAAACTAAAACTGCACCTGACATGATATATTTTCATATGCCCAAAGATGCAAAATATAAGGAAAAAGGGGGTGTAAGGCGATGAGGAGATATAATGTATCGTGTTTGAGTAGTTTATATTGTTATGAACATCATTTCGAAGTGATCTCCCGAACAATATAAACAATAACCTAACCTAAAAATGTATATACTTATTCATAAAACTATACTGATTCTCATTTTTTTAGTTAAAAAATATTATGATTTTTGTTGATCAACAGCTGACTACGAGTGTTGATTTTGATCATGAAACGTTTTAGCTAAGTTTCTATGTTTGCAGTGTTGATCGAAGTTGAAAGAATTTAATCCTTTCTATTGTACTGAGTGTCCCCCATAGTTTTATTTATAAGCCTTGACGAAAACAACATAATTTGTTATGTTTATAAAGATGTTCTCACCATGTAACATTCCTAATACCAACATATCTTTGATTAGGTATATAATGAACATATGTACTAGTTTTTTATCCCACTTATTTAAGAAAGACATCTACGAGGTACGTACTTAGTCATCATGAACACATCAATTTCAGTCAGATTATCCGACTTTGCCTTGACAAAAATGCTTCCAGTCATTGTGGCGAGTCTTTTTTCACAAGGAGTCACTGCTTTCAGTTAATAATTCCCAAAAAACACTGATTGTTTATCATAAACAGCGGCAAAACAATGCGAATAACTTTCAATAATCATACAAACGACCTGTTAACAGTAGACACCGAGTGCACGGTGACGTCACGATTCGCTCGGCCAATAGCGTTGCGTTTTGAAAATTAGCGAGGGAATTTGAAAAATACTACTTTTAAATAATTTAGTTTGTTAATAGAAACATGATCATTTGTAAAAATAATCATGTAAGTATATTTATTAAGTATTAAAGATTACTCATGATTTTTTTTGGCCATTTCTGAATCACATGCATATTCCCTATTGCCGCAAAAAACTTGCTCATTTACTTACCGCAAAAATATTTGGCCAATTGCCGCAAAAATACTTGTCTTACGTACGAGTATTAAAACTCTGCTGTAGGTACCCAATCTTGATTTGAAATTTTATATTGAAACCTGATTTTTTGTTTCGTTTCTCGTCTAAATTAAAAAAGTTTCGAAGGAAAATGGAAACGAAAGGAATCTAATATTGCATTCAATGAATAAATAATGAAAAAGAAAATTGTATTTCAACGTTCCATTTAATTCGGCATCCTTTGACAAAAAGCGAGTATATAATATATCAACAACTTTGAAAAGGCACTATGAGAATGAATAAAATACGGAGACCGAATAAACACTCCTTACAAATTTCTACCCAAACACGTGCCTAACACCCGCGGTATATATTATGCGCCTGTTCGAACTAAACGGCTGCCTGGCATGGTTTTGGCACCCCGCCCCAATGGCCCCATGGCAATGGCAACCACTCTGTGGGGCCATTTTGCGACGCTACTTAGACCTATGGTTTTTTCGTTCGCTCAGAAAATACAATTCATTTCCATGTTATAACAACACTGGAATTCATAATCAACCAATACGATCCGAATTAAATAAGTCCCCAACCTGCACTGGGCCAGCGTGGGGATTATTTCCTATTCCCTCCTACCCATAAGAAGAGGCGTGTGCCCAGCAGTGATGATGGCGATTCCAATTAAAATTCATGGTGTTAGGAGCGATCTGGAATCGAGTCCCTGATAAGAAATCGATACTATATCCATACTATAATATTATAAATGCGAAAGTGTGTCTGTCTGTCTGTTACCTCTTCACCCTTAAACCGCTGAACCGATTGAGATGAAATTTGGTATGGAGATAGTTTGAATCCCGGGGAAGGACATAGGATTGTTTTTATCCCGGAAATCATCCCCTGAGGGGTTGAAATGGGGATGAAAGTTTGTATCGAGCTACGATATAAACGAGTTCCACGCGGACGGAGTCTTATAAAATTGGAAGGTAGTGTTTTCCCTTTTCCCTAACAGCGAGCAAAGCGACGGAAGGAAAGTGTCCATTTTAATTATTATAGCTACCTGAAATTCTAAATCGCTTCGTTTCAAACATACAAAGCAATATCTCCCATTAACAAATTTAACAAATTCGCACCCTATACCGTCCTAGCTAGGCTGTATTTACTCTAACACTATTTATAGCAGGTAATGAAAGGCACTCGAAGTTGTCTAGGGTGAGTCTAAAATGGCGTAAGAACCATAGAGTAGATAATATTTATAAGCTCTTTTATTAGAGAATAGATGAAGTCTATTTCTGGAATTAGGTCGTCCGGTGAGCACTTTTAAAGATTTAATACAATTACTGAATTAAACTATTTTATTGAATCAGTGGAAATAAAGAATAAAAGGCGGGTTGTATAGATACAGTTTACAGGCTGGTAAACGTTAATAAAGTTCCCATACAATCTGATATTAACGGACTTAAATTACGTAGCTATCAAGCGACTTGTGGTCCAGGGAAAGGTCGAGGGTACCAGGCCACGAGGCAGAGGTCACCGATGGAATGGATAGACCAGAGTGATGATGAGTTCCCGGCCGATTTCGGCCACAGCGACTGCGTTCAAATGTGCTGTCGACGGTCGTGTGCTCGCATGTGACTTATGTAGCCAATCTTCTTCGTGAAGGTCCTCGCGCACTGCGGGCATATGAGTATACCGTCGACATAATTATAATTGATTGCCGCAGGTGGTCTGGCTTTCAGTGTATCGCGCTTCGAGTCTAGATCAGAGCGCCGCTCAGTCTCAAAATCAAATACTTTTGATTTCACAAGCTGTCGCCACTCCAGTCTTGTGGCAGCTTCCTTCTCCCACAGCGAGGGCTCAATCCGGCACTTTTTCATGTGCCGCTTCAGCACATCTTTATACCTAAGGAGTTGTCCGCCATGCTTTCGCTTGCCCTCCTCAAGTTCCGAATAAAAGATGCGCTTCGCCACTCGCTGTTCCGCCATACGTGACACGTGTCCACACCACCGAAGCTGTCGCCGCATAAGGTAAGCCTCAATGCCACTGGCATTGGCTCTCCGCAGCACATCGGTGTTCCGCACGCGGTCGGACCACCGGATGTTAAGTATTTTCCGCAGACATCGGAGATGGAATCGGTCCAGCATGCGGATGTGCCGGCGGTACACGGTCCACGTCTCAGCGGAGTATAAAATGTTAGGTAGTACGACAGCCATGTACACTGAGATCTTAGTAGCTAACTTCAGATCATGTGAGCGGAAAACCTTTAAATCCAGCTTGCCGAACGCTGCAGCTGCAGCGCTAATTCTGCTGTTTACCTCTGCATCAAGGTCACACTTTGTTGTTAACGTGCTCCCCAGGTAGCGAAACCTTTCGACTTGCTTCAGCTTGTCCTCGCCGAGCTTGACGGCCAGTGTCTCCTGACCGTGAATGTCAAGCGACACCACTTCCGTCTTTTTGACACTGATTTTTAAGCCAAATCTGCAACAAGACTCATCGAAGTCGGACATTAGCTGCTGCAAACCTTCTGGAGATTCTGCGACAAAACACAAGTCGTCAGCGTACATAATCTCAGTAACTACCGTGTACGAAACTTTGGTGCAAGCTTTGAGCCTCGCCAAATTGAAAAGGTTACCATCGGTGCGGAAACGTATGCGGATACCTTCAGAAGTAGTCTGCAAGACCTCACGAACTACAACTGCGAAATATAACGCGAACAGTGTAGGCGCCAGGACACACCCTTGCTTCACCCCACAGGTAACGGGAAAAAAGTCTGACTGTTCATCGTTTGCAGCTACACAGCATTCCATATCGTCATGCAGGAGTCTGACGAGTCTTACAAACTTCTCCGTGCACCCTATCTTTCCCAGCACCACCCAGAGAGCTTCTCGAGGCACGCTGTCAAAGGCCTTCTCAAGATCTATGAAGCAGAGATACATATTACGACCCTGTTCTCTGCTTTTTTCTTGGAGTTGACGCAGCGAGAAAATAGCCTCACAAGTGCCACGGTCAGGTCGAAAGCCAAACTGGGTTTCCGGCAACAGCTTTTCTGAAAGTTTCATGAGGCGGTTTAATAGCACTCTCGCAAACACTTTCCCAGGAACTGATAGAAGCGATATACCACGGTAGGAGTCACAATCGGAACGGTCACCTTTGTTCTTATATAGGGCCTTAATGCACGATACTTTGAAAGAAGCGGGGACTAGTTCTTTATTCCACATAAGTTCAAACTGCTCCCATGTAGCCGATTGTAACACCTCGCCGCCGTACTTAAGCAGCTCTCCCGGTATAAGGTCGATGCCTACGGCGCGCTTATTTTGCTGCTGTCGAATGGCAAGAACAACCTCGCCTCGTGTCAGTGACTCATCCAGCTCAATTGAGACAGGGAGTTGAGGCAGCGAACGAACGTGTTCCAGGTCGGCTGACCGGTCTACGTTAAGCAGAGTGTTAAAGTGTTCTGCCCATCGTTTTAGGACTTCTTCCTTGCTTTTTATAAGGCCTACTCCACTAGCAGGCTTTAGAGGCACTTTTGCAAAAGAGTTTGCACTGATTAATTTTCGTACCTCACCGTAGAATTCCCCAAGCTGGTTTGTGTCAGAAAGCCACTGCATGTGGCGAGCTCTATCCTGCCACCACTTGTTTTTCGTTTCCCTTATTAGTTTCCGCAGCTCTAGGTCACTTTGCTTTATCTCTGTGTCGCTTCGACGTTGGTGCGTTCCGCTATGCTGCCGAAGGAGATGCCGATGCATATTAATCGCCTCCATTAAGGTCCCATCATTCTCATCAAACCAATCCTCCTTCTTACGGACTTTTTGCCCTAGAGTAAATGTTGCAGTTTCTAGGATATGAGAAGATAGGGTCCCCCAGTTGGTCTCTACATCATCGATGTCCTTGTTTACAGGCAGGAGCGCAGCAGCCAACGTGTCAGCATATTCCTTTCTTACCTCGGGATCATTTAGCCTATCGACGTTTAAGCACGCACGCTTTGATTTTCCAGATCTCCGAGGACGTTGAAGGGAGAGACGCAGCTTCGCGACTACAAGCCGGTGGTCTGTCCAGCAATTTGCACCACGCATTACGCGGGTGATTAAGACTTGGGAAATATCTCTTTGACGTACAATGGCGTAGTCTATCAAGTGCCAGTGCTTGGATCTTGGGTGCATCCATGTGTTTTTGTGCTTAGCGGGAAGTCTAAACATAGTGTTCGTAATCGCAAGATGAAATTGTGCACAAAAACTGAGCAGCAGCTGGCCGTTATTATTCATGCTGCCAACTCCATGTCTGCCTAACACTTTAGGCCAAGCCTCGTAGTCTTGCCCTACCCTGGCATTGAAATCGCCCAAAAGAACGATTTGCTCACTAGAACGTACGCACTCTATGCATTTTGACAGCTCCTCGTAGAACTGGTCCTTAATGTCATCAGACTTGTCAAGCGTAGGTGCATAGACACTGATCACATTAAGGTAGTTGTTATAGTCCAGGTGAAGGCGCAGAGTGGTAACGCGGTCCGAGATGTGTACCGGACACTCTTGGAGTTGCTTTGCAAGCTACACCTGACCGTCGCGGCTCTGAGGAGGCGAGTCCTTTCCAAAAGAAAGTGTACCCGCCACCGTGTTCCACCAGCTCCCCTTCATCGGCAAGGTGTGTTTCACTGATTGCAGCCACATCCACATTGTACCGACGGAGTTCCCGAGCCACAATAGCGGTTTTTCGCTCAGGACAGGCGTTGCCATCACGATCTAGAAGGGTTCTCACGTTCCAAGCACCAAATATCAAATCAGTTGTTTTAGTAGTATAATTTCTGTTACGTCGACCGCGAGTAAATAGATGCGGAGGCAGCCGCGGTTGCTACCATCCTAAGCGTTTGGGGAAGAGCATTTTTTAGGGCACCTTTTCTAGCCCCCTCCCCGGCTGAGCGGGGAAAGCAGTGCCTCCCTAAAAAGGGCTGCTTTGCCATTCCGGGTGCTGCCGAGTTCTCTCTGTCCCCCCAGCGCAGAGTGAAAACGACCACGGTATTATACAACACCCCCAGAATCGCCCGTGTGCAGGCCTCAGACAAAGCCAGGTTTACATCAAGCCTGACCTCTCCACCTCAGCCCATCGCCACGGGACTTGCGTGAGTTCGGTATCCATAATCTGAAACAGTCATTTGCGCAGGAGAACTTTTAGTGCAAAAGCGAACGCGCTATCGCAGATGCCCTCTCTCGTCCTTTCCCAACGTGACCCAATGGAACGGAGAACCGCTACGACTGGAGGAGGGTTCGGATGCAGTATCTGGCCGGCAGTCGCTTATGACCCCAACTGCCGCCCTTGGCCATCAACATTGCCTTGCTAACCCGCTGAATCCACCAGTATCCAATGCCGCGTTAGACTTTATGCACGATGCGGGAGGTATCCGCTAATGTAGCCTATCTGCCGAAGCTTCAGGCCCCCTCACCGGGTTTAGCCCACGAGCCGACGTGGTTTACCGGAGTGTGGCCGTCGTGTGCACAACAACTTCTTGGAGCCACCGGTGAGAGTTTGCAACATGCCTTCCATTGAGAAGTTTAAGAAAAGCAATAGACCAGAGTAAAGCTGCAGTAGATGCATCCCTACACGCAAGGAAAAGGCAAATTCGTGTAAGATTTGCTATTCTTAAACGATCTTGCCTAAGTTAAGTTCAAAATAATGTAACCTAAAGAGGAATAATAAGAATAATGTAACTTAAGAGAACCAAACAGTATTTTTATTTTATTTCAAGGAAAGCGGCGGTCAGATGGTAATGGCAGGGCGTTGTGATGACCACGACCCGAGTCAAGAGTGAAAGAAAAAAACATGTCCGACGGTTTGAGAAAATTGAGCCTAAAGGAAAATAATTGGATGAACATTTTTCACGCGTACTCGATATTTTTTTCTGACCACCGGCACCGTCTGACACCGTGGTCTACGCGCTGATTTATGGCGGTGCTACGGGAACACTAGCGCACACTTCCGCGAGGCCGCCAGCAACTGTCCCCATCTGAGACCCATCATGGGGAAACATGGATTTTACTGCCCTAGGTGAGTTCAGTACTATAGCCTTTAATCATTCTCATAACTTTCCATATCATATATGGTCTAAGAGCTAGCGAACAAATCGGTCATGTAGCTTCAGCTGTATTGAAACTCCGTTAACTACTTCCCTGAACAACCTTTTCCGATAATCTTCGCGCTAGCAGCCCGCGGGCGGTGGGTGCGGGTGTAGTGGGGTGGAAAAATATCGGTTTTTTTTCGATACCTTTCCACCGATATTTTTGCATGGCCATTTTTTGGGGCTTACATATTAATTAATCTCGCGTCAGAAAAAAAGCCAATACAGCTGAGCCCACATGAAAATAATTATTATTTTGGTATTTTTAATTAACGCTGGCAACCCCTTCCCACCACCCGATCGATTTAAAATTTTTTGGGTGCATAGGGAGTACAGAGCAGCTGTTTGAAAAAAAAAAGTAGCTGAGCTCACTTTTTTTTTTCCACCCCACTACACCCGCACCCACCGCCCGCGGGCCGCCAGCGCGAAGATTATCGTAAAAGGTTGTTCAGGGAAGTAGCTAACGGAGTTTCAATACAGCTGAAGCTACATGACCGATTTGGTCGCTAGCTCGCCGTCGTGTCAACAGATCAATACTTTTTCACACCTTTCATTCGGAAAAGTAAGTTTTGCTCCACGACGAGAGGGATCAAAATGCTACTTTTCTGTTCAAGCTACTTTTTTAAATTTTTACGTAATGTGCCAATTTAACACAGATCTAAATAAAATATTCGATTCTAATTTCATCGTAATCGATTAAAAACGAACATATTTAATGTTTTAACTTTAACAACGTTATATGAAAATTTATGAATTATTCGTAATATTTAAAAATTAGTAACAAAAATTAATAAAATTTGTTAAGTAGTTTTAACAGAATCTTTTTTAAATTTCTTCATAGTCAGTGTGGAAAATAGTATGTGTCACTCGGTAGCAAAATTATCTTCATCTTGGGCGTAAACACTTGTATCCCTCTGTTGTAATTTATATTCAACATGTATCAAAATAATAACTATTTGCTACTACTAGCGCCACCTATTATAGTTCTTGTATACTGTGTATCTTGTCGTATGTAATCTGTGCCTTATTAAAAAGTTAGTTCCTTGTCAACTGCTAAACGGTCGTTTCATTATAGGTTATGTTCCCAGCAATTAATTGATATTCTCGCGATAGTTAAACTTGCAAGTTGTGCTGAATTAGTTTATTACGCAGATTGAGGATTCGCTGTGCCAGTGAAGATGACATCGAATTACGCGGTTAGTGTGCCGAAGTTAAAAGGGCGCGAGAACTACAGTGAGTGGGCTTTCGCGGCGGAGAATTTTCTTATTCTGGAAGGGACGGCAGATTACATCACGCAAGCAGTCAAACCAGAGGAAGCCGCAGCAGATGCGAAGACCAGGGCGAAATTAATCTTAACAATAGACTCGTCACTGTACGTACATATAAAAGACGTGAAGAGTACAAAGGAGTTGTGGACTAAACTAAAGAAAATGTTTGACGACTCAGGATTCACAAGAAGAATAAGTCTGTTACGGACTTTGATATCAATACGTCTCGAAAATTGTTCTTCTATGATATCTTACGTTACCCAAATCATAGAAACGAGTCAAAAGCTAAGTGGAACGGGATTCAATATCAACGACGAGTGGGTCGGATCTTTACTCTTGGCTGGATTATCTGAAAAATATTCGCCAATGATTATGGCGATTGAACATTCGGGTATGTCAATAACGGCTGATGCAATTAAAACGAAGTTGATGGACTTGGATGAAGACAGTAGCGACATCGGCGGAGCGTTTGGGAGTTTTCGCAAAAATAAGTATGGCAACACAGGTGGGACCAGAGACTTTAGACATACGTCAACGTCAACGTCAAAATCGAAACAGGTTAAGTTGATTAAATGTTATAATTGTAAACAGACCGGACATTATCGAAATCAATGTCCGAATGCCTCAAATCCCAGTAAGGATGTGCCGGAAAAGAAACATAGTGAACGTAGACAAACTAACGCGTTCAGTGCCGTGTTTTTAAGTGGCAATTTCTCCAAAAATGACTGGTTTTTGGACAGTGGGGCCAGTACACATTTAACCGCGAACGAACATTGGGTGAAAAATATTTCGTTTGAGCATCCCATCAAAGAAATTATAGTCGCCAACGAAGAAATAGTGACTGTTAAATGTTCAGGTGACGTGCAAATCACGACTGTCACGGACGACAGTGAATACGAAGTTATTGTCGAGAATGTACTGTGCGTTCCGAGTTTGACCACGAATCTGTTATCAGTGAGTCAGCTGATTGCAAAAGGCAACCGAGTGTTGTTTACAAGTGACGGCTGTGAAGTATTCAATAAGATTGGTGAATTAGTTGCTACCGCTTGTTTAACCAATGGAGTGTATAAGTTACGTATACCAGAAGGGTTAGTGGCTTCAGTGATGGTTCCGAGTGACATTTGGCATCGCAGACTTGGCCATGTCAATAGCAACTATTTGAATAAAATGCAGGATGCAGTGGAAGGCCTTACACTTGACAGAAAGGCAGATATATCCAAGTCGTCATGTGTAGTGTGCTGTGAAGGTAAACAGTGTCGTTTACCATTTCCGCATAGTAGCAACAGGTGCAATGAATTGATACACACAATACATACCGATATTTGTGGCCCATTCAACAATTCACTTGGTGGTTCAAGATATTACATACTGTTTGTTGATGACTATAGTCGCATGGTATTTGTTTACTTTATCAAAAATAAGAGTGAAGCGTTTGCTTGTTTTCGAAAATATAAAGCAAAGGTTGAGAATCAACTGAATAGAAAAATTAAGATTCTCAGAAGTGATAATGGTAAAGAGTATTGTAACAAAGAATTTGACAATTATCTCACAAAAGAAGGCATTATCCATCAAAGAAGCAACCCATACACCCCGGAGCAGAATTCCTTAGCCGAGCGTTTTAACCGGACTGTTGTGGAAAAGGCAAGATGTCTTCTGTTTGACGCTGGATTGGAAGACAGTTTTTGGGCCGAAGCCACCCACACAGCTGTATATTTACAAAACAGAACAGTGGCAACAGCTCTGAATGGAAGAACCCCCTTAGAGCTGTGGATTGGCAAGAGACCTGATGTAAGCCATTTAAGAATATTTGGCAGTGTGGTCATGATGCACATACCCAAAGAGAAGAGGTCGAAGTGGCATAAAAAGGCAGAAAAAGGTATACTGGTTGGATATTCAGAGGAAGTCAAGGGCTATAGAGTGTATAATCTAAGAACTAAAGACATCACAACAAGCCGTGATGTGACAGTGATGGAGAAGAACATGCCAGGAGGAAATGCAGTTCAGAGTGAAGAGTCTGCAGGAGGTGCAAGTAAACCAGCAGAGATGTCAGTGGAGGAATCTAGGAGTGTCGAGCAATCAGAGCCAGAGTTGGAGCAGAGTGAAGAGTCTGCAGGAGGTGCAAGTAAACCAGCAGAGATGTCAGTGGAGGAATCTAGGAGTGTCGAGCAATCAGAGCCAGAGTTGGAGACTCAGTACAGCTCTGACAGTGAATCATCTCAGCAAACATATTATGAGGTTGATGCAGATGAAACCTATGTCCCTGAAACTCTCTCGCCAAGCAGTAGTACAATCACAGTGCCTGAACCAGATCTAAACATCTTGAACAGACCGAGGAGGGAGCGGCAGCAGCCTGACTGGTTCAATCCAATGAGCTTTCTCACCACCACAGATCCTGAGCTCACCGTGAAGGAGGCTTTAAGCGGCCCTGAGAGTCTTCAGTGGAGGCAGGCAATGGATGAGGAGTGGGATTCATTCGAGAAGAATGGAGTGTTCGAGCTTGTTGATGCCCCGAGAGATGCTACAATAGTGCAATGTCGGTGGGTGTTAAAGAAAAAGTTCAAAAATGATAGTGAAGTGCAATATCGTGCAAGACTAGTTGCAAAGGGGTTTACCCAAAAATATGGACTGGACTATAACCTTACTTTCTCACCAGTGGTGCGGCATTCCACACTAAGACTATTGTTTGCTATAAGTGTAAAACTAGGTCTAGATATCACTCACTTAGACGTTAAAACTGCTTACCTTAATGGCTACCTGAAAGAGGACATTTACATGTGTGCGCCTGAAGGTTTTGTATCCGAAACAAATGGGAAAGTTCTCAAACTCAAGAAGGCTGTGTACGGGTTAAAACAATCAGCCTTAGCTTGGTATGAGAGGGTTAAGGATGTACTATGTAAAAATAATTTTAACAATTGCACACAAGAGCCATGTGTATTCACCAAAATTAATGGAAATGTTAAGGTAATAATAGCTTTGTATGTGGATGATTTTCTAATTTTCTCTAATAGTCAGGAAGAAACAAACAAGTTAAAATGTATTTTAAATTCTGAATTTGAAATAAAAGATTTAGGTGAGGTTCAAGAATACCTAGGAATGACTATTAATGTAAAGAAAATTCGTAACACTCATGAAATCACAGTTAGCCAACATAAATATATCGATGAGTTGTTGAAAAAATTTAATATGACTGATTGTAAAACAATTTATACTCCTATAGAGATCAAATTGAATGTATCGAAGGCAGAAAAATGTACATCAGAAATTAGTTATCAAAAACTTATAGGGTCTCTAATGTATGTAGCAGTCATGACAAGACCTGATATAGCTTACTCCGTGAGCTACCTAAGTCAGTTTAATACTGGGTACAGTGTCGAACACTGGGCCTACGCAAAAAGAGTACTTCAATATTTAAAGAAAACTAAACTGTATTGCCTAAAGTTTAGTAGTAAAGGAGAAAGCTTACAAGGTTTTGTGGATGCTGACTGGGCCAGTGATAGCTTAGATAGGAAATCTTATACTGGATTTTGTTTTACAATGTCTGGCTCAGCTATTTCATGGCAGAGCAGAAAACAGAGAGTTACAGCGCTCTCTAGCACTGAGGCCGAATATGTTGCGCTCTCTGAAGCAGGTAGGGAAGCAATATATCTCAGAGAATTATTGTATGAGTTAACTGGATCTTTAGTAAAAATGAACTTATATTGTGATAATCAAAGTGCATTGAAAATGGCTACAAACCATCAGTGCCATAATCGATCAAAGCACATTGATGTTAAGCATCATTTTGTTAGAGAAATAGTTAAAAGTGGAAAGATAGAGATTAGTTATTTAAGTACAAATGAAATGCCAGCAGATTTACTAACCAAAGGTCTAGGTAGTATTAAACACTACAAATTTATGGAAAACTTAGGTGTTGTTAAATTGTAAATTTATACCTGTAATTTTGTATGGTATGGCGCTTACTTTATTTTGATAAGTGGAGGTGTTGTAATTTATATTCAACATGTATCAAAATAATAACTATTTGCTACTACTAGCGCCACCTATTATAGTTCTTGTATACTGTGTATCTTGTCGTATGTAATCTGTGCCTTATTAAAAAGTTAGTTCCTTGTCAACTGCTAAACGGTCGTTTCATTATACCCTCGCTACGCTCAGGATTCTATTATAGGATCCCTCGCTACGTTCAGGATTCAATACACTGCCCTCACCGTAAATATACTATTTTGCTCCCTTGTTGACACACATAGGCAACTATTAATTATTGCAAATTAATACTCATTATACAACCTCAATTAAATTCCGACAGACTTGATTAGTAATATGTTTCTAAACAACCCACATGTTGCGGCAGATCTAATAAATAACCTAGTAAATTGCAAATGAAAGTGGCGTGTAGAATTGATAGATACCGATACCAATACCTGATATTCACAACGATAACCAACAACTCCAGAAAACCACTATAATCTGACCTAAAACTATACTTATCTTTGTTTGAGTTGGCCGAGTTGTATCAAAGTAACCCATTCAAAACGTTACTTTACCTTCATGCCGGAAGATTGAAAATCCAATAACAGTTCACAAAATATCGTGCAGCATAATTGCAACCATACGCAGTTACATCTCAACCCGTGTAAACAGAGCTCCAAACGCTATACAAAATATATGGCCGTCGGAGTTCCGCTTACGTTGGTTGATTCATACGAAGTTGTGGATCGATTTACACTAGAGTAGTTAGGTAAAGTTAGATATATAGTGAATATGGGCAGCCTTGACCGTTGCTAAACATGTATGGCGAGGTGAAATTGGATAGTAAACGGATATAAATCGTTTGTGTCATTGAAGGGAGTTTCCGCTATCTAAGAAGTATCTATCTATACGCTAGCGGCTAATCGATTTGGATGAGACAGGACTTTAATAGTAATAGTTTATACTTAAGTAGGGCGGCAAAATAAATAATGCATACAATACAGACCCATTTGTACATAAAATAGACAAAAACACAGCCACGAGGAGAAAACCAAAGTTATTTGCCGAAATTATTAGCCCTGCTAATTATTATGGAGAACGTACCTTTGAATATCTAATCCCTAAAATATGTAACTCCTTGCCCGAAAAGTTGTTTGTGGAAAAAGTTAAAGCGAAGACGTTTAAGAAAAGTGTCAGTAAGATATTATTAGATAATTGTAGTCAAGATCAATGGAATGTACCTACCCATTCTCATGGGCCCTGATTGCATTACACTAACATAATATAATGTAAAACTTATAGGTTTCTCTAAAAATAATAGCATGAATATAATTTAGCCATATGTTGTTGCTTAAGTGGCAGTGGGCGGGGCACATTGCACGTAGAACCGATAACCGTTGGGGCGGAAAGGTTCTCGAGTGGCGACCACGTACCGGAAGGCGCAGCGTGGGTAGGCCCCCTACAAGGTGGACTGATGACCTGGTAAAGGTCGCGGGAGTCCGCTGGATGCGGGTGGCGCAGGACCGGCCATTGTGGCACTCTTTGGGGGAGGCCTATGTCCAGCAGTGGACGTCTTTCGGCTGATATGATGATGATGATGATATGTTTTTGACACAACTGTGTATCAAGAGCATTAATGCACTGCCAACAACTGTGTATCAAGAGCATTAATGCACTGCCAACAACTGTGTATCAAGAGCATTAATGCACTGCCAACAACTGTGTATCAAGAGCATTAATGCACTGCCAACAACTGTGTATCAAGAGCATTAATGCACTGCCACCAACTGTGTATCAAGAGCATTAATGCACTGCCACCAACTGTGTATCAAGAGCATTAATGCACTGCCAACAACTGTGTATCAAGAGCATTAATGCACTGCCAACAACTGTGTATCAAGAGCATTAATGCACTGCCAACAACTGTGTATCAAGAGCATTAATGCACTGCCAACAACTGTGTATCAAGAGCATTAATGCACTGCCAACAACTGTGTATCAAGAGCATTAATGCACTGCCAACAACTGTGTATCAAGAGCATTAATGCACTGCCAACAACTGTGTATCAAGAGCATTAATGCACTGCCAACAACTGTGTATCAAGAGCATTAATGCACTGCCAACAACTGTGTATCAAGAGCATTAATGCACTGCCACCAACTGTGTATCAAGAGCATTAATGCACTGCCAACAACTGTGTATCAAGAGCATTAATGCACTGCCAACAACTGTGTATCAAGAGCATTAATGCACTGCCAACAACTGTGTATCAAGAGCAGTAATGCACTGCCAACAACTGTGTATCAAGAGCATTAATGCACTGCCAACAACTGTGTATCAAGAGCATTAATGCACTGCCAACAACTGTGTATCAAGAGCATTAATGCACTGCCAACAACTGTGTATCAAGAGCATTAATGCACTGCCAACAACTGTGTATCAAGAGCATTAATGCACTGCCAACAACTGTGTATCAAGAGCATTAATGCACTGCCAACAACTGTGTATCAAGAGCATTAATGCACTGCCAACAACTGTGTATCAAGAGCATTAATGCACTGCCAACAACTGTGTATCAAGAGCATTAATGCACTGCCACCAACTGTGTATCAAGAGCATTAATGCACTGCCAACAACTGTGTATCAAGAGCATTAATGCACTGCCAACAACTGTGTATCAAGAGCATTAATGCACTGCCAACAACTGTGTATCAAGAGCATTAATGCACTGCCAACAACTGTGTATCAAGAGCATTAATGCACTGCCAACAACTGTGTATCAAGAGCATTAATGCACTGCCAACAACTGTGTATCAAGAGCATTCATGCACTGCCAACAAACTGTTACGCAGTTTGGCAGTATACTATCATATGTAAACATAAATGTGTTTTTTATGAATAAATGATTAATAATAATAATAATAATAATTAGATCGCATGGGCCTTATTTGCGATCAGAAATGAGACTATCTGGAGCAGAACCAAGGTTACCGATATAGCCCTCGGAATCGCTAAAATTAAGTGGCAGTGGGCGGGGCACGTAGAACCGATGGCCGTTGGGGCGGACAGGTTCTCAATGGGCAACCACGTACGGGCAGGCACAGCGTGGGGTCTACCAACGGTGGAGCAATGACCTGGTAAAACTCGCGGGAGTCCGCCGGATGCGGTTGGCGCAGGACCGGTAATTGTGGCACTCTTTGGGAGACGCCTATGTCCAGCAGTGGACGTCTTGCGGCTATAATGATGATGATGATGATGTATGAAAATGAAAATGAAAATGAAAAATGAAAAATGTTTTATTGGTAACAAACAGTGTTTACACAAATTAAAAAAGGGTTGGGTCCTTCTAGTAAGTATATGGCAATACTTGTGACAGAAGATCCCGCTCTTCCAGCATCAAGTTTAGAGGTATGGGATTCTATTCTTACGGCCGTGATGAGTACATAATTACAGTCAGGAAGTGCCAGTGAGTTTGGAACAAGTTTGATTCAAGGGAATCCAACTAGCACCATATACTAGCTTCCGCCCGCGACTTCGTCCGCGTGGACCCGGAATAAAAACTATCCTATATTTTAATCCAGGCTATAAACTATCTTCGTGCAAAATTTCATTAAAATCGGTTTAGCCGTTTAAGCGTGATTGAGTACCAAACATCCAAACATCTAAACTTTCGCATTTATAATATTAGTAGGATTAGTAGGATAATGGTTGTACCTTATTGTACCGATAATTGTTCCATCGAATGTATGTTTTGCAGAATTTTCATTTCATTGAAAACCATTTTTTCAGAATCAATAAACTTTTCAGGAATGTTATATTATAACAAACCTAACCTAACCTACTGGGTTCAACAGAATAACCTTTTAGCCATTTATTTATTTATTTCTCAAATATAATTAACAATCATCTACTAAAACAATATATATATATTTATAACGGAATATAACTAAACTAAACCTATATTATAAACTAAACCTATAAAAAGTAAATGCCCCCCAGGTCCCCGTCATTGGTTATGGTGCCCAGAAGGCTGGCAGCGTTGCCTCTTTGGATTGCTAGGCTAATCCTTTGGCCAAAATAGCTGCCAGCCCTCTGGTCGCCGGATGTTTGAATGAGCCGCTCCGAAATTTCCTTATATAGGGCTTTCGCGCCCGGACCCCACGGCCCCAGAGTTTCCACTCCAAACGGCGCAAACATGTAGCCCTCACCGAGGACAGCATATTTCCGCCGCTTGTGTTGCTCTGCCGTGGTGGCCGCAGCTCCGGCTTTAGAGGAGGTCGCTTGGAGATGGGACGGGGCTAGCGTATCAACGCAAGTAGCGTCCCACACAAGAGTCCTCCCCTGCTTCCACGGAATGAGCGTCATGCCGTCAGGGCGCCTACCATCGTCACGTGCGATACCGTTCGGCTCTAAAATGGCCGGCACGCTAACGGAGGCAAGAGCCCTACGGATGACGTCATTCAAAGAGGCGTGGCGGGAGATGCGGCCAGCACTCTTCTGGCAGGACAAGCCGTGGTGACCTAGGGAGTCTACGTGGGCGCCACAGCGGCAGCGGTGTGGCTCATTAGTTTTGGAGCCAAGTCGCAGACAGGTTGCCAAAGTTAAAGTTGGTTTGTCGAGGAGAGTGCCAAGGTTTGGAGACGGCAAAGATTGAAGCCAGAGCCCCGCCTCCGGCTCCGCTACAGCAAGGAGACGTGCACGCTCTGCTGTGCTTTGAGCGGAGGTGATGAGGTCTTTAAGAGAAGATTGACAGAGGGGCTCGTCCCACTGCTTTTGAGATTTCGGGGAAACCGGAAGCGAATCATCTGGGCAGGCCTGCTCCCACGCGCTTATTGCCTCGCTCGAACAGGCAATCGCGACATTGTCGGCAGCTGGGCTAAAAATTTTGCTGGCGAGTTCCTGCGTGCTGTGGAAAGAGGCTAAGAACGCTGGAAGGGCTACACTGACAACCTGCCGGATTCCCAGGCCGCCGTGCCGGATTGGCAGAGAAGCCTGGGTCCAGGCACGACTGTCCAAATGGACGTTCAGGATGGATGTGAGGGTGGTTTTAAGGACGGCGTCGAGGGGTTCAATAATATGAGGGAATTTCCAAATGTAGCCCACATCTTAAAATATATGTAAATTTGGGGACAAAAAGACAAAATTTTATGATGACTAAAGCCATGTGTGCACTGACTTTTAGAAGGCGATCCGAATAAGTTTTGTGAATGGTTAGATGTTCGTTGATGAGCGATGGTATGGATTCCTGAAAAACGGGAGCCCCTAATAGTCTGAGCGAAGATTTATCTATAATTTTAATGTTAGGGGCTAAAGAATTGAAGATAGAGATAATACTATGTAAGTCAGTCGGAGGAAGCGATTTATTTATAAACAATTCACACTTGGAGAAATTTAAATCTAAACCTATTTCGCTAAAACCATCGCACAGACTTCTTAGGTCGTCCAAAACTGTTTTCCAGTCCCCCCCTAAAGTGCCGTCGTCGAGATACCATGAATTAAATTTCGAATTTAGATTTGAGATTACTGGATGGATGGCGAGGCTGAAGATAGCGGGTCCAAGAGGATCACCCTGCTGACAACCAACTGCCGAGGATAGGCGATGGTTTTTGAAGAGAAGGTGCGTAGGTTGCTGGTAGCATTGCCATAAGTATTTAAATATTAAAGGTGTGGCATCTTTAACTTGTGCCAGCAGGGCGCCTCTATCCACAGAGTTGAACGCATTTTTAACATCCACCTTCAGCAGCACCTCGCAGGAGTCGTCGTGCACAAACGCGCGTGCTGCGTGTACAGCAGCTTCGCAACCACCTTTGCTGCCGAAACCAAGTTGTGACGGCTGGAACTTTTTGGTCAGAGAAGGAAATACTTGTTTACAGCAAATTTTGGAACAGATCCGTCTAAGAGTAAAGCCCACCGCGATAGGTCTAATTCCTCCATCTTTTTTTTTTAAGGCGCAGAGATTTGCTCCATATAATATTTCTAACACGTCACTACAAACTTTACCAGACAGCATAAGGTTTACGAGCTCAGTGATGCCATCCAAAAGTTGTGAACCAGTATCTCCGGTAGCACCTCCAAGTAGGTCTTTAAGATGCTGCGGGGAGAGACCATCAAGACCACCAGCGGAGCCGTTTTTGAACGACATCACTGCAGCTAGCACATCCTTTTTAGATGAAATTAAGTGTGGTGCATCAGGATCAGGTGGAACGGGAAGGCGGAGAGATGCTGCCGGAAGGGGATGTTTGGACAGTAAAGCGGAGACGGTGTTTGGGCAGTCGGGTGCAACAACGTCACTGGAGAAGAGAAGTTGGGCGGCTCCCTTAACATCGCCGTCTATGACTTTTTGCTCAACTTTTCTGTAGAGTTTTGTGTCTTCTCTTAGACCGTGCTGTGGCTGACAGGGGGATGGGTTTGTTGGGTGGAGACAGTTGGACTTAATTTTTTTAGTAAGGGACGTAGTTTTGTCATTGCTAGTGTGGAGGATTCTATACGCAAAGGCAAAAAGCTGAGTCCAACTGTCAAGCGAATTTTCAGTAACAATTTTTGATATTATTTGGTTCAGAGCATTGGCCACGGAAAAGCGAGCTCCTCTGGGGATCCTTTTAACGATGGGAGTTGCCTGTTTTTGTGAGCCTAGCCAAGCTACGAGATTATCTGTTGTGTTTAAGTCGGTCCGGTTATTAGTTGGACTTACACTTACGTGTTGGGTTGCTTGGGTCTGGATTTTATGAACGCGGGCATTATGGATATTCAAACCCCTACTTCCTCTAAAGAAACGGGGTTGAGAGCACTGTGGACACTGTATAAAACCGCCGGTGACGTTGCCGCTGGCCTGACTTACAGATGTGGCGGTAGACGGGGTCTGCGACATGGGCTAGGGAGCATTCACTATCTTCACGACGGACAATGAAAGAACACTGCAAATATAAAACAAAACTTACGAATACAATACAAAAACATAGATATAAAGTAAATGAGTACAAAATAGGAGACACCAGGACACCGCTGCACAAAAGACACGAAACGTTCACTTCTGGACGGTGTACTCGATGAACTTTATAAAAAATTGGAGAGCTTTTAGGAAAAATATTGCTTTGTTGTTATTTTTCTCGTGTTTTGAAACCGACGACATCTGTCATGATCGGCGGTCGCAAAGAGCTGCTCCTCTCGGGCCCGGGCTGCGGTCTCCGCAGAGATGACGCTGACTGCTTTTGTTGTCTATTGCATAATTACGCTGACTGCCAAGCGTTAATAATAATATTTAATATTTATTAATATGAATTGTATAATTTTACTTTACTCCTTTGACATAGCATATCATTTTATTTTATAATCATAATTTATAATAAAACTATGGAAAATGACAGTCAATGTTGACCTAAAAAGTTAACGGTTTCTGAGTTACAGAAATTCGATGAAACGATAATTCAGCGGAACCATGCACTTGGAGAAACGTGTGTCGGTGGAATAAGGGGACACCATGGCAAAATCTATTAAGCCGTTTGGACTGTAACCCGCTTTTGGAACTGTTGGACCCGTGAAATAACCAATTATTCTTGGCCACACACATACGTACACTAGAAAAACATAACCCTCCTTCTGAGGCAGTCGGGTAAACATAGGATATCGTCGGTGATGTCTTTCTATTGATGATATGAAGATATCTACACATTACTTTTTAGGAAGACGTTTCAGTTGTTTGCGATACTAAAAACCATAAGATTATTCAAAAAAATCCAACTGCTTTAAAAATATAAGCCATGGAATGTCACTCACCCGATTACGAGGCATCAACAACATAATAAAAAAAAAAACAAGCCGTTCGGACTGTCAAATAAATTTTTCTTGTCTACATACATACGCTCGAAAAACATAACCCTCCTTCCGAGGCAGTCGGGTAAAAAAAGGCGGTAGTATTATCATCTTCAATCATCTTCAAGTTATGACCTTTCTGCTGAATGACCGTTTTTTGTCATTCGTCATTGCATCCACGGCCGGCACCGTTACGGAATCACTTCAATCAGTTACGGTCCAGACCATTCATTCATTAAAAAAGCTATATCACATTATTAAGACATTAATAAACATATTGATTAATACGATTGAACTACATTATTTTTAATGCCAAGGCAGCAACAAGCACACGACATCGCCACAACGTCTTCTCAAATCAATAAAGGTTCGGTAACGATTATCGGGTTGCTAGGACGTGCGACTCTCCATAAAACGTTACAGCAAGAGAAACTAGTCTCCGCAAAGATATGGTAGATCCCATTCTGTATAAAAAGTTTCATGTTATTCCGGCATTGCCGTTTTGTAATGAGAGCCAAAGTACGTTTGAAAGGTCGACTTGAGTCGACCATGCCGGGGCTCTTCAGATCCCTCTGGCCTCGTAATCGTCCATACGATACGGTGTCAGCGTACCATCAGGTTGGCCGTATGGTTATTTGGTCAACGTAAGTAGCGTCTTGGTGTAAAAGATACTCGGCCATGAACATATTAAGGACATAATATAGCGCAGACAAAGAGGAATTCAAAAGGACATCCTGGTGCAAAACTCACGCATTACTCACATCTGACTCATTAAATACTATAAAGTACTCACCGAAGCTTAAGCAAAATAGTATCGTTTTAGGTGCGAAGAGAAACGGCCTAATTTATTGTGGTTTCGATAAAAAGTGCGGGTTTTTATCACGACTGTTGGTAATTGGATTTAGTTAAATCCGTCGGTTTGTGGTCACAGCACGTGCCATCGACTGTTAAAATATGCTTTTTAAAGTGTTTTTATTGATGGTGAGTTTTTGTTTCAATATGGTGGAGGTGTAGGGATTAAATGGATTTGTTTTTAACTTTTTCCCGGTTTATCGTATAAACATGTAGGTAGTTAATGCGATGTACGGAATCAAATAAGTCAGTGTGTGTGTGAAAAATGTTGTACAGACAGACAGGGGTAGGTATTAAATGAATATACGTAGGAACATAAATTAGGACAAAAATATCTGTACAGGACTCTATTGTCAATGTCGTAAAGGCGTATACTGATACGTATGTACTTAATTATGTACAAATATTAATACCCTTCACTGTAGTACATTTAGTTTTATTAAGTTGATGTATTTAATACTTCGTGAATATGAAAGTTTGTAAAGTGTCTACGAATTTTTGAATATTTTACTCGTTGTTGTACAAGTTCAAGTTAGTCTATCTCGTTCTTCTAAACTTCCAGTTCAGCAAAGTTTAGTTCGAAGAGATCTTTTAGAGCGATTAGTTGTCCTTTATACTTTAAACTTATATGACATGTAAGTATATGTGTTAGTCTATGCTAATATTATAAAGGGGTATATTTTGTAATTTTGTTAGTTTACATAACCCAGTTCTATATACTTATACGAGTAAAATAATGATTTCACTAGTATATAAAACCGTTCTTCAGATCAGGCATACGCTACGTTTTCTGCCGTGGCTCTATCTACGGTAATACAAGGTGTAAAACGAAAACATAAAAAAGTCAAGGAAATACTATTATAACTACAACTTAGAAAAGTTGAAAAACCCCCGACATTTTCATTTCAAAGTTCAATATCTCAAAAACGGCTAAACAGATTTTCATGAAACATATTTAAGAACACTCGGGAAAAAAATATCTATGACACAAAAAAAACGCATTCAAATCGGTCCATTCATTTGGGACCTACGATACCACAGACAGATACACAGATACACAGACACGTTAAACTTATAACACTTTGCGTCAGAGGTTAAAAAAAGGTCTATCACCTGATTCACCTGTTTGTGGCTTGATGTTGACCTTTTGGACACCCTGTATAAACCAGCGCAGATAGGCGGAGCCGCGTGGGCAGGTTGTGTGTGCAACACAGTGCTCACATGCATACATATTTTTGGTAACTCAATCAAACCATGAAATTCTTGAGTAGCACAGAAAGGCCAGGCTTTGTTTGTTTAGTAAAGTTATTATACAGTCGAGGAAAGCAATGTTTTATTAATTCTCGACTTTATTTCGATGCTATTAAGGTTCAAAGTAACAAACCTTTGTTTATCTCAACAATACGGACTGAACTGCTGAAACGAATTAAACGGTTTTTTTGTGCTTTAAGTATACTTTTTATAATAAAAATAAAAATAAACCATTTATTGCACGGTTCTAAGGCCCACAGCAACAAATGCCTTAAAAAAAGTAATTATGCAAAAAGTAATTATGTTATAACTACCCGGTTGCAATATGCACCTCGCCACGTGACGTTATATCGTCGCTCTAGGTACGGTGTGAAATGTAATTAGTGAGCGCGGGGAGGTAAAAAGGGAAGCGGGAAGGGTGTCCCATTTCGAGGAGGTGCACAAAATATTGTGATCGAGTAATAACTACCTTTTGCGTAGGGTAGGTTATTTATCTCACATTTAAAGGATTAATTTACAAACTGTAATGTTACGTTATTTTTACTTCTATTGGTACTTACAAATATTTTGAAGCTTTTAACTTCAAGTTTGTGAGTTTATAGCCTATAACGCGGTTCCACCTATGTTCTTTGTAATACGGAGGTAAAGCTTGTAGGTACGTAGTTTTGTAAGTTTGTATGTTGGGGTAATCACTGGAACTAAACTCATCCGATTTCATGAATTATTTTTCAACTACGTAGAAAAAATATGTAGACTTTTGGGATGGATAATACATAGGCTACATTTTACACCGCATTTACTCTACCTTCATTGTTTTATGTGGGTAATACAAATATAGCAAATCACATTACATTCATAATAAGTTTACCATTTAAATTCCAGGCCGCAATTGATGAACGTGGAAAACTACAGGCCAATTGCCATTTTGTCAACGCTTGCGAAATTGTATGAGTTCATACTCCATCGGGCCTTATCTAAGCAGTTGAAACCCTTCCTGTGCGAGTCACAGCATGGTTTTAGAGCTAATCGTTCTGTCGACACAAACCTTCTTATATTAGCAGACATCATTTCTTAAAATCTCGATAAGGGTATCCAGGTTGATGTACTTTATCTCGAGTTTAAGAAAGCTTTTGATCGCGTAGATAACGATATCCTACTACATAAACTCAGCAAAATTGGTTTCTCCCCAAAGTTAATAAAATTATTTGCTAGTTATCTACGCGATCGCAAAGAATTTGTACAGCATGGGCATTTCGTTTCTGAACCCTACCATAAGGGTAGGGTACGTCTGGCGTTAGCCAAGGCTCGATTTTGGGCCCTTTCCTGTTCGAAGTAATGATAAATGATCTTGAATCTGTCCTGTTGTCCCGAATGCGAAGTGTCTCCTTTACGCCGACGATCTGAAGCTTGTGTACGGAGTGGAATGTGCTGCGGACTCTGTATCGTTGCAGGATGATATAGATTCGGTTTACCGGTGGAGCATGGACAACAGGCTTTGTTTTAATATCGCAAAGTGCTGCGTCTGTACTTTTAGCCGAGCTTGCGTTCCCGTACATTTCCAATACATTCTAGGAACTGAGTCAATTAATAGAGTCCATACAGTAAAAGATCTAGGGGTTACATTTGACTTGCGCTTAACCTTCCACGATCATATTAAGGACCTTTCTACTGCTTGCTATCGTAGATTAGGTTTTGTTATTCGTAGCACTAAGGATTTCCATGACCCGGCTGTTATAAGGACTCTATATAACGCTCTGGTTAGGAGCAAATTAGAGGCTTCGGCGATTGTATGGAATCCTTATGAGTCGACATATGCTTTGATTCTCGAGAAGGTCCAAAAAACTTTCTTAAGAACGCTGTACAAAAAGATATAGTACCCCTACTTGTATCCAACCAAGTTCTTACTGGGGACCCTTGGATACAATTCGTTGGAAGTGAGACGCAACTTCTATCTTCTTACATTGTCTTGTAGGGTGTTACGTGGAGAAGTGGATACTCTGGACTTGGTTGAGAAACTGGTGCGACTGTATGTACCAGACGTCCCTCGAATAACCCTAAGACCTCGTGCGCGTCCTTTATTGGCAGTGCCAGTGGCCCGGACATTGTCGCACAGAAACTCGCCATTTGTTCTGGCGATGAAGCTTCTCAATGCGCTTCTGATGTCAGTACCTGAATGCGACTTTTTTGCATGGCGATGGGCACCGGTCTGTTGTGCATGTTTAAAGTTTTGCGAGATGGTGGATAGCAGGCAATCCAGTGTTCCGATATAATTTATAGTTTCTTTTATGTACCTATTTTTACCAGTGCATTGGTTAAGTTACAACTGTAATGCTGTGTAAATCAATATTATAATAATTAATAAATAAATAAATAAATAATCTCAAAAGGAATCATAATAATATCCTAAAGAAATTTGGAAATTTTGTTATTTTGTAGTTCATGGAAACAGTATTCCTATTTATTTATCTATTTAAGTAGTCGCCAGACTTAGTTATGCGGCTAAAACATTAAGAAAATTTACATCTTAAATTTCTTTCAGATATTTCTTGCAAAAGCGTCTTCAACATACATCGCAGAACAAGACTACTACAAACATTATAATTCAGATGATTACGATGACTACGAATATGATGATGCTGTGTCAGACGAACAAGGAAGCAAACCGATAGACAAAACCACAAATACATATAAATCTACATCCATACCAGATGCCAGTAAAACGACAGACAAACATATCAAAAGAAAACAGTCGAAGACACTGATTAAAGACTTCGAAAACGACGGGACTATAAAGCCATCTGAAAACTTCGATGATATTACTTATGTATTAACAGATAAACCTGATAGTAAAGAACCTGATGCATTAGGTTATGAAGTTGAAGAAAACGTTGATGATATACCAAATATTGTTACTTTTAAACCTATCGTTACTAATTTCACTATTAAGCTACCTTTGAATAATGCTACAGGAGTAATTAATAACAGCAATGAAGATAGCTCGGGTAAAAACAAAAGAGGTAACAATGTAAGGAAGAATTCAATAAGCATTTTTCACGTCAATGCTGAATTTGACGATGATAAAGAAAACAAACCTGTTATTCAAAATATCAATATTCATAAAATACCGTTTTTTAATGTTAAAGACCGTGTCGATAAACTCAAGGACGATGTGCTAAATTATGTGCACAGCACTGAAGTGCATGAAGAAGCCGACAATGAGTACTATCTGCCTAGCTTTCTAGCAGCACCTAAGAATTTTTTCAACATGTTACGTGATAAAGGTTCTAGGCTGTTTCATAAGATTTTTTGAGCTATATATCCAAATATTTCTAGTTTAATAAAGTAAACGGAAAACGCTTTGTTTTATTTACCGACCCCGTATCATGGTCAGCCTTATCACGTGATAAGTGAGAAGATAGAGCGTCCGTCTCGTTCTATTGAACAGTGTCAGCAAGTGACAGATGCTCTATCTTGTCACTTATCGTGTGATAAGGCCGTCCATGCTATGGGGTCTGATCCGCATTAATTATTTGTAGGAGTTAACTGTTACTGCGAAATGTCAGCGCCTGACGAGTCCATTTTAGCAAACCGTTAGTCCACGCGAAAGATAGCTTTACAGGCACTAGGCAGATTTTTCCACTATTCACGGTGTGTTTAATCCCAACCAGCCAAAAACATAAATACATACATTAACGCCTTTATTCCTAAAAGGGGTAGGCAGAGCACATTAAACTTATGTTCCAGCGCCACTTTTAGTATAAATGTGGGTATAAAAGATCGACAAAATGTGATATTGCAGTGATAGGTTGCTAGCCCATCGCCCACAACATACTCCAACCCTGCTCGACTTTTACGACACCCAGCGGAAGGAAGGGCGTGGTGAAATTCTAACCCGACACCACACGGGGTCTGTTCTGCAAAGTCTATTGTGTTATTTCTACTCAAAATCACAATCTTTCCATCCATTTTTCCATACATTTTTTAACTCTCCTATTGTGTTTAAGGTAAATGGTAACACAATAGGAAAAATATCTTTGGGGCAGTTTTTTTTTCCTACCAGGGTCGAAACGAAAGAGCTCCTGATTCTGAGTGGAAATAACATGAAATTCCTAGTAAAATGCACAACTAATAATCATACCCCGGGGATTTGGGTGCGGGAATGAATGACATAAGCCAAAGAATAGGTATGAATTAAATAACAGAATGTATACTTACCTACTGAATAATTAATTGAATAAAAAATACAAAAAAAAACATACGTTCAATTATTGATTCATTTGAAAATATTTCATTTAATTACGCTTACGAAGCCGCGGATAACATCTAGTATGATATCAAATAAATGCTCACGGTTTAAATAGAGTGGCTGAACACGTCAGAAAACTTTATCGAAACGTGGATGCGTTAATCGCCAATGTTAAAAAGACATTTCTTCTTTTCAAAAAATTTCAAGAAATGATGCCCTGAGTACCTTTGCCACCCCGACCAACAATCATTCGGCTAGAAGCAGCGGCATATTATAGCAAACATTATGATGAAGTTAAAAGTGTTTTGAATACATTCAGTCCCTCAGAAGGCCAGAGTGTTAGTAAAGCAAAAAGAGCATTTGGGAATGCTAATATTAGAAGCGACTTAAATTTCATAGCAAGTTATTTAATGACTATCCCAAATGCCATTAAAAAGTACCAAACGACAGTCTAAAAATCATTCATAAAACCTATCAAGACATCTCCAAATTAAACTTGAGTGTAAAAGGAAAAAGTATTTTTAATAAACTAAAGTTGGTGTTAAATAAGAATTCTGGCTATAGCACACTAAAAACTATGAATGAATTGTTACAAGGCAAAGAAATAGAATTGCAATCGCAAACACATCGTGCAACAATTGACTTCTTCAAAAAATTTAAATTTGCACCTATTACGACTGCCGACGTAGAAAGATCGTTTAGTTTTTTGAAATGGATATTTACAGCTAGACGCGGAAGCTTAACTGTTCCAAATGTAGAAAAAATATTAATTGTTTATTTTGAAAATCGTGTAACTACTAATTGACGGCAGGTAATTCATTAACATTATTTTTATTATTATCTCGAAGGGCTTGGTAGAAATGCTAAAGTCCCTGCTACTTAAGTTAAAATTAAATTGTAGTTTGTTTACAATTCGCAGGAAGGTATTTATTCATTAGGCACAATATGATTATTTGTCAATAAAACCTATCTGTTTATCTCTACTCTTTCACAAGTTATTCCAGCACCCAAATCCCCGGGGTATGCTAATAATAGTGGCATTTTTTTTTGAGAAATGCTCTTAAAACAAATATATGCTGAATGTATGGTAACCATACATTTTTGAAGTTAAGTAGATATATATATCAAATTTCAGCGCTGTGATGGGAAATTTGTATTTTTACTTGTCATGCGTGTGATAATTGACAGTTTATTCTTCTCTCTACTCTTAATTTAATAATTGTGCAGAAGGCTTTTAGGTTGGTTTATGTAACATTTTTTTCAAGGAGGTTTTAGTTTCATAAATTTAAACTACCATTAGGGTGACCATAACTTAGAATTAAAAAGTTATTCCTAATTCAGTTTTATGCAGTATTATTTGACGACCGCTTTAGCCTAGTTGGTAGTAGACCCTGCCTACGAAGCAAGAGGTCCTGGGTTAGAATCCCGGTAAGGGCATTTAGTTGTGTGATGAGCACTGAATATTTGTTCCTGAGTTATGGATGTTTTCTATGTATTTAAGTATTTATTTATCTATATAAGTATGTTTATCTTCGTCTAGTACCCATAGTACAAGCATTGCTTAGTTTGGAACTAGGTCGATTTGTGTGAGATTGTCCGAAAATATTAAAATAAAATAAAAAAATTAAAAAAACAACGTTTATTTTAGGTAAATTTGAGTCTTTATGCACAGCAGTGGGCGATTACAGGCTGATAGTGATGACAATGATGAATTAAGCTTTAGTGCGTTCGCGGACATCTACTTATTGCGAACTTACTCATAGGTTCAATGACACAAATTTGCTGGTTTTCAGTCTCAAACCTGCCAGCCTACCAGCAACATTGTCTATGTTGACAGCCTTTCCCGGCAATGGTATATCACCAAGCAAGCCACTAGGTTAGCGTTGAAAATTTCCGGAAAAAATCCCGTTTCTTTCCAAACGGCTCGTTTTTTTCTGATTTTTACGGAAAAAACTATGTGATTTTCCGGTTCAATTTTTCCTAGTGACTAGGTACACATCTCCAACCTCATTTTCACGACCACATTAACAAAGGCAAATACGGCGACAATAGACATGTTGAAGGCAATTTCTCGCAACGAGTACCTGCTTTGAATATAAATGCTCGAAAATATGTTTGCTTACTTCTGTTTACGATGGAGATCGATTTCTTCACACAGTTTTTCTTCATTCTTGAGTGCTCTTAGTGCTACTGACACGATATAAAAATAGATTGATTAATAAATTTACTTCAAGGACTACTAACCTTCTTCTTTTAAAGATCGGTCCTAGACATACACAGATAAGGATATCTAATTGAAACGCAAGGATTCTATTCAGTTGATCTATTATGGCACTAAGTACTACTACTACTTAGTCTAATCTCTTAGCGGGGCGTGCACTCAGGCCTTACACTATCGTCTTAAAATAAAATAAGGGTTCACACCAAATACGAAACCGAATTCTATTCAACGGAGTAAGACAAATAGGTGTTCTATTTGTCTGCGATATTTAATAGACGGAGACATAATTATGTCCCTGTCTTTCAAATTCAGAATGACAGAGACATCACTGTGAATCACGGATGAACTACCAGTCCAGGTTTTTAATTTCAGTTCTCTGTTCTCTTTGTAAAATTTAGAGCCAATCGCTTCGTGTGGGCATGTAATGCGGAGGGATGAAAGTCATGAGACAAAAAGAGTATTAGGTATGAATGCCGACGGATGTAAAAGACGAGGTGGGCCAAGAAAAAGGTGGATGCTCTGTATGAGAGACGATATGAAGAGAAAATAAGGGATGAGGTGAAGGCTGACAGAGATGTATGGAAGAAAAAGACATGTTACGCCGACCTTAGGTATAAAATAAATGGGATAAAGAGAAGGAAATGATAATGATGTTCTTGGAATGCACATGATCACAGTGTTATTATTTTGAAATACGTTGCCGATTGAATTAGTTACGAACAAGAATGGGTTAAATTTTACATTTAGAACCTACCTGGTCGATGAACGCGATTGTCCTGATTGGAGAACTATATTACATAGAGCTGTACCATGAATGTTTTCGATTTTATTTTCTCGTGGTGACATGACTTCTGTCTTGTCACTCGCTCACTAATTCCGTTTATTGTGGGATACGTTATATGATAAAAACACGTACCTTTTTATGTGTTTTGTTTCCTTAACTGTATGTACGTCAATGGTTTTCGAAAATTATGTCACATGTATCAACAAGTTTTTCGATGAAATAAATATATTGTGCGATTATCGCTCCGGTAGTCGACCGTTTAGGGTATGGCATGCGAGTCTCCTGGATTGCAAGCGTCTATAGGCTACGATAACCTCTTACCATCAGATATACATCATTGTTTGCCACCAAAATGGTATCACTTGGGTGGTTACACACTTGGCTGGTTATTCATTTACCTTCCAAAATTTGCAGGAAAGTAGCTATTTCTTGGGTCGTGGACTTGTGCAATAGGTACTTTACAAGCGTCAACCTCTCATTGTAACGACGTTACAGCCACTTCGCAAAGCCTCCCAGAACCACAACCCGATAAATTCACTGGCATAATATGCCAAGGTTTATCAGGTCGTGGTATATGCATCAGTTTGGCATCGTTATTCTTAAAAATTCAACATAATAACCCTAGCTTCTGGCAACTAGAGTTGCCAACTTCGCACACCCCCAAATTGATAGTGCCTGGCAAATATGCGGCTTAGATTTTTTTAAAGAAACGGCTCATATTTTTAAAATCCGAAATCAAGAGAGCGAGTTAGGCTTTATACATACGCGGAGGTATTAACCGCTCCACGACACCGTCTTCCCAACGGCGGGGTCAGTATCCTCGGAGGCTGCAGTCCCGCGGCGCGCCCGCAACGACGCACGCGCACACTACACGGTGAGTTTACCTTTTTAATTTGTATTTAATATACGTGTCGTTCGAAATAGAGCTATGTTTTAAGTGGAATCAGGCATCATTTTTGACAGCAAATTTATGTTATGATTTTGGTGGTTTGCAAACGATTGGGGTTTATTTTTGGTGTTTGATTCAAATCAATTTGTTTATTCCAATATAATTTGGTTCAATTAAGAGAAGAGACTTTAGAGTACAATTTAGTATTCAATTCTAATTCTCGCTTGGCAAAATCGCGTGAAATACGAATAGTTAATATGAGGACATTCGAAAATGAAAAGTTGTACCTACCCATTACATTTCCGTTATTATTTGTAAGTTGGGTCTTAGTCATAATTATGATCAGTGGTTTATAAACCTATGTTTAAATAATCGCAGGATACGCACGCCTCCGTATGTATTTACTGAAAATATTCTTATAAAAAAGAGCATGCCCTTTATTAACACGCTTTTATTAGGTCGACCTGTATGTAAATTATGTAATGGAATCTAAGGTAACTAATTTAATTTTGATAAACTAATAACTCGACGGAAGAGAACTCGAGAAAGTCAAGAACGCTTTGTGTTTCTGAATTTCGATTCCAGTCTGTGCTGTAGGCTGTGGCTGTTGGCTTAAAAAAACACAATTCGTTTAGTCAGGAACTTTAATTATTTTGTAAAAAAAATACGATAGGTTTGACTTCAAAGTGGAGTGTTTTTTTTGTTGCAAAAAAGGCTCTAATTCGTCATTCCGTAGCAAATTTGCGTATATCAAGTTTAATACTGTACGAATAGACTAAAAAAAAAATTCGAACTAAACAAAATTCTTAGTGTGATTGAATTTTTTTTTTTTACAGACAAACCTACATAGTAAAGTAGTGGTGTTATTATGGCTGCGGTCTTCTGTATCTGTAAAGCTCAGTACTTCTCCAGTTGGGCTGCTCTAAATGTTAGTGAAATTACATTCCGTTGCTCCCTACGTCTCTCGCTTTATTTATAGTACAAAGGGTCACTTGCATTTAGAATAGAATAGAATAGAATATAATATATTCGGATAACACATCATTACACATACATTCACATAATGCACCTTAAGAACTAACAAATAGGGATGTGCTACCGAAAAGGTCTCCTCTCAGCGATGCGGTTGACACAGCAGTGCCAACGGCACTGGTTTTCTGTGGATCCAGTGAGGTGTGGGGGCAGCATACTGCGTGACTCGTATTAAGGGCGGTATAAATACATAAAAAATACAAACAAAATTATATACAATACATATGTTTATAAATAAAATTATGGTTAAATTAATTTGAATCTCTAGTGTTGGCAAGCAGCAATTATTATTTTTTGTAAAGCTATGCAGGAATGAAAATAATTGTTCTAATTGAGCCTACCTAAGTATAAGACCCTAGGCAACACAGTACTTTGCGGGTCCATGATAATTTTTTTTTAAACTTGCTTTAAAAACTCCTATAGTGCTACTTTTTAATATCGGCGCCACGAAATACAGCAGTACTGTGCCTCGGACATATTACTCGTTGAACATGTCTTATGTGACGACGTGAGAAAGTCAACTTCTCATATACGGGTTTTTTTATTTTGACAAATACCGAAGAGGATTTAGGCTCTAAACTTTCTTTTCAGTCACTGACAATTAGGAACTGGCTGGAGTGATATGAATATTTCTAACATAGCACAAAACTATACGCTATACAAACATGGATAAGAGATCAAAAAGGGTCCGAGTTCTTCACGAGCAGAAGGGTCATTGTTTTGTTGTAAATTGAATTATGAAAAATTAAGTAGTTGTAAAAATGCAGGGCACAACGAAATGTTATCTCCCTTATATTTGGGGCAGCCCAACTAGGGAAGTACCTCCAGCTTACAGAAGAGTAGCCATGATAACACCACTATACCCACTTGTTCTGTAGGTATTTAGTGTTGTGCTCCTGCACGTCTATCAGGGAACGGCCGTGACATACTCTCGATTTTTCTCGCACTATACCTCTTGTTCTAAGTGTTCTAATAAGAGAGAGACGAATAGTGCGAAAATAATAAGAGAGCTTGCGCGCCGTCGCGTGATAGCCGTGCTGGTGGTGAGTAAAGTCGTCGGAGCTCCCGAGGATGTGCTGTGTTGAGTGAAGGATTGCATGTGTCTCTAGATTGCAACACTACAAATCTTCGATGCAGGTCGTATTTTTGTCGGTCACCATCATAATATTCAAACTACCCAGGCCCCCACCTTTCTCATTGCGTGTTCGTTTGTTCTGTACAGTGTAGGTAGGATTGGATCTTTTTGGATTAGAAATCACTTACAAAATAAACATGCCTTTGTTTGTCCACCGAAATAATTCTTAGATAGGGACCGACAAAGCCCGTCAGAGGCCGGGGAGGCAAACCAGAATTAATTTATTTATTTATTCTGAGGCTCACAAAATCAAGTTACAGACATTATAAGGCATAATAGATAGATCTGGCCTATAACTCTTAATTAAGTGTGCACAGAAAGATCAAGAACATAATTATGTGCTAAGTAGGTAACAAGTATTGAAACAAGTTGCTTATTATAAGTGCAAGATGCAATATGTTGCTAAAATTAAAACCAAAAAACTTAAACTAAAACTAAGTCAAGACATTAAACATTGAGTGACATGAAACAAACAAAGACAGCAAAATAAATTCTGGGAACGGTGAGCGGTTTTATTAACATGCAACATTTATTATTTTATTTTTAAAAGTGGGTAAGCTTCATTTTAAAATGTCCAACGATGGATTCTCGGAAACAGTTTCGTTATACAAACGACACATTAGTAATAGGATTATAGAAAGAGATGTTATTTTTATAAATTTGTAAGTGAACAATTTTTGACAGTAGGTAAATGTTTATTAAGCAGAAACGTCCGCAATTTCAAATTTCCACTTTGATCGAAACTACTATTTTGGGTGAGGGGTTTCGAGAATGAAGCCCTTTGGTACCATTGATTTTAAAAAGCCCAGGGATACGATACGAGCTGGGGTTCGAGCCCAAGCTCTCAAGATTGAATGTCACGTGCCGCTCAGCTACGCGGTAGCACAAACGTTGAAATAGGTCCAAAACTAAAATGCAACACGAAATGGACTTTCATCGCAACATTAGGCCTTTAACGGTTTGTTTGCAACTATATCTAGCGTCGGATATGGGTCAGTCTAGAATGCAAATAAACTGGTCTGAATCGGTTCGATAGAAAGGGCTTAGTTTGAGACCTAGATTCAGTTTGGTGGGAGGGAAAGTGCAGGAATGTAGTTTGGATTTATGGTGGCCTTAAAACAATTCAATTGTTCTGTCTTTTCGGCCTATATCTATCCACTGAGTATATACTCATTCAAATATATAGTATTAGGTATATACGAGTACATATTCTTTATTATGCCACTCTCCTTAAATTAAATCGATCGATCTAGTTCCAAAGTAAGCTCTTGTTCAAAGTCGGCTTGTTTTATGGGTACCAGGCAAAAATATAGAGGGTACATGCTCTTAAAAATAAAAATACATAGGTACCCATACTAACTACTTAAAGACATAAAAAACCTCCACGAGTCAGGAAAAAAAATCATGCTCAGCACTCGGCACACATGAACTGAACGTGGGAGCATTCCTACACTAAATACACAATGTTTTCTTTGTCACACTAAATAAGTATATTCCGTTATTTCTTTCTTTAAATAGTTGATTTTTTTTCAAGGTTACACGATGATGCACCTTTATTGGCTTGATGCCAACAGACTAGTAGACTTATTGAGTCTACTATAGTGCGTTTTCTATTGATGGGATGTTATTTTAAAATCTAACCTCCTTACGATTCACTTATGAGGACGAACAAATCGGGAGGTTGGCCTCGCGCGGAGCGCACTTTCGGTGGCAGGGGGCCCATTATAGTATCTTATGCAACTGTTGTTTAAGAAGGGTCTTAAAATGCGAGTGTCGTGGTTTAATTAAAGACACCACGAGCGTTTTTAGACCAGTTATTTATACACCGTTGCATACAATACTTTTTCTACGACACTTTGAAATAAATAGCATCGTTTAGACTTTTCGGCAGCAAGTTTTGCGGTGCAGTTATTAATTTCGTCGACCTTTTTAAAAGGAACATAATTATACTGTTGTCTTATCACAAACACGAATAATCTTAATTGTATAGGATTGATAGTTTATCATATTTTGTCTTTTCATTTTGAACAATTTTGAAGTCTAAATAATTTGGTGGGAAATCAGAAATATGATACCTTTTGTTAATGATTTGTTTTGTTTAATTTGTTTGCACTTTCCATCCAAACCAAACCGAATCCGAACCCAAACCGAATTCGAACTGTTTATTTTTATTAATAATACCAAGAATTTATAAAAAAAGTAAATTAACACAGTAGATGACGATTTATTAATAGTTTATTAAATAATTTATTTGTAATGATAATTCGAAAATAAAAACTTTTAATTCGAAATACTGTTTGTTTGTGAAGTTAGTACCACTGCAAATAAGCGGCCGGATAAAAATAATAATACAAAGCAATACTGAAGCCCACCTGGATGTATGGGATCCAGCTATGGGGCACCGCATCTCAAACATAGAAATCATACAGAGATTCCAAAATAAATTCCTGCGGATGATAGCAAACGCCCCCTGGTTCCTACCCAACGAACTATTACATCGTGACCTGCGCATACCCAATGTGAAGCAGGAAATTGTACGCCACACTAAGTCCTATATAGAACGCATCGAACAACATCCAAACAGCCTGGCTAGGCCATTAATGGAAAACCACAACAATGCGCGAAGATAAAAGCGATAAATACCTCAAGATTTAATCCAGTCACAGACAGAGCCGACAGACATAACTACTGCCTAAACAATGAAGGTGCGACACTTGGTCACATCCTGAGCACATATTAGCACCAACCAACATACTGCTGATTGTCCCACGAAGGAGACAGATTGTAATAGGTAAACAGGACAAAAAATTATATAATTTACATATTGGTAAACAGTGCTTTTATGAAAGATGTATGAACCATAACAGCACGCTAAACAGTGCGTTTATGGGCCATAGAGCCATAGAGCATAGAATTTTCGACAACTTATTATCGGGCTACAGCCTATATAAATGACAGCTTACGGTACAGGAGTAGAAAAAATATAAAAATAAACGTATGTAGAGCTGGACCGGTCATTGTGGCACTCTTTGGGGAAGGCCTATGTCCAGCAGTGGACGTCTTTCGTCTGATATGTTGATGACGATAATGATGATATCAAAAAACAGCTACATTTGTACTAAGTTCAGGTGAATGAAAGTGATAGTAATAATAAGCAATAAGCATAGTAATCTCCGGAACTACCTGAAAGAAAGTAACTAAACTAAGCTCAGCAAATTATTTTAAAAAATTGAGATTGTGCTAAGTAATTAGTAGGAAAAAAACCTGTACCAATTAATTCAGAAATAAACATTTTTTGTTTTTTTTTTACCTACTCATACGGTTACAGTTATTTCATTCACTAGTATAGAATGCACCGTCAGGTTGGACATAGGCTATATATTATTTTATTTCGCGGCTTCGCTTGGGTTTACTGTAATAAGCGTGGACCGATGCCGGTACCTAGTGATACATAATAAAATAGCAAGAATATCTTAAATCCTTTTTATTTGCCCACCCACGCATATTGTTCTCATAATAAGATCAACTATTTCCCTTCCATACGAGTAATATCAATTAATGTTCTCAATTATTAGTTAATTAAAGGTGGTCGGTCCATACCTAAGGTCAGTGACCCCGGGTTCGACGGTCGGATATTTACGCGCTCAGTCAAAACAAAAGCGGTCAGACCTGTATGTAATGTCACATTAGCCAGAATGTTGTTTTTATTGCCATTATGATCTTTCAAATTAAAAATATTTAAAAAACTTCGTATTTTCCAGGCTAATACGACTTTTCGACAGTTCAACCACGTTCAACGTCATCATACGTCCCAAAAAAATACAAAAATATAATTAATTTAATGTATGAATGAATAGAGATTATTACAAAGGTAATGGTTAGATAGTTCATCACAATCAGCCATTCATCATTCATTCATTCATCACATCAAAAATATTATACGCTATATTTTGGTACAATATTTTAGTATTCTATCAACAATTCAGCATGTCATTGAAATTAAATGTTCTGGAAATAAAAATAAAATAACCTACACATGAATGTCAAAATTAATAATATGAATCAAATAGTAATAAAAAAGAGGAATATCAATGTCAGGATAATGAGAACAGAAAATAAAATACACATGACTCAAACAAGAAGTAGGGGAGTCCGCAGTAAGCTCGATTTTCCATACAAACGTAGTTACGCTCTCATTTTAAAACAACGTGTTGGATTGTAACGAAACTTTGCATATACAATGACATGAGGTATATCTATGTCTGTAATTAGTTTATGTAGCTTCAGATACCATAGTAAAAAAAGTACAGCAATGTTTTTCATACAAAACTTGTTTTTGCTGTATTTCGTTTGTTTTATAAACTGGAACCATATAAACTAATTACAAACATAGATATACCTCATGTAAATATATATGCAAAGTTTCGTCACAATCCAACACGTAGTTTTAAAATGAGAGCGTAACTACGTTTGTATGGGAAGGTGAAATTCGAGCTTACTGCGGACTCTTAAACCTCGATATCATGCAAACGATTCACAGAGTTGAAAAATAGTTTTCAGAAACCCATAATATTTTACCCATCCGATCTTGGTATCATAATTGATCAAACATTGTCTTGGGTACCTCAGGTGAGCGAGATAGGTGAATATTTGCTTCGATCGGTTCTCTTCGTCGACTTATTGCCACACGCCACTAAAATTGCGAAATTATCTCCTTCTTCTCATTCTAGATTATGCTGATGTTTGTTATCTGGACCTTACTGAGGACCAGATATTTGCTCAAGTATGAGCACGTTTTCTCCTTTCGTTCTCAGCTCAAGTGGCTTCCAATTTGTCTCCGTCGTGATTCTCACATTCTTGCGTTACTCAGCAGCATACTTTTTGTTATCTCTACTCCTCCAAATATTCCAAATATTCCTCTCAAAGAGCATTTAATACGTAGGTTAGATTACTTGCCACCATACCTGTTGCCACGCAACAATAACACTTATGGTAACAGAACTATTAACTTCTTACTTCCATCTATATTAAATACTCTGCCCAAGAACTTATTACAGGACTTTACTGATACCATCATTGGTCATAACAAATGTAAGAAGCTACTTAAAAGTTACTACCTAAGTTTAGATGAATATGTGTAGGTAAGGAATAAAATTGTAGTCAACAATAGCACCTTGTTACAAGTATTATATTACAATTAGTTAACTTAAGGAACGCGGGATGAACCGCGCGATCTCGCCAACTATTGCCTAAACCTTCCAGATTTTAAATAGTGGCTTTATGTGCAACACATTTATTTTAAAGAATTTGGATTAAATAAATAAATAAAAAAAAAACATCTCACTTCATCAGATCTTCCCAAAACCATATTCTCGCTCCACCAATTTCATCTACCAAATTTTATAATAGCCATTTTACCTTTCGGGCTGTTTGGTTGTGGAATGCTTTGTCGTTGCATATAAGGTGTGGAAAATCTCTCCCTATTTTCAAAAATCGATTAAAACAATATTACCTGTCTCTCCCTTAAGTTGCCTTTCATGTATTGTATGTATGTATGGTTGTATTTATATCTGCATATTTATTCAATTATTAGGTACTTAAAAGATTGACGTGTTAGTGTGCTTTTCTTGATGAATTCCTGCACCACCTGTTTAAAATTATATTTTAAATATTTCCTGCTACACAAAGGTTGTCTGGAAGAGATCGCTTTAAAGCGATAAGACCGCCTGTTGTTATCACTATTTATTAGGCAATTTTTTTGTGAAATGTTACTCTCTTGTCGTGATGCAATAAAGAGTATTTATAATTATTATACGCCACCTGGGTTTAACGAGAAAAATATTACATTCCACTGTACGTGTAGGGGAGGTAGCATAAAAAATATATTTTATTCTACCATTTTGTCGGCGTGATTGAATAATAGGTAGCTTTCTAGCAGTAAGGGTCAATGAGCTAAGCCGCAGAAGGACAGACGAACAGACGGACATTGCGAAACTATAAGGGTTCCTTGTTGACTACGAAACTCTAAAAAGTGTGACCGTGAGAAACATATAATTCAAGAGCTCGTAGAAAAGTTTTCGGGTTCGGGTAGAATCATTTATAAGACCGTGTAAGAGCAAGCGAGAGAGAAACAGACCCTAATGTCATTCTATTCACGGGCTGTATTTTAGCATCTGTGGTCTATGTCATAATTCCACCTTTTTTGTTTGCCGCAATAGGGTTAACATGATTTTATGGCTTGCGGCAAAGAAACCATTACCCTCACAAAAACTTAATTAGGTGGCCTATGGCAAACCACTAGTAATTTTAAAACTAGTTCTCAATTTAGCTGCATAAGAGCCACTCCGTCCCTCGTGGAATCCTCCCTAAGGTCCAATAGATACTTCCGTTAAAGTTATTAAGTGTTTTATTATTACATTAACTTTTCAGATAGCAGCCATGATTCGTCAACTCACGCTTGTGGCGGTATGCGTCCATATCATCACATTCAATGTGGTAAGTTCTTTTTGTATTACTATGGAAGTACCTCGTTACGCTTCGTTCGCTGGAAACGATGACGATGATGATTCAAGCATGCGAGGTGTTAAATATATAAACACATTCTAGCACTTCTGGTGGATATTCATCTTAAAGCGGAAACCTGAAAATCGCATCCTTCCCTCGGTTCCTGCCTCATACATTACAATATTCTTCATTGAAAATAAACTTTGACAAGCTTTGAAAGCTGTTAATTAATTCCTTCAGGGACAAAAGCTACCCTTTCATCAAGTATGGCTACACGATTGTTCGGCGGGCCTTTGAGAAGTTCTATATTTCCGTAGTTTAAGACAGCTAATGCACTTGGCTCACACTACCCAGACGCCCCTGTATTCAAAATAAGGCTATTGAAGGAGATGGTCAGTAAATAAAACTCAGTAAGTGTGACAGAGAGATGTAGCATATTTTTTATGTATGTATAAAAAGGGTTGTCTTGTCTTTGTCAAAGTATGTAATTTTTTGTTTGCCTCAAACTATTTAGCAAACAAACGCTTACCCACCCACTTAAAAGAACCCAGGTGCCAGACATTGACTTACTATTACTACGTATAGACTGGCAACCCAGAACATTTTTCTTGACGTCTTCTAATCAGGCCGCCATCTTGGAAAATCAAAGAGTATGTAAACGTGCAGTAGATGCGACCATTTTCTGAGTTCGGCCATAAAGCCATAGCGTGATTTAATACACTCGTATAAAAAAAAACTACTTATTGATTTAATCACCGACATTTGGTATTTGTATTTTTTTATACTGGATACCTTTATAGTTCCCGAGGATGCACTGTGTTGATGCAATTTGTGTCGGATTTGATGACCATGCGTCTTATTTAAGGCCTATGCGGATCCTCCGATATCGTTTTTGATAGCAATCGCAGCAAGACAAAAAAACTAAATTATGACCATTTTCAGTTTCAGTCAGATCCAAACACATTTAAGGTCCCACGGGATCCTCAGATATAGATTTTGAAATCAATTGGAAATTAATATAATTATTATAATATATTTTCCTAAATTGTTAATGGGTTCATAATTCGGAGACCATACTCGCGTCGTGTACACTATTTATATAAGAGAACTAGCTTCCGCCCGCGACTTCGTCCGCGTGGACCCGGGATAAAAACTATCTTATATTTTAATCCAGGCTATAAACTATCTTCGTGCAAAATTTCATTCAAATCGCTTCAGCCGTTTAAGCGTGATTGAGTAACAAACATCCAAACATCCAAACATCTAAACTTTCGCATTTATAATATTAGTAGGATTGACCTAGGATTTAAATAAGTAGGACTTAAGATCTAAATAGCAACTAATCGTTGCCAATAAAATTAAGGCTAGTAAGTTTAATGTTCTATTAATAAGACAAAATAATCTTAGGAAATTGTCACTTCTACATTTTTAATCTTTGAAATAATGGCCGCCATCGGCGCGTATCTTATAAATTACAGAAAAAATCATGTTATTTAAAAACTCTGTGAATTTGCCGATGAAAAGTGATTCCAGTACTTTTACTGTTGTTGGGATTGTTGTTGGTGCAATAGCGCAATGCAAAAGAAGGCATTTTTTAAAGTTTTGAGTTAAAATTGCACTCGAAGCGACCGCCATCACTGCCCGCCACAGACTAAACCAACATACTCTTGAGAGTATGTTGACATGCGCAAACTTATGCTAGGTGATGTTAACTCTAGTAATATAACTCAATGGTGCCAGAAATTAATTTTTTTGACGGAGACTTATTTTTTATATTCACCAGGTGTCTCCCTGCTGGGCAAAGGCCCTAACTCTTTTCCTCTACTAACACTTAAAAAAACCTCTCCAACCGTAATCCTCTCTCTGTCTAATCTTTAATTCTAGCTCATAATTTGGACAAAAATAGCAAAGGTCCATCGTTCAAGCGTCGGTGACGCTAAATAGTCTAAACGTCCTAGTTAAGAATACAAAGATAATGTTCACTCGGGCGAACACTGTCAAATTAAGGGTATATATAATATACGTGTAGTAAAATGTGTGACACTAATGACGTTAGCACACATTTCACTAATTGTTACTAACGTTAATTGAGAAACGCCTATAGTACCCGCATATTATTTGACCTACAAAGTTTGTCACAACCGACCCCTCTGTCTTAATCTACGTCGCGATGAAAGTTGTCACCGAATACATATTCATTACCATCGACACCTCACAATGGCTTGACGATTGGTAATTTCTCTTTCAAACGTTTCGGTGTTATGTTAAATACGGAAGCTGACATTGTTTGAGGTTCGTTTTGTACTTTTTTACCGACTTCAAAAAGGAGGTGGCTCTCAATTCCTCGGTTTTCTTTTTAATGTATGTTCCTCGGTTACTCAAAGGCAACGTGGTATATTTTTTTTGTATGAACGCGTATCCTTCCCAGGTGGTCCCATGGTCAAGGTCAGGATCTGATGAAGGTATCCTGGAGATCCAGGGAGCTCTTCCTTTGTCCACGTATACTCGTTGTCTGAACGGATTAATACTACGCATCTACAAAATCTTATAGCCAATACCTACGCTTTTAGACTTCCTAAAGGCGCATTATAAATTATTGTATTCTCACAGAAACTTCCACTCCCTTTTCACCCCTTTGAGAGTCCGCAGTAAGCTCGGCCGAATTTCACCTTCCCATACAAACGTAGTTACGCTCTCATTTTAAAATTACGTGATGGATTGTGACGAAACTTTGCATATAGGTACAATGACACGAGGTGTATCTATGTCTATAATTAGTTTATATAATTCCAGTTTATAAAACAAACGAAATACAGCAAAAACAAGTTTTGTATGAAAAAATTAAATTTGCTGTATTTTTTTACTATGGTATGAAGCTACATAAACTAATTACAGACATAGATATACCTCATGTCATTGTATATGCAAAGTTTCGTCACAATCCAACACGTAGTTGTTGTAGTTGTCTATCTACATGTTATTTTATTGTTTTTCTTTTTAACTGCTTTGTTTGTGTGAGGTGTGCAATAAAGAGTATTTGTATTGTATTGTAGTTTTAAAATGAGAGCGTAACTACGTTTGTATGAAGAATCGATCTTACTGCGGACTCTTAAATGATGGTTTCCGGGATAACATCTATCGTACGTCCTTCCTAGGGCCTCAAACTAAATTTTATGTAAATCGGTTCAACGTTTTAAGCGTGGAAAGGTAACAGGCAGATAGACAGACAGAGTTAGTTACTTTCTCATTTATAATATTAAGTATGTATGTTTATTTGTACGTGCGTTTGAATCAGGGTAAATTGATAATGAACGGATAAGGTGGTCATAATCAGAGGCTGAGTCGGGATTTAATTTAGGTTTATGGAGGGCTTAACCCCACTCAGGTAAGATATTAATTTAAGTTATAGTTTTGTCACCGGGATTTGCACACATTGAACTTGAAAGGTGTTTACTCGTAAAGGGCTTGCAGCGGCGCTACCACGAAAATCGAATCTTGAAGTTCGAATATCTCCGTCTCTATCGCACTTATGGTTTATGGTACTCGAACGACCGAGACAGAGATATATGAAGTTCGAGATTCGATTTTCGTGGTAGCGCCGCAGTTCTTGGGATCATACTGACAATACATACGCAGATATAATTTACATACATACATACATTCACGCCTTTATTCCCAAAAGGGGTAGGCAGAGCACATGAAACGTATATTCCAGCGCCACTTTTAGCATAAATATGGGTATAAAAGATCGACAAAATGTGATATTGCAGTGATAGGTTGCTAGCCCATCGCCCACAACACACTTCAACCCTGGTCCCTTAGTCGACTTTTACGACACCCACGGGAAGAAAGGGGGTGGTGAAATTCTAACCCGACACCACACGGGTCATATAATTTAACTTTTCTAATAGACTTTCATATATATTATAGTCGCGGCGCGCGGGTGCAGGTATATGACAATGCGGCGCTGGGCTTTGCCTCCCGCACGACACCCGGTCCCCGTTATCGTCATACCCCTGGACTCGCGCCCCGCGCACGCGAGGACTGAGTGAAGCGGTCGGAGTGTACATACCTAGAATACTGTATAGAAAACCAGTCCACTGCGAGCGCCAGGCAGGACGTCGTTCGCTATCGTCGATATAATAATTTACTTTAAAAACAAAGTTTTAACCGACTTCAATTTAGTACTCCGCCAAACCACGACAACATTTCGACATTTCTTTTCCAATTTACCACAGGAACTGATTTCCGAGAGCAAATGCGTTGATTATTAGAGAAAAAAACACAATCGCTGTATGTGGGCCGATAATATTTGAGGACACGTCGATTCCACAAGGATCACCTTTGGCACTTCATTAGTTGCTATTTCAACGGAATCTTATCAGAGTCTGTGATATACTTTTGTACATTTAAGTACATAATTGAGGAATTCCATAAGTATCTGTGGTCTTCATCATCAATTCCACTCCACCAAATTTATAATTTTCGGGTGTAAATACACGAGTTATAATAGAAAATACCAATATCACTACACGCGTGCCTAATGTAATTGAGGAGTTCCCTCAATTCCTCATGGATCCCATCATCCAATTGATTTTTTTAAAAAACGGGACCCACCTGGAAGCATATACGTACAAACAAAAAAAAATACGAATCGGCTCATCAATGACGGAGTTCTGAGGTAACAAACATTGAAAAAAAAAAGATAAAAAGAAAAAAATACAACCGAATTGAGAACCTCCTTTTTTGAAGTCGGTTAAAATTCGATTCTACTGAACTCCAAACTAAAGAGCGTTTGTCAGGGCACGTCTAAAACATTCTTAAAAGGCTATTTGTCTTAATTACTGACAACTAAGGGCTAACGACAGCTACAATTAAGGTCACGTCGAGGAAAATTAACTTCTTATTGAAGATAACTCGATATTCGTGCTGATATATAAGAAGAAGGCTTTAATATAGATAGATTTCATTAATCGATTTGCTATACACAAGTCATAACAAATACATAACTTAAAAACAGCATAGGAATGAGAAATCACATAAAACATGACAAGTAATCCCTACAAGTACCATACCATACCTAAGCCGATTTGACTTTTGTCAAATACCGTATTGCAGCAAAACAAAAAGGTCCCAACTAGCCTAGTGCCTAGCTTTGCTCGCACTAGAGCCACAATGATATGTTGTGGAGTAAGCCAAAAAAGCCGTCTAACACTTTTGCACACTAAAATACAATAAATCGATAACCGATGCATTTGATCTCTAGAGTGCTAACAAAGAAAGAAACATACATACATACATTGACTAGTAAACACATTACCCTCCTTTGCGTTGCGCAGTCGGGTAAAAAAAAGAGCCAAATAGTAGTAGACCCCCCACTGGCTTACCTATACTGTTATAATATTTCTCATTATTTCCACTTTCTAGGTGGACACAGCGAAGCAGAAAGTCCAGCTCTCCGACTCCTACCTTCCAGTTGCCATGCAGATTATCGCCCACCTCACCGACCAGATGGCGTTCGAGTCGCGCGACGAACCGCCGAAGACCACCAGCAGACCGACCAGCAGACCGAGTAGACCGACCAGTAGGCCGACGAGTAGACCGACGGGTAGACCAGACGCGGTGTATGTCAACACGTATCAGATCACCAGGCCGGTGGGGGGTACAGCTAGGTGATGGTCTTCTTTCTTCTCTTTCTTGACTTCTCTGATTATTTTCATGACATCATCATCTCTTTATAATGAATGACTATGACCTTGGCATAATGCTGAGACAGTGACCGATTCACTGCCGCGAAGACACACACATTATGTGTCAATTGTATTGTATCTGTACTCCCTTTGTCTCTGTGTGTCTTTTGTGTAGTGAATAAATGTTTTCTTTCTTTCTTTCTTTCTAACACTATCACTGCCAGGAACCCGCCTAGGCTGCAGTCACTTTCCGCAACATACGGGAAAGCCACGGGATCGGCTATGAATGGCAGTGAATTTATTAAGGAACCGTGAAATTGGGAAATCATTTTTACCACTAAGTAGCTTTGACAGAACATTATTTAATTTGGGCCAATCCACTTTTTAACCGTTGCTAGTTCCCGTGGTAAATTCTCCGGGTCACTTTTTAAAACTGTATTTTTATGGGTCGAAGCCACCAAATATTGTACATAAGGGGTTTTCTTGTCATTTTTAATCTCTTGTTTATGGTTGATTTTCTAAGCATGTCAGAGGTCCATGTTGTAAAAAAAAAACAAAGGAGAGAATAATTACAATAATCGATTGACCCAATTTCTTAGACGATAATAGTAAAATTCAATTAGTATGCAGCCCTAATATAACGGTAGGTACCTTGATTACTCCTTACCTTGGCATCATTATATTTTATGCATGGAGTCTATCTGGGTGAAGGTATTAGAATGAGAACCAGTTCGTTTGTCATTTTGCGATATAATCAAAGCGGGTGCGCACCACAAACGTTAAGTTGATTCCATTCTATTTTTAGTCAGATAGACCCCTATACAGAGTGTACCAAAAATGGGGTGTGAACCGATCAAGGGCATAACAGGTATCGTGTTCTGATAAGAAAAAACTAAGAGAATTTTTTTTGCGCGATTTTTTTTTACTTTTTTAAGGAGCGTTGGCCGACTGGGGCGACCTGCTCCGTACAAACGTTAAAAAAAAAATGCGTCAAAAAAATATCTTTGTTTTTTCTTCTCAGAACACGATACCTGTTATGCCCTTGATCGGTACACATCCCATTTTTGTTACACCCTGTATTGTATCAATATTTACCGACTATAGAAAGACTTTGGCACTGTTTATCTTATTACTTGTAACTGTGCATACCAGCTCAAGGAAAGTAAATGTAATGGTACGGCCAACGTCAAAGCTATATAACAGCGGAGTAAGGTCCAAAAATTTAAGTCTTCTGTACATTTCTTCACCAACTAAACAATATCTTCCTATTTCAATATCTCCCAAACTTTACCTAGATTTTAACCCAGTTACTAAAATTCAATTAAATACAAAGTTGGCCAAGCTTTCATCGCCTCACTTCCCCTTTGTAACTACATTTTAATGGCTACAGTAGAACTTTCATCTTCACAACTATTTCCATAAACTTCAACTTGGTTTCAGTGTTTCAATGAAAAGAGGTATCTTTATACGGATTTAAGGTCGGTTACAGTCTTTTGGAGACAAGAAGTCTCCAAGTTTAATTTGCGCATACTGTGATATTAATTCTTAGATCTATACTTTATTCGGTTAGATGGTTGGTTACACGTAACCAATATAAAATTGGAATATTGGCTTTTAACAACGACGATGTTGGATTCTCTATGATGTCTTATTTCAACTTTGACTATCTTTTTGTTAAAGGAAATCATTGCTAGGAAACCTCCATATAGCAGCTGCGAAGGTCTTCAAAAATATGTGTCGTTACCTTATCATACTATGTCCGGTTGGGGACTGAAAGGAAGCCACATTCTCTCGTCCATAGTCTGTGCCCAGGGGCCTGTTTCACGTACCTACACGTTACATTTTCCACGTCTAATCTGGCAAACGCTGGGGCTCTTGACCAATGACTGGCTATTTGACGAGGGTTGCTAGCGTATACTTGTATACACTGTAACGGGTGCTTCGTGAAAGGGCCACAGGAGACCTGTTTTTCTTCGTTGCGACCTCAATTATTTTTCATTAGTTACGCGTTCTAGCTTGCACACGCGTTGAACTAAAGTGTGAGAATGAGTACACGAAATATATCAAGATACGATTGGGTCATACACTAGGTTCGCGTCTTTCCTGTGGAGATTGTCAAAGTTAAGGGCTACAAAGCCTAATTTTTGGTTGGACTCTTAATCCACATCAACGGTGTCTCCTCTTTTACAATTCTGTGCGATCAAAACATATTATATACGCACGAAAACTATCCACCACAGGAAATACGACTTAAAAAGCGTTCATTTCAAAACCTATACGAGTATGATTAATAATTAAACATACTTATACTTTTAATACTACCTGTTCTCCGCTTCCCAACGTGAATTATTGCCGGTTCTTTGCAAAACTTTGCGCGGGTTAAAATGCTCGGATTTGTGAGTTATTGCTGCTAGACTGCAGTATTTACTGAGAGAGCTACGAGTAAAGCGGCTAAGAGGAAAGTTTATAGTTTACTAAATTTTGACTTAGATTTCATCCGCCGGAATAACATAATTACGCCGTATCATATTAGGATACCGAGTTAGGATAAGTATTCTAAGATTTTAACTTAAAAGAAATAAATTTGGGCCTTTTGTTAAACAAATAAGTAACCCTTTTTGAATCAGACAGTTGAAAAACCACGACCAAAATATGTCAATTGTATTCATACAAGTTGAAGATACATATTGTCTTGATCGATATATTTCCATGGCCTGAAAAGGATTTAAGGCAAATCTTACACAAATTCATGTAGTTCCAGCAAATTTTTACATTCTGTAGGTTTACAAAATAATTAGTGATCTCAAAATTACATCATAAAAAAATGTATAAAACTAGGATGAAATTAACAGTTCTCAAATATTCATTACAGGCAACAAACAACGCCATACCACAGACCCGGCCTGTACGCGCCCATTGCTCCTCCAAAGCCTGACGATCGCACCTACCTTCTACCCCCCAACCACAACGCCCCCTACACCGTCATCCAGCCACAGAAGACACAAACCGGCGAGACCCTACTCTCCATACAAGAAGAAGAAGTCAAACCTCTAATCGAACCAAGTCTGGAGTCTCACCTTCTACCACCTCATTTTGAAACTGATGTCGATAAGATATCTCGCTCTGACAGTGTTATGTTGGAAGATTGGGAAGAGAACCTACAGTACTTGTCGCCGAGTGTGAGAGAGATGATCAGATTAGCTAACGACCCGGATGATGAGAGGCTGATTGAAGATGTGAGGGCGGGGACGGTAAATAAGGGAGGTTCGAAGCTGAGTTCCTCAAATCTGAGGTTGCAGCTGTTGTATGATCTTCTGAGCAGGGAAGCGAAGAGGCAGAGGCTTTCGGACTATTATGTGAGTATCCTTTTCTAATCACTTTTGTTTACTGGGCTCCATGCTTTTACCAAGAATATGTCGTCGAATTTGGAGTGAGGGATAGACACAAAAATCATAAAGGGATCATTATGTATACAAGGAACGGAGACTTAAAAAAAGCCTAGATTTCCCTTCTTGACTAGGTCCAGTCTTTCCCAGTCTAACCATGGAAAAATTGTATCAGTCTTTATGCATTCATGTGAGTAATTTATTGCGAGCAGCATTTTCCATGTGACCAATTATTTATGCTGTAGGAACTCAAGAATTCCCCACAGTGTAACTCAGCTTCCATTGCTGTTGTATAAATTAATTGTCTACTAGGAAAGATAATCAGACCCATTGAAAATAGATGCAGTTTATTTGGCACTTATATGCAAAGTGAATCCGTTTTCTTTGTTTGGTTATTTGTGGCTAAGAAGACAGCAAACTGTACCATCAAGAATGTTTAAAGATGACTCGTGCTACTATGTGCCCTGTCATTGTGTGCATGTTATCAAAACCACAAGTCATGAATACCCAGATATCAATTACAATAGGTTGAGCAACTAAATAAAGAAAAACTGGTTACCTTGATGTTGGTCATTAGTTTAATTCGGTATTTTTTTAAACCACCGCTTTGGCAAACATGCGTACAAATTGCCTGATGGTAAACAAGCACCGCTTGCGATTCCAGAATAATCAGAAGCGCGCTACCGACCCTTTATTAGTTTGAGGACTCGTAGAGTTGATAGCTAGAGACAAACGCAGGTCCCTCGCTCTCAATAAAGCGCACCCAAGGGAGCTCTGGCGACCTTACTCACCACCAGTGACACAATTCCATATACCTGCACAGGTAGGGGTGTTACATTTTGTTGCCATTGCCCAGGATTCATTTTGAGGTCACTTTGTGAATGGTTTAAATTTACCTCTTAACGAAACAAAATTGTTTTATCAAAGTTCGAGTCAATTTAACGTACTGGCAATACAGAGGGCGCAAGTTCGAGTCTTGTCCTGGACTTCCGACGATGATAGTTTATTTTTTCATTATATTTTGTGTTCTGCATGTTGTTTAATTTAAATTCAGAAAAGGAAAGGTACTTTATTTAATCCCAAGAGAAAACCGTCGATAACATTACAGCTAACATACCAAAGCTTCGTTTCTCTGTTTTCTACAGCCACAAACATAAAATAAAGCTAATTTCACGGGTGTCTGAACCCGCAGGGGATTGCAGAGCGTTGTACAATATTCAGCGGATACGTATCTGAATACGTATTTGCTGATTAGCAGTCAAACAAGCTACTTACCGAGTCCCTTAGTAACTCCTCTGGGACTCAATTTTGATGCGCGTTTAAGACGCATTGAAATTAATTTCGAATAGTATTCTTTTTTGCGTTACGCTCTCACTTAGCTGGCTACGAGTAGGTATGGATTTTCGAGAAGATACTCATTGAATCCTAAATTGTGATATAAATTTCGGAATGGAGCTCTAGACAGCGAACTCATTACAGGAAGGTAAAGTGCCATGAAATAGATTTTATGAATATTGAAAATGAGAAAACCAAGTAAATTGTTTGCAAAAACGCTCAACCAAATCTATGTTTTCCCAGGACATTAGGTAAAGAAAATATACATATATTTTCATCGAAACATTTTAGTACAATGAACATAAGCAAAAACATTCAATTGAGGTTACTATGACATTTTTCTTTCACGTATGGCGTAAGCATGTCAAGCGCTACGACGTGTTATTTTTATATCGGTATTTTTTTACAAAGCCTAAACTATTATTCGCTGAATTTGTTTGGTATTGCAAAGAACGAGTAAGAACGGTATCGAAAATAAAGAACATCCAGAAATCCCATTCTACACACAGGTGTTTTTTTATTCAAATATTTGGTTCCGATCATGTCTAACCTTAACCTACAAACTTATAAAACTACAATCACACGTATAGTTCTTCGTAATATTACTAGCTCCCCGCGTCACTTCGCTCTGGTATTGCACAGAATAAAGGCCAACCCGCGGGAAAAATATAGCTTATACACAGGTGAAAGAATTATTCAAATCGGATCAGTGGTTCCGAAAATTACCTCCTACATGCTTATGTTAACACATAAACTTACAAAGCTATAATCCCACAGACTTTTCCTCTTTATAATATTAGTATAGATAACGTAATTCACTACTACAAAGCGAATGAACATAAACGCACCAAAACAAAAGAAGAAAGAGGAAATGGCCGTAACTGGACACATGGCTCGTGAACGCAACAGCTATAAAATAGACCATCTTGTTCGTCAAAGAGATCGATAAAAAGGTTTAGTGGCACCGCGAAAGATACTTTATAAGGGCGCGGGTCCATTGTTTAAAGTACCAGACCAACTAGCACGTCCGCTTTTATGGAGGGTATCAAGCCGTCCCTAAATTGCAAGTACGAGTATGTTAGTGCCAGAGAGAGAGAAAAGGTTTACGCTTTTTCTTAAAAATAATTCTTGAAGAGAGACTTAAAATTTGTGGCTGCTTTGAAACTACAACTGGTATTTTTGCGGTTCTTTCGAAATAAGATCGAATAAACGTGCATCTAAATTATTTAAATTATAAACGAACTTCATTCTGAAATAATCGATCGTTTAACAGTATGAATTTTTACGTTTTATTTATTCTTGTGCGGCAAAACAGCACAGACAGATAACATTTTGAGGGTTACAGTAGCCTTAAGTGGTAGTATTTTTGGCAAGTTATATAATGTGACTTTGTGCTTTATACACCTGCACTGTGTTGTGTTGTGGACACGCGCGTTTCCGTAACGTGACGTGATAAAAGTTTAACAACAACGCCATAAAGCAGTTTCATTCCGCGTCAAGAAATGTGACACATCGTATCATCTTCAGATGTTCCAATTCTCCCAATATTTAAAAAATGTGTCCACCTTCTTTATCTTAGTGCTGTTCAGTTTTCTTCTTCTTCGACTTCGGTTCAAGATCTGAATGGAGTGGCTGTCGGTCGACACAGACTGTGACTTTTGTGTTGTGTGTCTGTCGATGGAACACTGTTTTGCCATTCGGCTTTTTTTGTCTGAACTGTTTAAATTAAAGTCTGTCATTCAAAATGGCTTGCCATAGTCAAATCTATCGGTCTGTACAAATGTTGGGCACCCCAACAATAGACCCTGTTGGGAATAGGTTTCAGTCAAGTGCGTAGTCAACTAGGCCTCTTCAAGAGGAAGGCACGTTAAGGTGAAAATCCCGGTTTTTGTTTATGTTCGCAGTCATCAAGCCTAGTTAGGGGTCCTCGGGGGGCTTGATAACCTGAATATCAAATCTTGACGATCATAATTCCAATGAGGTCTAGTTTCTCTTTTGGGTTTGGAAGGCCACATGACAGTAACTTTCGCAAAAGCTTAATGCCTATATTAATACATAGGATTAGGTCGCAAGCGGGCCCTGGAGGCCTTTATGATGGAAGTGAAATAACAGTCACACACAATACAAATCTTTTTATACTCTTTAATGTTTGAGTTAAGACTCCGTACACCAAACTTAAATCACACTTTTTACTATGGAGCTCCCAACTCAACATTTCATAACTGTTGAGACAACTAAAATGAAATTGACCAATAAAATAAATAATATATAAATAAATATTAGGGGACAATCTTACATAAATCAACCAAACTAAGCAAAGCTTGTATTATGAGTACTAAACGACGATAAACATACTTATATAGATAAATAAATACTTAAATACATAGAAAACATCCATGACCCAGGAAGAAATATTGGTGCTCATCACACAAATAAATGCCCTTACCGGGATTCATTTGTGTGATGAGCACGAATATTTCAATCACGTGGCGCCTTTACTAAACTAAAATGAATTAGACATCAACGCATTATGTTCGCCGGCACTTCTTGCACTTCATTTCAGCAGATTTTCAATAGATACCAAGTATGTTTAATTAGTTCAGTTGACTTGTAGAAAAAGTATTGTATAAAATAGTTATATAATTAGCTTTTAAAGTCTTGTACCTTAATTATGCCACTCAGCAATCTTCGTGGCCTAAACGTGGTACTCGACTGAAAAAGCATGCATTATATAACGATTGCATAAAATACTATTCTTTTACGACGCTACGGTGTCAATTCCTTTCTCCACCATATCAATTTAATTGGACACGGCTCCATCCGCATCTTACACCGAACGCAAGCGAAGCCGCGGGATAAGATTACAGAATTGTGTTCTGTATAATCCTACTAATATTATAAATGCGAAAGTTTGGATGTGTGTATGTTTGGATGTTTAGATGTTTGGATGTTTGGATGTTTGTTAGGTACTCTATCACGCTTAAACGGCTCAACCGATTTCGATGAAATTTTGCACCAAGATAGTTTATAGCCTTGATTAAAAAAAAGGATAGTTTTTATCCCGGGTCTGCGCAGACGAAGTCGCGGGCGGAAACTAGTATAATAATAAATTTGGATTATAAGTTTTAGTCTATGGCACATTGCAACGCTAACCCGCCTTACGAGTTATAACACTATTAATATACAATGTCGTGAAAGATTACAGATATGTCTTTCATGGGATGATTTTAACAATATCTCGTTTTATGTTGTGTGTCGAATTTTATGTTCCAAGTTTATGGCCCTTTTTACTCGTTTAAGTACTTATATCCATTTCGTGGCATGTGATTGGGTTTATTGATTTAATTTATGGATTTTGTAGTACGTACACACTTACGGCCGTATTCATAAACGTTCTACAAGCCTGTTTTAACTAAAATGCCGTTAAAATTCGTTTATCCTTATCTGTCACTTTGCCATTTGTGTTTGTAAGAAACGGACAAAGCACATTTTATTTAGCAGAGGCATTTTAAGTTTTATGAATAAGGAGGTTAATGTTTACTGTCTGGTCGCACTAGAACTCGAAACTTGAACGTTTCTACCAATACAAAACTCTGTTTCACATGCAAACCTAGTGTATTTTGGGGACAATAAACTACACTTCCACTACAACTAATCTTTTTTAATTATAAAGGGAATAGGTACGTAGATATTTGAAATGAATTACGTAATTTGGTTCCCTCTGTTTTGACATATTTTTTAGAAATAATTCTCTTTGGCATAATCAATGCAGCCATAATTGACTTTGCGCATAAACTGTTTTGGCAGAATCGAGATTCGCATAGTTCGATTACGCCGAATTACAATAGTCTGAATATTATTTGTTCACTCGCTTCCGCCCGCGACTTCGTCCGCGTGGACCCGGGATAAAAACTATCCTATATTTTAATCCAGGCTATAGTTTATAAACTATCTTCGTGCAAAATTTCATTCAAATCGGTTCAGCCGTTTAAGCGTGATTGAGTAACAAACATCCAAACATCCAAACATCTTTCGCATTTATAATATTAGTAGGATAATTTTGATGCTCCGAATCATGTCCACGCATAAAATATATGAGCATTTTTATTGCCGAACGTTATATATTATATTCTCGCAGAAATATATAATGGCATAACATTATTTAACACTTAACCTAACCTGACCTAAACCTAACCTAACCGCCAGCGTGTCGACGTCACCCCCCTTCGCGTGGTGTCTATTTCCGCTCTTAGGGGCGCAAGCTAACCCTAATCTAACCCACTAATAATACCATTCTTACGGTTATTTGTTATTTTTTTACTGCGGAGGGATTCGCCCTTCGAGCCCCCTTTTTCTACCTGCCCATATAATCTGCTATATATTCCAACCCGCACCATATCGCATCCCGTTTTAAGTATGCTTAGTAAGTATCGGACAATCGATAATATGCTAAACAAAATTATGCGTAAATATAATCGGCCATAACAATATTATCATCATCATCATGATTTTCAGCCTTTAATCGCCCACTGCTGAGCATAAGCCTCTCTTCGAGTACGCCACTTATCCCGGTCCCGTGCTAGTCTCATCCAGAGATGACCCGCGGTCTTGTTTACGTCGTCAACCCATCGTGCCGGTGGACGACCGACAATATTATGCAAATTTAAATTTAGACTAACACATTATCGGAATTTTAGAAATGCTGTTAAGAAATGTTTCTGCCACATTAACATTCGGCGAAAACCGAATATGCCAAGTCTGTTATGCGGAAAACGTTTCGGACAATCAAAGTTATGCCAAATAGAGGGAACCCACGTAATTTGTGGCACAAATAAAACGTTCAAAGTTCAAAGATTTTTATTTGTGAGTATATGTCAATCTGATTACAGTGGTGGAAAAGAGAAACGTTGGTACAGGATTCGGCAATGTCCTTTATATTATTTATTTTTATTACTTAGGTATCCTAGGTTTTATTTGAAACTCTATTTAATTCGTTATTCTGTCGGACTTTTTAAACCTATAATAAATCGTTGTTTATAAAAAAAATTGTAATACTATAACCTGTTCCATTCCAGGGTTTTTCTCCCGACGTCCTCCAAATCCTCTCCGAGTCGGCCAGTGGCGGCGCCCGCGCACAGCTCCGTCTGGCTCTATCCAAGATGGTGGATCGCAAGGACTGCCAGCACGAGTACGCCAACAACCGCGCGAGGGAGATGGTCGACGAATTAGCCAAGGACGAGTCTAAGTTGTCGAGCGAGATACGGTACTTACAGCCGTTGGTGTATAACAGGCTTTAGATTTAGGTTTGAAAGTGGGGTAAGGTTAAACAGGGGTTGATACATAAATTTATAAGAAATGTGACAGTAGAATGAGGTGTAGTCTGCATTTCTTGTTTTATACATGGAGTGAGTAGTGAAGTCAATTTAGACTGTAATTTCCTAAGATGGTGTGATCATACAATATCATAATCAGATGCCAGAACTTCACAACTATTTTCTTAAAAAACTAACTGTGACAGACTGACAGACACTTAGTGGTCGCATAAGTGTCCCGTTCGACATTTTTTTTGTACGGACCACTAAATAAAAATAATTTGTTTTGAATGGTGCTGAAATAGAATAGGTTTTTTTCTAGCTACTTCATTGAAAATGTATGACAACCGAAATTCCATCAATCCAGTCCAGTTCTCTGGCCATGATAAGATACATGTATCAGTGCTCGATAGTTATCCATTACTTGACACCTCCAGTCTTCAGTTCATAGCAATAGGTGAACTAAGTGTCAATTACTGGAATTAAGGTGTCGATCGAACATTGGTACATTTGTTTTAAGTATTAATACTAAAATCAAATCGATTACCTTATTATTAGTGTTGGACCACCAATTGGTTGAAAATTAAAACACACATAGATAAATGTATATGGCTAGATCAGGGTAATATATTAGAATTATGTAGAGATATATATTTGACATGCTTTTGATTTTTTTGTAGTCTTATTATTAAAGTAATATTTAATAATTCTGTATTGAGCATGAAAAATAATATATTTAGTAAGCTATTTGCTAGTACTCGTTAAAGAAACACAGAATTTATGTCATAATATATTACATTTAGTTCATATAATAGTATTTTCCAACCAGAAGAATTTACTAACTAAATCTTAATTTGTAAGATTTATACAACAGTAAAACATTCGTTTTAAACATAATGGTATTTTATTTTATGTTAATTCCCGGAATAATTGAGTTCTCCATTTAATTAATTAAGTAGCTAAATTACTGGGAGCACGGAATTTTTGTCCACTTTACAGCTCCATTAGCGCCAATTTGGTGATTGAATGTTGAAAGAATTCGTAATGAAGCGGCTAACTAAACAATTTTTACTTTTTTATGCAATGTTCCTGAATATTAATTTGATGATACTAAAGCAGCTGTTTCAATAATAAAAAATAAACGTGTGCTATGTCAATTTATCCTATTATTATTTTAGTCCGTATAAGATGTTTTGTATAATGAAATGTTTCTATAAAAAGACGAATGTTAGAATGAAAAGTCTAAATTACTTAATTATGATTTACTTGCTTCAATTGAAGATATACAATTGAACATACAATTAAATAGTGTAATAAATGATGGCACAATGGTATGATGTATTATAAACTGGTACATGTCTCATGAGCTTGATATAAATAAATCGACAAAATTAACACCAAACAAATCAACACATGAAAATATTGTATGGCTCAACATAACAACCGAAGCTAAGACTAATACTAAAGATATAAACACTAATTTAAAAAACGCAAACATCGTAAAAAAGCAAATGAAAAAGAAAAATTGTAATTTTAAAGCAAACATCTAAGATAAAAATGCAAACAGTAAAATGAAAATAAGCAAAGAACAAATGGTTCTCTACAATTTTTTATTTACTTCTGTTGACTTGTGTTGTAAAAAACGACACTTAATAAATAATGTTGATAGGGTACACTGGTTTAAAATTTCAGCTTTATAGAAATACTGACTTATTCGCGACTAGAACCTTACCTACAAAACTAGTTACTGATTTGAACTTGATCCAGAAGACTTGAATATCGCTAAAACAGCACCCACAGCTAGCTGGAAGAAGCTTCCTAACAGCTCTAGATAATACACAAATCCGCCTTCTCTCGGCTTACTAAAATCTTCATCATCATCGTCATCAAATTCAAAAGGATCTTCGATTTCGTTTACCGTATCATTCTTAAGTTCTATTTTAGACGGTAAGTAGTTGGAATATAGTGTGATTTTCTCTGGTTTCTTATCATTCTTCTTCAGTGCTTCAACGGAGAGCTCTTCAACATCGCGGTCTTCAAGGCCGTTCCCGACGGGCTTGAGATCTGTCTTGGCGACGTCTTCAGGTTCGTCGAAAGACTCAATGTTGTGCCATGGTTTCTTGGTCGTTGGTTCAGTCTTGTTTGTACCAATGCCTAGGAACCTAAAAGGAAAGGCAAAATAATCATGATTATCAACAGGTAACTATAATGGAACACAGTTCCATGATTACAACAAACTGCCTCAACATCTTCTGCTGCTTTGCAGCTTGACGAATCTTTAGTTTAAGGTACTTACTGTATTTCTTTTTACTTGCATAGAAAATAAAATAAAAACAATGCTCATACAAAATAACGTAACGTACGTTAGTTAGTGTATTATTAATTTACAGCAAGAAAAGTCTGGGGATGGGAGAAGTTAATGTAAATATCATGAAAATAATTGGGGAGCCTTAAAGTCGAAATAATCGAACAATCTCTCACAGCCACTCAATGATACATTAACGGCGGTATTGCAATCTGTAGTACCTAATGTTATAAAATATAGTTTGTAAGTGTGTGGCTTTTGAGATTAAAACTATGAAAGTGGGAACCTCTGGAACTGCTCATCCGATGTCAGAAATTCAACAGTGGACATTATCCCGAGGTTTTGCCTGCATTTATAGTAAGACTCAGGGGGGTCCACGCGGGTAGCTTTTATTTTATCATTTAGGCAGCTCATATTTAATATATAATTCAATTTACATATTTACTTCATCGGTCTAAATATGGGAGAGGGATATATATTATATATGTTGGTTATATAACAATCATTTTAGAATTCTCTATTCAATCAACATGGTTGAAACAACATCAATAGCTGAAAAGCATTCATATGAATAGGTTATAGAACCCTCGTCGGCAGCGCGAGAATATGTCTGACGAATTAGGGTTAGACTAATTTACGCTTCAGCAAACATTCGTGTAGGAATGTTCTCACATTGGACGGGGTTCGTCACGATATTGGAATATGTTTAGGATGCTGTATTCCGCTCTGCTTGGATGTACTACTTGCTCTGTTGGTTTGGGCGGTTTTTTTTAGTATAAGTTAGTGTTCAGTCGTTCTTGTGGACATGATAAGTTTTAAGGGGTTTAAAAGCCTAATTTTTGCGCTGGCTCCATACACCTGTATGGAGCCAGCGTAAAGCGCTTTTTCAACTTTTGATCGTGAGTCGTACAATCTGTTCATAATTAATATGTGAATGCATGCATGAACTATTGTGTTGTCGGTTGTCGACAGGAAATACGCCTAGTTTTTGATGCAGGTATGTGGTGTGGTTGTTTTCCTTGTGGGGAATAACGTTACCAGGGCTTCCGAGGATGCAACGAGGGACCGTAATTATCTCTAGCTATCAACACAACGAATCCTCAAATCAATGAAGGGTCGGCAGCGCGCATGTAATTCCTCTGGAGTTGCTGGCGTCCATAGACAAACGTGCAACGTCACAAACTTCTCCACTTTACAACATTAGTATAGACTATCAGCTTCCCGGTGAAGGAAAAATCTCAATCTCTCCTTATCTCTCATTGGGATAGGAATGAGACTTCTTTGCAGCAGTGGGGTAGACCATGGTAGACTGATGATGACTTACCTATAAATAGGAGAGGTGATCCGCTCAGCGATGTTGTTCGCAATCTGGTGGTACACGTCTCCCTGCCCACTCCCACTGCTAGGCGTGTACACGCTCACGTTCTCTTCTGGAACTGCTCGACTGCAGCACTGCCAGGACAGCTGCAGCAGCTGGAATAAACAATATATATGTTATACTTTCTTAAGGAAACAAATTATTTATTAAATATTTTTGTTTCGTGTTATTTTCGTTTCGTTAAGAAAGTATAATGTACATCAGCGCCATCTCTCTTGTTAATAAGAAACTACCTAATGTGGTTCGATTAGAATGGAGCGAGCGCATAGCTCGCCCATTAGAGTGGTCCTAAAGGCTGTCAGTGTTGCCAGTGTACACAGGCGGAGCTACTGAAAGTTCATTCTATAGACTAGTGAAAGAATTTTTGAAATTGCATAAGCAGTTCTGGAGATTACAACTTTGGATTACACCCTCCATACAAACTTACAAATTTCATAAATTTTTCCTTCCGTACCTACTTTCGTACGTTTCTGGACTTTTCTTAGGTGATCATGAGACGGCCGCCACATACCTACTCTTAATTTTTCTCGCACTATACCTCTTGTTCTATGTGTTCTAATAAGAGAGAGATGGACAGTGTGAGAAAAATCGAGAGAGCTCGCGCGCCGTCGCGTGATAGCCGTGCTGGGTGCAAAGGTTCTCCGTTGCCATTCAACGTGGAACCTTTACCAGGGACAACTCGAGGAGAACTTTTTGACTAGGCTCAAGCTAGTCTTAAGTTTATTGGTATTATTTGTTTGTACTTTATTGACATGAATAAATTATTAATATTTTAGTACGGATATAATAGAGTAAAATTAAAAACAATCCCCTGACCACAACCAAACATAGCTAAGAACCATCGCGACAGATCAAAAATCACCATAGAAAATATAAATTTCATTCATGGTGTGCGGTGTGCGTTTACTTCAAAGGATAAAACAAAAAACGTGACTTTCGTGTGACCTGTGGGCGTTGCTCCCTAAAAAACATCTATGCACTATTAATACCGGCTTAGTAATTAATACCTGTTTTTGTGAGTGAGACTCACTGTGCTACTCGTATCCACGCTCGTATCAATAGTTAAGTATATTATAAATGCGAAACTGTGGCTGTTTGTCTGTCTAATATTCTTAACGATAATGTATGTAGGTATGTAGTATCAGTGGCGGAGCGCCCATACAAGCCGATTACCACCGGCTTGACAAATATATTTTGTAGGCGAGTTTTTAGTTAGACTCTAAACTTTTGTATAACTTCTTTTGTTCCGCGTTGCCCACCGCCGCTGCGATATGCACTACGAGTATATATTGTACACAAATAACAGGTTAAAATATAAACATGACATACAAGAGTAAAGTAGGTACAAAGATGAACTCCTGCAGCTGACCTTTGAGCAATTGAGTAGAAGGTAGGTACAACGAGATAGACCAACTTCCATCACGGTGTACAATAACATATAGAACGAACCAAGAACGGTTGAGAAATGCGATCTGTTCTGTTTAGGAGGAGGAACAGCGGGACGGACACCGGACATCGGACAAACAAAGATTTACGGCCCATGCAGCATTGATTTTCGTTTGCTTCGCTCCCTCTTTCGAATATAAATATATCGCAAATACACAATACATAAATAATGTATACAAGACGCTGAAAGGCCACAACAACAATCATACGCAATAATACGCAGCGATAATCATGTGCAATGTGAATACCTATGGTTGTTGAAGGACCTAGATTAAATACGCCTAAATTATCCCGTAAAGGGTTGAAATGGGGCAAAGGACGATTATATGAAAATGTCATTAACGAGATTATTGAGTGGCTCAACGTGTGGCCGGTCTAAGTTTACATATCCACATAAGCGAGCCTACCTTTAAAAAAAAAGTGATTCGACAACAAATCTATATAATCAACGAACCTGCTCACCAAATTTCACGAGAGTAGGTTGGGAAATGCGACCTATAGAGGGGAAGAGCTGGCCAGCGGGACAGCATGACAACGTGACAGCGGGACAGAGAACGGACACCGGACAAATGATTTCGGCCCAAGCTGAAGCATATAACTTCGTTCGCTTCGCTCGCTCGCATATCTCTCGTTGATATTCACCCTGTGTGTGCAATCAAGTCAAAAACCTAAATTTACGTCGAACGAAACTAACAAAAGGAAACTGATAATGACTATATCGTTAAGTAGAAAGACAACTTTACTTAGCCGTTTTTTTGGTATTACATTTTTATTTAAAAAATTCACATGTGTTTAATTACTGCTTTAACAAGATACACATTTCGTCCTGGGAGCTCGACATAAAGCATATGGTTTCTAGACAAAATTTACTCAATTCTCCCGAGTAACTAACGATTTCGGACAAATACTACAAGAAAATTTACGATGTGCGAACAAAACGATATTCCACCAAAAAACCCCTACCTACGATTGGTACTATGCGAGCCGCAATTACACATGATTCGTAAAGCTAAACATCTGGGCATATTTTAATCATATCTTTTAGTTAAAAAAAAAGGTTTAGATCTGTGCATGGTGGCCTTTTAGAGATAAAGGTATGTTACTTACGACAACTCCGACTTTGGCATCCAATATAACTATCATGGAGCGTTTCTATCGACCCGCTCTAGTGATGGTTCAACGCAATGAATGTCCGTTAGGCTTTGGTTTTTAGCTGATTATTTTAGCTGTCTATTAAGAGTCCCCAGCACGCGACTCAAGTCCACTCTCCGTGCAAACGTAGCTTGGTTCTCATTTTGAAACGGCAAACCGGAATAACATTAGTCTTTTTATACACAATGGAATCCGCCATATCTAGGTTGGAAACTATTTCTTTTGCTATAAATTACAATAGAACAAAATGAAGCGATTAGAGACTGCATAAAAAAACGTTCTACTCGCTCGTTTTTTTTTTTCATTTTAGTTTCTAGCTATAAAAACTAGTTTTCGACCTAGATCTGGCAGATTCCATTGTGCATACAAAGTTTCATGTCATTCGTGTCTTTTTAAAAAGAAAACCAAACTACGTTTGTATGGAGATTGGAGAGTCGCGCGTTCTGGCGCCCCTTAAATTACACTAAAGTTCGACACCTTGATGCCTAATAGATTGCTAGGAAAAACCCCGATCTATTTGAAGCTGAACTAGATACATACAAAACCAGGAACCACTATAGAAACAAACTGAAAACTCCAAACTCTAAACTAGCTATCCATAGAAAGGGGCCTCATTCTGTATGTATCCGAGTAGTAAACAAAATACCCGACGAGATCAAATTGGAACCAAACGATAAACTGTTCCACAAAAAATTAAAACGTTTCTCATTCATAAATGTTATTACTCAGTGGAGGAATTGTTACATGATGAAACCTTGTCGCATCATAAAACTAGGTAATTTATAATAATTAGTAAGTAAATTGTAATTGAGTAAACTATATAACTTAGACTTAACCTTTGACTTTAAAAACTATTCAAATTAAAACTTAGACACATGTCAAATTATTCACTATATACATATATATTACTTTTTACATAATAAGCAGCATGAACCGGAATATAGAATTAAGTTACTTATAAGAACATTTGTGTGCCCTAAACAGGGTGTCATGGAAGCCTTTTGTATAATCTGAACACCTCATGTACATGACTTTACAAATAAACATTCTATTCTATTCTATTCTATAATATATGACACATTGTTCAACTCTATTGTTTTGAGATAAAAAGTGTCATGTATTAGGCTAGAGACGCCCATCGGGACGTTTTCCTTAATTATGCGACGCGATATACCCTACAACCTCTCTTTTACAAGCTTTTATTTACTTTCACCTGTCCCGTTGTCTGACTGTCTGTAATCAAATCTTGCAAGTTAAATTTGATCCACTTCCCGGTTTCCGATTGAGTTGAAATTTTGCACGAATATGCAAATCGCGTGACAATGCAATATTATGATGACGTCGAGCTGATCTGATGATGGAGCTGGAAGGTGGCCATAGGAACTCCGTAATAAAACCACATAACCCCATCGAGTTTGGGCTCGTAAGAATCATCTCAATGAGTAGTTGATGGCGGTATACAGGAAAGTACAGTCGGCAATAAAAGCTTGTACTAAAAATGAAATTTTTGACAGAAACTTTTTACAACCCCAAGTCAGCTTAGCATAATTCTGCAAAAGCCGACATTGTTAAGTAACCCAGCAGACTGACAGCGTACTGATGAGGGTACCGTCAGGTGAGGTCGGTCGTTCTGAAATAACGCTCCATTTTTATAAATGACACAGGAGGGTATTACTGGTGTTTGACAGAAGCTTAACTGCTTTACATTGATGTGGTCTGAGCTTTTTTCGTGGATTGACAGCGGAGCGGAGCAAGCGAGTTGACAGCTGAATCGTTTACAGGCCTTAAAATAATGTTTTAAATGAAAATAATAAGTTATAAATATTTTTACACCCTATTTCGAAACAACTGACTTGTCATAGTCATAAATGGGCATTTAAAAAAAAAGTGTACTCAATTAACGTGAGTTAACTAAAATTAAATTAGTGTCAGTTTTGTGAACAAAAATAAGCATACAAATTATGGGCAAAACGAACTTGTTTCATATTTTAAATGACGTTTTTATGCATACCTATCAAATAAATAGAAAAGGAAAAGTCTAAGTTTCTACAAACAGAATACTTAATTGTCGTCACGAAACTGACTGAGTAAATTTTTGTTTGGCGACTTACGCTAATTGGGTACGATTTTTTTTAAGAAGCCTAATTTCCGCATTTAATAACACAAGGTTCCACCACTTGACACCACCCTAATGTTTAATAAGTTAACCCCTAGTACTTACCTTTATTGTTATGAATTAAGATTGAAATTGTCGGATATTAGACCAGAGAGTCTGGTTCGTTTTTCTTACTCTAGCACTATTTAGCAGCACTATCTAGCAGGTATTTTACTCAAAGAAAACTTGGCACTGACATTATATTATCTAGAAACAAATAATGTTGATTAAATTTAATATAAGCATTATTATAGATAGTCAGGAGGTTCCTCTCTGTCGCCCTGACCACCGGTAGCTTAGGGCCCCGCCCCGCTGCCGGCGGTACCCAAGGTTAGCTTATATGATTTGTAATGTAAGTTTTATATTTTACTTTTATATAATTATTTTCACCTAGCCTAAGAAGAAATGTGAATAAAGAGAATATTAATAGCAAAATACTCTTTATTGCACAACGACAAGAGACATACAACATACAACTTGTCGGAAATATCTGCGAACCTCATTAAGTACCTGCGAACGTCATATAAGCCAGGTTCGCAGATATTTCCGACGCGTTGTACAAAAAAATGCCTAATAAATGATGGTAACAACAAGGCGGTCTAATCGCTTTAAAGCAATCTCTTCCAGAAAACCTTACTCAATTATTAATCCTACTAATATTATAAATGCAAAAGTTTAGATGTTTGGATGTTTGGATGTTTGTTACTCAATCACGCTTAAACGGCTGAACCGATTTGAACGAAATTTTGCACGAAGATAGTTTATAGCCTGGATTAAAATATAGAATAGTTTTTATCCCGAGTCCACGCAGACGAAGTCGCGGGCGGAAGCTAGTGTACTTATAAAGAATAATCTGTCACGACTAAGAGTTTAATGGCTGTTTTTGCATAGATAACTATAGTAGTTCGGTTTGAGTTGTGTTCAATCCATTGTCTCATTGTGCGGGTTTGCTACCTCATTATGGTCTGTCATAAAAGATAAGCACACTTCGTAGATAAAAACTGCATGCTTTAACATTGTATTGGATTTTCAACTCTAGGGCCTTTGCCAAAAGTTTAAATTGCTTTAATAAAATTATAATATTTCAATACATCCCTGGCGTTTACCTGAGCACTGAGAATCGAACAAGTACAAAGGCACCTGGACCACCAATTTCCTATTAGTTCACTCGTAACCTATTACTTAGGGACATAGAGTTGATATTCAGTTGAAGTTTCTAGGTGGCTGTAACGACTTTTTTACAATATGGTAATTTTGGTGTTTTGCGGTTTCAGTCAACAAAGCCATTGTTCCTTTAAGTAGATTGGGCACAACTCAAATCGAACGACTATAACTCTCATGATTTCCCCTTATAATTCTATACTATCCATAACGTTTTTATCCTATTGTTGTATTCCATACCGCTGTCTGCCATAACGATCATTTATCCGTTGTTAGTTCTCATCAAAGTGATGAAAGTCAAGGCACTGCACTTGGCCTTCACTGTGGCAGTGAAATTCGGGCAACTCCTCAAAAACACGTTTTCCCGTACGTGAGCGTGTTATAAATTGGCTCTACCTCTACAATAACCACTGAGATCGCAAGTGTCAACAATACTTCAGTTTTACTGTATGGGAGGACCGCTATCAAAGTTTTACACGCTATTTGGTTTAATTACGTCATTTCTGTTTTAGAAAAGTAGGTAAAGCCGTTGAAATAAGTAAAAACGAGAGCAATTCCCTTTGACCGAGAATCTCGAAAGGCGTATCTCGTTGCGTTCAGCCATTAAGAAAAACTTACTTGGAGTTTTTTATTTATTTCATTGCAAGTACCTAAAGAAAGAAAGAAACATTTATTCACAAACACACAGGACACACATATTAAATAATAAAATAAACGAGAAAAGCACATAAAACATAAAACCAGTGTGTATCTGCTGCAGTGAACCGGACACTGGCTCAGCATTATACTGCAGCACCGTTGGTGACTCACAGAAACGTCATACAATATATTATTGGGAAAAAAATATTTATTATTTACTATATTAATAATGAAAACCAACATAAAACTTAAACTATAGGTAAAAAATTTGGCATAAATCGCCGTCAACGGGCAAGGTGCCCAGAAGGCTGGCCGTATTTCCTCGCTGTATAGCGATACTAACACGCTGTGCGAAATAGTGGCCAGCCCTCTGGTCGCCCGAGGCTTCTATTAAGCGCGTCGCCAAATCTTTATATAGCCTTTATTGGGACAGGCGAGAGGGAAATGAATATAAATACCAGATAAGATGTAATGTACGCACTACCTACATCATGCAGCATCAATACAATAAAAAAACATGAGACATTAAAATTAATTCTTACTCGAGAAAATGACGTTTAAGAAAAGCACTATATATACAACCTCGGCGTGAAAGGAAGTGATCCTATACAGGTTTCCTTTTACCCACGACGGAACGGAGAGGTATATATGCGTTTAGGGTAAGAGGCTGTTTTATCTTTTGATGTCGGAACCCCAAAAAATGCAATTTCAACTGCCGGGTTCGATTTCATATTCGCGGAACCTATATTCCCGAAGGATATCCCCGGACATTGTGTGTTCTGTTCTGTGTCGGCCGAATGACAACCCCAATCACTAGTAAAGATTGAAATAACCAAGGGTCGAAAAACCCGTGCATCTATATATCACCGGCCCTCGTTGCAACAAATCCGAACCGTCGATGTAAATAAATAAATGGAATTAAGAAGTAAAAATTGTATCAGAAAATCAATCGGTCATAATTTTCTATATGGATTGTCCGAGTCAGAGGATATCCCACAATGACCATAGCAAACGGAAACGAGCTTAGTTCATCTATTTCCCCGCCTGTCGCACTTGCTAATTTGAGCAACAGAGAGGTACACGAACAAAGTTCGTTTTCGTTCTTCGGTAGCGGCTCAGACCCTTTGTCAAAATTGACTTTGTTTGACCATGTTCCGATCCCAATCTAGCATAAGGTCACCCTGGCCCTACATGCCAAAACACTACGATTTTCCCTACTTGATCCTTGACGCCAATGCCTCTCATCTGCAGTCTGGGCACGTGCTGATACTTGAGCCGCTCACGTCATAAGTATTGTACGTATTGTTTATCGAGTTGTGTAAAATGGAAGTAATGATATTAAGTTACTGTTTTGACTATCAATTTATTTTACCGACACACCGTGAATTTTTGTGTGACTTCAAAAAAGGAGGAGGTTCTCAATTCGTGAAAATCTTTATTTTTTCATGTGTACATATTTGGAAATTTCAATACAAAAAATTAATAAAAAATAGATATGTCCCCCGATTACTCAAAGACCGCCTGGACCGATTTGGAAAAATCTTTTTTTTTAAAGGACGTCCTTCTCAGGTGGCCTCGGGGTCACCAGGTCAGTATTTGATAATGGGACCCTGGAGAAGTCGAGAGAACTCTTCAAATAAGGCGAAGTTCTGAATTGAAGTCGATAAAAACTTTATTTTTAAAGTAAACTACTTTTTTAAAGTTGCAAGTATTATGCTACGGTTTCCGCTTACTAATGCTTGCGATTCCAGAAGAATCACAAGCACTCCGACCCTTGATTGATATGAGGATTCGTTGTGTTGTCAATTAGAAACAAATGCAGATCACTCTCTCAACACAGCTACTTTGGGAGGAAGAAGGTAATGTACAGAAACTCAACACCACATACCCCAGTATACCCACAGAGCCAATTGTGTTATTATAGCTGTGGGCTTCTGAAAGATGGAGATACTTCCCACAATAGCATGCGTTTATTTTGCCTTTGAGAATGTTATCGTATATTCCTACTAATATTATAAATGCGAAAGTTTGGATGTTTAGATGTTTGTTACTCGATCACGCTTAAACGGCTCAACCACTTTCGATGAAAATTTGCACGAAGATAATTTTATAGCCTGGATTAAAATATAGGATAGTTTTTATACCGGGTCCACGCAGACGAAGTCGCGGATGGATGCTAGTCAGTAATATACCGACGTGAAATCTGGAATATCCAGTAAACATGGTGTATACCTATTAATATCATTGCTATAGTAATTTAAAATAAACCCGTTTAATTGGGGACTTTCCAACGTTCAAGTCAATTAAAGATATGTACCTGATATAGTTAGCAGACTTAAGGGCACTTATTTAAGTAAATATATGTTTTCGTACATATTCCGCACAGAAATTAATTCAACGGGTTTAATTTTTTCGTTTTATTATTTTTTATTTAGTATTAAAAATAAATGTTTTAAATACGCAATTGTGATTCAACGGGTTGTATTTGTCAATTTATTGCATTTAAAGGTCTGGATCAAAAACTAGGCTTTCCATTAGACAATACAAAAGTTAACCTTTAGGTGCATATAAATTATGGTCCGATCATACAAGTCATTAAGACGTAAATGCACTTTATATATTTGCATGGGAAAACGACAAAAAAAGCCGCTAAAGGTCTTGAGCCACTGGATGTGTCCTCAGGAAAAACTGAACACCTGTGCTGAACACTATATAACCAATACTAAATATTGGCCTTTTTACACAGTACTACCTTGTCGCTGCTCCAACGGCGTAGGTATTACAGTGAATCCAGGTGGCGCAGCGGGATAACATATAGCCTATGTCCAACCTGAAGCTCCATTGTATATATAGAAATAGAAAGAAAGAAATAAAGAAGACATTTATTTACTACCCACAGAGACAAGGGCACATACAATACAATTGACATATTATATTGTGTGTCTTTGCGGCAGTGAATCGGTCGCTGTCTCAGTATTATGCCGAGGTGTCAAACACCTAGAGCGCTGATTTTCAAACAGCACCGTACGTGACCCACGGAACGCAACAGATCATACTACAGATACAATCGTTACACACTTAATAAATAAATAATAAATTTGTAAAATATGCAACAGTAGCACAAAGAGATGAAAAAAACTTACGACGCTACAAACTCATAAGAGTTTCCTATTTATCATGTTATTATTAACAAATACCTGCCTGAAAACGAAAACACTGTGTAAAAAAACCATCATAAGAATCATCTTGTTTTTTTTTATAAGTACCTAACTATGTTTAGTTTACCATCGAGAATGACTCCACTATGTTTGAATGTAGAGAAGTTCGAATATTTGTTACTCAATTACGCAAAAAAGTTTGAATGGATTTGGAAATTGGGCACTCAGATAGTATATGGACTATGAAAACAAAAACTAATTTTATCATCTAGAATGGTGTTTGGGTCGGAAGTTAGTATGGATGTTAGCAAAATCTAATTGTCGATAGATGGATTTATACCTATATTCAATTCAATTCAAACTTTATTGATAACATGGTTACAGGCCAGTTTACACACACAGTTTTACACACAGTTTAGTTTTTTCTGTATTTTTTTATTTTGTTTTGTTGCTAAATGCCGAATAAATGATTTATTTTATCTTATACACACAATATTATACACAGATATATTAAACAGAATATTAATTTGATCATTTCATATAGGTATACAACATTAAATATCACATTATTGTTATATTATGAATGATCATTACATTTATTAGGTACCTATTATCATTATTGTTATTCATTGGATGATTGGCAGAAATTCGTCTAGAGAATAATAGGCTTTGTTAGTCAAATATTCTTTAAGCTTACATATAAACCAGCATTCTGATATTTCTGGTCGCTTAAGGTCACTAGGCAAACGATTATATATTTTGGGACCTATATACCACACACACTGTTCCGATTTTTTGAGTTTGTGCCTATTTGGTAAGAGGTTATCTTTATTGCGACTATTTGGCCTGAATTTACGGAACTCACTAAGGTTTTTACGGACCATTTTTGATAGTTCTAAAATGAAAAATCTTGTAAACGTTTTTTTTTGTTTACGAAATAAGTTGCGGGCAGGCGTATCCCAGGCCACCCTAGCCATTATCCTTATCACTTTTTTCTGAACCATAAATATGCGCTATCTTTCAGCTGCTTGTCCCCAGATATCAATCCCATAGGTAATTATGGATTGGAAATAAGCAAAGTATGCGTTTCTGACGCATTGATCATTGAGCATCTTCGTCAAGCGTGAAAGCGTCAAGTATAGTTATTTTAAGAACAAGAAAGAAGTGATTGACCTAACCGAACAACATCGTAAAAGTAAAAAAGCACGATTATCATAACAAAAAACCGTAAAAATGGAACTGTTAACCAGTTCGGCCTCTTAAGGTCCAATCCAGATTTCGGCATAAACTTGTTTTTGTGTACAGTTAGCGGATAGATCAGCTGGTCCAAGTTAATAATTTAATAAAATGAGGATTTTAATAACCTGACTATCTTCAGACATACGATTTGTATATATTTTTGTAATCACCTATTAACTCTTCTTTTTTATACAAGATTTCAAGGTTTGTTTTCATAGTACAAACTGTAGTCTTAGAGCCCTTAAAACCCATTCTAATGAATTAACGTCACCTAATCTAAGACACTTGAGTCGCCGTTATGTACGAGTATGATACTTTAATTGTCGAAATCCGTCTAGTAATGATATAGTTACGAAACTTTAATAATTGTAGGTACATTAACCACCTAACGGCCGGCGCGGCGCAGGACCAATGACTTCGGCATTCTTTGGGGGAGGCCTTTGTCCAGCAGTGGACGTCTTTTGGCTTTTATGGTGATGATGATGACAAATCACCTACGAGGCTTTCTTTAGTACCACCCGTGCACTACATAATTTTGCGTCTTCCCCTGGCCACGAGGAGGGACTTTCTTTCGGTATAATAGCCAGTTTATGACCAGAGGTGTGACGTAAATAAATTACAAACCTTGCATGCTGGCTAGACGTAAATAAAGCGGGTTGCACCCACTTACGGTGACAGACCGATCAACGTTAAATATGGCGCCAGCAGCTGTCATTTCATACAAACTCGTCAAACTTCCCATACATTCAGATTGTAACGAACACTGCTTCCGATTACATCCGGCAACCCATTCCTAAAGTGTCTACAAGGCGACTTTTTGAATCTTTATAAAAACGCGCGCTTCACGAACGCGCGACACTTGCCACAGTTCACTGTCAAATCACCTGAATTGATGTTTAACTGACTTACTGTTCATCCCTGTACTCATGCAGCTTAGGGCATGATTATACAAAACGTGCCTACGTCCCTCCGTAGCCAGTACAACAACGCGTTCCGGCAGTTGGTGGGGCTGCCGCGCTTCTGTAGCGCACCAGGGATGTTTGATTGTTTGAGATAAGAGCGTCGTCTCGTTCTATCGAACGGTGTCAGCCAGTAACGGACGTTCTATCTTGTCACTTATCGCGTGATAGGGGGACCATGATACGGGGCCAGAAGCTAGGGTGGCTTGCTTTTATGCCACTATGCGCAAGAGAGCTGCATCCCTGGTGCGTCGAGTGCGCGCCAGTCCCAATCTTAAGGGTGATAAGGGACAGATTGGACTGCCTCTACTTGCTTCATTCTAGTCGGTTACATGCGTACTTAATCAAGACAAATGTGTAAAGTTCTTTCTTTTTAGTCTTAAATTATTTATTTGGATACTTAATCACGAAACAAGAATGATTAGGTACGTAAAAATGCCCGTGTTTAATTGGAGTGGTGCCAGCAAAATGTAACCTGTCCCATACATAACGACCTCGCCGTACAAGTGAGGTACTTAAGCTGTTTCTACCGGTAAATCATCTTCAATAACACGGAATCTATTGACCTGGATAATCGTCTCTCGTGACGATTTTTTGCGCTGTCCGTCGATCCGACGATTTATATTAACATTATATGACGGATTAAGACGTTTTACCTAATTTTAGGATTTAGGAGCCTTTAAGTAGTTTTTTTATGACTGGCTCTGTCTGAAGCTACGCGGCTTAAGTAATAATAATTGAATTAATAAATTGCTCTAAAAAATTTGCTTGATTATGTTTCTAACTGACGATTTGAAACTTGTTACGAGGCCTACTTTGAATAAAGATTCTTTTGAGTTTGCTCAGTGATCCTTACCTACTAATAGAATGCTGTAGTTTGGCACAGATCTTACTAATATTATAAGTTAAGTTAATTAATTGCGAAAGTTTTGATGTTTGTTACTCAATCACGCTTGAACGGTTCAAAAGATTGGAAAAATGTTCGCACAAAGATAGTTTATAGCCTGGATTAAAATATAGGATAGTTTATATTCCCGGGTCCACGCAAACAAAGTCGCGGGCGGAAGCTAGTACATAATAATTATAATTATGGATTACGTCAATCATGCCGACAAAGTGGTAGAACAAAAAGTAAAAAATATGAGGTACTTAGGGTTCTTACGACAGGTTTATCTTTTTTTAGGGTAAGTATATACCTACGTAAGGTGTCCGTAAAGGACTAAGAAGTTAATGAGGATGCAACCGGGATTAACACTAAGTTGTGAGAGGGATAGAGTGCACATCAAAAAGTTAAGTCTGCCCGTAATAAACAAAGTTGGTAACCCCTTAAAGGGACTAAGGGTTCACAAAAATGCTAACTTCTCACTGGTAGGATGTAATAGGTAAATATACGTACTGCCTAAATAAAACTAAGCGCGCGAGACTGGGTTAACTTTTTTTTAATTCCAAAAACTGAATTGACAAAGAAAAGCAGTATAATTACCGAACCTGCTCACAAACTTTCACGAGAATTGGTTCAGAAATGAGACCTGTTGAGAACAGCTGGACAGACGCCGGACGCCGGACATAACTTCATTCGCTTCGCTCGCTCGTTCTAAAAAAAAGTCAATGCTAACAGACTCTCACTGATCCTGATCAGGATTAAATTAAATTAACCGCAAGACTTCCGAAGCGCCTCAAAATATAACAAATACCGAATACACTTTTTTTAGTACGTCATCTAAGTAAAACTAATAATATAAACTTGAACTTTCACGATTCTAACACATTGTTATTCTTTGAGTTGTCCTGTGACCATGGATGTTGCGACATATCCGAAACTTAGGGAGACCCCAGTGAGGTAAATAAATTACTTAATTATACTCGATAAAGTCCCGTTTAGTAAAAAATATAAGCAAAACTAACCATTAACTGTAACCCTAAACTTGGAAAAAATAAAAACAGCGTGCGTTCAAGTCTTGTTTACGAAAAAAATGCAAAAAAGGTAACTAAAAATGTGTGCATTTTTAGATACTCTGTTATAAGGGTTATACACATACATATATACATACCAGAACACCGACGACGCACCACCTCATATTCTGAAGAGTCTCCTCAACAACTTAAACCTCTTACGCCGGAGTTTCCACAGGCGGTACAGTCGACCGACTCGCACGCACATCCGATGACTACTGGGTTTGTGGTGGTGAGGACTGTGGAGTCAGTGCTGTTTTGGACGTCCGTGGCGGGGTGGCCACGGTGGCAACTTTTGTGGGACAAGTTTGGTGCAAACAATGCATTTTCTATATGGAAAACTCCCGTGAGTCTCAGTCATATTCAAATATAGGTAATGAAACGCCTGTTTCTATAATTTTAATGCATTTGCTGCCAAAAAGTAGGACTATTTATTTAAAGAAAGAACCATTTAGTTTAGAACTAGACATTAAGGGTGGTAAAAACCTGTGGAAATCCTAGGATTTTTTTTCTTTCCAGTTTTTCAGCAATCGACTCCATAGTCATAATCTGATGTGTTCTTTATCGAGACAGGAAGATAGTTGACATTCCAGTGAACATTTTCCCATGAGCTTCGATGGTCCATGTTCAATACTTGCCATCTCTTTGAGTCGGTTGACAGTCTCCGAGCTATCCAGGAGTTGTTGTGCTAGGTCATTAATATGCATTTGCAGTCTGTTCTTGTGTATTATGCTTGCGTTGTTAAGTGCCTGTTTGACAGTTTAGAAAATAAACACCTATTTATAACAAGCGCCGACGTGAATAGGCTTGTGACCTTAGATTAACATACTTACATCCCATAAACAAATACAAGTAAATATGAAACCTAACTCATATAATGATGTAGTAAAGTGCAGTGTGGATAATAACATTGAAGATATAATAATGACTACAAGTAAGCTACCAAGAGTGTTGATGACATAAATTACTTACAAGTATATTAAGTATTCAGATAAGCTCTCGTTCTCGAGAACATTCTCAGAAATTACCGATAAGTTCTCACATATAATGTTTCGCAACTTTGAGAACTTCACGTCGGTGCATTGCTCACTGACGCTAGACTTGGGCTATATCAAGTAGGCGTGGAAACAGCCACGTCTGTAAATAAACATTTCCAGGGAATGCCATTTGATTTAGTTTAGTAGGTAGTAGCAGAAAAGACTTCGCCGTGCTTTATTAACTCCTACAGATTCACAATTCGTCTGCAATCGATGTGGCAAGAAATGCCACCAATATAGATACAGCAATTCATAGGCTCCTAAGCGCTGCAACAATCATCTGTCATAGATACTGTGGCCAATGATTTGATCATGATGAGGTAGTAGTAGGTAGTATCATGTAGGTCCGGGCCGCCGATCACCTCAGTAGTCCACGCCTAAGTAACACAGAAGCACTGTATATTATCTGAATAACTGTCAACAATAGAATCCTAAGCTGTACAAGCCTGCTGAATAAGAGCGTTAGAGGCGACTCTAAAGCTATAACTGATTTGGGCACGAATTAAACAGCTGTTAGCTGAATAACTGTAACTCATGGCGTTATATCAGCATTATTTGAGCATTATTAAAGGTAACAGTCACCCCAAGAGCTGAACATTAGATTAGATTAGATTCGATTTATTTATTACACGATAATAATTACAATATAAATTTGCATAAATGTCAAGATTACAAGAATTTCTACCATGTTCGTCAATTTTAATATTAAAAACTTAATGAGTACTATAAATACAATTTTTTATATTATTCTATCTCCCGACAAGGATCGTCATTCGTTACACACAATAACATACCTAATGGAATAATAATAATAGTTCATAACATTGATAAATATTAAGTTAACAAAAATAAATGTAAATTTAACAAAACAAGATACACAATTAAAAGGTTATTTCCATGTACTATAACGAAGTACAGAGGGTTTTCCAACAAAAGATTTCTCAGTTTGCGCCGGAATGTTTCGTCATATGGTTCATTCCTTAGATTGGCCGGTAGGTGTTCATAATAAGTGGGTCCGATGACGCGGGGTTCTTTGTTGAAAGCGCCATGCGACGAGGAACCGTTCTCAAGCGCCCAGTAGAACGGAGTTGTTTCCCCGGTAAATCAACACACACAAACTGGGAAATATTGTTTCTTACAAATAACAAACAGTCAAATAAGTAGCATTTGTAGTGCGCGTGCCGCGGCCGCTCCAGGAGACCATCGCGTGTGCTGATTTCTGGCCGAAAGGTGTCGTGTTTCGTCGGTTCCGGGGCAACCTACCAAATCCAACACCCGAGATGTCGACGCAACGGGGCCACGCCGTTTCGCCGTCTAAATAAACATTGTTCGGTTCATGACGCATTGGTGCTTACACTGTAATGTTATGTAACCTGTTTTTTCAATAAATAAATTAATTAATTAAAAATTAAAAATTAAAAAAAAAAGTATTGTGAGTAGTGCGTCATAATGCGTTGAGATATAAAGAGTTATCTACAAGGGTGCCTATGTTTTACTCCAACAAGTGTACGGATTGCTCGTTTTTGCACGATTAACACCCTTTTAGCATCTGTAGAGCTCCCCCAGACGAGTGTGCCGTAAGAAAGAAGCGAATGAAAATAAGCAAAGTACACCTGTTTAAAAGCCTCCCCTGAGATCAATGGTTTCAGTTTTCTCAACGCAAAGACTGCACTACCCAATCTATCGCATAAACTGTTGACATGGCGCTTCCATTGACTGATTATTAGAGTATGTGTTACCCATTATGCAGCACAATGGCCGATTAACAGTTTGTGTTACCCATTTTTCAGCACAAACTGCCGGGCAGGATCTTTTTAACGCTTCTATATGGAGTTGAGGAATCACAAGTGGCAACATTGTGAATATTTTTCACTCCTATGGCTATCCGCTTTGTCTACATTGTGGTAATCTATGGCTTTCACTTTGCCGCTTGTTGAACAGAACACCATAAATAAGTATTTAAATATTTATTTATTTCACTACCTACTTGCTGACCGTTGTCTCACTTTTGGTATAAAATAATATGCATATCTACAAACGCTATGTTTATATTTTTTTGTCGAATAATTGGAATCAGGCGTTACTTTGAGGAGTTCCATAAAGAGTTTCTAGAACAACATATCCCCTGGCTAATCCGCTAAATAACGGGCAGGTCTATTTACTAATCAGTACGGCGTTTTTTTTTCTATACGCAGTAGCATTCAAGAGAGCTAGCGTAAAAAGGGCGGTAAGAGCACAGTTATCGTCTTAACCTACTCTCGAAGCCCGTATACCAAAGACTATTATATTATATCAGAGACTGTCCGACGTGCCGTTCGTGGTCACCGTACACCTTGGCCTTAGCGCGTGCGCCTGTTCCGTGATCTGCTTCATCAATGATCGACCTGCAACGATGCGCAACTCTATACCTATGTAGAGACAAATGTATGCGCCCTATTGCCAACTCTCCATATTCTTATCGCCAGGACGCTCGTCTCGCCGTACAAACGTAAATTTCTTTTTTTTTTCTTTTTATTGAACCGAAACAAGGATTACACAGCACAGCATACATTTATAGTAGAATGTACTAACGCCAAACTTCATAACAGTTTGTTGGCGAATAGCACTTATTAACTTCATTTTCTACTGTGTAACAAATACTTATCTATTAATTATATTTAAGAACAATAATTACCTATCTTTATAATAATATTTATTTTCTAAAGTGTATAAAAGGTGATAAATAACACTTAACTAAATTAAATTAAAATGCTTTAACAGCGTCAAGGACTATTTAAGGCCTCCACACACCGGTCGCGGTTGCGGGTCGGGCGCGGGCCCGCGCAAGTCTTAAAACATTGAAACTACACTTCAAACACACATCGAACGCGGGTCGTGCGCGGTGCGGGGCGGGCGCGCAGCGAACGGCGTCTCTATCACGCAGTAGCGCGGGCCTATAACGGGAATACATAAGTATACATAAACAAAATAAATACATACACAAATAAATATATACAGAAATACCTATAGTTATGTACCTAGTATACGTTACCTGATTGTTGCTACACCCTTCCAGGGTCCATGTATCTTAGTTTTAAGTACTTACTTGGTTGCAAATAAATCTTATCTTATGTAATTCACAAAACACTAAAATTCGATATTTGTAAGAAACGCTACCACAAACAAACTACCATATATGGGTTAAAATCTTGTAAGGGCAAATATTTGTGTATTATTTGTTCCTGCGCCTGAGTCTTAGGTGTTTTCTACTTCTATGTCTTTAAGTGTGTATTTATCTCTATATGTAAATATATGTATATCGCCATCTAGTACCTTTACCTATTGAGTTTAACGTGGGATTTTGGAAGGTTTCGTAAAAGAGTATTCCAGCTACTCTGCTCACTCCATCAATGCCTGGGGGAAGGTAAATGACGCGCCCAAGGCTCCATTTCAAGGGTGGAACAGCTTCTTCTTTGATGATGACCATCGTTCCCGTTTCAAGGCGTCCTTCGGAAGACCTCCACTTCGTTTTTTGCTGCAGCTCCGAGACATATTCCTTTTGCCATCCAGTCCAGAAGTGTTGATGTATTTGTTCGACTCGATCCCATCTTTGCAATCTGGTCGGATTTGCGTTCTCTAGCCAGGGTACTGGCAGAGTGGTAAGAGGGCCACCGATCAAAAAGTGAGCCGGCGTTATTGGGGTAAGATCGGATGGATCTGAAGACATGGTTGATAGAGGTCGTGAATTTAGAATAGCCTCTATTTTGACTAAAATTGTGTAACTCCTCAAATTAATGGAACTCCAGGCTTGTTCGTGTATATTACAAAATATATCTTTTCTTTCTGTATATGACCGTTTGTTTCCTAAATGAATAAAAAAAGCTTCCCATAACCCTCCAAAGTGAGTGGCGTAGGCTGGAATGGACTAAAACTTTATAGATGAATTGGCCAAAATGTATTGATTGACCTCTTTTTTGGCACCGACAAATTGTGTGCCACTGTGCACTGTCTGAAAATACTAAGGCTGGCTTCCCGACGCGCAATAAACCATATACGTACGTACGTAACCATATGTAGAGATACGAGACCACAGTAAGCTCGATTCTCCATACAAACGTAGTTACGTTACGCTCTCATTTTAAAACTACGTGTTGGATTGTATCGAAACTTTACATATACAATGACATGAGGTATATCTATGTCTGTAATTAGTTTATGTAGCTGGGTCAATTTTCAAACGAGCTGTTTTTGCTGTCCCACGGCTATAATTTCAAGTCAGTTTAACATGGAGTATTGATACATATATATTTGTATTCCGTGTATTATATTGTACTTAAAATATATATAACAATACCTTAAATATTAATAGATTCTGAAAAAAAAATTGTTGATATCGTAAAACGGCGAAATCTACCGCTTTTTCGCGTGTCCCACTTGCGGTTTTGCTCAAACAAAAATTCATAACTATAGATTTCGGCAACGTGTAAATAAACAACTTGTACTGTTATAAAGAAGATTTATTAGCGTATTCATTAAAGTATCTTGCAAAATTAATGCGCGAATAATTAAAACCAGTGAAGTGTTTTAGTAGTTGTCCCACGCGCGACCCATTTATTAGGACTCAAGCTCAAAACCCTTAAAATCTGGTTTTCTATTGTCCCACCCCTACATTTACTTTACGATACGATAGATAGGTTAGTTGGGCTTCAACCACCAACGGGAGGGGAGGGAGCGCCAGTATTTTTGACAGAGGAAACAGGTTTTCTTTATACAAAGTATTTTGGTACGGCTATGACGACATTTGTATGGGCGTTTATTTATTAATATACGATTGAAATAAAAATGTGTCTTTCATAACAAAGGTTAGCAATATGGGGTAAGAGTTTCGTGTTTAACTAATTAGTGAATTCAATTAATAGTGTACGAAGGACAGCCAAAAAACATCCATGTCGACATTTGTATGGCGACATTTGTACGGCTTTTTTGGCCGTACAAATGTCGAACGTGGCATACAAATGTCGATTTAAAACAAAATGTAAGTAAAGCACGAAATTAATGGAAATTGGAAAGGATTAAACTGGCCTCGATTTAGGCACTGGTTCCGTGACACATTTGTTGTTTGCTACCTTACCTACTTACTACTTTTTAGGGTTCCGTACCCAAAGGATAAAAACTACGGGACCCTATTACTAAGATTCCGCTATCCGTCCGTCTGTTCGTGTGTTTGTCTGTCTGTCCGTCTGTCACCAGGCTGTATCTCATGAACCGTGATAGTTAGACTGTTGACATTGTCACAGATGATGTATTTCTGTTACCGCTATAACAACAAATACTAAAAAAACAGAATAAAATAAATATTTAAGGGCTCCCATACAACAAACGTGATTTTTTGCCGTTTTTGTAGATAATGGTACGAAACCCTTCGTGCGCGAGTCTGACTCGCACTTGGCCGGTTCTTTGCTGTCATTTTGCTACCTTCTCTTAGGCAGAATGAAATAATCTGTTTTCTAAGTGATTTTTAATATTTTGGAATATAACCACAAAATAAGTAATAGTACAAATATAACGATCATCATAAACCATAAACCGGAGATACTATATCGAAATAGTGAGTTTTTAGTATGGTACAAATATTTAAAGTTTTTCAACAATTGTATGGCAAAATCGACATTTTGATGGCACTCACCGATATTTGTATGCCGCTATCGACATTTGTATGGCAGAATCGACAATTGTATGGCGCTGACGACATTGGTATGGCACGGTGTTTTTAAAGCGTCAATATCTAGCTAACCATTAGAAGCAGAGAGGTGCCTCGTGCACCATATTTTTTCTTTTTAAAAGCCCTACCTCACGTTGTCGGTACGAATTTGATATTCCAAAAAAATAAAAAAAACATACAAATGTCGAAAAACGGCCTCTTCAAAAATTGACCCAGCTTCAGATACCACAGTAAAAAAAATACAGCGAATTTAAAATTTTCATACAAAACTTGTTTTTACTGTATTTCGTTTGTTTTATAAACTGGAATCATATAAACTAATTACAGACATTGATATACCTCATGTCATTGTATATGTACGGCTGCCACCAAACGTGGACAATGTTTACATGTCATGTATCAAAATGTAAGAGGACTGAAAACTAAATTAGTAACTTGGAGAAATAACCTAGCTCTACTCGAACATGATGTAATAGCCATCACCGAAAGTTTTTTAGACAGCTCAGTGGAGTTCGACGCGACCGTGGATCGCCATGTGGCGGCGTGTTCCTCGTAGCGCGCTCGCACATTGCGATGCAACGGCGGCGTGACTTCGAGACAGACAGCGGGGAAGACCTATGGGCTTCTTCGACTATAAATGGGGTCAACTTTTATATCTGTGTAGTGTACCTCAAACCCAGTGCAACCGACAATTTGTACATGGACTGGTTCTGTAAAGTCGAGTCAGTTGTCAGTCAAGTTAAATGCCCGATATTTATCTTTGGTGATTTAAATTTGAACAGTGCGTCACAGAATATTGTTAACTACTATAACTATTTCCTAAGTTTTTGTTGTATGAAAGAGAATAATGATGTGATTAATGGTAGGGGCGGCATCCTGGACGTGGTCTTGGCGCAGGAGTCTGTTGGAGAGGTGAAAGTGTGTCGGGCTGACATGGACTTGGTATCTCAAGATGCATATCACCCGTCGTTAGATATAGGTATCTCTTTAAAAATAGCGGTTAAGTCGCAATCACTGGATCCCAGCAATGTCAGCCAAGATCGTGACTGGAATTTAAAAAAAGCGGATTTCTCACATTTGTATGACGTGTTAAAAAACGAACGCTGGTCAGAGGTACTTGGAGAATTTGACTGCGTGAATAGAGCTACTGAATTTCTATACCAAACGTTATATACCCATTTCAATAAATGCATACCAAAAAAACGACGCTCAAAGGGACGCATCCGGACCTACCCGGTGTGGTTTACGAGTGATATCATTGCGGACCTACGTGAAAAAACGGTATTACATAGACTATGGAAACGCACTAGAGACAAGGATAGCGGGCAGCTAGACAACTGTCTCCGAAACGATTTAAAGGTACGTATTTCTGATGCATACGATACACATGTCAATTCCATAGAAAACAATATTAAAACTAACCCACGGTCTTTCTGGCAACACGTATCAAGTCTAAAATCAAAAAGCTGACTAGTTCAGACTGTTTCATTTAAAGGAGAAGCGTGCAGTGGCATCGCGGCCGCAAACGCTTTCGTTGACACTTGTAGCAATTATAAACTACTCGCAGGTGCATGTGTACAAAACAATAGCGTTAATGTAGGTATAGGTAGGATTAATGTAGGGCAAATTCGCGATGCTCTTAAAATTCTTAAGCCCCATAGTGCTGCTGGGCCGGACGGAGTACCACCTTACATCTTACGAGCCTGCAACGGTATACTTGCTAAGCCTTTATGTCATATTTTTAACCTCTCCTTAAAAGCAGGTATATATCCATGTCTGTGGAAGCTCTCCCGCGTTACACCCATTCCTAAAATGGAAGATAAAGTTAAAGTGGATGGGTATCGCCCGATTGCGGTGCTTAACTCAGCGGCTAAAACATTCGAGAGTATTCTGCACAAGGAAATATACCGTCAGATCGACCCGTACATCTGTGACGCACAACACGCCTTTAGGTCCGGTAGATCAGCTAACACTAACTTGCTGATTCACGTCGACTACATTTGTAAATGTCTTGACAGTGGAACGCAAGCAGATGTCATATACCTGGACTTCCGGAAAGCATTTGACACAGTTGACAACGACGTACTGCTGATTAAGGTTAGGTATGTAGGGTTTAATTTTGAATTGCTCACATTCTTCGCTAACTACCTGAGAGACAGATCACAATATGTTAAGTACGGGCCGTTTGTCTCCTCTCCGTATCACACACGTTCTGGAGTGAGTCAGGGGTCAAGTCTCGGCCCTTTACTCTTTCTTATCATGTTAAATGACCTCGTGAGCAACCTCCAGCATGCCAAATGCTTATTATACGCAGACGACCTCAAACTGGTGATGGAGATCAAGCAGGAGTCCGAATGCCTACTTTTACAGCAAGATCTAGACCGGGTATATGCTTGGAGCATCGCAAATAAACTTCACTTCAACAACAGCAAATGCCAAATAATGACCTTTACTCGACGCCAACATCCTACTAGATATAACTATACAATGGACTGTCAGAGTTTGAGTCATTTAGTTTCTGTAAAAGACCTCGGAGTGAAGTTTGATCGCGAGCTGACATTCCGCGAGCATATTACCAGCCTCGCCAAAGAGTCGTATAAGAGGTTAGGCTTCGTGTTGAGAAACGTTAGGGACTTCAACAAATCCGGCGTCATCAAGCTCCTCTATACGGCCCTAGTACGAAGTAAACTAGAGTCTAGTGCCTGTGTTTGGAGTCCAAGTGAGGCCAAGTACAAGCTTATGTTGGAAAAGGTCCAAAAAGCGTTTCTCCGCTTCCTCTATAAAAAACTGTATGGTTACTATCCATTCATGTACCCGACTAATTTTTTGCTTGGCGCCTTGGGCTTCAACTCCCTAGAAGTACGAAGGAGCAATGAGAGGATGGTTACTGCGTGTAAGGTGCTCCGTAATAAAATCAATAGCACCGAACTTCACAACACACTAAACTGCGTTGTCGTGCCCCTAAATAAGTCATGCCGGCGCGCGTACTTAAAACTGTCGGACGGCACTGTGGATCGCGAGCGACCGCAGCGCGGCGCCACTCGCCGCTGTGTGACATGACCAGCTCGCTCAACGGGCTCCTGTGCACTGATCCAAAAGTGGATCTCTTTGTAGACAGCCTGCCCATACTCGCATCCAGGTGCTTCTCTTATTGTGAGAATGCATGAGTAATGACTGAGATGATGAATGATTACTGAATACGTACTTAATCCCTATATTTAAGAATCTTTTGCACAAGTGTAATTGGTATTAACCGTTCTTGTGAAATAAATAAATATGCCAAGTTGCGTCACAATCCAACAGGTAGTTTGAAAATGAGAGCGTAACTACGTTTGTATGGGAAGGCGAAATTCGGCCGAGCTTACTGCGGACTCTTAAGTGCATACACTTAGCGGCGAAACACACGAACACTAAGGCATAAACTTTAATAAGTTTACATTCCCGTCCCTTACAGCGAGTAGTGATTGAAATTAAAATGAGTAATGTAGTTATTGTATTATGATTTAAATTGGTTATAACACCGTATATAAGTTTGAAACATGTAAACAAATGCAATAAGATTGTAATTCGCAACGGAATCTAATCCTATGTAACTAAACGGGCAATCTTTGTACATACATAAATATATACATTTGAAACCACATTCTCGAAAACGGCTCTAATGATTTCTATGAGAATTGTAGTTACAGGGGCGAAAAATCGATCTAGCTAGGTGACATGTCTGGGAAAATTCGGTCTTTCCATATTTCCTCTATTTTCACATTGGACAAAGATCTTGGACAAGTGGAATACCACCACTTTTGTGTGCGAAATGCGAAAAACTAAAATATATTGAAATGTGATGGAAAATGGTTTAGCCGAACTAAATAGACCTTGTAGGTCTCGGTGTGAAAACGTGTCTAAAGTACCTAATATGCGTCCACGCTAGACGACATGAAAAAAAAAGTTTTACTCACAGTTGTTTCCTTAGGTTCTTCTTAGGTCACTCGATCTCCGTTGCACCAAATTCTTATACTTATAAGTCTTGTAACACACTAGCACGCAATTAAAACAAGTGTTCAACTGAATAGAGATATTATTATCATGAATAATATTAGCTGAGGAGCACGTTCCTAGAAACATGTGCGACTGAAACGCCTCTATTAGGAAAATAGGGAAACTTCGAATAATAAACTTAGTTTGCAATAGTTTCGCTACTGCTTACTAGATGGCAGTGTTAAAGAATGTTTAGTTTTACAATATTTCATTGTACTTTGATAACAATAAAAGAAGAAACGTTGTTTTTAAATTGTTTCACTTAATAGTATGCTTAAGTTTAGCCAATCTTCAGACATCTCACAATTATTATTATTCCCATATTATCGGAGCACTTTTACTATTTGGAACACGATTTTCAACGTAAGCGTTTCATTTTCAAAGTACTTTTGTATTTATTTTACCTCGCTGTCTGCTCTGCTAATAAGAAATATGTGCGAAATCAGCGCCTCTTTTAGCAAAACGGGGAAACTTCTTTCAGCGAACTTCGTGTTAGTTTCGCTACTCTCTGCTAGGTGGCAATAGAGCAACGTAAATGTTTTATGTTTAGTTATTTCGTTATTATTATGATTTAAATAATAACAACCCATGTATTTTTAACATAGATTAAATAGTTGGCAGGTAGATCAGACTTATATCTAAAGAGTAACTTATCTTTGGGTATCCGTAACCATGCCAACGTTTTGTTTACGTTTACTCAATGACAGTTTGTTCACAGATATTTTTGATCATAATGCCTTTAAAAACGAATAAAACGTTGATGAAAAGTTCATGTGATAATTATAGACGCAATACACCTCCTACTGAGAAGAGAACTCTGGTAAATATGCCGAAAAAGGTTCTTATTTCTAAAAAGTGGCATTCAAACTGCTCCCATGAAGCGAAAACAAAGTCAGCCGGTATCATTGGCTCTAAAAAAAGAGCAAAACCAAATAAAACATCGAATTCGTTACCTGCCGTGCCAAAATACAGTGAAATCAAGGATTTCTGCAAAAATTGTGGTGATACAGATGACATAGAAACCGCTGTAGCTGTATTCTCTAATACAGTGGGGAATTCTACTAGCAAGAATAGTGCTACGTCTTCTAAAAATAATAACAATGAATTAAAGCCAAACGCACAGCACGTAAAATTGGAAACAAAAGTTGTAAAACAATATTATAAGAATGAACAATTTGCAGATTCCAAATCAACAATTGATTATACGAAAAAATCAAGCAAGAATATAAAAATCTGTACGAAAACTAATAAAGCATTAAAAAAGAATAAAAAAGAAGTTGTCAATGAAGATGAAGTGGTACATGAACATTATTTGAACGAAAAATTTGCTGATTTGTATGATTCGACGCACGATTTTGATAATATTATTAGAGGCGGTAAAATTTTGGACACTATAACTGAAGTGAACGAGAAGCAAGCCTCGTCAGAAAGCAAACAAGCATTGTCTAGTAAAAGTAATAGTAAAAGTACTCTAGGTTCTAATGTTTGTATTCTTGATCAATCAGATGATGATTTAAGTTTGAAACGTATCAAAGAATTCAGAGAGAAGAATTACTTCGAATGTCATTCAGCAAAGAAGAGAATAGAAAGTAAAAGCAGCGTCATCTCACTCAAAAACCATAAATGTACTTACAGGTTATATTTAAATGACAGACTCTTTCCTGTAGCGATAGATGACGATCACAATGGCAATATAAGATGCGTTGAATGTCATTTGCCTTTAGAATTGGCAAGGGACGAAAACAAAGTCAACGGGACCATACAGGCTAAAGTTAGATTGGGTTCAGAAACTCAAGATATGGTATTACTGTTGCCTATTAAGGAGCCTTTAATTATTAAACAGAAGAGGAAAGAGGAAGTAGATGATGAGGTAGTGTATTTTGGTGTCGTGAAACTGGATCAAAATGGGAATTCGATGTTCAATCGATCTCTGCCGAGTGATTCTTTGGCATTGCGGTATCAGAAGGGATACAGGCAGTTTAACGATGACCAAGGCTACAGATATGATAAAATCGAGGAGTCTGATATTGTGTTTGTTTGATAATTAATAAATATTTGTTTTCTCTGATTGAAATTATTTTATTGTATTAAAATTAAAATAGAAATCACTAGTAACCCGTATGGTCCCTGCCCCTATGGCAGGAACCCGTCATAGAGAAGTACTACACTCGCGGACAAAGAATACAGGTTCGTAAAATACCGTCATATTTCCTAAAATAGTGCAAGGTTGTAGTTTTGTTTAATCCTGTCATGATCTTTATTTAATTTTACATCTAAACTGCTAAAATAACAGTAAAAAATATAACGTTACCAGGTTTAAATCGGACTCGTAAAAACCCATGAAAAAGAAACAACGTTAACGGAGCGAGATATCGCAAAAATCGTTATTTTTGGATATTGATATTTTTATGATAGGATCCAGGAAATTGCTAATACAGTTGGGTATTGTAAAGAATAGCATATTATGTAAATAAAACAAGTGTTAAATATTTTAATAAACCTATTGCAGTTATTTAATTTAGGGTGACCCGAAAAATTTGACCGCGAATGTATTTTTCACATACATTTTTTTTTTAATTCAGAATTTAAAAAATCATTAGGTTAAGTTGGTTTTATGCAATCCTGAAAGATACAACATCTAAAAAAATGGGACGATATTAGAGTTTAGGTTTTGTAGACTCTCGCGTAACTTATTAAGTCCTAACATTGTAGGCGCCTTGGTATTTTACTGTAAGCCTATAAATGTAATAAATGGGAAATAAAACTTGAGGGAAAAACGTTATTCCAAACAATAGTAAGCCTTATAATCTGAATCGAATGGAATTGAATTCCTATATTAGAGTAATAAAATTTTACGTCTCTTGAGCAACTTCTCTTCTTTCTTCACCAACATAATTCATATGATAATCCATGGAAAACGCATATTTTCAAGGGCTAAACCCTCCAACAAATCCTCTTACCAGTGTCGTAACACTGCGCTTAAATATCGCATTAGCTGCGCGCGGCGCGCAGTCTTGCGCTGGAGTCGAAGTCACGAGTTCGTTTATTATAGATTATTTTATGTGGCCGACTTTTTATAAAATTGTCATTGGAATTGGAATCTTTTACCTCGGACGGTAGAGTTGCTTTTTGAGTGGTCTACATTGATGCAATTCGGCCAACTCAAATAATCTCAAGTTTACCGGCGCTTGGACCAGCATAGTCTGACCCTCGCTTACAAGTAGTTTGATCAAAACATAGAGCGAGTGGAAACTGGTCACAGTGAACAGTGCGAGTGCCATGTGGAGGGTTGTCGTGTTGGTTGCTGTTGGGGTGGTCGTCGGATATGAACTACGTGAGTTTTGTTTTATAAAGAGCTGTAAAGGGGTAATTATTGGCTGCTGAAGCGGCAGATAATCTTATTAACCTGCTTCATTTTTAGGTTCATAATCCTACCTACCCCAAAACTCGCTACAGCAAAAGCATTCCCTAAACCGTATGATGGAATTCAGCGGGAGTAGGTACTCTCAATTCCATCGGTACTTGGTATCTATTACCAATGTCAATATTAAAGGAAATTGAAATATTATATTATACACTTTTGTTCCAGAAATGCATTTCTGGAACAGAAAGTGAAGACTTATGATATCTAAAGTGGGCGTAGCATGGTTGCCATTTTATCACTTATCGTTGTGGTAAAGACGCCCATCACGGTCTGACAAGTATGCGAGTGCGAGAGTGACGGATGCCTTATCCACAACGATAAGTGATAAAATGGCAACCGTGCTACGCCCGCAGAGCATTGTCATTGTCACGTGACGAATTGTCTAGCTAGTGAAGTGAAACAGACATCTGGTCATGAGTTGCCGAAAAGAAAAAAAATACTACCTCACATTGGGACAGAAAACATCTACATTACTACTTTGACATTACATTATAGGTAGACGTAAACAACATCCGCTACTATCGCTTAAAAATGATCTCTCCCGTCCGATGAAGCTGCTGCTCCGCTGAACCTTTGAAAGAAACATTTTTTTAATGATTTCGTAGCCGTAATGGCAAAACCTTCTGGTTTCTTATCCTCTTCTACCGCCCGCCGAAAATTGGCAATGATAAGAATCTACTGTGATTGGAAATAGAGCAGTTTGTCTTGTTTTAACATCGAACGAAACAAAATAAATGCAACCCTGATCCAATTTAGGATCGTATAAATTCTATTGGAATAGTTATAATTTCGACATGTCAGTATGGCTATCTGTATGTCATGCACATTTTGAAAAATTAAAAGAGTAGGTACCTACAATTTCAGTGAAAATGCCCAGTCCTAGATATTACTTAAAAACGTTGAGGTGTACATGTCGGTATGATATGGCATATAGACCGGTGTATTATGTTTGCTACATAGTAGAAAATCGTGACGTCACCTGTTGCCATTTCCCTACAAACTAGGTACATTACATACTAACTCGTTTCTGACGTTTATGTATCTGAAATTTTATTTATTGTCTATTTAAAACGTTGTTATGTGCTCTTGAGATGTTTGATATTTACCGTAGAGGTGTGATGTATTTATATAAGAGATAAGATAAGATAATTATTTACCTAGCATTATTATTTTGTTATATGTTCAAATGCAATGTACCTATATTGTTATTGAATTAAAATCAAAGGTCAAAAGTTGCTGATTCATCTATCATTCAACATCTCTGTTTTATATCGATATCGTAGCCTACTTATTATTTATGACCGAGTGTACATGTCCTATCTAATACGTGCCGATGGCTTCGATTCAAGTTTAACGCACGCGCTTCGATCTAGTTAAACATTGTAATTCCAGAATAATCGCAAGCGCGTTGCAGACCCTTTATTGATTACCCTTCCTCATCACACACATGGTACAGACCAGCAACGGGAGTATCTCTTATTACACTGTTTCTTATTCTATTTCTGAAACTCGCCTTTATCTGCTTTGGCATTATACATCTATGAAAAGACGGCTTAAACAGCGTCCATATTAGAGGAGCGGCATTTACGTACGTGGCAAGACCGATATATCGTCAAGTAAAAGTCCTGCCCGGAGATGACAGAGGAAAAGCAGCACGTTGGTGTCTTAATTCGCGCCTATAGGATAAGAGATCGAACCAAGCTCTATCGTGTTCCACGACTCCATTAAGTAGGGTCTCCCTCCAATGGATGCCCGATGCAGATCGATATCCTGAGAATGTTCTTCTAAAGTTGTGGGGTCGATCCTAGAAGACACCATGTTACATTTAGCGCTGCCCTTAAAACGTTGCCCGAATTTAATGCGTTATTTCACTCGCGAGATTTTTTCGTGGCTATCGAAAAGGCTCCATCCTTTGCACGTGCTCCAGCCAACGTAAGCGTATCTGTTTCAGAACGGCAGCAATGCTAGGTAAAAGCGCGATGATAAGCAAGCTCACCTTACCAGTACAATAAACCTGGTATTACAAGTATTACATCTTAACCCACGACCCCAGGAAATGCAGTCAATTATGTAAACCAGTGAATAACACCGATCGTGCCACACGAGCGAGCCCGCAGGGCGTAACTTGTCTGTAGGAAGTTAACCAACCTAACCAACGTAACGTGCCTAGCCTAACTCAACATCGGCCAGGAGTTGTGTCATAATATTTAGCTATTTTCATATAAATATGTTTTATCGTTGGTCTCCGCACTGTACCTTCTGCTAACTCTATTACCATCACAAACATACACACCCACACACACACCACACTACTATACTCACTCTTTAATACAGTCTCCCTCTAGATACTCATGCAATAATTATGCTAATGATGTTATCAACTGCATTAAAAACGAAATGCCTTAAAATAAATATTATTAACGATCATTGTAGTTAATTACTTATATACATAATGTAAACAACTCTAACTCATATCATGTATTACCATCTATACCTACGCGGTTGATCATGGGGAGAAGGAGGGTACCTTGCCGTAATACAGTATATAAACTAGTACGGAGGGTGGCTTACTTCAACTTAGTGTATACCTATACTTATATCGTAAAATAAAAACACATAAATTATTAGTTACCTGATATGTTTACCTATATTATGTAAAAATTTGTAGTTTAATTAAGTTAAATCAAAAAAAAAAAATGTATTTGATTGTATTGATAAAACGTGATTGCAAATACGTTAAGTTTATTTATTGATCTGTTTGTTTTGCTGCACGCCGCAAACCATTGCCTTGGAATTTAATGATGTTTTAGCTGTTTATTAACTAGTTATACACGCAAGACTATAATATTATAAAATACTAGCTGCCGACCCCGACTTCGTCTGCGTGAACCCGGGAAAAAACTATCCTATATTTTAATCCTGGTTATAAACTATGTTCGTGCAAATTTCATCCAAATCGGTTGAGCCGTTTAAGCGTGATTGAGTAACAAACATCCAAACTGTCACATTTATAATATTAGTAGGATAGTAGGATCACAGAATAAGTAATAGGTAGGATACATACTTGACGACTACTACGTACTAGTGAGTAGTGACGCTGCGCTGCCTGAAGGTCCTGGGTTCGAAGCCCGGTAAGGGAAAATATTGTGTGATGAGAATGAGCATTTGTTTCTGAGTCTTCAACATTTTCTGTGTTAAGTATTTATATCAATTAAAAATATCGTCATTTAGTACCCATAACACAAGCCTTTTTGAGCTTACTATGGGACTCAAGTGGGTCAATTTGTGTTAGATTGACCGCTAATATTTATTATTTACCTACTAGCTTCCGCCTGCGACTTCTTCTGCGTGGACCCGGAATAAAAACTATCCTATATTTTACCCTAGGCTACTTATAAACGATCTTTGTGCAAAATTTCATCCAAATCGGTTGAGCCGTATAAGCGTGTTTGAGTAACAAACATTCAAATATCTAAACATTTCCAAACATCCAAACTTTCGCAATTATAAAATTAGTCGGATTTATACTATACTACCCTGACAAGCAAGCAAGCTGAACCCACTAGGTTGAATTACGCGGCAACATTTGGTCCAACAGTGTTGCCATGTAAGGGTTATCCACAGCAGCCAACCAAGCCAGCAAGCAGCCAAAAAAACCAACGAATAGCATTGCTAGGCGTTTTCAAAGGCATCTATTACTTTTTTTTAGGTATTACTGATTTTGTAGAAAAACAATCCTAAGGTACTTACCTACCTACCACGTTATTGACACATTTTGTTTTGCAAAGTTTTTTATAGGCGGAAATGTTGCTAAACAGAGAGAGGGACACAGGAACTAACTCACCACCCACAGAGATACGGCCAGTGTACGAATGATCCACACTTTCCATCAATAAAATCTTCTCGATTCCCACACACCGTGTTTTTTTATTTTATTTAACGGTACCGCAAGCCATCGAAATCCGAGTAGTTATTCTCGTAATTCTAAAAACAAATAAGACTCGGAATTACGCATAAAGTTTAATAAGACGTAGGCATATTTTAAACATCCTTTCAATATTTAATCCAACGCGTAAACGCAATGAAACAAAAGATGTAACTATTATCTCATTCCACGCAACGCTACAAAGCGGCGAGACGTAACTCAGCGGCGCCGGCGCAGGCGCACGTAACGTTGAAAGTAGATTGCGCAAGCGATAAGCGATAAATGTAGCGGCGGGTCAAGTTCAGCGAGGAAGTGGGTTTTGAAGGCATCTGCATATTGAGAGAACATAATTGTACTTATAGACATTTGTGGTTCAATCAACTATCTCTTGTTGAACCAGCGAGCGAGGCTAATGCAATTCTCCGTTTCAGCTTGACAGATTCAAAGGTTTTATATTGCTCGGAATGCCGTGCATGGGCCAACATTTTTCCGGCTTTCGTTTGTCCGGATGGTCACATTTCTCAACTGATTCCCGTGAAATTTTGTGAACAGGTTCAATAATTACCTAAATAGATTTTATCTGTCGATTCGGTATTAAGGAATTTAAAAACAGCATGATGCTGGCTTTGCAGCCAGCGCTTGGTCTTCCGTTGCGTCCTCCAGTGAGGATGACGCGATAGGGAACGCAGCAATAAATCTGTAAATTAAAATCTAGTTAAGGTCATACGTTTGCTTCTCACCAATTCATAGTCCACTCACCACTTAGCCTAACCATGTATTTACAGGACTGCCTCACTACCATCGCCACTTAGAGCAAGGCCTTGTAACAGATAATGGTCCACCATTCTCATGTTAATTGTGGAGTTTCGAACTATGGGTCAATCGCCCTGAACCCATAATATTCAGGTAAATACAGTGTTCTGCGATTTGTATGCACATCGTGCTTATTTCAAGAATATAGGTACAAATTAAATAAATAAAAGGAAAAACCATTACTAGGTACTCATTTTCTATTGCAAAATCGGTCACTAACCCGGCGTGTTGTCACGGACACTATGATGCTGATTTTCAATCGAAACCGCAAAACTTATAAAAATTTAACAATCTATTTAATATTTTTTATATAGAAGCCTAATGGCAGATGGAGTAGTGGCTGGACTGAGAAAAAGTCAAAAGAATAGATACTTAAAACTACTTAACATGGTGAAAGACAGGGTGCCTGCTGATAACTTTTGAAATTAGAAGAGTAAAGATGTTTAACGACACGATGAATACGTACGTTAAACCATTGTGGAAGGGAAATAAAAAGAGAGGCGGAAGAGAGGGACGGCAAATAGAACATATATGGACCAAATAAATCGTATTAAGCTGTCAAAAAAGGCTTAAGAAAGAGATGCATTACTCCTTCGAGAGCTTCGAGCTCTTAAGTTTACGATGATTGGAACATTTGGAAGCCTAAATTACGGATACTTATTGAGCGCATTGATGTGAATTTAGGTCAACACAATCCTTCGCTGACGGTCAAGCCTATGCTGACCCACGTTTAATGGAGGTTAGAGAGGTCGTAAAGAGAATGGGCATCAAAGTTTGATCACTAAATGTGCCAATTTATGGGCCAGGCACGTTGTGTTTGGTACGCTCGGTTTCAAGTGCCAAGTTAGCTTGTTAAAGAATGTGCTAGATATCTAGTAAAATTTAATTTGAATGAGAAACATCTCACATTGATCCCAAGGATTAGCGGTTTATTAATGATATTGGGCAGTCAGAAGCGTTTCGATAAGCCGAATGCCGCCAAAATCGGTCCATGGACGTCAAAACTGTAGCATTTGAAGATAATTGGCGCGGCGCGTTGGATATCTTAAACGGATGGAAAACCATCGCGACGCGCTAACGCGTAATATAAATAGAAACGGCCGTGAATATCAAAATTTAACGTTACCTATTCGCCGAGTTATTCTTCTCGGAACCGGTGATAGTTTATCGACATTAATATGCTGAAATTGAAGAATAAATAACTTTGTCAAACGGCTCGGTAATTAGGTGTTGACTGTATGGTGGCCTGTGTGGTGTGTGGCTAACAGCTTAACTAGTAACTAACTAGTTTTTATAAAATTTTGGTTTCAGCTGGGGATTTCGTGCGATGCCATCAGAAGGATCCAAAACTGAACGAGTGCCTGAAAGCCGCTGTGCCTGATGCTCTTAAGAAGATGAGGAAAGGTAATCCTTTGTTTCATCATCGGCCCATACACATCCCACTGCTGGCCACTGGCCTCGTCTGACAGGGATCACGGGTTCGAACTTGACTCAATATTGTTTATGGAAAAGCATACATTTGTCATTTGGATACTGGATATAGTTATCATTTTATCGGTGAAGGAAAACTTCTAGAACAATCCTGCATACAACTGCAAAGAAATTCAAAGGCTATGTGAAGGGTAGGGGTCGGGTTGCATAAAGTTTAAAGTCATATTTTTAATTGAATAACCACTTGTGTCATAATCATCATTACGCATAACCGACAAGTAATAAACTAGTTCGCATATATTTTTAACCATACTATTTAAGAGCATAAATAACAATTATCATAAATTTATTGCTCATAAATTTAAGCATAAATATCAATCGCCATAATAGGTGTACGCATAACGTATTCAAGTCATAGGTATAAGAAAATTGGTAAAAGTAAAGGTAAAAGTAAATTATCTCTTTGTAACCTAAATCTAATACAACTTTTTATTAAAACAATTATTTTAATCTTACCTAAACCTAACCCAACCGCCAGCGTGTCGACGTCACTATTTGTGCCTATTTCCGCTCTGAGGGACACAAGGTAACCATAACCTAACATACCAACAATACAATTGTTACGGTCGTTTATGTTTTACTAGGGGGGGCTTGCCCCCGAGCCACCCCTTAAGGGGGGTGTCCCCCTTTCCTAGCTGCCCTAACCTAATTAAAAGCTGGTCAACTAATTTAATAGCTTGTTTTTTTTACGAATCAATCATCAGTCTATTGTCAAAAATTCTGCAAATCAATTCTTATCTTAAAATAATTATGATCTTCAATATCATTATATTAGTCATTATAGTTTACTAAATCTTGTATGATATTTAACATTATGGTTTAAAAAAATATGACATACTACAATTATGATATGACAATGAAAGTATTATGCGCAGAATCATGAATGATAAACGACTTATTATGAGCAACAACTTTATGCGTAAAGTTGTATGACAATAAAAATGATGACATTAGTCATTATGCGACTAGATGGACACCCGTATGTGGTCCCCCCCGTCTCGCCCTGCGCCTGCGTGGGGACTACCCCCCATTCCCTATCAGAGATATAAACAAACTTGTACCAAGAAATTCATAATGGGGCTTCTAAACGGGCCACTAGGTACTTTATTAATGGGGTAAATAAGAGGTAGTTTCTGGGTTTAATATTGAGTATAGAAGGGGGATTTGCTTTAATTTTTAATTAGTTTTTTTTAAGTACCTAGCTAAATTTATTCTTTATTGGTATCATCTTAATTTAACGGCGGTAATCCTAATGAATTGTTGATAGAGATTTTTTTGAGACAGGTGGGGTTCTAAAGTGCCGAACGGCAAGAACATTACCGCCTTCTTGTTTGACATTCCAGGCATTCCCGCCCTGTCCGTTCCATCATTAGAACCGCTTCTTGTGGCCGCCATCAACATACAATCCGGCGCAGGACCCGTGGTGCTGGCGCAGAACTACAGGAAAATACAGCTGCATGGTCTAGCGGAGACCGTACTTACCACTTACAAGTACGCACACCACTACTATTTTCAAGCCTCATGCAATTTTAACTCACGCATTTGGAAGCCGGTTTATTTAAACCTACGACAACCGAACAAGCGGGGTTATCAATATAACACCGCTTCTTGTTTTACCTTTACAATATGCCTTTACCGCCCAAACCGAAAGCAAGTAAGGGCAATTATGTGATCAAAAGCTTTCTTTACTAGCCTCCATGGCGTGTATTACTTTGTTAGGAAGTGGGATTATCTCCAAGGATTATCCACACGTGTAATAAAATAAACAAAAATGACCAGTTTGCCACCCCTTGGTGGCGTGTTTTCCAAATGTAATAAAGGGCACTTCTACTTAAGGATGTATAGTTAAGCCTTACTTAAGTTATATTCAAGTCACCTGATAGTTTTGTAACAAATCTAAGTACTGTACGTCATTGACTGTTCGTTTCGTAACGATCTTGTAACCATATTTTAACCGTGCATCTTAAAATAGTACTTAATGCCTTAAAACATGGTTTCGTTGACAGAGCTGACTTGAAGCATTACCGGCTGGTGACCAACTCTCTGACTCCAACTATGGAGTTCATAGCGGACTACGTGATGAAAGGCAGGATCCTTGTACTGCCTATCCAGGGGAAAGGAGTCGCCAATGTTACTATGGGTAAGTTTTCAGGGTCATCTATTTATTTAACTTCCTAAGCCAAATAACGCTCAATGCATTGAAATAGGAATTACTTAGAGCCAGAAATAGAGTTGAAGTTCTGTTGTTTCAAAATCGTCCTGGCGTTATTCCCGGTTGTGCCCTAAAGGAAACCCGGGGTCCGCTTTGACACCTAATCCCAAGGTTTGGCATAGGCACTACTTTTTACGAAAGTGACTGCCATCTGACCTTCTAACCCATAGGGAAAACTAGACCTTATTGGCATTAGACCGGTTTCCTCGCGATGTTTTCCTTCACCGAAATGCTAACGGTAAATATTCCGTATATATGCACGGAGTTCTGAAAAACTCAATGGTACGAGCCGGGATTTGAACCCACGACCGCCGCTTGAGTCGCATGCCTGTGAACCAGAAGGCTACCGTAGCTGCTCTTCGTAGCTTTTATTTCAAAATATAAACGAAAAAACAAATGCAACTATATTCCAACAAAAAATAGTTAAAACCCCTTTTAAATATTACAATGAATACGCCTGTGGGTTTTGGGGGTTAAAATATGGGCTAAGTACATTAAGTATATTACTTAAGACTAGAAAGATTGGAAAAGACAGGCCTTTCCTTTGGCAGAACTAGATCATAATTAGGCTCAAAATCATCCACTGCATTGTTTATCTACGTTTTATTTTCTCCTTTAGCGTTATGTATGTACTTTAGCCGATATAGGCAAAATATTTTAAACTGTTGCAAAAAAGATCTCATACTCTCAACAGCACGTCTAGCATGCGACGGCCGCGACATACTCTCGATTTTTATCGCACTATATCTCTTGTTCTAAGTGTTCTAATAAGAAAGAGACGGATAGTGCGAGAAAAATCGAGAGAGCTCGCGCGCCGTCGCTTGCTAGCCGTGCAGGGGATTTGTTAATAGAGAATTAGAGAACCTATTTATTTTGTGACACTGCCTTATTTAGTTACTCCATTCGTGCGTTATTTTTGGAACAAAGTAATCTGATTCATTTGTTATCTTCCAGTGAACCTGGTGGTAAAACACGACCTGATCGGCGAGCCCGTGGAGCGTGACGGGCAGACATACATGCACATCCGGGACTACAAAGTGCGCTTCCTGCCCAAGAGGGTGCATCTGCACTTTACCAACCTGTTCAATGGAGACAAGAGGCTGGGTGACCAGATGAACTTGTGCGTCATCTTCTTTCACAATACGTAACCTTTGTTATTAGTGGCTACGACCAATTTTAGGATTAGGTGCAATATTTCGTTGACCCCTTAGTGTGCAACCCGAAAAACGCTTAAGTGGACTTTAGACCTTGCTAAATGCAGTGCATTACAACACACACTGAGGAAGGGGATATAAACCATCTCGCTCTAATCAGTGAGTGCACTGCATTTAGCTAGGTCTTAAAGCCGAGGGGATGTTCGCGATACATCCTTTGGATGCAGTCGCCGACATAAAAGTCTAATAATTTATTAGTTTACCCACTTTTGAGTACTGTTTCAACTGTTTTCTCATGATCTGCTGTCCATCTGCCCGATACAAATGTTTACTTTCTCGAAAGTTGTCATAGATGTCGTGATTGTATGGGAAGATGCACAGTGCGAGCTTCATTTAGAATTTGCCCTTTTTATTTTCACTACAATTTAGTACAATACCGAAGTTTCGCACTTTGCTTTGGCAAAATTAAACTTTGGTCAATTTATGAAAGGTCGGTAGCCTGTGATGTCGCAGTCTCGTTCACTTGTTTTACTAACCAGTTAAAGCGCCCAGCGCCCAGTTGAGGTAACGGTCATATCATGACAAGGTATCCCTGTTGATTCTCTTCAAGTGTCTCAGACCCACAAGAGAATTAACGAAGTAATTAATGGTATAGTCGAGGAATGAAAAGGTTCGCCACTTTTTGACCTATTTCAAAGTTGTTAAGGTGCAAAAGTAACGAACCTTTTCATTCCGCGACGGTACCCCCATATTATAGAGTCTGTCAATCACCCAGACAATGTTACAGAGTTTTATAACATCTCACTGGGTTCAGAGCCTCTTTAATGTATAATGCAAACTATAATTTATTTCCTTCCAGGTTCCTGAACGAGAACTCAGACCTGGTGTTCAACGAGTTGAAGGAATCATACGAGCAAAGCCTAAGCACCGTGTTCAAGAATGTCACCAACACCATCTTTGATAAAGTGCCCATGAACAAAATATTCCTCGAAGACTGATTTAGGTTAAGGCAGAGTAGAATTTCTAATAGTGTTTAAGAAGAAATGTGCCGTTAAAGAGCGTTGGGTGTCCTTCATAATCCAGATATATTTAATACCAGTGCTTCTACGGAACTAACTCTTCAAAAAAATTGTTACTTAAGCACATAGTAAAATACGCTTCAGCTCACCTGCACGGCTCACCAAATTAACCTAAACGAGAAAGTAGATAGAGTGCTAATACCAGAGAAAAAATATGGTCAAAGCGCTAACTCGACGAGCATGATTGAAAGAACGAAAACCTTACTGTTCAGTAAAGAATGATTCTCATCAGCACGGTGATCACAGGTCGGCCTGCGAGCTGTGTCGCGGCGATATAAACTGTCCTTCTCTTTCTAAGTGTTCTAATTACAAAGAGACGGGTAGTCGATTTCGCCGCGACACAGCTCACGTCACGGGCCGTCGTGTCATAGCCGTCCGTGCTCATGAGAATCATTCTTTCGGTCCATATCAGGTTACATAATATGTAAAGCCATAGTTTTAGCTATTGTGTCATAATCATGATTTCGCATATATTTTTTAACCATATTATTTGAGAGCATAAATAACAATTATAATTAATTTATTGCGCATAAAAACTTTAAGCATAACATTTTCAAGTCATAGGTATAAGACAAACATTTTTAATGTTGTACATTCGGTACCTAAAAAATTGTCTCTTTGACCTAATTTTAATCCAACTTTTTTTTTTAAACAAATGAATTACTTAATCAAAAATATTTTAACCTAACCTAATCTTCACCGCCAGCGTGTCGACGTCACCCCGATTCTAGATTCCTATTTCCGCTCTAAGGGACACAAGATAACCATAACCTAACCTACGAAAAATACAATTGCTTATTTCTTACTGTTATGATATAGATTGCTATGCATAACTATGCATAACTAATATTGAAGATTATAATTATTTGTAGTCATAAGAATTGTCTTGTTTTTAAAAAATATGAAATACCTATACTTACTACAATTCGGTATGTCAATGAAAGTATTACGCGCAGAATCATTAATGACAAAAGACTTTCATGAGCAACAACTTTATGCGTAAAGTTGTATGACAATCAAAGTTACGACAATAGTCAATATGCGAGTAGATGGTTATGGATGTCCTTGTTTAGGTTAGTTTCAAAAATACTTGTACCTTCCTCTCAATTGCTCAAAGGTTAGCTGGAAGCGATCCCTTATAGGGATAAGTTCGCCTTTGTACTTTGATCTATTGTGTGACATGTATATTCTTTAACCTATTATTGTATAGGTACAATAAAGTGCTTACATAGGTACATACATACTTGTGAGGTATGGTTGAGATTATTTAATGTGGTCGACTTTATATAAAACTTTCATTGGAATTTGAATCTTCTACCTTGTACAGAAAAGTCGCTTTTGAATGGACTACTTTGATGAAAATCGCCCAACTTAAATGATCTCAAGTATAAATAAACATCAGAACAAAATACGCGTTGCACATTGTGGTTACTTTGTACAACCAACACTTGCTGGCAAATCGTTCACTACTCTTAAAAACCTCGAGGGTATCTGGGTAGGTACTGACTGTTATTGAGACAAGACTAGGTACTAGTTTTTTAAAGCAAATACCAATTTGTTACTTTATACGTTCCCTGTCCGAGTGCCCCCATGATGGGTCATGCACGTGCTGCTCAGGTGTCCGCGCTTCCACAATGATTCACAGCTTCAAACTGGAAGGACACTTGAACGTGTGACATTGTCAGATCATTTTGTATGGGGGCAGTGAACGTGTTATGTTTAGCATTAAGTTTTGATTGTTAACCGACTATTCGTGGATAAATAACCGAACATGTGAATGTTATTCATGCTTGTGGTTAAAACATCTCACCTAGATTTATGTTTGAGGCTTTATTTATAAACTAAGAAGAAACCAAAGTTGAAAATTATCACAAAATCACTCGACTTGGGGACCGACTTTTGATTTTCGAGCACTCGACTCTTTCACTCGAAAACTGTCAAAAATTATGTACTTAATAGGTACTATTTTAAAATAGCGATAGATAATTTATAAGCGAGTGGTATTGACCACACGTATTCAATTCTATCGGTAGTAAGGTTATAGTGCCTGCAATTTTGACACTAATCGTATTTACCTACTTTTATTTGATTTTCGAGCTATCGAAAGTCAAAAATCGGCCCCTTGGTCTGGCTGCCCACGAATAGCAACTTACAATGGTAGGTACTACCACTGTTTTATTGTACCTAAAGTATGAAAAAATGCGTTTTCTTGATACACTATTTTATTATTTAAACTACGACATAATAATAGTTATTGTAGTTTTTAAGCGGTAAATGTCTGACATTTTATATTTATTTAGTTGGTAATGCAAGAATGAATAAAATAAGTTTTTTTTATGAACAAAGATTTCATTCGTTGTTATTACGCCATCTATTGGCGAGTAGCTGCACTAGTAGCGCCACCTGTGTAAAGTTCCCTGTACTGCTTAGACAACGTACATGCCGCAGCGGTTCTGGTAGTAAGGTGGCGGTATGTCTCCTCTGTCATGTCGAGCTGGAGACCTGGTGATGACTTTTGAAGGTCTTCTTTCGTTGGTTTCCACGTCCGGAAGGTTTACGTTGGCTGCACGGCGAGCATACTTCAAGCAGGTCGCTTTGCAGAACGCCTCGTTGATTATGAGCACTGGTGAAGAAGATATTCGTTTATTCGGTAGATGGCGCTGTTATTAAAAATTTATAATTAATAAAATAACAGCGTAAGGCACTGGTCCCACCGCCGGCTAGTAAGCTAGAAAAGTTGGGCGAGTAACGGTTCATTGCGTGCTGACCAGACACAGTGTGATCAATCGACCTTTACAGATCCGCAATGTAATGCTACTCGCCCAACTTTTCTAGCTTACTAGCCGGCGGTGGGACCAGTGCCTAATGGTGGTTGCTAAAACGCACGACCCGATGAGCGGCCACTACAGCCTATGGAGTGCGTGTTGGTGACTTATTTATAGTAACGATGACATACCCGATGACGAAGAATTCAAGATAAGCTCATGTTTGTTTATAATTAAACTAATTAACGTTAACCCTTATAATGCATGAATACAGTATCAACAACATGGACCTAGAATACTCTGGATAGGCTTTACGTGTTGCCACAGCGAGGGGCGGAAAGGCTCCTATGCAGCTAAATTAAGAACTGGTCTTAAAATGGCTCAGGACTTGCCATAAACAACCTACTTAATTTGGACGGGTAATGGTTTATGTGCCACAACTTCATACTAAATCAGTTGTGGCAAATTAAAAAAATGGAACTATGACAAGGACAATTAATGATATTTCCCTTTCTGTCACACTTATCGAGATTTGTATTCTACCAGCTCGCTCGCAGGTGGTATTATTATTACCATAGCTTGTCCTGAGTATTATAGGTTCATGATCAACAATGATACAATAAAAGGGCCACAAGTTAATGACAATTATAGACTGTCTAACAAGACACGGAATGTCAAATGCCATTCCATAAGCAAAGTAATTGATGCCATAATTATGAAAAAGTAATAAGTGGGGTTAACAAACAAACTTTTATGCCATTAACACATTCAATGCCAAGAATCGCTACGCGCTACGCTCGTAGCCGATCCCGTGGTTTCCCTCGTCTGTACCTGAAAGCGACTACGGCGTAGGCGCCCGCTAGGCGGCTTCCTTTCAGTGAAAGTATGAAGGGGGAACTACAGCGTGATGAGGTAAGGAGAATAAACGCGTAAAGGATAACAGCCCTGTTCCCAAGGTTGTCGGTCGCCATCCAACGCGGTAATGCGGCGAGTTTGGTGGTCACCTTTGCACCCGGAATGACACGGGGCGGGTTATTTGACCTAAATTATTTTACTGACGTTGTCATTTTTTATTACCGAATAAATATTTGATATGGTACCTATAAAATAAAAAAAATATAAATATTTGCGAACAATCTTACACATATCAACCTAATCCCAACCTAAGCAAAGCTTGTACTATGGGTACTAGACGACGATAAACATACTTATAGATAAATAAATAATAATAATAATAATAATAAATATAAGGGGACAATCTTACTCAAATCGACCTAGTCCCATAGTAAGCTCAGTAAGGCTTGTGTTATGGGTACTAGACGACGATATATATAATAGATATAAATACTTAAATACATAGAAAACATCCAAGACTCAGAAACAAATATTCATGCTCATCACACAAATATTTGCCCTTACCGGGATTCGAACCCAGGACCTTCAGCTTCGTAGGCAGCGTCACTACCCACTAGGCTAACCGGTCGTCAAAAAAATACTTAAATACATAGAAAGCATCCATTACTCAGGAACATATTCGTGCTCATCACACAAATAAATAAATGTATATGTATAAATGTATAATGTATGTATGATGTATGGTATAAATTCTAATGAGGAATCTTTACGTAAGATATAGATAACACGCTCTACACAATAAGTTGTGTCAGATATTTCTCAGTGAACTGTTCTGTCAGATTAGTCGGATATTATTTCATACTACATGTGATACATGTATTAAAAAAGACTGACAGCCTGTATATGTATATGTACGCCCAATGCTAGGCCTGGCCTTCTTTGAATTTCTTCGCACGATGATTTTCCTGTATATGTACGCCCAATGCTAGGCCTGGCCTTCTTTGAATTTCTTCGCACGATGATTTTCCTGCACCGAAAAGGTAACGGCAAATACATCAAATGATATTCCGTGCATAGCAGAGGCTGTGCTTAGTTTGGGACAGGTCGATTTGTGTAAGATTGTCCTGACATATTTATTTAGGTATATAAGTTCAGAAAATCACATTGGTACATGCCGGGATTCGCACTCACGAACGCCGTTTGACAGTCGAATCCTGAACCACTGGCTAACGTAACGTAGCGTTATGAGTACCATTTTTTTCGTAATTACAATAAACCAAAAAATACTTACGTATAGTAACCGACATGAAGTAAACCACTAATCCAAATATAACCGCATCTTGCGTCTCGCCCATACTATTTCGAAATATTCTCCTTAAAAATAAAAGGAAATAATACAAAAAATTAGTCGCCCGGGACGTTTGCGCGAGCGAGCGAAGATAGGCCTTATCTTTAACATGTCAATGAGGACCTGCTTTGGACCCTGAAACTACGTATCATTGCTTTAACTAGAAGCATACTTGCGACGTGTGACATTCTCAGACCATTTTGTATGGGGGCAGTGAACGTGTTAAAATACCAGAAAACCATGTGACATAGAAAAACATTGCCGCCATAAAATAGGCACTTCTCTAGTTAGACAGCAGTGGCGCTAGTGCTGGTAGAAGGTCGATCCATAATTTATATTAGTTTCTGACCACTAGCAGTGGGCGGGAAGCCGGTTCTACTGTGAGGCAAATGGGGAAACCACTGAACTCATCATTATATCAGCCTAAAGACGTCCACTGCTAGATATGGGTCGGGAGGCTCTTCTCTTGGAGGACGAAAGAGTGCCACAATGACAGGTCCTGCGCCCACATCCACTGGACTCCCGCGACCCTTCCTAGGCTAAAATTCCCTAAAAAGTCTAGTGATCTGACGTGTATTGATTGTAACACAACGATAACACGTCCTACCTTCCAAAACGTCTTCAGTTACCGCGACCGATTCGAGTCATGCGTACCAAACATCGAAGAGAAAGAACTGTCGCGAAGAACAATATCAGAAAGAAAATGGTTTCGAAGAAATGTGCTGTTATCAATTCGGTGTTCATTTCCGCCTCAATACTAACATACTCAGGTAAATGTTGACTGTATTGAGGGGCTACTCTATAAATTGGTTTAAAATTTGAAATCTGCGAAAGACGACATAGTTTTGGGATTTTGTTTGACAATGTCAGGTTTTTGTGACAGCTTTATTTTTAAATGATGGAAGAGTGATTTGATAATATTCTCTATGGCTTGAAGGCGGAATGTGAAGTAGAGATAGATCGGAAAGCCCAACTCATACATCATCATATCTAGACATCTTGTTCCGCTCGCACTTACCTACTTGCTAGAAAGGGACAAATGCTTTATGACCTACGTAAACGCGCATGTTAGCTAGGAAGGTTCCGGTTTAGTTTAAAGGACATGTCAGATCAAATCAGTATCATATGCGGATATTCAAGCCAGGAATTAGGTTCCAGCATCTTTTCAAGTTGATTTCACTTGACCTGTGGAAAAGGTCTCTTTGTCTTATTTTCACTTATTTGGATTTAAGTAATTTTAAGGCATAATCTTATTTATTTAAAGTTTATTGCACGGTAACCAGTTACAAATACGAAAGGCGAATTTAATGACAAAGTATTCTCTACCATTCTACCCTTAGGCAAACAGAACAGACTGTCGTTCCGTGTGTCGGTGTAATTATTAAGCAAAAAAAATATCTGTGAAAGTACTATTACGATTTAAACTCATTCACTGTTGTTAAAACACTTTATTAACACCTGAACAACCACTGCTTATGCTGCACTGATATACTTAACAATAATTAATTCTTGACAGGCAGACAACTGCTCACTTCCAGCGCCATTTCTAGAATGCCCGCCTTTTGATCGACTTGGCGCGTAAAAACTACCGGACCGGAACTCGAATCGGATTGGCCAACGATTCTTACACGTGATTGGTTCATTTCAATCAACCTGTCCAAAGACTTTTTAATGTTACCAGTCCAATTTATTTTAAAAACCATAACATTCGGCCATCCGACTCGTGCAACGTCCCGGTGCACGCACCTCACATAAATTGAGTTTACTATCCTTATACCATATTCATAACATTTACAGACATATTACATTTACAGATACTGAATTTACATCGCAGAATGCAATCTGTGATTACTTCTGCCGACATGTTATTCATATAATTATTCTTACCTCATAAACTATTATTATCTCTTTATTCATATTTCCTCTTAAGTTAGGTTTGTACAATATTCATATAATAAGTAAACTATGAAACTATACATACGAAACATAAAATCATTATAAAAACCTAAACTACGGTGCAGCTGGCATATATATGTAATTACATATATATAGTATTTCAATGTATCATTTACATTCTCTATAAATTCGATCTATAAAACCATAACATTCTATATTCTCAAGTAACAAAACGGTTAACGAAAACTATAACCTATTTGATAATGATAATACTCTAAGGAATGCGTTGAATAAAATTTCAAAAAATATTTTTCCTTTGACATTGATGAGATTTCTCCCACTTTAATAAAAAGCTGTACGGAGATTCTGACTATACGATATTACAAATAAGTTAATCTAACTTTTTCAGAAGTTATTTTCCCAGACGCGTTAAAAATTTCCTTAATAAAGCCCGTTCACAAAAGGGTGAAATATCAAATTTAAATAATTACCGACCATTACTGTCAACATGTGCAAAATTATATGAAGCAGTAATGATACAACTACTATGCCATTTTTATAAAAATTCAAGTACTGAATAATAACCAAAACGGTTTTAGGAAAAATCGCTCCATGACACTAGCAATCTACGAATATGTCCAACAGATTCTCAAGGTTATTAACAATAAAAATACGCTTATTAGATATGAGTAAAGCTTGCGATAGAGTTTGTCATGATATACTGTTGGCCAACTTGTATATAATTCAAGAATACGAGGCTCTGCCCTTGACTGGTTGAACTCATATTTTACTAATCGCTTCCAGTATGTAGGAATTGAAAACCTTCGAAACAGAAATAATACAAAATATTCGATCTGATAGAGTCTCTGTGATTGGCTCTATTCCGCAAGGTAGTGGAATGTGTATTATTCAACTATTTAATGAATCATCCGACAAGTACAAAAATTATCTCCCAAACAATTTGGACCACTGTACTCTCTTCGCGGATGACATTTCTATATTGCTATCATGTGGTATTTCAATTTAAGCCCTATCAGAAAACCACCTTGCCAATAGATTACCACTGCAAAGACACCAAATTAGAAAACTTACACGATGCAACGTTATTGGGAGTAAATTTGAACACAAATTATCCTTCATCTACGCCCTTGCATCTCAAGCGCGTAACGGAATTTAAGACAGCCCACACTGCGTACTATGCATATGCATACCTACTAAGATAAGATAAGATAAAGATAAGATAAAAATCATTTATTCAAGTAGGATTTCATAATCACTTTTGCATCGTCAAAGATTATACATTGTATCTATATATCCGTTTTATCACCAATATTACTATTCTGTTACACAAACACGTACACATTTCCTAATTAAAATAATTAATATGTCACCTAATTCTAAGTAATTCAATGTGTCTGTTTTAATTATTATCAAGGTCTTTCTTTCTACTCTAGGCTACGGTCTTTTTCTATGGGGAATAGTGCTGATACAGATAAAATATTTATCCTTCAATAAAAATGTATAAGGATACTTGCAAACATTGGCCCAATGGACTCAGACCATATTTTATCAAATACCGTATACTCACCCTTGCCTCCATGTATATTTTGAGACATGGTAGTTTGTCAGGAAACATATTGACCTGTATTCAACGTTAATAATTAATAGAAGAAATAACCGCAATCTTAATAAGCTAAAGTTACCGTTCTTCAAGTTAAAAAAAACAATCTCTCGAAGCGTAGATGAGTCACAAGACAATTAGAATTTATAATCATTTACCAAAAACGTTAACATTTTAAGCGAACCAAATACTTTCGATAAACAAAAAATATTCTTCTCCCAAAAATGTTATTACAGCCTAAACTAAATGATTACTTTCAAGATATTTGTAGCTAGTAGTTAAAGTTGAATAGTTGAGATAAACAATCATTAAGTCAAGAATCATATCTCTGAGAATTACACCTAATTGTTTCTTAATTTAGTCAGATCGGTGTTACAAAGCACGAGATAACTTCCAATGCACTCCCTTAAAAGTTATTCCTTGTGCTGGAAAGCCACTAGGCTGTGAGACGGTGAAACCCTCCGCTGACAACTCTTTTGTCATTGTGACTGAATTGACTGTTGGCTTGACGTCTTTAACAGTCCAAGTCGTCGTTGGAACAGCTTTATGCGCCTTCTTATGGGCCCTCCGAGGTGAAGATGACTTCTGATGTCTTCTCTTCTGTGTGACGCCTCGTGTTTCATCTGGCGTCTCATACTCGGTATCGGTCGTCATCATCTCGGAACAACAAAACGACATTTTATAGCGTTATATTTAAATTCAGAATAAAACTCAAGCTAGTGGCTCGACCCACCGACTAAAACGTCCTCCCCCCCCAAACTTGAATCCAAAACTCAAACATGAACCTCAATCTCAAACTTTCTATATCTCAAACTCTATCTTAACTGACTGCTCAGTTTATCACTACCTAAACTTAGTCCGCTAATGTGTGGCACTAAAATAAGATAGGTGCATTCTATATTTTAGATCATTAAATATACTGACCTTACCCAGTCTATATATTTTGAAACGGCTCTTTTGTTGTTGTTAATGTAATCCTAAATTGTACGAAAAATTGCTGATATACGAAGGCTCCCTGTACGAAGAACCAGACCACAGTACGAAACCGCAGTGCGTAATAAAGTACTTATGTAAAACCTCCTTAGTACGCAAAAGTATATTGGGAATGACGCTCCATAGTATTTTTCACAATCGCGTCACAACGGAGAGCTTTTCAGTCGAGCACCGTGTTTAGGCCACGAAGCCTGCTGAGTGGCCCAAGTAAGGTACGAGACTAAAAAGCCCGATTATGACGCTATTGTGAACGAGACTTTTTGTACGTTCATTAAAATTCATAATTGTAGTCCTTAATACGAGTATATAAGAAAACTAAAAATCGCAAGGACTGTATTCTCTAGTTCTACTATTGTAAAGGCTCTTTGACTTTTCAGGTAGCAAAGTAAGTGTGGCCTTCTCTGCCATATTAGTTATTTCTTGAGGAGTTAAAGATGTTTCGTCACTGTCACTACTTATTTTCTTAGTTTAAATTTTAACTTGTTGTAGTTTAGCTTTGGAAAGAAAAGTTATCACACCACCGGCGTCTGTTATATTGCAGTACTGTGCTGTGATTGTCTAAATACTAGGCAATCATAAAGCGTAGCTTTTTATTTATTTCTTTTTTTATGCCGAGGATACCACAGCAAGTTTAAGCAGATTTTTGACAGATGACGCGACGCTGCTACGTTCCGAAACGACAATACAATTTTGTATCGGATCGAGTCTCCTTAAAAAAGGACATATTATTGAAACACGAAGTTCTATTTTCATTTTTTTTTTGTCTAGAGCTTAACGAAACAGTTATTTCGGTTGTTTTCGGTAGTAACATAGACTAAGCAACGATGAAAAGAGTGACGTTGTAGTATTCTCTATGAAATCTTAATACACAGATTTAAATCGATGAGTACAAAAATATTTCATTAAATTCCTGACAACCTACATTTTTTTTCCAAATTGGAAATTTAAGGAAGACCCGAAATCGTTATAATTTATAAATGTTATTATAGTGTACAACAATTTTTTAATTGATACTGACTTATAATGTTATAATTTATTACGCAGACCATTTTTATTATTCTTATTGAAAATTTATATTGTTCTCCCTTTGACATTTAAATATGTATTATCCTTTTGTCATTTAAAACGATTGTAGTTAATATTTCTAGTTATTCAATATGATTTGTACGACTTCCTTGTATTTTGATTGATTTATTTATGGATAAACTAGCTGATGCCCGCGTCTCCGCCTGCGTGGTTATAGGCAAATGTACATATTACATTTTCCCGTGGGAATTAGACGTTTTCCGGCTGAAAAAAAAACCTATGTCACTCTCCAGCTTCTAAACTATATCCATACAAAAAATCACATCAATACGACGTGAAAGAAGGACAAACATACACACTTTCGCATTTATAATATTAGTAAGGATTGTAATTTATGATAAACATTATAATATAATCGTACGCCTTATGGCAAAACGTGTATGTTCTACGAATAAATGATTCCGATTCTCATTCAGCCTAACACTCTGCCAGTCAAAAAATGATAATAGTTATCATAGTCGTTACGCATACAATCACTCACTACATGCATATCACTGTTGGCATAGCCTTTTAGCGGCTACGCACATGGTCACACACACTAGCTTACTGGCATAAAAATATCATAGGCTCACATGGCCCGTTCAGTAGTGACGTATATGGTAATGCACTTAACTATGTAATTCGATCATCCATTATAGGCACACCTGGCCTACGAATACTAATAAGTAGTAATTAGCGGCACACATGGCCGCATACTAGACAACTGGCTGTAGGCACACATGGCCCACTAGTTACAACGCACACGGCCATCGGGTCAATTTATGCCTTTTCTACCATACCTTTATGATCACTAACATTATAATCCCAAAACTAAAATTCAAAATGTACCACTGTAATTCAAATGAGAATCTAAATAACGTACGTACCTTCTTTCAGTCTGTACAGCCTGTTCCATCAGGCATACTTAGCCTGTTCCATCAGGCATGCTTAGCCTGTTCCATCAGGCATACATAGCCTGTTCCATCAGGCATACATAGCTCGTTCCATCAGGCATACATAGCCTGTTCCATCAGGCGTACATAGCCTGTTCTATCAGGCGTACATAGCCTGTTTTATCAGGCGTACATAGCCTGTCCTATCAGGCATACATAGCCTGTCCTATCAGGCATACATAGCCTGTCCTATCAGGCATACATAGCCTGTCCTATCAGGCATACATAGCCTGTCCTATAAGGCATACATAGCCTGTCCTATCAGGCATACATAGCCTGTCCTATCAGGCATACATAGCCTATTCAAATATCAACATAATTGAAAAAGACACGCCATACAAGACTGAATCAGGCCTGCTTAGCACTTTTGGGTTTATGGACTAAGCGCACTGGTTAAACTTGAAACTCGTGGCTTTTAAGAGGAGGCTGATGTATTTAAGAGACTCATCGATTTTACCGTAGATCATTATCAGGGGTATCCTGACTATATATCGACTCTTGCATATCGACTTTACATGTCGACCCTACATGTTGACCCTACATGTTGACCCTACATGTCGACCCTACATGTCGACCCTACATGTCGACTCTACATGCCGACTCTAACTCTACATGTCGACTCTAACTCTACATGTCGACTCTAACTCTACATGTCGACTCTAACTCTACATGTCGACTCTAACTCTACATGTCGACTCTAACTCTACATGTCGACTCTAACTCTACATGTCGACTCTAACTCTACATCTCGACTCTAACTCTACATCTCGACTCTAACTCTACATCTCGACTCTAACTCTACATCTCGACTCTAACTCTACATCGCTCCTTGAAAAACATAGTGTCACTACGCAAAAGATGACGTTTTCGAGTTAGTAACGCCATTTAGCTCGTCTAATCGTAACGCACGCAATACGAAGACACCTATCGCTCTAGTTCTTTTAGAAGCGACAGAGGGCGCTAATGTCGTTATGGCAAATAGTGGGAATAGGTGCGTGCCTTAATGAAACAATGTCATGTTCGTATTAGATCCCGGGATGTAGACCGAAATACAGCCGATTCTTTGAAGAAGGTTGTCATTTTTTGCTTAGTGACGGAGTTCCGTGAGGTTAAATGGTAAGTACGACAATTTTCTTACGAAATATTGTATCTATCCGTACAATGTCACTTTGTACTTATAATTTGGTATCAATATCGGGACTCAATTTTAAGCAGTAATGTACTTTTCGCTTTAATGACACTTCTACTTTAGCACTTTTAAACTTTTTGGAATGAGTAAAATGACGGTATATCTGTAATGACGATATTGCTTAAAACTCTAAGGCTTAATGCAGGTTAAAAATAACGCTATACTGTATTTTATCTTTAAATGTCATTTTCGTTTTAATAAGCCGAAAGGAGTTTACTCAGCTCAAACGTCATAATCTGTTTAGTGTCAATTCTGCTAGTTTAATTTACTATAACTACACTGTTGACTATAATGAAGTGAAAACTGCTATTTTGAGCTTAATGCCATTACTACTAAAAGAGGCCGCTTAACACTGTTTGATTAAGTAATTTCACTTATTGTTTAATGTCACTGTGTGTGATGAATACAATTACAAAGCAGTTGAAGATTGATTACCTACTAGACTAATATAATTTTTCCGTCGTAATTTTTATAAAAACTATTTATTTATTGAAAGTGTTCTTAGAAAAGAAACGTACTTGAAAATAGCGAGTAAAATTTGAAAATGTTTACTAATATCTTTTGTTTAAATTTTATTTCTGATAGGTATTTATGGTGGGGACACGCACACGCAAGCAGCGTTCTCGCGCTGGATTGCGATTGCAATGCTCTGCGCGAGAAAGCTGCCCACGCAAGGGTCGCCCGTTGCCTCCCTCACCCGTTTGCCAAGCTCCTGTGGAGGTCTGAGTGCCCCTGCCCCACGAACCTAGTGTCTCGACGCCGAAAGCGATGAATTCGTATTGGGTGCCGAGACAGCTATACTTGGCTACCTTTTGACGCTCCCGAGTGTCCGCCGCGGCGCCAGCACGCCTGCCGATCGATGGGAGGTAGGACGCAGCTAGTGTGTCGGCGCAAGTGGCGTCCCACACCAACGCACGGCCCATCTTCCAGGGAATCAACGACATCCCGTCAGGATGCTTGCCATCGTTCCGCACTATTTGGGGCTCCAGAGGAGCGGGAACGCCGGCACTGCCGAGCGCCCTTCTCAGAATGTCGTTAAGGGCGGCATGACGAGAGAGGTGGCCGGCGCCCGAAGAGCAGTCGAGCCCGTGGTGGCCGAGGCTATCTACTTAAGATCCACAAGAAGCACAGCTGTGGTCGACACAGAGAGCCACTCCAAGCCGGAGACCGGTGGCTATGCGAAGCGTCTCTGGGTCGATAAAGGTGCCGGTGTTAGGCGAAGATAGGCGTGGAGCCAGTGACCTGACTCTGGCCTTGATGATGCGAGAAGCGTCGCTCGGTCCCTGCCTGTCGCGTTGTCTAGAAGTGAGTTTAGGGTGGAAACTGGTGCTATGGTATCCCAGGCCCTCTGTATCTTAGGTCGGGACGGAAATTTTTGATTCGGTTCAGCTACCCAGGCATTCGAGGCCTCAACAAGCCACGCAATCTCGCAGTTTGTAGCCGGAGAGGCTTGAAGAATGTGAGATCGGAGGTGCTATGAATTGAGGCCAAGAATGCCGGCAGAGCAACACTTGAAATTTTACGGGTACCCAAGCCACCCTACTTGGCGGCTTAGGTCCACGCCTGCTCGCTAAATCGGATATTCAAAATAGATTCAATTTGGGATTTTAAAAGTAGGTCGATAGGTCGAAGTAGATGGGGGTATTTCCAAATGTGACAACAACGGACCAGGTAATTGAATTTTGGAACGAGTAAACAAAATTTCAAAATAGACAGAGCAGAATGACTACTAATTTTGAGAAGGCGGTTTGAATGGGCACTAAATTTCGAAATAGATTTACTCCAAAGAGGAGGGCTGGCTTCGTTGAAGATGGGTGCTCCGAGAAGATGCAGACAGTCTTTGGATATAGTTACGTGATAAGATAACTCATGTGAATTAATAAAAAAGTTATTGTAAGTGGTAATTATCTTGACATTTTGAAGACTGAAAGTCGTTTAAGTTGATTTACTTTAGCATTTTTTTTATTGTTAAGAAGCAGGGCCAAAAAGCCAAGACGATTCTAAGAGTCTTGTTTTAAGAGATGTTTTTGAGAGAATATAAGACTAATTTGTTCGTTTTTGAGACTAAAAGTCATTAACTTTAATAAACGTTGATTAACATTGATATAAAAATGTTTTATTAGCGATTCTTCATTCAAATAAACTGTAAGTTCTTTGAAATAACCGGATATAGTGTCATTTTTCCAGAAATTAAATCAAAGTTAAGGGAACCTTATGTGACATTAAGCAAAAAAAAATGGAATAATGACATTACAATTTTCTTTAAATTCGATTATCATAACAGTAAAATAAAAATACCACAAATTACTGTTATATGTAACAAGCTTAGTCACAAACCTAACAAAAACTAACAAAACAATGTTATTTTTATTACGAACTCGGCAGTTTAGAGACGGTTCAAGATTTTTAAAAGTTTGAGACCCTGTACTCAAAAAACACGTTTTTCTCGTAATGACACTATGTTTTTCAAGGAGCGACATGTCGACTCTACATTTCGACTCTACATTTCGACTCTACATGTCGACTCTACATTTCGACTCTACATTTCGACTCTACATTTCGACTCTACATTTCGACTATACATTTCGACTCTACATTTCGACTCTACATTTCGACTCTACATTTCGACTACTTTTCGACTCTACATTTCGACTCTACATTTCGACTACATTTCGACTACTTTTCGACTCTACATTTCGACTCTACATTTCGACTACATTTCGACTCTTCACTGAATAATCGAACATGTTCATCTCTAGGGAGTGCCCTAGCAAGATAAACATGCAAGACCAACCGTATAAATCTCCGGAATGACTCCGTAACGATAAATACAGTTTAATCCTAAAACTATTCGAACTATTATTTTATCTAGCATGTCCATCTCTAGGGAGTGCCCTAGCAAGATAAACATGCAAGACCAACCGCATAAATCTCCGGAATTACTCCGTAACGATAAATACAGTTTAATCCTAAAACTATTCCAACTATTATTTTATCTAGCATGTCCATCTCTAGGGAGTACCCTAGCAAGATAAACATACAAGACCAACCGCATAAATCTCCGGAATGACTCCGTAACGATAAATACAGTTTAATCCTAAAACTATTCGAACTATTATTTTATCTAGCATGTCCATCTCTAGGGAGTACCCTAGCAAGATAAACATGCAAGACCAACCGCATAAATCTCCGGAATTACTCCGTAACGATAAATACAGTTTAATCCTAAAACTATTCCAACTATTATTTTATCTAGCATGTCCATCTCTAGGGAGTACCCTAGCAAGATAAACATACAAGACCAACCGCATAAATCTCCGGAATGACTCCGTAACGATAAATACAGTTTAATCCTAAAACTATTCCAACTATTATTTTATCTAGCATGTCCATCTCTAGGGAGTACCCTAGCAAGATAAACATGCAAGACCAACCGCATAAATCTCCGGAATTACTCCGTAACGATAAATACAGTTTAATCCTAAAACTATTCCAACTATTATTTTATCTAGCATGTCCATCTCTAGGGAGTACCCTAGCAAGATAAACATACAAGACCAACCGCATAAATCTCCGGAATGACTCCGTAACGATAAATACAGTTTAATCCTAAAACTATTCGAACTATTATTTTATCTAGCATGTCCATCTCTAGGGAGTGCCCTAGCAAGATAAACATGCAAGACCAACCGCATAAATCTCCGGAATTACTCCGTAACGATAAATACAGTTTAATCCTAAAACTATTCCAACTATTATTTTATCTAGCATGTCCATCTCTAGGGAGTACCCTAGCAAGATAAACATACAAGACCAACCGCATAAATCTCCGGAATGACTCCGTAACGATAAATACAGTTTAATCCTAAAACTATTCGAACTATTATTTTATCTAGCATGTCCATCTCTAGGGAGTGCCCTAGCAAGATAAACATGCAAGACCAACCGCATAAATCTCCGGAATTACTCCGTAACGATAAATACAGTTTAATCCTAAAACTATTCCAACTATTATTTTATCTAGCATGTCCATCTCTAGGGAGTACCCTAGCAAGATAAACATACAAGACCAACCGCATAAATCTCCGGAATGACTCCGTAACGATAAATACAGTTTAATCCTAAAACTATTCCAACTATTATTTTATCTAGCATGTCCATCTCTAGGGAGTACCCTAGCAAGATAAACATACAAGACCAACCGCATAAATCTCCGGAATGACTCCGTAACGATAAATACAGTTTAATCCTAAAACTATTCCAACTATTATTTTATCTAGCATGTCCATCTCTAGGGAGTGCCCTAGCAAGATAAACATGCAAGACCAACCGCATAAATCTCCGGAATTACTCCGTAACGATAAATACAGTTTAATCCTAAAACTATTCCAACTATTATTTTATCTAGCATGTCCATCTCTAGGGAGTACCCTAGCAAGATAAACATACAAGACCAACCGCATAAATCTCCGGAATTACTCCGTAACGATAAATACAGTGTAATCCTAAAACTATTCCAACTATTGTTTTATCTAGCATGTCTATCTCTAGCGAGTGCCCTAGCAAGATAAACATGCAAGACCAACCGTATAAATCTCCGGAATCACTCCGTAACGATAAATACAGTTTAATCCTAAAACTATTCCAACTATTATTTTATCTAGCATGTCCATCTCTAGGGAGTACCCTAGCAAGATAAACATACAAGACCAACCGCATAAATCTCCGGAATGACTCCGTAACGATAAATACAGTTTAATCCTAAAACTATTCGAACTATTATTTTATCTAGCATGTCCATCTCTAGGGAGTGCCCTAGCAAGATAAACATACAAGACCAACCGTATAAATCTCCGGAATCACTCCGTAACGATAAATACAGTTTAATCCTAAAACTATTCCAACTATTATTTTATCTAGCATGTCCATCTCTAGGGAGTACCCTAGCAAGATAAACATACAAGACCAACCGCATAAATCTCCGGAATGACTCCGTAACGATAAATACAGTTTAATCCTAAAACTATTCGAACTATTATTTTATCTAGCATGTCCATCTCTAGGGAGTGCCCTAGCAAGATAAACATGCAAGACCAACCGTATAAATCTCCGGAATCACTCCGTAACGATAAATACAGTTTAATCCTACAAATTCAGTACTAATAAAATCTAACGGTTAATTTCAAATAGCCATTGCAGCTGTTATCGCCCTACGTTGCAAGCTAATAATGAGGGCTTAAAACTGAGTAGTTCCCGTTGGGCCTCGCCAGAATTTAATCGTTAAATCCATTTCTTTAATAAAATTCTCCTCTTGTATGAAAATATATATATCGAATTGTACTTAAGTTTTTATTTTATTTGTGCTTGCGAGTGTAGAAAGGCTTGCTATAGCCTTATATGATCCCACTTCTGAGTTATTACGATTTAAACTCATTCACTGTTGTTAAAACACTTTATTAACACCTGAACAACCACTGCTTATGCTGCACTGATATACTTAACAATAATTATTTCTTGACAGGCAGACAACTGCTCACTTCCAGCGCCATTTCTAAAATGCCCGCCTTTTGATCGACTTGGCGCGTAAAAACTACCGGACCGGAACTCGAATCGGATTGGCCAACGATTCTTACACGTGATTGGTTCATTTCAATCAAACTGTCCAAAGACTTTTTAATGTTACCAGTCCAATTTATTTTAAAAACCATAACAGTACTATTCGTTTAGAAGGCAGTTAAACTCATCAACATTATGCCAATATAAGATTCGATGTTATAAAATCTGCGAAATTATTTATGCCATTATACTCTGCGTAATGTGTTTCTGCCGAACGTTACTTCTGCCAATGCCACGTATCATTATGCAAATCAAATATATGTCAAAAAAGTTTCTGCAAGACAATAGTGAACCTTAGAGGACGGCGGCGAGAGCTTTGCTCCCGCCACCGTCTTCGTGGTTTTTTTTAAATAAAAGAGCGGACTAAAACTTCTTTAGAGAAAAGTTTTTCAAGTAAAAGGTGCTTATTTTGACGTGTTCTGGTACAAACGACAACACTGTTAACTGACCATCCTGTGTTTATATAGAACCCTATTACAATGCACTTAAGGTGCACAGATGGTCAGTTAGCTGTGTTGTCGATAGTACGTAGCAATCATTCAAAATAGATGTTATAATGACATATAAGCGACAGTACCGAACATTCGTAACATTTGAACGGCTCGCAGAAATATAGTTTCTTATGGCAAATGAATATTCTGTCGAGTGAAATGAAGTTTATGGCATATGAACGATTCGGGCATACAACATTATAGAAAATAATAATATTAGGCACTCTTTGGGGGAGGCCTTTGTCCAGCAGTGGACGTCTTTCGGCTGATATGATGATGATGGGAATACAACCCTAGCTAGAGTGAGATGAGCATGTAGGTACAGTTTATTTCTCTAATATCTATACAGACAACCTTTCAAAATATCTATACAGTCTCTATTGTTCCAAAAATAAGACGGATGTCTGGATATTTCTGAAAAGTAAAAACGTATTGGAGAACTCAACTGACTGCAAAGCTATAATAAACACACATTTTTCTCATATCAAATGTATTCAGTGATAACCATTTTTTTGGGTGAAGATTATCATGTAACTGCAACTTGGTTACTTGAGTTACTGAAGATCTCCCTTCCAATTGCACTTAAATTTGTTGCATTAGCCACATTATAAGACGCTTAGCACAACATGGGTTTAAAAATAACGTGCGTTTGGTGGGCCATCAGGTTCAGACGCTAACAGCATTTTTGGTACTTCATCTCAATCATTCTTATCCCCAATAACTTCGACTTTGGTGGCAGCACCGAGAGTGAGACATCAGCACCTGTCAAAGCTATTCTTATTCTTCTATAGATTTCTTCGGATTGGGCGGCAGCACTGGTCGGGTTCTGGGCGGCAGCACTGGTCGGGTTCTGGGCGCACTATCCGATTGCCAATACCTGTCCTGCATATCAGAAATCTAAGTGACAGGCCGGTTGCGAAGAATAACAGCAGGAAGAAGACAGTTTCGAAAAACTGTGATATTATCAATTTGATTATCATATCCGCCTCAATACGAACAAACAGTTAAATGTTTACAGTATTGAGGAGATACAACAGCTATTTATTTAAAATTATAGATTTCAGAAAAACGACATGGTGACGGGACTAGGTTTGATAATGTCAGATGTGACAGCTTTATTTTTAAATGGCTTGATGCGTCTCTATGGTTTGAAGGTGGAATTTATAAAAAGGAAATATTAAGTATTGTACCTCACTCCAAGCCTAAACAATAGGAGATGGCAACATCTGTTTCGACTGGCAACACTCCCAAGTTCCACGATAATCCTGGTTTGACCGCCAAAATTTACTCCCACCTTTGAACCAGCATGGCGTCAATATCGGCTGCGCTCCGAGGAGCCATCATTGGCGTTCTGTTTCTTGCAGAGGCAACACGTAGTACTACTAGCTTCGGCAGTACTACATATAAAAAACGGTAAATTCCTTGTAATTTCTGACCGTAATGTTCCATGATAGTGACAAAATTGACAGTTTGTATGCTACAAGCTACAGTGACAACGAAATGAAGGTGCAGGTGCGGTAGCGAGGATTCTTCACCGCCTGGTCACGGCCGGATGCTAGTATTGCAGGAAATCGTGAGTAGTACCTACTCTGGAGGTAAGGTGCTTTAATGACGTTTATTCCTCACGCATGAAGGAAATTTTGATGATCTCTTGTCAAATTGCGTACCCGATGACCTTGAAGCCCCCTTAAGTCCTTTCTCTAATAAACAGTGATCGGAATTAGGTGAGCCAAAATACCTATTCTTCGCAAGAGGACATAATATAAAGTGGTTGCAACCGGGTAGGAAAACAGAATTTTCTCTTAAATACCGGGTATTCGTTATTTTTCCGGGTACCAGTCGTAATGTTCAACATATATGTTTTTACTTATAGAACGGGATGTTTAATGTTAATCTAAAAGTTATAACCATTTCATACTTTTCCTTCCCTTTTTACTACAAACTAACATAAACAATCCCGTACTATTAGTAAAAATATGTGTGTTTAACATTACGACTACTTATAGTACCCGGACAAATATCGATTACCCGGTATTAAAGAAAAAAAATATTTTTCTACCCGGTTGTATCCACTCTACATTATGTCCTGTTGCGAATAATAGGTATTTTGGCTCACCTAATTCCGATCACTGCTAATAAAGCTGGCACGGCCATTTGAAGGAGATTGATTTTAAATTCGAAACTACCCTCAATTCGTCGGGTACTGCAATTGTCTCAGGAGCACACCGGTATGTAGTGTGATTACCGTGTTTCGGTTTCTACTATTATTTTCAAGTCGTTATATATATGTTAATCTAACCGACCCTAAATTAATTAAGATTTTGGGCGGTGCTCACTAGTTAGCTGCCATACGAGTGTGTTCGTATTTTCTTCTGGTTTTGCCGTGTAAGCAGATGCTGATTAAGTATATTTAGTAACCTGGGGTTTGTGAATCGAGGTACCTATTTGGTGGATTTCACAATCATATCGACTTGGATATTTAAATAATGAAACTAGATTTGGTACTATTAAGTGAATCTAATGGTGGTACCAGGAGGGTGAATTTCTCGCACACTAAAAACGCAATTCTTATAAAACTGATTTTAAAATCTAGTTAGTTCAACTACATTAATTTCTGGAAAAGTTACCAACTACTTCTTCGGTAGTATAGTGGTAAGTATCCCCGCCTGTCACGCGGGAGACCGGGGTTCGATTCCTATTAATCAGAATCAGAATCAGAATCAGAATCAGAATCAGAATCAGAAATAATGTTTATTGTAGAACATAGGTAGGCTGTAAATTACAGAGTTGTTAGTACATTATGTGATCTTCTATGTCTTGCCAATGGGCGTACAAACATTAGGTAGGTAAAGATACAAATCTACAGTCACGTGGAATTGAAGATAAAATACAATTGATGGTAATTACATGTCAAAAAAACGATTACTCTAATTAAATGTGAAATATAAATAAAATCGAGATTGAAATTGTGCAAGCATATAATGTATAATAATTAATAAAGTCACAGCTAGAGCATTCATTTAGGTTAAGTATTACTCAAATTTGTCATTTAGATAATCAGAAATAGAATAATAACATTTATTAATAAGTAATGTCAGCAAATCCTTTTTAAAACATGGCAAAGGCAGCAGTACCAAGTCAGATGGAAGCTTATTATATATCTTGCACCCTAGATAATAAATATTTTTGCGCATCAGTGCCGTATTTGTTGACGGTACACAAATATTTCGATTACTCCTTTGTCTTAATAATGGACTCAGGCTTGTTCTCGCTCAATTCCATTAATTACCTAGTTAGTAGTGACCCTGCCTACGAAGCCGGAGGTCCCGGGTTCGAATCTCGGTAAGAGCATTTATTTGTGTGATGAGCATGAATATTTGTTCCTGACTCATGGATGTTTTCTATGTATTTAAGTATTTATTTATCTATATAAGCATGTATATCGTCATCTAGTAGGTTAGTATAACCATAGTACAAGCTTTGCTTAGTTTGGGACTGGGTCGATTTGTGTATTGTCCCCAAATATTATTATTATTATAAAAACTTGTTTTTAAAATCAGCAATACTATATACGAGTATTATCTATTATTATCTTTCGGAACTTTGTTATAAAGGAGAATGCCAAAAAACAGGTCATTTTAGCGGCCTTTTTTTTTAGGTACCGAGTCGGTGGCAAACATCCTTACGATACTTCCTACTGAAAGGGAGAACGCCAAGGGCGTGGAACAGAGGCGAGGTGGTTCTGTTCTTCTTCAAGAAGGGTGACAACACCCAGCTGAAGGACCAATTTCACTTCTAAGCCATGTCTAATATACGAGCTGTTTTCAAGTCATTACTAAACATCTCGCACAAATGCTTGCTCCTGTTACCCGCATAGTTTGGAAAGGTAACATGTGAAAATGCAAAGGGCTACGAAACTGAACTGCAGCGTAGGTATAGCTCCTTGATGATGGTATTGTGGGAAACTAGTTATATTATTTGAGACCTGATATTTATGCTTGACTTATTCTTATTAGACATGACTTGTTTTAATCGACGCTGGGTTTTTTTTGGCATTGCCCTTTTTAGGGCCCATTCCGAGTAAAAATTTCCGAAATAAAGCTGTTTTGAAGGACATTCGACTTATTTTATTCCTTAGACGTGTTCTCCTAAAACTTGTATATAAGTGCAGATTACGTCTCACAAACATTATCACTTCAATTATATATACGATTACAAGCATGGGAGAGTTAAAATGCGAATTGTTAGTTAAATAAAAAATTGTGACAAGAAAAAGTGTTACAATCACACAACATAATTTTAGGTATGCAAAAATTCATAAATGCGGTAAAGTTGTGTGATTGCCAAGATGCAGAATTTTATTTAGCAAGCAAATAAAGATTAAAAAGAATGCCTGAGACTTGGCTCTACGAAATATCTCACAACTTTTTACGGTGGAAGTTTCGAGACTTGGCCTTCCATGGAATGTTTTTAATGGGATTACTTTAACTATCTTTTTTCTTGGTCGCAGGCTTAAATGGAATATCACACGTCGCCATAACAAAAGTTTTTTTCACTTTTCAGTATGGAATCATTTGGAATGCCATCCAATACTTCTAGTCGAAAATTTAGACAGAGTGAGGTTAAAATGTAGACCCGGTATTGAAAAAGATGTAGGTATTAAAATAAACGCACATTTATCTTGTATCAAGTTTATTCAGTGAAATATAGAATAACAAATGTCTATGGCATTGTCAGTGGTAACGACTATGAAGCAACTAAGTCACACTTAGCCTCTAGAACAATATCTAACCAAAATCGAAGACAAGATAATCAAAAGCTGATAAAAAAATTGTCGATATAGAATTACATGTGGAACTCCTGCAGTGTTGTCCCTTGATTGATAAGGATTGAGGAATCCCATATGAAATATGATCTACTTCAAGTTCGATTTATTTTTAATTCAGCATTTCATTATACCTCTGCCAAAATTAATACCTAAGGAATCAGTGGGTCCGCTTACGACTCGGTCAAGCTTTTGCTGACACGATAGTAGCTTTTTTAGCTTACTTTTTGTAAAAAATAAATCTCATATAATATATATGACTACCTGTGCCTGTGTAGGTAAGTATATGATTTAAACCTCTATGACAACTTTTTACATAATTATTATAAAACATATCGACGTAAGCGGTTTCCGTAAAGCAGAGAAATATTGGATTTAGTCGAAGAATGCTTGGTGGTTTCATTTACAGAGGATCTGAGGACTTACCGCGAAACGGAAAGACACTTCGTTCGTTTGTCTCCCTCTCTGTCGCACTTGCTTGTTCGAGCGACAGAGAGGGAAACACATGAACGAAGTTCGTTTTCGTTTCGCGGTAGCCCCTCTGATTCTAACTTAAGGCAATATTCACACTTGTTTAGCATAGTTCACGATAGCTTCTGTCTCTATCACACGTTAAGCGATGCCTATAAATTGGACAGAGAGAAGCAATCGATTTGACCATACTTAATGAAAGCATGATCTACCTAATGCAATATTTAGACGCACGAGAAAACAGTGGCGCAATCCAAAATACCTACTGTACATACTTAATCCTTTTGTAAGCTTAGGAATTTAAATTTGCGTCTCTGTATTGATGAATGTACAATTAAGTTAAATATTTTCTATCAGTTAGAATCAACAGTTTTTGAAAATGCTTACTGTAAATTATCTACTAGATATGCTCTGAAACCGAAGTTAGCACGTCGCAATATGTTAAAATTTGTCTTCATTTCACCAAAAGAGAATAGTTTCAAAAATATTTATTTTTTGGACGGTCTAGGCATGGCTACACTGTGTGACATAAGGTTCTGTTTACAGAGAGAGACATTTGAGTCTTATGTCGGCTCACATAAAGTAGATATTCATTCTAAAACTGCAATGTAATTTGAATCTTCAATTATCATGTCCCTACTAAGCTGTCTACTCTAAAAGCGAGTGAAAAAATATTTTTTCTCTTTATCGGTACCTATACTAGATGAGGTAAGACTATGGATGTTTTCGTTCAATGCCATAAAACCTAACCACCAACTGCTAAGCTTCATCTTCACAACCTATGTACAATCGGCTGTAGTTTATTTAAGTGACAAAACAACGACAAACGACAAAGAATTTTGAAATGAGGCGTTATTTCACGTTAAGTTCGATTTAAAAATGTACAAGCACAGGCTCGATAAGATAACATGGGCGCTGGCGCCCCGCGGCGCGGTAAGCTAGTCGTTTTGTCTCTAAAATAACAACAGGTCCGAAAAAAATGAGATTACTGTCTGTCAAAATTGAAAATCCCCGGGACTGGAATGATAGCCGATAAATGCTCACCAAATGCTCAATTTCAATAAATACTATGTTAATTTCATTAATAAAACCGGGATTTTAGTCACTAATAAAAAACTTACAAATTAAATTGTCATTTCTAACTAAAAACTTACATTATTCTGTCTTTTACGACTAATTTTATTGGGCGACGATTATCGTATACTAATAACTAAAAATAAAATCTCTGTTGAATAATTTTCTACTTGAAAAGAAACTGTTTACTTAGTCCCATCGTTAATCATTGGAGAATTCCTTCCAACTACACTGACATATCAGTAGACTCAGCAGTTTGGATGCAGATAATTTCGATCTGGTGGTATCACAACAGACCTCATGCACTTCCAAGCGCCTTTGTTTTTCTAAATCCTCAATTCATGACTGAATGGAAGCTATATCAGTGTAACAGCAATGCTACTTGTTGTATCAAGTCTTCAATTGTCTGTCCATAACATGATTAGACGTGATCTACCGTTGGGTTTACTGGGTTTAGCCTTAATAACCTAAATATTTAAAATTAGCACCATCTTATGTCGCAATTTGTGAATCAACCCGCGTAACGTTATAGCCCGGTACCCTAGTAAAACACCAGAGCGCACCGAAGAGAACATGTAAGTTTTAGCTTCAAGAGTGGCACAATCCAAAACTTGTCATTTTCATCAACGTTATGTCGAGCTCTGGTGTTGGTAAGGTCTTTAGCAAAAGAAATATTAGGTACATTCTTAAGTTAAATAACTCTAGTAAGTAGTTTAACTTTAATCTGTTAAGTTACATCTAATGTTATTTAATATGTCTTTAGAGTATGTCGATTACAATTACAATTGATTTAATTCGGCAAACTTAATGTAGCTTGAGCGTGCATCATTTGTTATTTTCACGAAACTCAAGATACTTCGAACCTATGTCACAGGACTAGTTCACCTTCAGAAAACTCTTTCGTATTCATAATAGGGATAATATTCAACCGCTATAGGATTGGAAATGGGATAATTGTCAATTCATATCCGCTTTGACGTACATATACGGCAAAACTATTACCTCCATTCTGAACACAATCGCGGTCGAACAATCAAGTGACATAGGTAAGTAGCACTGGGATATTGACACATTAATTTCAATGGTTTCACAGTTTTTCTTAACAATTGTACCACATTAGCGTTTTAAAATAAAAAGAGGGAAATATGTCATCGTATTTAACACAATTTAAGGTTCTACTACATGAACCGGTGTTTATAGATGCTTCCTCAAATATACTAGGTGTTAGTGTAAATTTACTATATTTTAGTGTAAGATGAACACCAATGAGACATCAGAAAAATTTAAAAACACTACAGTATCTCAAAGTTACCGATACAACTAATACACATAAAAGATATGGATATAGATAAGTATAACTGATTGTAGAGTACCCTATATTCGATAAATAGTAGATATAATATACGTAACAGGCGTCATTTGCCAATGAATTATAACTATGCCAGGCCATTCAAAAACCATCGAAAACGTCCTCCGTACACTCTAATTATTGCCAATAATGGAACTTTTTCTATCACTCTTTGAACCTTCACAACCCCTCGGATCTCCGGCAGTCAGTCTTTATTTTTCACTGAGCTCGCTATCCTGGGACCCCTGTCATTGAAACTGGGACGTGGATGTTGACCTCCGGCACCCGAGGGACACGGGCGCCGGGATCCTTGAGCCTCCGTTCCGCGGGTCTTTCCTGGGTGCCGCCAACTGCCTAGTGCTGGTCGACCTTTCTAGCTTACCGTCAGACATCACCCAAGCTGACGTGAAATCAGCGTAGTCAGAATCTTTAGAACTCGTTCTGGACAGGGAGTCTTCTCCTTTGGAGTAAGTCCTGATGATCTCCTTCATCTTCTCCAAAACTGTGGCATCGTCTTTTGCAGTTTCTGTTGATCTTAAAATGTGCTCCAGCAATGGACTTAGAGGTTTCTGGTTGGGTGGAGATCGGAGCGTCACGCTGCTGGCTCTGAGTGGAGAATTCCTTTTAAACGCCTCAGTTTGTGGTGTAGCTTTAGGCCTAGCTTTGGGGGATTTGTTAGGGTTATCAAACGTGTCGGCACCGAGCGTCGGTCTGGCTTTGGACTTGGCTTGATTAGGGGCAGTCCTGCCACCCCAGGTATTTCTGGCTGTCGGAGGAAGTTTGGGTGTTAGCTTGGGTGATGTCTGGACATTAGCTGTGTGTTTAGGGCTTGGGGTGTTGCCGCGGCTTGGGGTCCTGGCGCGGACTGGCGAGTGAGGGATCCTGCTTGGCGGTCGGCCACGGATCTTCTTAGCCTCAGCTTCCCTGCTGGCTCGGAGGCTCATGCTTGGGGAGTTGTTCTTCTCGGTAACAACGATACGTTCGGGGCTGGTCCTGTTGGACTTGTCTTCGATGGACGAGGGTTTCTTGCCGCCGTAGAAGGTGTCGGCGAAGCCGGTCTTGCGCAGGCCGGTCGTCAGGCTGACGTAGTCGTCAACGCGGTCGTTGCGGTCCATGTGGCAGCCGTCGTCTTGGTCGAGACGCTCTGAAACGAGAGGAAATATCAAGTAAGAATTTGTATTGATTTGAGTATCTTGAGTATCTATTGGACATAAAGCATCCGTCCCTTACTAGCAAGTATATAAGTGCGACAGGAACGAATGCTCTTAGTCCGACATAAAAAATGAGTATGCTGATTAAAATCTAGACCCTATTACACAGTTCCAGTTAAGAAATTAAACGTTTACTTTGGTGGCAGAAGTATAACCGTCGCGTCATACAGACGTCTAGACTAAACTGTCAAACATCATGAACATCGGAATGGAAGTCTCAAATACATTAGGTCCATTTTAAAACTTTCTAAGTACTCAGGTCCAACGACGACCCCTGATGCTGGGCAGTATTATTCTGATGCTGCTTCTGAGAATGTATCAGTATTAGCAAAAGGCCGAAGAAGAGACTTTTGGTATTTAGACATCTTGACTAGGCCAGGCTACAGAAGAAGATTCAGGGATGACTTTTGTTTTATAGTAGAATTTATAGCAAGAGGGATAACACCGACAGAGACCCATCGAGTACACCATAAACGTGGTCACATTACGAAAGTATAGATGTTTGTTACTCAATCACGCTTAAACGGCTCAACCGATTTGGATAAAATTTTGCACGAAGATATTTTATAGCCTGCTTTCAAATAAAGGATAGTTTTTAACCCCGGTCGACGCAGACGAAGTCGAAGGCAGAAGCAAGATAGATCATAAATCAGGCTGGTACAGTAGTAGACGTGATTGGCCGTCAACATAACAACTCCAACTGACCCTCGTTTGATTACAGGCATTATATAACACGTTACTAGGTCGTTGACAGTGTTTTGGCACACAATTTGTGACGTGTGGGTAATTCATTAGGCGGGTCACTGACCTGGATTAGAGCTGAGAATGTGTTTCAATTGTTTCCTCGCTTTGTTTCAGATGAGATGAGTAATATGGTATATTGTGTTACGCATTTTACTTATTATCTTGTGTAACTAGGTGGCCAGGTTGTTAGAGGGGTCATTCCAGTTTGAATAAAACGATTTGAACAGATTTTATCCAATATATGTTCAAAGCTACGGTAGCCTAGGGCTAGGGCTTCAGGCATGCTGCTGTCAAGCGGCGGTCGTGGGTTCGAATCCCGGCTCGTACTAATGACTTTTTCGGAACTTATGTTCGGAATATTTACCGTTAGGTTTGCAGTGAAGGAAAACATCGCGAGGAAACCGGTCTAGTCGCAATAAGGTCTATAGTTTTCCCTCTGGGTTGGAAGGTCAGATGGCAGTCGCTTTCGTAAAAACTAGTACCTATGCCAAATCTTGGGATCAGATGCCACCTGCTTCTGGCAATGGCATCATTCCTGCTCAATGGCATCTGCCCTAAAGGAGCCGGTAATAAAATGCTTGGAGGATGATTATATGCTTAATACATTTAGGTGATATGGAATATGAGATTGCATGTGCTCTGAACACTCCTTTTGCGAACAAAGCTGCGAGTTTGTTTTTTCTACTTTGACAGTGGTAAACGATTAGACCTGCGTGATGGTAAGCAGACACCGTAGCCCACGGTACTTGTGAGTTCAGAAGGATCACAAGCCTACCCTTTGTTGATATGAGGATTCGTCGTGTTGACAGGTAGACATGTCCTCGCGACTCACCACCAGGAACAACACCTCATACCTACAGAGCAAATAGTGGTGCTATGTATGTGTGACTTTTTATTATTTACCGAGGCAGCAAAGAAATAATAAAAAAATATTTCGTAATCATACTTACAAAACACAATTCGCTTCTCAAGTAACGCTTTAAAAGCATGCTCGGTACTCAAGTTAAACAAGTACAATGTAAAGTACGTCGTTACAAGGCACCTTGAAAGCCCTCGAATCAATAACAAATCATAAGGTATTCAGAATCACACTCGACGCGAATCAAAATAATATTAGCATGCCCTTAAAAAGGTCGTTGACTCATCTATTTAAATACCCTCACGTTCTCCTGACCATATGAGAGCCCTTTGCTAACTTGCATTAAAAACAAACCAATATAGACCCTATTTTGTAACCATTAGGAACCCCTATCCAGTTGTTACAACAATTCAGCAAGCTGAGAATGCAAAGCGTTGAAATCGGCTGAAAACTGAAATTCAAGCCAATCTCGACCCTGTTGCTTGTGAATAAGAGCTGCGATGCAGTTCTTGGTGCACATCTGTATGTTTGTTGAGTAAAGTGCACTTCAAACGCAGAATTTTCTTTTTGTTTGTCGCCATGGTTTAAATTATTTGAAATGAACGAAATTTGCAAAGAGTGCAATTGCAATTTAAACCTTCTCTCAGGGACTGTATGGTCTACATTTGCACGGATAATGATGTCGCAAACGTTCAACTGAAATAAATTCAACTGAACGACAGTGTTTTCTTTGCGCCAGGGCAAAGATAAACATCATTATGATGCAAAATGTGTCGGGAATGTTCTCATACGTATGTTTTGAAGTGTATAATATAGGTAACATGCTAGACTATTGGCCTAAATAGAAAGAAAAAGAAAGAAATTTTTTTTTGCCATATTTTACACGCACCTTACAATCATATGTAGGTATATTGAACAAATCTGGTAAAAAAAACAAATAAAACCGGCCAAGTGCGTGACAGTCCACGCGCAGTTTAGAGTCCATAGTTACCTGTCTGTCTTTACTTTAGTTACATCCACGTGCGGTGCGGTTGCGTCGGCCAAATTTGTACGAAAGTTGACCATTCCAAGTACACATTGTTTGACGACCGCTTTAGCCTAGTTGGTAGTGACCCTGCCTACGAAGCAAGAGGTCCCGGGTTCGAATCCTGGTAAGGGCATTTATTTGTGTGATGAGCACGAATATTTGTTCCTGAGTCATGGATGTTTTCTATGTATTTAAGTATTATTTATCTATATAAGTATGTTTATCGTCGTCTAGTACCCATAGTACAAGCTTTGCTTAGTTTGGGACTAGGTCGATTTGTGTAAGATTGTCCCCTAATATATATATATATTAAGTTGGTCGACTATTACTCGCTAACTACTTATGCCTCCGTGATAGTTTTCGTTTTAAATTCATTATAATTATGTACTACTGCCACGATTTTTTTCACATCCCCAGTAGTAGCCATTTAGCCAGCAGGGGGGGGGGTAGGGACACATGACTCGAACAAAAATTAGGGCTTTAAAGCCCAATAACGAATCACTGAATTGAAAAATGCTCCTAATAACCCATAATATTTTTAACAAGCTATCCAACGATACCCAACACTATTGGTTTAAGGAGTAAAAAATTTACATTCCAATTTAGGTGTAGGGGAGGTAGGTACCCTAAATAATTGTTTTTCAAGATTTTATTCTACTGTATGTCAGTGTGATTGATTTATATACCCATGCCATTCGGCATTCCAAGCATTCCACTGTAATTCCAGTTTAAAGGGTTACTGAGCTAAGCCGAGGACGGAAGGACGGACATGGCGAAACTATAAGGGTTCCTCTTTGACTAGGGAACCCTAAAAATGTAGGTATCTAAGTATCAGCTAATCATAGGAACCAGCAGGAAGAGCAAAAGTCTGTATTTTCGACAAATACACTCAGAAACAGCACATTTTTTTTAGGATGCAGTTACGCATTTTTGTATCTGTTGGAATTATTATCATTATCTGAAAACCCAGATCGCTTTTGACTTGCTTCGTTTACCTTAATTTGGACACCTAACAAGTCACACATAAAAGCTAACCTTCAAAACCGCCACCATTTCACAACCAATCCATATAAAATCGTCCATTACCAACTTAATAAACCCAGCTGTCAATCACTGGTTAATGACACAGTTGTTACCATTTAACGCCCACATACGATTTGATTTACTCGAGCCTTCTGCGATCAAAGGAATATCAACCTTATTCTGAAGGACATACGTGCAAGGCCTGAATGCAAAGCCTGCCTTATATGTACGAAGAATGCGGTTTTACTGATATGGATTGCGATGGAGATGTTTAGTTTTGGAACGGTGTTAGATGTCAGAATAGAGAGGTGATGGTCAAGCCAAAATGTTATTATTGAACCGCAGAGTTCGGGAATGGGATAGCTCTCAATGAAAATGAAAAATATTTATTTGGTTAAACTTTACAGGTTTATAACATGTTTGACGACCGGTCAGCTTAGTGGGTAGTGACGCTGCCTACGAAACTGGAGGTCCCGGGTTCAAATCCCGGTGAGGGCAAGTATTTGTGTGATGAGCATGAATATTTGTTTCTGATTCTTGGATGTTTTCCATGTATTTAAGTATTTTCTGGCTATTAAATATATCGTTGTCTAGTACCCATAACACAAGCCTTATTGAGCTTACTATGGGACTAGGTCGATTTGTGTAAGATTGTCCCCTAATATTTATTTATTATTTATTTATTATATTTTATTTTAAAGTTGGGACCTCCTAGTTAGTAAGCATTTACCTGTACGGAACCGAAATGATTATTTGAATGTCTTATGAAGAACTTACTGACACTAAATTAATTGACTTTGGGTGTGTTTATATGTAGCAGAAAATTATTAAATGTATGTTTAGGAACTATTATCTTTATCTCAATTCATACAACTGTCTTTGATTACTTAATTATATGGTAAAACTGACATCTCCTTATGTCCACCTTGTCGAGTTCCACTGTTTTGTACAAAATTACTGATTTCTTCTAGTAGCCTGTACCTACTTATATTAAAAGTTTTGCGACGTGGGTTGAAAAAAAACGTTTTAGGGAGATCATACACTTTGTTAATTTACCACTAGCTTCATAACCATTATTATCCGAGCGTTCCCGGCTGTGCCCTAAAGGAGCCCGCGGTGTGCCTTGGCACCCAATCCCAAGATTTGGTGTAGATAATAGTTTTACGAAAGCGACTGCCATCTGACCTTCCAACCCAGAGGGAAAACTAGACTTTATTGGTATTAGACTGGTTTCCTCAGGATGTTTTGTTTTACCGAAAAGTTACTGTCCTACTACTAGCTTCTTGAGGTTGCCATTCAATAAGTTGTATAACTATTGGTACACTCAAAAATTACCACTAAAAGCGACCAACGCTGCACCCGCACAGTAGGTGCGCTCGCGCAGGTCGCTAGGCCATGAGCGCTTCCTTCACGACAACTATGAACATAACAAGTAAACAAGCAACTCGGAAAAGGAAACAAGTAAAGTCAATGTACAATTACGGTAAAAAGGCATATTCCAGCCGTTTATGGCGATCCAGGAAGCAAAGACAAATTATTCTATGATAGACTGGCGCTGTCTATGGTCTAATGGAGGTATTCTTGTGTCTATGTGGATAATATTAGTTTTTAATTGGATGAGGTATTTTATAAGGTTATGGGTGTTGTGGGCAATTAGTCCTTTATCAAAGCCCATTTATGTTGACTTATTTCATTTTATTTTATTTCGTATAATTTGTATTTAATTTATTTTGCTTGCTAGGTATATGGACTTGTTCTGGAATAAAATTATTTTAATTTCATTTCATTTCAAAGGAAGTGACTATTAGTATAATATACCTATATCTACACAACACAAATATTAGGTGTGTTATATTATGATATATTTAAGCCCGCATATTACAAAAAACTCCGGCTGACCCGCGCTATGACATATAGCCTATAGAAAAGGTTACAATCGACAAGCGCTAACGCCAATAGAACATAATAAAATGTAAGGGAATGACAGATGCCGACGAAACACTTTTCGTTAACATCTGTCATTCCCATACATTTTATTAATTTTCTATTGGCGTTAGCGCTTGTCGATTGTAACCTTGTCTACGGCCCCTGGTCTATCATACGGAAAACAGATTTAAAAAAAAATGTTGTTGTCTATTGTTGTGTACGTGGGTGTTGCATCAAACCGGCTGTAATCGTCAGAGCGGTGTTCGTTAAAATCTGAATGTATGGAAAGTTTGACAAGGTTCTATGGGATGACAGCTGCCGGCTTTGACATCGTAAGCACCAACTTACGATGTCAAAGCCTTTAGTACAAAATATCATTTGGGCGGTTAGGCACGCACCTCTCTAACTGGAGGTCGTGGGTCCAAGCTCGAATCACTGCGTGTCTCAAAAAGTAAATTAAGAATATATCTGATATTCAACAGTAGCTTTTCGTGAAGGAGAAAATCGTATTTAAGCCGATCTAATCCCAACAAGAGCTAGGTTACCCTAGGAAAACGAGGATGATGAGCATTTATATATATGTATATACAATTGTTATTTTCCCCGATTTCGCCAGTAAAACTTCCCTAGGTTGGCAACAAAGATTTCAATTACAATGTGTACCCACCACACACTACCGGACAATTACACGCAACAGCGCACGCGCCGATGCGCGGGAGTTGCGAAAACGTGGCCGCGGCACGGGCGGCAGCGGGCGCGGAAGCAAAAACTGAAAGTTGTTAAAAGTGTGTATGCAGAAAGGGTTTTTCAGTTAGATTGCAGTGTTATTTATGGTTTGACAGGATGCCCTTTTACTCTTCTCTGAGAAAAGGTGTTATTCTTTTGAATACTAGCTGTCCGCGCGGCTCTACCCGCGTATCACAAATAACCCAGGCGGAGCCACGGGACTAAATATAGCAAATAACCATTCTATAGGTATATTAGTAAAAGGATATTTAAAATGGGATAGATCGTATTGCAGAGAACTCCCTACATACAAACTTAGGAAGCTACAATCTCACAGACTTTTCCTCCCTCAACCATATTAGAAGTCCTCCAAGCGTTGTTCCCGGTTGTGCCCCTAAAGGAGCCATGGGTCCGCTTTGACAACTAATTCCAAGACTTGGCATAGGCACTAGTTTTATTAAAGCGACTGCCATTTGGAATTAGACCGGTTTCCTTGCAATGTTTTCTTTTCATTCACCGAAAAGCTAAAGGTAAATATTCCTTACATAAGTTCCGAGAAACGGATTAGTACGAGCCGGATTTCGGACGGCTGTCAAGTGCTTGAACCCCTAGGCTACCGTAGCTTTTCTCTCAGCTTTACCTTCCTGTAATCCTACTAAACTACTACTACTACTATTATAAATGCGAAAGTTTAGATGTTTGGATGTTTGGATATTTGTTACTCAATCACGCTTAAACGGCTGAACCGATTTGAATGAAATTTTGCACGAAGATAGTTTATAGCTTGGATTAAAATATAGGATAGTTTTTATCCCGGGTCGACGCGGACGAAGTCGCGGGCGGAAGCTAGTATTAGTATAAACGTGTATTTAATACAACATTTCTACTCAGGACCCGTAGTGGCTTAAATTAGTTACCATCATTGCGACATAGCAATCGCTTTATACCACTCATCTGCGCAAATCGCGGAATTCCTTCCTCTTTCACCACGGCGGAATCATTGCTACTCGTGCAGCTATCGCAATGTAACATCTATGATTTACATGCCACGCATCACTGAAAACACATGCTATTTATGTAAAACTCTGTTTAACTACATAGTCTTCGGACATACTATTTAGGTATAGTAAAACTTAAATATTTTATTGAATCGCTAGCTAATAGGCTGCACCCGCGAATTATTTTGTACTAGCTTCCGCCCGCGACTTCGTTCGCGTGGACCCGGGATAAAAACTATCCTATATTTTAATCCAGGCTATAAACTATCTTCGTGCAAAATTTCATTCAACAGCCGTTCAAGCGTGATTGAGTAACAAACATCCAAACATCCAAACATCTAAACTTTCGCATTTATAATATTAGTAGGATCCAAGCGAAGCTGTGGGTTAAAATATAGCCTACTAGCTTCCGCCCGCGACTTCGTCCGCGTGGACCCGGGATAAAAACTATCCTATGTTCGTGCAAAATTTCATTCAAATCGGTTCAGCCGTTTAAGCGTGATTGAGTAACAAACATCCAAACATCCAAACATCGAAACATCTAAACTTTCGCATTTATAATATTCGTAGGATTCATAGACATTGGCTATATTTTAAACAGAAGGATATTCGGTTTGGGATAGTCCATCGATCCATTCTATACCTCGGTACAACCTAAAAGACTTTTCCTCTTAGTAGGTACTTATTTAGTACATCGCAACAGAATCTATTTGCCTTCATATCGTGCGATATCTGAAAAAGCCTCAAATCAATTCGGCAATGAATTGTAAATTACCGGATGTCCGGATGAGTGTGTGTGGTTGTGAATTTTCCCAATCAGACTTGGAGATATAAAATAGGTTCAAATCTTTGGCAGGGATCTGCACCTAAAAGCATACGATGGGTTCAAATAAAAACACACGATTTTTAAACTTGCCAGCATTCCTATAAAGCGCAGAAAACTGGAAGGTTCACACAGAATAGGGCGCGCTGGCCATTTCAAATACTTCAGAATGAACATTGCTGAACTGTAGGTTAATAGTTTTTGGTTTCTATTTATATACTTGGACCATCACCTACCGGCAGCGTGTGCATGCGTGGAACTCTATTCAATAAGTGCATACACAAACAATTGACAGTGTGTCGCCAGAGCAATCATTGCGGAACGAAGTTTCCATTTGACATTGTCATTTGTGTTATTTCAAAACGGAATTATAATTTTGCCGGGTGAATTGTCGCAAAATTGCAAAATGTTTATTGTACTTTTTAAAGGCACGAACATAATGGACATTGGATTTGTAAGAGGGCTTTCAAAAGAGTCAATCATTTTCGAATTTCGAAATTCACAAAATCATGATTGGATTATTTTGTACTGTTGGCCGCGACTTCATCTGCGTGTTTTCATCGCCTTAAGGGTAATCTCTCCATACCTAATACGCCTGATCAAAGTCTAATAGCAAATATGCACCCACACCTTGCTCTATAACCTAATGCTAAACACCCACTTTTCATCCGCCACATTTGGGATACAAGTTACCGTATGTCCTTCCCAAAGGTCTCAAAATATGTCCATACCAGTTTTAATCTAAATTTCTTCAACGGTTTAAAAGTCCTTACTCCTGCAGATGAGCGTATTTTGCAAAATGCTTTCTTTTTCATTCAAGATTACGACGTAACTATTAGTATTTTATTAAAAAACTGATAACGTACTTAAATATAATTTCTTAAACTAAGGGCTAAAAAAGTCCATATTTTCATTTTCTCTTTCTAAAATAAATTAGTTTTCTTGGGAGTCTTTTTCAAATTTAGCAGTGAGAAGTATCGTTTCGGTTCTCAATTTTGCAGTAAACAAAAATCATTTGGTACATGAATGATTAGTGATTACAATTCAATTCACCATATCTTGGACGAGGGGCTGACATGATGGAAAATCAAAGATTCATTTAAAAAACATTGTAAAATGCCTTCCGAGATTTCTTCGTTTTTTTGGTGAAAACAGAATTACATTATATTTTTTTACCACAAAGTGTTCTTATATTTTGCCCTAAAAATAATATTTAAGCAAACTGGAACTTTATTTTAACCCATAAAAAAATAATCATAACATTCATAACTATAGAACCTGCGTCGCCGTAAATTTATATTTTTTTTAAAGACGTATTTATTTAAATAACGCTGCATCGACGCCGCACGCTTAGTCTCCGCCAAAATGTTTATTTAAGGAATGATTATTTAAGTACGTTATCAGTTTTTGAATATATACTAATAGTTACGTCGTAATCTTGAATGAAAAAGGAAGCATTTCGCAAAATACGCTCGTCTGTAGGAGTAACGACTCTGCATGAAAAGGTAACAGATAGACAGGGTTACTTTTCGGTTTATAATTTTAGTATGGCTTCGTCTATTATGTTCTCAGCGTCGTGGAATCGATTAGCTCCATATAACTAACTATTTATATGGTTTCAATTATTATGGTTTCAGATACAGGGACACAAAAGTTAAGCGTGAAAAGGTAACAGACAGACAGGCTAATTTCGCATTTATAATTTTAGTATGGATCCGTCTGTCATGGTCCCAGCACCGTGGAATCGATTAACTCCATATAACCTATAGCTTTTATTATTTTCCAGATACAAGGACATTATCTATAACACTAAACATAGTTATATAATGTAGCTACTTGATATTCTTTCATATCTGCTAGCTGGTCAATAAACAACGAATTTACTGCCCGTTTTACTCGTATCGAAACATCCTTGTGTCGAATACTATTACCATTAATTAACATGAAGTGCCGTCTAAAAATCATTTTGTTTTACCGCCTTTATATTATGCTGCACTTTTATAGCTGATACCTTTTACGATAATAACCTGATTAACATTGAATCTTCGATTTCGCGAGGCGTTTTTGTTTATTTTTTACAACACAGCTCTTATCGTTACATTTTTATGGAAAGCACTAAGTGAGACATTTACATCTTATTTGCATGTCCGTGAAAAATGTATTAAAAATCTTTTAATGGCATTTTAACTTCCTTGTTTAAATATCGATCATTATAAGCAGGTATGTGGCATATGGATCGCTAAGTGACTTTGAATTGCTTAGCAAGGAAATTCTGGTTATGGTGATATAATATTTTTGATTATTTATGTAGATTTCCAGTTCAATGATATCAAATTGAAATTTCTAGTCAGAATTCTGGAAAGTAATGTTTCAACGTCCCTAATACGAGTAGCATGCACTCTACTAGAACCAAAACATTCTATTAGCTACTATTCTGTGAGCTGTAGAACTTTTTTCTAATTACGAATAACGGAATCGACAAAAAAAAATACAATTATTGAACATGCTCACAGATATTCACGAGAATCTGTAGAGAAATGCGACCTGTTGAGGAGAACACGACGTCTAGACATCCGGGGACATACGAATGATTCGTTCGCTTCGCTCACTCGTTCAAAAAAAGGAATTGCTATGCCGAAGGCAAGACTGATATATATGCGGTCTGAGGCTTTTTTTGTTCTCACCATAGAAGGGCCTATGGTGAGAACAAATTTTACGTCTTAAAGTATACCTATTAACAGTGCAAACTCACCACTGTAATCAGCGTCATCATACGAGTTCTGGCTTTGCAAGGAGTACCGATTCGTCGTCTTCGTCGAAGGTGAGCCTTGCGTGGACCCCGCCACCACTCCCAGACTCCTGTACCCCTCATCAGACACCTCTGAGCCATTGTCAGAAGCACTCTCCGCCGCCGGCGCCGGAGACACTGGCCTTGGGCTCTTATTCCTCACAGCATGAGGTGTTGGGACCAGGTGGGTCGTAGCCACGACCTTAGCTCTTCTATCAGGGGAAGAGGACTTTCTGCCCGGGCTGTTCGCGCGGGGAACCAAGTGCTTTCTGCTTGGAGACGCTGCTCTCTCCAACTCCCCTAAGTAAGGTAGACTGGTTGGAGCATCAAGCCGGTTATTGGACTGGTAGTGTCCAGCTCTGGGGTCGTCGTTGAAGAATTTGGAGTACTGGAGTGAAGTCGGTTCTTTCTGGTAAGGGAGGGATGCTGGTGCGTCAGGTCGTTCGTAGGTGACGGTGGCTCCGGCGAGGTCTTGCTTGGGGCGGGCGAGGCGGGCGGAGAGGGAGGTGCGGTGCTGGGCGCGGCAGCGGCATGGGTCGTGCTTATCCAGGTAGTGAGCGAGGGTGTCCCACCCGCCGCCGACGCGCACCATCACGTGAGAGCGGAGGATCTGTGGAGACGGAAAGATATTAACAAATGACTGATATAACTGTTTAGATATGTCTCCAATTCAACGTTCCAAGCCAACGGAGTGGCTCAAGATTGGGATAAGAGGACTGTTCAGAAACACTCGACCCGTTTTGGATTAGGTACTAAACAAAATTAGTTAGTAGGCTTATATTCATATCAATGACGCGTAGATTCAGTGGACAAGGGAATAAATAGAAAAAAATATGAAAGATTTTTTTTCGCCCCAGTCCAAGTTGGCTCAGTTCGAGTTGCACAGGGAGTTTCCACAACACTTCGGGAGCTGTAATGCGGCGAGCCATCCGGTTGACTCTCGGACACGGAAACTACGCGTCATTGCTTTAACTACTACTAAAACGTATTATTAAGAATTTTACGATAAGTTTTCATACATGTTTAATTATACATATAATTTAAAGCTGAACTGCTGAATACTTTTAAGATTTCAACATTTCAAGAGATTAAGATCACGCCGTTCCCACCTACATGATGATTAGATAAGTACGTTTACACAATAGTAAAATTAAATTAATATACCTATACTTATATTATAAATACGAAAGTCTTGTGACATTGTAGGTTTGTAAGTTTATTAAGTTAATCTCCGGAACCGCTAATCCAATTTCAAAAATTCATTCATATGCGCGTAGAGTAGACTTTCTGGATGGTTAAAGGCTATATTTTATCACGCCGATTTCTCTTACCTGTGCTCTTTGCAATACGCAGCTAGTTCTTATTATTATATACTTACTAAGCTACAAAAGCTATTTTGGTCTCAATTCGCTTGCAATACTCATGCAAAGGAAGCCGCTTAAAAACTAGTAATCTATAAAGATAAATTACTACATTGTGCGGCCGTAAACGCATTTAACCATCGAGTTAAAAATAACTGGCCATGTGTTTAATTAACCCCCACATACCGGTCAGACCAAAACACGACGATGACTCACGTACAATTCCTTTTTTGGTCAAATCAAATGCCCGCAAGTAATTTGCAGAAAAACGTTAGTTATCTGACCTTTAATTTAACCAATATAAACTGATCTTCCAGAGCAGACCATCTGGTGATAACTGTGGAGAGTTCTATAAGTTTTGTTTTTATTTATTAACTGTATTGACGAATGTGCGGATCTGATTAGATTGGTGGTTCGTGGCCCGTATGGAGTGCGCAAGGTTGGTCCTAGCAAGGCCGGGCAGATAGACGAGTTTAGGATAAGCTAGGTTTTGGTGAAGGAAAGTTACAACCGTCGATGTAGGTTGTATGTAACTTTAAACTAGATCGCTCATTTCTTTGCACTGCTTTTAATTTAAACAAGCTCATCCTCCTACCGTTATTCCCGGTTGTGCCCTAAAGGAGCCCGTGGTCCGCTTTGACACCTAATCCCAAGATTTGGCATAGGCACTAGCGTTACGAAAGCGACTACCATCTGACCTAACCTAGAGGGAAAACTAGAACTTATTGATATTAGACCGGATTCCTCGCTATGTTTTCTTTCACCGAAAAGCTAACGGTAAATATTCCGTGCATAAGTTTCGAAAAACTCATTGGTACGAGCCGGGATTCGAACTCACGATCGCCGTTTAACAAGCAGAGAAAATAAAATAAATTATAACTCTATTATTTGTTAACTCGTTCACGTGCACAACGCAACGTCTATAGACGTCGCGACATAAGGCTTAACTACGACTTAATTGAGGTAGGTACCTCACGTGAACGTGACAAAGCTCTCAAATCCTTTTTCACCACAAATGTTACGTACCTAATGTAACAGATAAACCATTTTGTATCGTATTCATTTAAAAAGTTTGAAGGACGTTTATGGATAATGGCATAAACCTGTTTTTTATCATTTAAAGCCGTTTTCTATCTAGAATTACCAACAGAGTAAGTACTAATACTAAACTACTGGTACTTGAAGCTGGCTATGAATAAGGTGCAATCTCAAGATTATATTAAATGCTTCGCTTCCAAAGACAAAATAAAATACAGATATGTAAATGATTTTATCGACCTAATAGACCTGCACGTTCTTTAGCGGAATAGAAAATTAATACTGTTCTAGAAACTTATGATAGAATTCCGCAAAGTAAAATCAATCAATTACTCGATTTTATGGAGATGATCCTACAAATGTATAGTTGTAATATAAATTGCCGCAAAGACGCAATTATTAGTTTGATTTGTTAAGAGTAAATAAAACTTTATGTAGATCAGGGAGCATATCTCAACGGCTTATTTCAGGAAACAAAGCGCTGAGGTAAATAGTCAGCTGAGTAAGTTACCAGGAATGTTGCAATTTAAATGAGGTAATACAGTATAATTGTACGTAATATATTATGCGCGCAATATAATATTCTAGTTGATGCGGCATTTAAGTGAAGTGATGTTCGAATAAAATTACCTGATAACTAATAATAATACAGCAATATACTGATCCAGTTACTGAATTTGCCTTTGGTGACACCTTAATGCCTATAATATTTAACACCTATTGTTTACCTCCATTGTTTGAAAGATTGAAAGTGACATGTATTAGGCTAGTGTCGGGCACTACTAAACGTCTAACTTACTTGACAGATTCTTTGAAATAGCGTTATTGGTTCCGGAGATTACACCCTACATCCAAACTCACAAAGCTTAAATCTCACTGACTTTAAAATATTGGTATAGCTAAGACTTAAAAAAAAGTGCATTCATTGCATTGCATTGGCTGTAGAATAGAAATAGTAATTACCGTAATTAAACTAAACTATACATTATCAATTTATCATCAATATCATCCTCATAGAAAGTCACGCAAATGGTTTAGAAATTAATCCAAATAAAACGTACGTAATGACAAATATCGAGGAAGGAAACGCAGCGCAGTTACGAGTATATGGACCAAATAAAGGAAAAAGCTGGTGTCGGCGTATCAGCAAATCAAAGGGCTGGCGTACGACAGAGAGAAATGGAACATACTCCACCGCCAAGAGGACAACTCTTAAATTGAAAAATAGCTTCGAAGTTCCACTGGACATTCAGAGTACGAACATTAAATATGTAAAGGAATACACATATTTGGGACAATGCATCTCGTTCCAAAAACAAACACTTAACGAGGTAGATAAGCGCATTAAAAAAATATTGGTCATTAAAGCACAATTTTAAAAGTAAGCTATACCTCTATGTCACTCAAAAAGAAAGGAAGTAGGCATACGCAGGAATCCGCGTATGCCTACTTCCTACCCTATTGAACGGGTGTCAAAATGGGTCCTTAGTAAGAAAGTTACATAAAATGAAAGTAACCCAAAGGGCTATGGAGAGAAGCATGCTAAACTTAAAACTAAGTGACAAACAAAGAAACACTTTAATAGCCAAAATACTAAATTAATAGATGCTGCAAGATTAGCATGTCAATTTAAATGGCGATGGGCTGGTCATGAGGGGCGCTGCACCGACGGGAGGTACCTGCGCGGGGAGCGGCGCCCTCGCGGCATACCGCGTCGAAGGTGAAAAGATGACATAGAAGAAGTTGCTGGCAAAATATGGACTAGGAAGGCGGTCGACAGGGCATTGTGGCGAGGAGGCCTATACCAGTAAATGGTTATCTCATTAAAAAATTAGATACTTATATGAGATTAATTAATTTAAAACATATCATGTAAATTAGTTTGTAATGAGAAATAAAGGGCTTATTAAGTTATTTTATTATCAGCCGCAAGCCCACTACTGCTGGACATAAGCCTCCCCCAAAGAATACCACAATGACCGGCCCTGCGTCAGACGCATCCTGCGCACTCCCGCAATCTTTACCAGATCATCATTAAACTATACGGCTATTGCAATTAACTAATAAAATCTAGTTCTTAAAGCAGTGAAACGTAACTAAGTTAACTCACCCTGACAAAGATCAGCAGTCTGGTATCGCCAATCCTGTACTTCCCCTCCGACACCCTCACCATCGGGAACTGTGTCGGGCAAGAGCACCTCTCTACCAAATCCCTCACCCTCTCATCCAGACTCCTCAAATCATTGGTTACCAATTGCGGCTGAGGTCCAACAGGAACTAGACCCAGCGCTGTGTCATCAGGCCTTAGTTCCTCTCCAGCCAACTCTCTTTCAATCTGCTTCTCCATTTGAACTAGCAGTGGCGCAGGCATGCCTAGTACAGCTCCTTTCCTGGCTACTTCTAGCAGACACAACACTACATGTTTCTCGTTTTTTCTGAGACATAAGTCGTCAGTTTCGAAGAGTAAGCACTCTAAGATCCCAAGCGCGCGGCGGCACCAATCTATGAAGTTGGATAGGTTGTCTCTAGCGAAGAAAGTGCCAGCTTTGGCGGCAGGTAGCATGTTGACTGGGGGTCTGGTTCGAAGGGCCTTGGCCAGGGTGAGGGCATCTTCGGATTCCGGGGCTGGAGAGTCGAGGATGAGACGCGCTGAATCACGAACGGCATTGGCATGCTGGAACAAAAGATACAGAATTGTTAATATTTTCTAATGATTACTCAGTTTCTGATAGATTTAAAATAATGAAATAAACATTGGATATTTATCAGGGCTCAGTTCGGATTGCACATGAAGGTTCCACAACGCTTCAGGAGCTCAAATACCGCGAGCCATCTGGTTGCCTCTCAGACACTGAAACTAAGCGTCATTGCTTTAACTATTCTGGTATCAGGCATGACAATAAAAGTCAGGCAGAATTAATCACTTCTACAGGTAATTCTCAGTAAAGATTATGCACTGATCACTTTCTACCGGGAAACATGAGATATCATCAGATAGCCACACGCAGGCGGTCGATCAGCGCGTATTCCAATTCAAATTCACTTCGTTCTTGGCGCTCGCTCCGACTTGTAACGTAAGTCGCAAGTAAGTCTGCCTAGCTAACACGACACGGCTATCACATAACGTCGGTCTGATGGCAGTCACTTTCGTAAAAACTAGTGCCTATGCCAAACCGTGGGATGAGGTGTCAAAACGGGCCCTGGGCTTCTTTAGGGTATAACCTGGAATAACGCTAGAAGGATGATGTTAATGAGGATAAGGTTTGGATAAACACGGAGTCTATCTCGCGGGCCGTCTAGTCATAGCCGTGCAGAACGCGAACACGTAGAAATTAAACTAAAATGCGAAACGTAACTCCCAAATGTACCCCTTGATATCAGTACAGGCACGCAGGTATAATAGTTGCCTAACAGACTGGAAAGAATGCCGGCGACAATCATTAATAGAGAAAAATGGCGTTCATTAGACGAGTCTATTTCAATTTCATTTGGTCGTAAATTCATTGATTGCGTTGTGGATGCAAGTAGCATTGTGCATGGACATGTACTCTGGGCCATAAAAGCACAGTAGATTCTGTTTCAAATATAATTTGACTAGCTTTTGGCCGCGAGTTATTTCGCTTATAATATGAAAGTCTATGGTATGAAAGTTCCTTTCACCCCCAATCTTTTAGTGTTTTATTAACTTGGTATAAAATGATTATTATTTTCTCTGTCATAAACAATTTCATACAAATCTGTTTAGCAGTTTTTCCGGTAACAAACTTCCAATCTTCATAATTTGAATATCACAGCAAAAAATATGCTAAAAGTTCCCAAGTTCCATGCTTCAATTGATTCAATAGGAGGAGTTTCTTGAAGGTAACTTCCACTAGCTGTTCCAATTTAAGGCAAAAAAGTGGATCGACGATCCCATATATACCTATATAATATATAGGTTGTCTCACAGCAGATTTACGTTAAACGCATTTTTAAAGAAATGTCATACTATCGTCTATTTTCCTAAAAACTACAATTCTTAAAATAATCCTTTTTCAACAGTAAAGGTTTACTAAACAGATACGTCCGCTAACGAAATCCTCGATAAAAGTGGAAAATTTAAAACGCAATGTAGTGATGGACGGATTCCAGAGGTCGCGGGTTCAATTCCCGCTACTGGCGAATAATTTTTTAATTTTCCACTTTGTGCGAAATTCTTTTTCAAGTTTCCAACGCTTTTGAAGTAAACATTTCCAGTACTTTCCAGTTCAATGAACTCGATCGACTATATCAGTTTCCTGTACCTAGTATATAATATGATCCAACTAATCAATGGATCTATAGCCTTAGTAGATCTTTGAATTAACGAGAAACACTAATTGTGAATTGAATTTCTTGCACCAACTACCAATAAAACCTTAATTAAATCGATTTTACTACTAAACAGAATGTTGAAGTGCGCCGTAAAGATTCAATTATCTCGAAATGCCATGCACGCAGCGAGGTATCAATGAGGTAACACGAGCGGAGCGGCGGTTTCTATGCAAAGTGCAAATACCGCCGGCTCTTCGCTTATATTATGTATTAACATAAAGTTAAGTGTTGTGTTCAATGCGAAAATATTGGAAAATATATATGTATATATATTTACAGGGAAAGAAATATATAAATAGGAAATCCTTAATAATCTTAATTAGAAAAATACGTAAGTAAGTATGTGTTAATATGGAGGTACCAAAGTTCAGCAGCACAAATATTATTCTCCCTAATGGAATTGAATATACATGACATAATCAGAATCTCATTAACACTTTTTCCTTGGCTTGATAGTCGGAGAAGAAAATTGTATATCCGACTGGTAGAGAGTTCTTTATGACATTAAGTACGTGTTGTATGATAAGTTATTCTTCTCTCCATCACAGTTAATTAAAAATTAATAAAAAAAAAACAATAATATGGCAACATACTTCACAGCACAAAAATACCGATGTTTTTCAGTTTAATAATACGAGTCATGTACGTTTTCGACTATTTCTCCGAATATTACTAAGAATATCGGCAGATGTAAAGTCTACCTTAAGAGCCTCATTATGCCTCCAAGTGTGTTGCATATGAATTACCATATTAGTGTATGTATATTTATATGTATGTTGGTCTGTCCCGGCAGGCGCCTAATGTCCTGCTGCACTGGACATATAAATATGTATTTCAATACATTGAAATGCAATATGTAATGAAATGTAGAATTGCTGTAAGGCGATGTATTCCGCTAGTAAATAAATGAATTTAAATCAACACATCTAATCTATAAGTACTTCAAGTATATAAATAATTTGCATACTTAGTAGCAAGTAGATAAATAACGGATTGGTGGCCGGCCACTTACAGGAAAAAAAGCCGCCCCGCGTGACCGCGTGTCATTTCTGGATGACTCTAGCACGGAACCCGGATGAGTGGCGTACTCGAAGAAAGGCTTATGCTCAGCAGTTGGCGATTACAGGCTGATAATGATGACAATGATGATAAGTTAAATTCTGTAAAGCTTGACATTCACCAAAGCGCTCTGTGATAAATGAATCCATCCGAATGGATGGACGTGATACTTTGTAGGTACCCCAAGTAGATGTCAGCGGTCGTGATCGTGTGTGGTTTCCACATTAACAGGCGCGACATTTCTCTTTGCGACAAATGGATGGACGTGATATATGTATGTTGTCAAAATTCACTAGAATACACGGAAAAGACCACGCGCCATCTTAGTTTGGCTATTGTAAAGATTTCCAATGACATAAAGATCAAAACATGGGTGCAACCTGAACGTGGAAAATCGTGTAATCACTTGTTTCTATTTTACTAAAAATATTGATAATGTTCATTCGTTTCTGACGTTTTAAGTACTGTTTTGCTATCAGTCCACCTAACTAGTGAGACCGCATCGGTCTTGGGGTCAAGTCCAAAATAGAAAAAGTCAAATGCAAAAATATGGATGAATACAACTTTCTCAAAGATGTGTCTCAGGATAGCTTTAAATTTTGATGTCTACGAATTAAATGCAGATCTGCGCGAGCTCCAAGCTGGCGACTGGCGGGAGACTGCACAGGACCGGGATCAGTGGTGAGCAGTCGTGTTGGAGGCCAAGACCCACTTTGGGTCACTGCGCCAGAGGAGTAAGTAAGTATGAATTAAGGTTTCGGTGCATATTAAAATGAGGGGGATAATTCGATACATATTTCTGCATTTGACTGTACCTACTGTTAGACTACTCGTATTGTTAGCCTATCTTCGAACCGTCGGAGACCCACGCGCCCACCGCTGGGCCCACATCGCGTATGAAGCCATTAATAACTGTTAAAACACTAATCCCGTCGAGATGAATCATGAGCGCAAGCGCCGGTGGGCTACTACTGGAACTCGAATGATCTATCAAAAAAACACTCTCGATCTAGTCATATTTTTTAACGACCTAGCCTATAGCCTAGTGGGTAGTGACGTTGCCTACGGAGGAGATGCTGGGTTCGAATCTCGGTATGGGCAAATATTTGTGTGACGAGCTTGGATATTTGTTTCTGAGTCTTGAGTGTTACGTGGCACGCGAGAAAAAAAAAGACGCGAAGACCAAACATGTTATTCCGCGCTTTTTGCCCGGCCACGGCAGGGCCGAAAGGAATGGACCTGATTTTAGTAGTATATGTATGTATTTACGTATTTTCCACCGCGGCGTTTAACATACTGAACAGATTTTGATAAACTAGGTTGTCAATCGATTCGAAAATATGTTCCTAGTGACATACTTAAAATACTTTTTGTTTGAATAAATGTTTTTTTCAGTTAGTATTTCGTAGTCGAGTTACAGTTTTTAAACTTTTTATGTTTGTTTAGCTTATTGTGGGGTCGATCTTGCGCTCTTGTTGATGAGTGACGAGTGAGTTCAAGGCGAGTACGAAGCAAGTACTAATCGAGTTCCTCGAGTAACGCCGCTGCGCTTGCGACACTGAACTCGGGGTTCACAACTGATCGATTGATTCATCTTCGCGAAACGTTGGTTCATATTTTTATGACTCATACGATATTAATACATGATCGTAACGGGGGAAAGGTTGCCTTGATTCGACACGCGCCAGTCATATGGTAATTGTAATTTCATATAGCTGGAACTCGATTGACTCGATTCCATTTGTCTTAATGACAGAAGGATACGTCCCTAGGTCCCCATTCTTTAATGCCTATGTTTTTCTGATTTCAAAAGACGATAGATACGAAAGTGGGCGAGATATGGCGTGGCCATTGACGTGGAATTTTGAATATCGAGCCACTTAAAGAGTGGTAGGTATCACTTTATATAAGCAAACAATTTTGCGCATAATTTTCATTACCTACACGATAAAACCGACACATTTCAGGACTAAAAATAAATATTGGTGAAATACTTTGCCTCTAACATCTGCACCTCTAACATACGATGGAATGGGGTTACTTTGATTCGGGGGGCGACTTTGATCAAATAGGTTTTGTAGGTGAACTGTGATAATAAATATATGAATATTCTATCTTGCTTTTTACGCGATTAAATCTTCTTAATTTCGAATAGTTCTGCTTTTATACTACATTCTAAATTCAAAGTAGCCCCATTTTTTCCTAAAGTAACCCCATTCCACGGTACTAAATTTACCTCCTTACATTGAAGATACGGTATATAATATGGATAGGGGACATCGGCACACCCTTGAGGGCTTGAGGCTCCAATGGTCTTGAACAGGTGAAATCAATACTATCTGACGTGCCGTCAGGGTTTGCGGAGTCGTAATAAAGAACTACGAGGCACTTTACATCTCCAGTGCCAAGTTCAGTGGCTGCCGCAAGGCTGCCATTCGACTCGCGTTCAAGCAATCTTAGGCAGGTTACTATGCTTTGTTCTGAGACTATTAATATTTTTCAGGATCCTTATGGAGGGTGGAATATTGTTCCAGCATTTTGAAGCTGTATAACGGAAACCACCTCAGAAAGTAGCCAAAGCATGTTCAGGTGTGAACAGGTGCATTATGGATATTTATCCATCACGGTGCACCATCAGTATCATCACCGCAATTTGCTGCTTTTCCCGCCCGCAACACGGTCCTTACGACCTCTTCACAGGCAACACAGAAACGATCTTAATATCAAACGATGTCTCAACTCGTAACTTCAGTCGTAACTACAGTCGTTGTGGTAGTTAGTAATTACTAACTACCACAACGACTGTAACTGAAAACGAGTGCTGTGGCTATCGCATCGCATGCTGAGTCCGTTTCTTTTGTCACAAAAACAATCTTGTTTTTCTATGATTTTTTGTATCTGTTTGTCTGACAGTAATTATATTTCTCATCATATTCTTATTTACTTTTATATTGGATGACAATCATTAGCGAGCTTTTGAAATAAGTATCGCCCAAGATCTCAATCGCATATTTCCGACTTAAGATCACAATAGCATCGTCGAAGAGGGGAGTGCGCCGGCGCCAGCTTCTCAAACCGGAAACAGCGCTCAAGGCCGCGCGAGCACTCTCGCTTTCGGCGCTGGATCCCAATCGAACCTGCACCTGTTTGCAACCTACTTCGAAAAAGGACGGTCTTCAACAAGAAAACCAGCGCCATTGGCACTGCTGCTAAGTATATTAAATTTATTTGACAGCTAATATTTGACAGCCGTCTTCCCGGTCAATGATGACATAATAATGACATATATTGTACTGGATAATATGGAAATATTGAATGTAAGGGCAATTTCACTATACATTGTTGAGTGGAATCATAACTAGACATGTTTACTTAGCCTATTCTTGGAAAATAAATTCAAGAATTTGCCCCAAACACGGTCAAATTGTAAAAACTATAATTGTTACCGTAATTTTCGTAACGCGTACTCAAACTGTAAGATGAGTCCAAACTGGATTTCTGGTTCACTGGGTTACGATTCTTTCAAATCCCCAGCATTTGTTTCGTCAATGAATCTGTGAGAGCTATTCTCAAAGTATTGTCAAGTAGTATATTAAAAAATATTGAAAAAGAGACTAAAGTAAGTTCCAGTTACACAGTAGCGATGTCCTCAGTAGCCTAGTTGGTAGTAACCCTGCATACAAAGCTGGAGGTCCTAGGTTCGAATCCCGGTAAGGGCATTTATTTGTGTGATGAGGACAAATACTTGTTCCTATGTCATGGATGTTGTTTTAAGTATCTACATATTTGTCTATATAAGTTTGTATATCGTCATCTACATTGTACCCATGGTACGGTCAAGGTCTTTAATTGTTGGGCCATTTAGGTGTAACCAATTTTGGTATTTAATAGTAGCTTTGAATTGTCCAGTATAAAGTGACCTCTAAATGGCTCTGCAATTAAAATCCTTGACTGTATAAGATTAGTTTGGGACTAGGTCGATTTGTGTAAGATTGTCCCCAAATATTTATTTATTTATTAATTTTATTTTAAAGTTGTGAGATGAGATGAAACATCTACCTAAATTAAACTAGACATGGATGTAGACATTGCAGACTAGGTACGATTGCTACTTATAATCTATACTAATATTATAAAGAGGAAAAATCAGTGAGATTGTAGCTTTGTAAGTTTGTATGTTTTGGGTATAAACTCCGGACCCGCTATTCCAATTTCAAAAATCTTTCACCTGCGCGTAGAACGGTTTTCTGGATGTTTGTCTGCGTTATTTACAATACGCGAGCGAAGCCGCGTGGGCAACTAGTTACTTATTTAATAAAATGTATGTAGCTGCCCGTGCAGCTCCAGCCACGTGTTATAAAGAACGTAGACAAAGCCGCGGGGTTAACAATTACCTTCCCGAAGTTGAAGAATCCATATATTATATATTATTTCTAATGAAATAATTTCTGAAATCGGATTAGTTCCCATTACATACAAACTTCACAAAGCTACTCACAAACTTCACAAAGCTACTCACAAACTTCACAAAGCTACTCACAAACTTCACAAAGCTACTCACAGACTTCACAAAGCTACTCACAAACTTCACAAAGCTACTCACAAACTTCACAAAGCTATTGACAGACTTCACAAAGCTACTCACAATCTTCACAAAGCTACTCACAAACTTCACAAAGCTACTCACAGACTTCACAAAGCTACTCACAAACTTCACAAAGCTACTAAACTTCACAAAGCTATTGACAGACTTCACAAAGCTACTCACAGACTTTTCCAAAGACAGTCGTGGCGTTGCTTTTTCAAAAGAAAATCCTACAAACTACATACCAACAGACCGGTTTTGACGTTAAAAGAAGTTGCTGATTTGACAGTCAGGCAACGTTTCTATTGCCATAGGCGGGTCAGATCCTAATCGCGGTAATTGCGAAACTTTCCAAACTAGCGTTAGGACAACGCAACCGTGATTTTTCCGTTACAAAGAGAAGAATACCATTTAGATCTACATAACGTGCGTACGAAACGTTACACAATCGCGCTGCAGGACATATTGAACGAGCGAGCGAAGCGAACGAAGTTCTCCATTTCAGCTTGGGCTACAGGCATACAGGTCGCATTTCTGAACCGATACTCGAGAAATTTTGTGAGCTGCAGATTCAAACATACTTAACTGAAAACAGGTTAAAACATACTTCAGAATTTCAAAAATACCGCGGACCCCTGTTGAAGAAAATGTTGAAAAAAAATCTCATGTTTCATATGCCTATAACTACGTACCTTCCTACGTTAAGAGTGAACCAAGTGGGTCCATGGCCGACACTTTAAGAAACCCTGCTATAAGGGATCTCTTCCAGCTAACCTTTGACCAATTGTAACTCCGGTAGTTCTACAGCTCACAGGGCCACTATATTTATCGTTACACTAGACACAACGAAGTACTTCATTGCTAAGCTGACCTTCTCAATGCCAACATAGTTCAGTCAACGCGACCTGATGTCTGGAACCCGTCATCCGTGCTGATCATGTGAACTGATAGGAGCGCTTCCTGTAATACCAAGGTTTGTTTTGGATTTGGGACTAAGTAGACTATATTTGTATTGCCGCCCTAGATGAGTACTTAATTTACTATTGTGAGAAACGTCCATCTGTTACTTCGTTGTCGAATTGACCGTATGATCAAAGAAATAAATACAGCAAAATAATACACTGTACCAAATTCCATGAATTAAAACATACATACAAATATAGCTATTTTAAGTTTAAAATATTGTTTTCTTAAAATACCTATAAAAGAATGCAATCAATTTTGAAATTTTTTACTGTTTCTCAACTGCCTAAACACAGCATCGATTAGTTTACAAGCTTTTTTAATATTGAAATTATTTTTGAATATTTAAACGACATTAGCCTAGTTGGTAGTGACACTTAGTGAGCCTGCCTACGAAGCAAGAGGTCGTGGGTTCGAATCCCGGTAAGGGCATGTATTTGTGTGATGAGCACGAATATTTGTTACTGGGTCATGAATGTTTTCTATGTATTTAAGTATTTATTTATCTATATAAGTATGTTTATCGTCGTCTAGTACCCATTCGTACAAGCTTTGCCTAGTTTGGGACTAGGTAGGTCGATTTGTGTAAGATTGTCCGCTAATATTTATTCATTTATTTATATATTGTTATCTAACAATCACAGAAAACTCTTTGTGTGAGTCGGAAAATCTTTATTGTGTTTGTTTGTACCCAAAAACTACTCACAAATTTTGTGTAGGTACTCATTCAAAAAATTTGGCATAATGAGACAGTGCCATTTTTATCTTAAGCCAAGTCAACCAATGGTAATTAGGATTTTGGTAATGGGTGAGGACGAAATTCTTGGCTAGTAGTTAGCCTAGTTAATTGGTACGTACGTGGTTAGTGGTAGTAGTTAAAAAGTTCCGTTGGGACACGAAAATTAGCCATACAATACTATGGTTAATTTTCGTGTACGTCAACGGCACTTTTTAACTACTACCAATTAACCACGCTAACTACTGGCCAAGAATTTGGTCCTCACCCAATTATTAAACTAATTAATTTTCGCCTGCAGTCTTAATAATAATACGGTATGTGAAGGAATACTTCTTATTTTATTACTAATTAGCCATTTTGGATATCGGTTGTACTGAGTGAAAGTCATTACGAAATTGTATTATCGTAAAAATAAGACTATCAAATAGCCATTTTGGAACTAAGACAATAAAGCTTAAGGGCTGCAATGCCAGGACGCCCGACTCTCTATACAAACGTAGCTTAGTTCTCATTTTAAAACGACATGCATGATACTTGGTATACGCAATAGGATCCACCATTATATACCTATATCTAGGTCGGAAAATAGTTTCTGTTGTTAGATATTACAATAGAAAATAATAGAGCAAGTAGAACGTTTTTCATACAGTCTCTAATCGCTTGATTTATTTCTATTATAGCAACATATACTAGTTTCCGACCTTGATATGTATGGATCCATTGTATATTTTTGTAATATTTGTTTATTGGTTTGTTTGCTGTAATAATGTATTCTTAGTGTTGTCACTACTGCATTGTCACAGCCATAGGTCAGCGTGGTAATCAATAACTATTTTAAAGTTATCTATAATAGTTTGTCATAGCAAGGTTATTTGCACTGACATTACAAATGATAACATCAAGTCTTATCACTGATCTTGACTATAATAGTGATAAATAGTGATTTTGTACTAATGATTAGGGAGGCGGAAATTGATTCGCAATAGCAACTTACATTACGGCTACATTTGAAGGATAGATATATCAATATCTGTCAAACATTACGGTATTTAAATGTTTCACAAGATCATTGCATTTAGAGCACCCAAGTGATCATTATTAATCCAACCCACATGGAGTTGGATCTGACTTGTAAGCCTCATTCCTGCTGTCTCTCTCTCTCTCTCTCTAATTTAATTTAATTCTTATATCTATAATTTAATTTATATAATGTATTTTCTAACACTAGGAGTAAGATCTATTGTCACTAACATATTATATTATGGAGCCATGCTGTGAAATATATATATAATTTTTAGTTTCTTATTCATCATCCCCCTACCGTTATTCCCGGTTGTACCCCTAAAGGAGCCCGGCGTCCGCTTTGACACCTAATCCCAAGATTTGGCATAGGCACTAGTTTTACGAAAGCGACTGCCATCTGACCTTTCAACCCAGAGGGAAAAGTAGACCTTATTGGGATTAGACCGGTTTCCTCACGATGTTTTCCTTCACCGAAAAGCTACGCTTTTAGTTTATTTATTAAACCACTTTAGAACCTTAATATTATCACTGCAAAACTAAGATTCGTCATGTTTAAGGCATTCTAATAAATTGATCTCAAGTCTATTTCACTAACTATTAATAAATAATAAATAGCGATATTTAACTTTTAACCTACCCTTTTTAGTGGACTATTCCCAGTTGGAATATAATGGGAATGCAAATTCCCAATAGTCCGCAATGTCGCGGGTGCGAACTACTGGAAATATATTTTCACATTTTATTCGCGCTGCGGACAACTGGTGATAGCCTTTTTTAGTAAAACAGTGAATCGACGAGGTAAATTATCTGTAGGTACTTTACTTATCTAAACGTATCTGATCGCAAATGTTTATCGCCCGATAAGAATGCAAAAGGCTTTTTTCTGTACAATTATTCGTCTTCGACCAGAAAGAGTAATTTTGCCTCCGCAGCGACGATCTACTCTTTCTGGCTTCGGGTGGGTTGCACTTAACCGTCTGTAATGAGGTGTTCGTTAAAATCTGACTGTATGGAAATTTTGACAAGTTTCTCTGGAACGACAGCGGCCGGCGCCATATTTAACGTCGTATATTCAACTTGCCATTAGACTATGTCCACTGTTACCAAGTAGCATCATCACCAGCACATTTCACTGCAAAACTTAGATGCAATTAACGTCCACGTGACGGGAAGCTTCTCACTGCCCCATATAAGGGCCGGAGCCGACCGGAGTCGGCCTCGGCGCGCGCGCAAGGCCGCAGGGTGACTGACTCACGCGCACACTCAAAACGAGACCGACTCATGCGCCGCTGACAGCGCTCGGCGGTTGTGACATTAAAGTTCAAAACGGCTGCCACAAAGTCTCGCGAACAAGTAATCTAGAAAGGGTTGATTGTTTATATGGGTTTGAGGTTGTTACGTCGTTGTGTTTTTAAACGGTTTTAATTGAGAATGGTTGTATGTGTATTGACGGTTGTTGGTGTTTAAGGCGTTTTCGTTTTGAGCGGGTATTCACACTCAGAGCAGATTTATTACCTAGATATCCCTAAAAGGGTGCAATACGGAAGAAAAAAGGCTTTTAATGTTAATTTGTCGATGGTACTGTTACATATTCAGTGTTTGATGGTTGATGTGAAATATGAGTAATCTGTCAATTAGCCGCATTTCAGATAGCATCAAGTTAAAGGCAGTTATAGGCACCTAAATCCAGTCACGCAAAAACGGCTAAGTAAACATCTTTAGACAAAATTTGGCATAGAGATAGTTTATAACCTGGATAATAAAACATAGGATACTTTTTATCCCTCTTAAGGAATTATTTCTAGACAAATGGTTGAGAGCTTTGAAGCTCAGTATCTGTTCAAGTGGTAAACATATTTCTCAGTTCGCATTCATTTTCATTTCCCAAACGATGCAACCGTTAGGTAACTTTTGGGGCTTTCATAAAAGTCGTCGCATACGGCCCGGTTAGAATTGTTTAGTAAAGATTTTCTAACTAATAAAAAAGTAAAGTAATAAAAATAACTCAGGCGAAATGAATGATTTGTGATAAAAATGTCAAACACAAAAACTTCAGCTCCAAGTCCATGTTGAGGGACTTAGTTGTTCTCATCACGGTCCGGGTCCATTGGTACAGTCGAGTTCGAAAAATGTGAACGCGACTTTATTGTTAAGGGCATATATAAGGTTGCTCAGATATTTTTGAACCTTTGGGAACGTATTTATGAACTCGACTGTACGAATAGGCTTTGCTACCGTGTGACCACAAAAATAGAAATTGCTTATTACCCACGGATGTTTATGACACCGGCTCCTATAATCTCGTACAAGTGACTTTTACTTTCTCACACGGCCAGTAGTTTGTTTTAACGGTCCGTTTAATTAGCACGTAATCGATCACGCCTGACAACTCAATCGGCTGCGCATAGGCAGGAAGAGAAATTGACATTTGACACATGGTCAAATAATTATCAGTATATTGACCGGGCTTTTGGTCAAACGCTAGCCTTTTCTTAGCGTTGGTTGCATTAGTAAGCAAGAAAGCAGCAGTATGTATCACAGACAGCTCCAAGTGCAGAGCGTGCATGGAGGCAGAAGAAACCACTAAACACATTCTACTGGACTGCAAGCAGAGAGAAGTATACAGAAAAAAGCACCTAGGCTCTCCAGACACACTACGGGACGCAGTCAGCAACACCAAGGCACTCACCAACTTTCTAGAGGAGCTGGGGTGGTTAGAGTAGCGCTACGCCCCACCGATTTCACGCAAAATATATGTCGACTGTCGAGATGTCGACTTGCGGAAAATGGCCATTTCTACTAACTAACTAACTAAGTACCTGTAACTAAGTAACTGTGCTAGCAAAGTTGCTAGCATCGAGACAAACCAAACTGTTTAACGATGCAATTTTATTAATTTACTACATTTTTGCATGAGTTTCGTAATAAAAAAGTATTTAGTGTGGTCACCTGACACCGCCAAGTTGGCACCTATGCAAAATTTTTTAAGTTATAATCTTTATATACATTATGTATGGACCTTTAATGTTTGATTTGATTAGTAGAGAAAACGGTTCAGAAAGTGCTAATGTCGTGAGATAAGATACTTATTAAAATAATGTACAAGGAAATGCATTCTGTCTCAACGAAATCTACTTCTAACTACGATCAGGCTTACGGTAAGTCAAAACCACACACCCTTCCTCATTCACATTGATTTACAAGCTTGATTGAAGTTAATATACTGCATTAGGTATACATTATTTGTTACATTTTTTATTTTATGTAGGTATGACCGGATATTTTGACAGATATGATTTTTAAATTACTTTTCTATTTGTCAATAACGATTCATAAAAAATATGCACAGGTTTTTTATACTTACTTATTACTCTTATAAGTTATGGACTCCTTTACCACAGGAATTCAAATTACACCTACGGAGGTTTATTTAGCCAATTCATACATTAAATTTTAAAAATTGACAATCCTAGTGCTGAATTATATCAATACTAATACTATAACATAGAGAGTGAGCCTGTACGTTTGTATTTAAGAGATTATCTCCGAAACTACTCATCCATCAATAACATTTACAAATATGAATAAGTATACCCAAGTAAGTACTTTCTTTGAGATTGAGATTCAGACAATATCGCAATTAATTATGTCCAAAAAGACACTGAGGTCGTCACACATGACCCCACCGACAACTCACACAGTCATCATTCATTACCCTAAAAGCGCTCACACTATAAAATACACTAGCCGGAACAAATTTGACAGCTCACCTTGTCAAAAAACATACACGGAAACTTTGACCTTATTTACCAGTAATAAGTGCCAATGATTAGGCGAGATATAACAATAAAGAATAATGACGGTCGAGGATTGAACCTGGACCTTGAACCAGGCTCACCTCTACCACCACCAAACGTCCAGGATATTTTGACCCCGACTTTCGTACAGCCTATGCGTGACCAGGTTAAGATTATAGTGGTTCATTAGAGACAAATTGTCGGATATAGTTGTGAATTTTCGGTTGTAACCGATAGATCACCTTATGGGGCTGAGCGGTGGCGAGGACATACATGTGACCAGAACCTTGCCTATTTGGCTTTGAGTTAACCTAATGATGTTGAAGAAGAAACCGTCCAATATCTACTAAATATATCGAAGCTACGTAATGTCGCACAAGTTGCATAGTATGGGGAAAGTATTAATTATGAAAAGGCGGAAATATTTAACCAAAATACTGAACATTATAATAATTTAAAGTGCTGATACTATATGCTAGTATTGTTAGTAGAAGTATAGATTGCATGTACCTGGTTCGAGGTATCTTTTACGAGCAAAGTCATAGAAACTACATGAGTGCACATGCACAGTATATAGGTGAACTTTGACAATCGGTAACTGCAACAGAAGTTAAGTGATTTAATAAATTGGCTCCTAAGCTGACCTACCGGTATTAACTTCCGCCCCTAATTATTCAATATCTTATGACCTTCCGGGATTGAAACTATCTCCACGCCAAATTTCATCTTAATAAGTTGAGTGGTTCGAGAGTGAAAATATATCAAACAGACAAACAGAGTTACTTTCGTATTTATAATATTAGTACGGATTATAATGACCGCACTTAACCCCGAAACACATAACCCGGCCGCCGCAGTCGAGTAAAAGCTCGTCCCATGATTGAGCTAACAGAGCGGCGCCCGCGCATACGCTGTCGCTCGCCTAGATCACATTATGGATAGATGCGATTACGAACGACGAACTATTTAAGAATTGCTCCAAAAAGGTAAACTGTATTTTAATAGTGTCTGTGTGTGTTTATTTATTTGAATTTCGAAAAAGTGAATCATCAAAAAACATCGAACCTGCTCACATATTTTCACGAGAATCGGTTGAGAAATGCGACTCGTAGAAGGGAACAGCGGGACAGCAGGACCCGGACACCGGACACCAGACAAATGATTTTCGGACCAAGCTGAAGCATAGAACTTCGTTATCTTCGCTGATATTTTGGTAGCAAACCGGTGTTTTAGGTTACTACTACTTCGATTCGTGGGATGAGCTTGATCAAAAAAGATTTTTCCTACATTTTTGTTTTTATAGGCGTAATCTGTGATCAAGCCAGCTCCATTTTCTCCTAGCATCTTTACCCGACTAGGGCGGAGACGAAAGAAAAGGATATGTTTTTAGCAGTCTTTGTTTGTATTTACGTGTGGCCCACCGTAGCGTTTAAAATTCTGAACCGATTTTGATAAATGAGATGTCCATCGATTCGTTATACATTTGTGTAAAAAACTAATTTTTTTTTCAGTTAGATTTTCGTAGCCGGTTTAAAAAAAATATGTACCGCTTTTTTATAGGTACAACTTTTTCATACGAGTAGGTACCGCTTTTTATAGTGAGTAATTATGGTAGGTGAATCTGCCACATCTATCACTATTCAATGCATCCAAGTGGACAATCTAAGGATTGTAATTACGCCATTGTCTTGAGGGGTGACGACCTCGTCCAAGTCATGACTCCAAGACTCCCTCAAATCATGGGAAAATGAGGTTAGGAAAAGTTGGGCATTGTTTAAGTTATGGTCGGTGATAAGAGAAAATCGTTAATTCGACGATATTTTATGACTTATACGTGATTGGTAGAGATTGCGTTACGATAAGTTCAGTTCACCTTGCTTGCTGGTCGTTCTCAAAATGAAGATTATTATTATGTCCCATGTATGTTTGTACCGTGATCCTGTGCCACAAATAGTGGAATGGAAATTAAAAAAGACCATCTTGCAAGGCCTAGGCCTCCAATTTTGTATGAAATGCCATTACGGGTCTCTCGTCTCGCTGCGCCCGAAACGTGACACATCGAAGCCCATTATGAAGATCACCACGTCAATATTTCATTGCATGTTTGAGAAAATTTACTTATAAACTAGGTTATTAGTAAATTTTATGTTTTGTAGTCTTATTAACTAATCTCCGGAACTACATAGTAATCCGGCTTCAAAAATTCTTTCAGCACCATTATATATGGTGGACATAAGGTATATTTGATCACGCGACTTTGCCTTGTTTCTCTGTGACACGCAGGCGAAGCCACACGAGCTACTAGTTTATACTGTTATAATCGAGAAAAAAAAAGCCTGTGAGATTGTAAGTTTGTAGGTATATAGGCGGTAATCTCCAGAACTTTCACACGTGTATAGATTGGGCTTTCTTTATGGACATCCTACTAATATTATAAATGGGAAAGTTTAGATGTTTGGATGTTTATTACTCAATCACGCTTAAACGGCTGAACCGATTTGAATGAAATTTTGCACGAAGATAGTTTACAGCCTGGATTAAAATATAGGATAGTTTTTATCCCGAGTCCACGCAGACCAAGTCGCGGGCGGAAGCTAGTAGGCTATATTTTATCCCACAGATTTGTCTGTGATCTTTGCAATACGAGTGTGAACCCGCGCGAGCAGCTAGTATTATAATAAAAACATATCTAAATACAAAAATACCAAAAAGTGTGCGATGGCCGGGAATCGAACCCGGATCAACTGCTTGGAAGGCAACTATGCTGACCATTACACCACCATCGCATCTGAGCTAGCGTCTGAAATATCTAATCAACTGACGTCCAAAGTCGTCGACACCTAATCGTGACTATTAAAATATAATACTTTTGATAAGAAAATGGAGTTTTACTTTGCTATGGCATGCAAATTAAAGAGATTATTCATGCGGTAACATCTTTTTACTGTTTAATAATATAACGCAAAATAATCATGTTCATTTTATTTTACATACCTATTGGTATTCTATTTATACCTAATCAATTAAATATATTTCTAAAACACTACGAGTTTCCCGGAAGGGTTCAAGAACTTAAGTAGAGATCGGGTTTCTATTTTTTTTGGTACTTAACACAAGGGTGGCAAACAACCATACGGCCTGTCTGATGCAATGGTAAGCAAACACCGCTGCTTATGGACGCTTGAGTCTTGCTACGATCCTGGCAAACCCGTCTTGCTTGATTCTCCTCCATAACATTCTCCATTGATTATAAAATAGGTATATATTCTATGGATAACAATGATTCAGGATTGATTTGACGTACGCACGACTGGGGTCCACGTATTTCGATCTCTTTCTTTATGCATGGGTTAAAAAAAGACAGAGATATATTTTAGAAAGATTATTGGGCCGTAGGTACCCTACCACTGCCGGCGCCAATAGAACACATACAATTTCCACCGATTGCCAAATTTTAGGAAATCAGAATAGGAATAATTTACATTAAAATCAATGTTATTTATATATTTATTTAAATTTTATTGCACAAATGAAAAAAATATCGTAAAAAAGGCGCACTTAATGCCATATGACATTCTCTACCAGTCAAACCTTAAGGCAAAGCGGAAAAGATAGTGGGCAGTGCAAATAATAACTAAAAAAAATACATTACGGTACTCCTATACACCTACAACATATTTACACAAATAAAGACATATACATAAATAAAATAAAATAAATAAATAGTTACACACACAAATATAAATATATACATAAATATACACTACATGCATACTTACAAGCGAAGTTTTCAAACCTGAAACCTAACCGACGGTTATTTTATTACGGACTTCAATTCAGTAGGTACATTGCCTTATTTGAAGAGTGTCCTCGATTTCTCAAGGATCCCATCATCAGATCCTGACCTGATCTGATGGGAACAGAAGGATACCCTTTGCAGCATGGCTTTGCCCTTGGGAGCATACATAAAAACTAAGATTCCGACGAACTGAGAACCTCGTCAATTTTTGAAGTCGGTTAATAATGAGGATCTTGTTTTTGGCTGTTATAAGAAACAAGAGAGAACAAACAAAGCAATAACGTTTCCACTACAGTGTACCTACTGCTACGGTTCCGGAGATGCTCGATATGCTTATGTGCTTAATGAACTCGCGTGCGTGCTCTGGTGAGATTTTTTGATAGCTCGGCGTAGGTTTTTGATGGCTTCTTTGAATGGATGTCTCAGTGCGGTGGCATTGGTTAAACATAATGTTTGTGATATTGTACATGTATACTCGTACGTTGCCTTGTTTTTTCCAACTAGGATTTTTGGACTCAATCTTCTCCTTCTCATGTCACCAAGATTTGGCGTAGGCACTAGTATTACGAAAGCGACTGTCATCTGCTCTTCCGACCCAGAGGGAAAACTCGACCTTTGACCTGCCTTTTTTTCCTATGCCGAAAAGCTACCGTTAAACATCAAATGATATTTCGTACAATAGTGTTTTAGACACAAGTGGTAGCCGGGTATCGAACCCACGCGCGCTCGCGGCTATACTAGCTTTTGGACTCATCATTCCTATCATCCTATCCATCTCCTAGCGTTATTCCCGGTTGTGCCCAAAGGAACCCGAGGTCCGCTTTGATCTAATCCCAAGATTTGGCATAGGCACTAATTACAAACCAGAACTTACTGGGGATAGACCAGTTTCCTCATAATGTTTTCCTTCACCGAAAAGCTAACGGTAAATAGTCCGTACATAAGTTACGAAAAAACTCATTGGTACGAGCCGGAATTCGAACCCGGGACCGCAACTTTAAAAGTGGACTAAATAAATAAAAAATATATTTAGACGAGGGATGAAAAGATTCGCTTCTTTCCGAAATGATTTCAATGCCGTGAAGGCTCAAAACCACGGCTTTACGTCTTAATTAAGTTAACAATGCCCGATGGTACTTTATATTACCCAACCTAAAACCATAATTACCCGCTTACTCATGTAAACTGAGCCCAGACCTTTACGATGGCATAGACAAAGGACCCACAACAATAACTAGGCAATTAATGAAGTAAACAATGTTCGGCGCAAGCGCCGTCGTGACACGGCGGTTTGTGGGGCGACCATGGTATTAGGATCTATAGGACAGTCTCGAGAATATTTTATACGTCACACTTGGCCATAAAGTGGTACATACCGCCCGCTACGTGCGCGGAATACCCCACTTCCCGGCCAGGGAAGACGTAAAGTTTTGTACTGACTAAGGGTGGTGATAAAGAAGGCCTCAAACAACATATTTATCGCCCTTGTTTTTGGTTCAGGCGTCAAATATTTACCGCCCTAGGTGGTGTACTATTAACGATGGCATAGACAAAGGACTCGCAACAATAACTAGGCAATTAATGAAGAAAACAATGTTCGGCACAAACGCCGTCGTGACACGGCGGTTAGTGGGGTGACCATGATGGTATAAGGATCTATGGGATAGTCTCAATTTTTTTTTATTAAGGAAATTACTGTAGTGAAGTTCGAAGTTCTAAACCAATGTTTAGTATATACCCAAACCGATTTAAGTCACTTTGATCTATTCAAAAGCTTTTGCAGCCTAAAAAGTTTAGCGTGCTGTAGGATTTACTGTTTTGGAACATTAGGTTAGGTTGTTATAAGAAGCTATTGCTCGCTGAATTAGAAACCGTCCTTTTGAATTAAAATGCTAATGTTATTCTACTATATAGTCTGTCTATAAAATCCAATGCATATTTATATCTTTAATAGCACCAAACAATCATCGTATGGGTTTTAAAAAGCCAGTTTTTCCGAATCCTTAAACATTCAGATGTCTATCCTAAAAGCCTGAAGCCTGGCCACCCCCGTCGTTTGTCGCTGGATGGCCGGCGGCGTAATTGGCCGCGGCACGACCGCACCGCACGCCTCGGCGACAAATTAGCGTGAGGTCCTGCTGCCCTGATGCACTTCACAACAGTGGGCCTATATGGGAACTAAGAACCTTTAGCAAATTAGCGTGAGGTCCTGCTGCCCTGATGCACTTCACAACAGTGGGCCTATATGGGAACTCAGAGCCTTTAGCAAATTAGCGTGAGGTCCTGCTGCTCTGATGCACTTCACAACAGTGGGCCTATATGGGAACTCAGAGCCTTTAGCAAATTAGCGTGAGGTCCTGCTGCCCTGATGCACACTCTACACCCACAGTGGACCTATGGGAACTACGAGCCCTTGACCATTTATTATGGTTTTAGGAGGTTCATACGCACTAAGATGCAATGAATTAATCTTCTTCTTAGTCGTGCACTTTTGACAGAGTGGTCGCGGTCATGTCACGGTCGAATTAAAAGACCTTTTAATGACTCTAGTGGGATAATAGTGCATGGTCTTCCGGTTTCCCGTTGCCATCTGCACTAGCAAGAAGTAGTTGGTCCCCTAGGCTTCTGACGTCCCGTCGGGTGTGTGTGGTTATACCGCCATTGCTCGGTTGCCAGAGCCCCGTTGGTTTCCTAGCAGGGAGCACCACGGCAACCAGTTGGTCGCCGCCGCCATCCGGCGCAAGCGGGTGGACTTGACAGTAAGGCCAGTGTAGGTGGTATTCCGATAGACCATTACTACGTACACTATGAATTAATATGTATACCGATCAGATAGCATAGGCTGACGATTCGAATGCTATCATAATCATCAGTATCTTTATTCTCCTAGTGTTTTTCCCGGTTGTATCCAAAAGAAGCCCCGGATTTGGCCGTATGCACTAGTACCATCTGACCTTCCAACCCAGAGGGAAAACTAGACCTTGGGGATTGACCGGTTTGCTCACGATAGTCACGATATACACCGAAAAGTTACTATTCATTGAAAAATTGTATTTCGTAGATGAGTATTGATTTTTAATACCCAGTGGTTCGAAGGCCGCCATTTTTTTGTTTTAATGAACAGAGAGAGCTAGGGCACATCCGAGAGAGGTAGAGAATGTCTGCATGCGCGTGAGTTGCTCTATGTTGCTGTATGTGATCAAGTTTGTATGCAGGGAAATCTTCGTCGTTATCATCCGATTTCAAAAAAAACACCAGTATCCATATCCATAATTCCATATCAGTACCAATATTATTAAATGCGAAAGTGTGTATGTCTATCTATTACCTCTTAAACCGCTGAACCGATTTAGATGAAATTTGGTATAGCAATAGTTTGAGTCCCGGGGAAGGATATCCCGGATCCCATAAATCATCCCCTAAGGGTGAAAATGGGGGGTGAAATTTTGTATGGAGCTACGTAACGCTACGTACGCTCGCTTATATCGTAATATAAGCGAGTTCCACGCGGGCGCAGTCACGCAGTCAAGCTAGTTAGATTATAATGGACCTTCCGGGCGGACGTAGTCTTATCCTGCGGCTTTTTTGTAATAGAATAGCTAGTTTCTAAAAGAGAAAATGAATGATACATTTGTCAGTACCGTCGTTACGCTGGACAGCCAGTAGCCACAACATCTTCAACTGATATTTTATCTCAAACACATATTGCAACTAAGAAGCAGTACACTTGTTTTCAGAAGGCCGTAACTACCATACTATTAAGTATTTATATTAGGCTTTTAGATGCCAGAGCTAGTTTATAATATAAATAAACAAGCTGGAGATTGCGATCGGTGTATTTGTCAGCGTTGCCAACATTACGGCCTGAAGCCATTTGTAGCATTGCGACATTGCGAGGTATTAGCGAGATCCTGGCTATTCTTGTCATGATTTAGGATCCTAGATTTCGTTTATGCTCAATTTGTGAACCTAGTACGAACATAATTTAACTTTAATTATATATTTAAAAAAATCGTAAGTAATTATTTAGAGCGTTTCTATCTAGGTTCTTTATTATTTTTACTTCACACCGGTCCATAAAGTTGCCATTACCGCCCGCTTCGCATGCGTAAAGTCCCGCACCTACCCCTGGCTAGGGGGTAGACATAGGTACATTTTATAGAACTCACCTAGGGCGGAAAAACTTAGAATACCACAAATCGCAGGTATTTGAACTCCAAGCGCAAGCAGGAGCGTTAAATATGCAATCTGAGGCAGTTTTTACTACCGTCCGTAAATTTTTTTTTTGTTATTTTAATATAATTCGTTTAGAATTTTTAAGAAAATAGCCAAAAAATTACCATTCCCCCCCTTCATCTCCGAAACTACCGAGTCTAAAATAAAAAAAATAATAAACATAATAGTTCTTTACCTACAGATGACAGGAAAACCTATTAGAAATGTGCACTCAAGCGTGAGTCGGACGTAGTCTTATCCTGCGGCTTTTTTGTAATAGAATAGCTAGTTTCTAAAAGAGAAAATGAATGATACATTTGTCAGTACCGTCGTTACGCTGGACAGCCAGTAGCCACAACATCTTCAACTGATATTTTATCTCAAACACATATTGCAACTAAGAAGCAGTACACTTGTTTTCAGAAGGCCGTAACTACCATACTATTAAGTATTTATATTAGGCTTTTAGATGCCAGAGCTAGTTTATAATATAAATAAACAAGCTGGAGATTGCGATCGGTGTATTTGTCAGCGTTGCCAACATTACGGCCTGAAGCCATTTGTAGCATTGCGACATTGCGAGGTATTAGCGAGATCCTGGCTATTCTTGTCATGATTTAGGATCCTAGATTTCGTTTATGCTCAATTTGTGAACCTAGTACGAACATAATTTAACTTTAATTATATATTTAAAAAAATCGTAAGTAATTATTTAGAGCGTTTCTATCTAGGTTCTTTATTATTTTTACTTCACACCGGTCCATAAAGTTGCCATTACCGCCCGCTTCGCATGCGTAAAGTCCCGCACCTACCCCTGGCTAGGGGGTAGACATAGGTACATTTTATAGAACTCACCTAGGGCGGAAAAACTTAGAATACCACAAATCGCAGGTATTTGAACTCCAAGCGCAAGCAGGAGCGTTAAATATGCAATCTGAGGCAGTTTTTACTACCGTCCGTGATGAGTACAAGGTTTTTCGTCTTCCTCTGACCAGGAATAGGATTTTTTCCAGACGCGAATCGGGCGCCAATTGGCACTTTTTCGCCAGGTGTGGCTTAAAGGTTTACTAATAGTTGTCCAGCGGTGGGAACGAAGTTCTCCGTGTCAGTTTGCAGATTTCTCAACCGATGCTCGTGAAATATTGTGAGCAGGTTCAAATCATTAACGACGACCGGTTTAGCCTAGTCGGTAGTGACCCTGCCTACGAAGCTAGAGGTTCTGGGTTCGAATCCCGGTTAGGGCATCTATTTGTGCCTGAGCCATGGATGTTGTCTCTGTATTTAAGTATTTATTTATCTTTATAAATTTGTTTATCATCGTCTAGAACCCATAGTACAAGCTTTGCTTAGTTTGGGACTATGTCGATTTGTGTAAGATTCAATATTAGGGGACAATCTTACACAAATCGACCTAGTCCCAAACTAAGCAAAGCTTGTACTATGGGTACTAGACGACGATAAACATACTTATATAGATGAATAAATACTTAAATACATAGAAAACATCCATGACTCAGGAACAAATACTCGTGCTCATCCCACAAATAAATGCCCTTACCGGGATTCGAACCCAGGACCTCTTGCTTCGTAGGCAGGGTCACTACCAACTAGGCTAAAGCGGTCGTCAAATTATCCGCAAATATTTTGTTATTTATTTATAAGTACGAGTATACATATGCGGATTCAGTTTTTCACATTTTTCGTAACGCTCGCGATTTCTCCAGCTCACAGAGCAACTGGAAGGTATAATACTGTAAATATTTGAAATGTAGTACTTGCTACCTACTAGTACTTAATACTGGTACGTGCATATAATGATGAACACGTACAAACGTAGGTGCAATGTCGCAAGACGTCAGGGGTCACGTTAGACCTCGCCATCATCTTGGTCAACTGCCTAGGGCGATGGCTCACAAAGGATAAAATAATATGTACTGTTGCAATAGAAGTTGCAGTTAAACTGTTTTTTTAGGGTTCCGTACCTAAAAGGATAAAACGGAACCCTTATAGGATCACTCGTGCGTCTGTCTGTCCGTCCTTCACAGCCTATTTTCTCCGAAACTACTTAACCAATTACGTTGAAATGACAATTGAATATGTAAGTTTGTAACCCAAAGAGTAACATGTAACGCAAACAAATGAATTTTAACATGGGGGCCACTTTTGGGGGGGGAAATGAGAAAATTTTAAAAATAAGTTTTGCATATACTATCGTGTTACATATCAAATGAAAGAACTCATTGTGTGCATCTAAAAATTTTTTTTTTGTTATTTTAATATAATTCGTTTAGAATTTTTAAGAAAATAGCCAAAAAATTACCATTCCCCCCCTTCATCTCCGAAACTACCGAGTCTAAAATAAAAAAAATAATAAACATAATAGTTCTTTACCTACAGATGACAGGAAAACCTATTAGAAATGTGCACTCAAGCGTGAGTCGGACTGAATACGGTATTTGACAAAAATCAAATCAGCTTATTTTTATGAAACGTCAAAAACGCTCCGTTAGTAAAAAAAATGTTAAAAATCTTGTGATGTACCCTTGCAACGCGAGTCCGACCCGCACTTGGCCAGTTTTTTTTAAATGTTTTGTTTCGGTGGAAAGATTTGTGGGAAAATTGGAATAGCGGCAAAGTTAATTTAAGTGATGACCAGCGATGTAAAATTGTTAATTGGTAGCATTTAGATGGGACTACTGACTGACTCATAAAGTATAAATCTCGTCATCCCATTAGTGAGTATGCCCTGACAAATAAAACGCGAGAAAGGTTACTACAATGAACCAATCAAAATAAAAAATATAATGCCTAATTATACATTATTTTAAGGTAATACTTAATACAGACGAGTGGCGGAAAAAAGGGGAGGCCCAGCAGTGGGACACAATATAGGCAATAAAAATAAAAAACAAAAATATACATACATAAAAAAGCGTAAAAAAATGTTTCCTGAATCTCACTTCAGAATCATAACATTTTTGGGCCACTGAAATTTAGATTTTATTTAATACAGAATTATGCATTGTACCAAAACCGCTAGTTAGCGAAATAGGGAGCAGAATTGCCACTAATAATTCACAAGTTATTGGGTCATGGCAGAAGGGCTCTCGGCTCGCAATCTGACGACCCCGTTTTGCATCCTGAGTTTATCAATACTAGTAATTGGGCTACCACAATCGCAATAATAATATAATAATAAATCATTTATTTCAGAACTATGTTCCATATTTGGTTAGATACAGACTTATGACTACGTTAGTACCTAATGCTAAAACTTAACAATTAAAACTAATCTACTGAGCGTGCTACACTGGCTGGCAATAGCTTTGATGCGGTTAGCAAGCAGTTACTGATCGTTCAATACCTGAAAAAGAGTCGAAGTCCTATTATTCAGAGGAATGTCGCATAGTTGCAGTGTCCAAGAGGCAACCGGATGACTTCTGGCAGTTCGGTTTGCACAGGGCGGTTCCACAACACTGCGGGAGCTCAAATACCACGACCCATTCGAGACGTCACATCGTGATACTCAGTCAACATCCCTAATTAACATTTGTTTCATTTTATTAGAAAATTCACAGTGCAATAAGGTCGAAAACTTCAGTTTAATAATATGAAGTGTCAAGATAAGACAATTAAATGTCTTATCAAATGGGCCCTTGACTTGATAATCTCTTTGCCAAAAGCTATCATTACCTACGGTTTTCTAATTACGAACATGTGTCAGTGCCAGACAAGAAAATTTATTGAGAATTGAGAACTGTCATTTTCACGAAACATCATTTGCAAAAAACAAATATGGCCGGAGAGAAGACGGACAAAATGACAAGTGACTATTACCTAGTCGGGAAAAAACGGAAATTATCGTTTGACGTCACTGAGCTAGGGGCAACCGCCCCTAGCCTAGACACGTGTAAACCTAAGTTGTCGATGGCAAACTTTATGACACTCCATTATTCTTTTATAGTATTATTTATCCACATAAGTATTTTATTATTGTTTTTTCCATATCTCAGGACCATGCGTAGGGCCGAAGCCAACAGCGCAGAGGCCCTTTAAAGTTTAGATGTTTGGATGTTTGTTACTCAATCACGCTTAAACGGCTGAACCGATTTGAATGAAATTTTGCATGAAAATAGTTTATAGCCTGGATTAAAATATAGGATAGTTTTTATCCCGGGTCCACGCGGACGAAGTCGCGGGCGGAAGCTAGTATAATATAAAGCGAGGTATTATTATTGTGAGCCTGTAGTGTCCCACTGCTGGGCCTCCCCCCACTTTTTCCAGTGCTCTCGATTCTGATAAGTATCTAGCCGTTATTTTAACATTGCAAGTTAAATAAAAGCTTTTAAAAAGGAGTCTAATTCATCTCTCCATCGCCGACGAGAAATCTCTCCGTTAAAATATTGGCACTAAATGCGTTTAGTTTGTGCTATTCCACCTTAAGCGGGTCCCAAATTAAAGTTCGTGTACAGTCACGAACTATGAACTAGTTCCCAGAACCTAACTAAATATAGGTCCTTATTAAATGATAATTCACTTCACAGCCAAGTCCTTAACAATATCAGGTAGCGTAAGTTATAAATTCAAGTCAACAGTAACAGTAACACGCCTCGCGGAAATTAACCATAAATGGTCAAATGCCCACCTTTACCTACGAGTAACCGTTTACTTTATTAGTATAATAACGCAAACCTTTGTCGCTAACCTATCATTGTAACAAGGTCCTCTTGACAGTCAAAGTTTATCAAATATTTTGAACTGGTTAATTTTTGATGCGCTTGAGAGGAACGAAAGGGTTTGATCATGTAGTTTGATTTAAAGTGTACCCGTATTTGCTATTGGGTACCTATTCCTATACATTGATGACCAAAATAAGCTGACCGAAGCGCGGATAAAAGAAGCCAAGAAGTTAAAAAATGTGAACTGTTAAACACATAATCTCAAAAGCGTTTAATTAAAAACAAAGTAAATATATGGTTATTATTAAAAATTCTCATGAACGTCATAATCGTTTTTTGTATTAATTATTAGATTACGTTTCTTAAGAAGTACACGATTTGGTGAAAACTTTTATGGACATAGTTATTCGACCAGTTCTATTGACCATAGATATTGGTAGAGTTGGACATTTTAACTCTGGATAGGACTGTAAGTACTGTAAATTATTTAAATGATACCTTGTTCGTAGAAAAGCTGAAAACCATAATCATCATAACTCGAACCTTAACTAATAATTTGCGCAAATTGTATGTGTTTATATTATCGATCATGCAACGAAAACCGTTATTTAAACTTAGGTAACGACGAAAAGTGGCATTTTTAAAGAGCTATTTGGATTCGTACACCGAGAATTTGGTTGTTTCCTTGTTAAAATCTATAACATACAGTGCTAATATATCTATAACATGTTGAGGAAGATGTTTCTAAGGTAGTTAATCGTGAACCCATGGCTCCGTTGACAACTTGCTGCATCTGACAACATCCTCCTACTAAAATTATTAATGCGAAAGTTTGGATGTTTGTTACTTAATCACGTTTAAACGCCTCAACCGATATGTATGAAATTTTGCACGAAGATAGTTTTCTAGCCTGGATTAAAATATAGGATAGTTTATACCCCGGGTCCACACAGACGACGTCGCGGGCGGAAGTTAGTCAGAAATAAAGGCAAATGAATATCCTGTTACACCCATGTAAACTGTCATTTTATGGAATTTGCTATGTAAACAAAGCGTCATATACCTACTGAAATTGACATAAAATGTCAATTTCAATACATTGTTTGTTTAAATAGTTAGCAAATTCCATAAAATGACAGTTTAAAGTAATATATGTGTACAGTCAAGGAATTTAATTTACGACCCTTTTCGCAAAAATAATTTGTAGTCCAATACAAATCGACAGGATTGTCAACCTTAAGTGGGTCCTAAATTAAATTCCTTGACTGTACAATAACGCACGAGAGTATATAGCGTTAAAAATCTTAGATATGTAATAGAGATTTGAGGGCCCCACATACAACGTGAACATTAGATTTTTATAACTGTTTTTACTGGACAGAATCGACATTATAAGTTGCAAATAGAACCCTGATCTATTAACTCACCAATAAGGCCATTAAAGCCTGCCATACCAGGCGCAACCAGTCGCATTGCGTGGGTGAACTATTTAGTTTGATATTAACTATTTGCGTAACGCCGTCTGTCTGTCAGTGGCAAGCTTAATTTATTCCAGAAAACCGGGGCGACGGACAAATTTGTCTTCGAAGGCTCATTTCATTAAAATAAATCGCAAAATGTGTAGGCCTAGCGGTTACCACAGTTTCGGCATTTACTTTATGTCATTTTCATGATCTTTGCCTAGAAAGTTGATATGGCGTAATATATCATCAAACCAGCTACCAGCCCAACAAGGGCATCCACCAATAACCACAGCAATAAGTGGTTCCTTGCCCACCCCGTGGTGTTGTGGTCATGGTGGTGAGAGGGTGTGCTGTGTTGCGACCGAGGGTGATGGGTCCCTCGGTCTCAACACAGCGTTCGTCTGCAGCTATCCTTACACAACGAATCCTTAAATCAATAAAAGGCCGGCAATGCGCTGCTTATCAGGCATACCGTACATGCTTATTTGCCACTGTCGTAGTATATAAAATAACAATCAATTTCCACAACCTTCATCAAATAGTCATCACTTAGATATACCTATGGGCTTAATGAAGCCCAAGACAGGACACTCAATGCGTCTTCACCGATCCGGGGCAACGTCTTTACCTCTAGGCCACCCGAACCACTACTCATCACAGCGAATTTTTTTTATCTCACGTCTTGTACATTTTTGCAGTTTGCTCTATTGTCGACCTCTATATTGATTTGAAAGATTTTCCAGCCTTTGGTTACTCTCCAACATATCAAGGGTCGGCAACGACCACGTTACTCCTTTGGAGTTGCGTGCGTCTATAGGCTGATGCGGTATCCGCTTACCACCATGTGGGCCGTACGCTTGTTTGCCACCGACGTTGTATAATAAAAAAAACTGTAAGATATGTTATACGTATGACCACATCCTAACTGATAATTTGAGCGCATATTTATTGAACGTTCGTGTTTCCGATTGAAAGGATCGAACGCCTTCGGCTATGGGGCTGGTATATCTGCAAAATTGATATGACATTACTCGCACGACCTCAAAATTATCCCGCAAATCTCAAATTCCAGCGGCCAATCCATCAAACGCCCTGGGCCCTTGCGAAACGTTCCATTATTAATGTAGCCACGTCCATTGAGTCATAGTGGTCCATGGTGAGATCGACAGCAACAAGCTATACGTTTGACAAATGATAGTCAGATTTGCGGGTGAGTGATGCATCAGTGATTGATAAAGCACAAAATAAGTAATAGTACTTAGAGCCGCCGCACATTGAACGACTTGTGGCGGCCACTAGTAGCCGCCACAAGCTGCGTATGAGGTCTTTCATACATTTTTGTATAGCATCGGCGCACACCGGGCGTGTTTGTCTTTAGTGGCCGGGAGTGGCTCGCGCTCGCCACTAGTGGCCGCGTTAGTGGCGGCCACTAGTGGCTATCATGTGCGGGTGGGTGCCCTTACTGCAACCGAATCCATATCTATCGGCTATGCCCGACTGCTAGACTTTGTTTCAAAAGTAGATTGGATAATCATCGATAAAGCTCTACATTGTAGATAGATGGCGTTAATATTTTAGTAAGCTCGTGTATTTAAATTAGGTATTCTGTACCTTTCCTCTGGCTAAGAAAACTGATGTTTTAAAACTGGAAAACTCAAATCATGGCATCTTTCTCAACCGCATAGCACATGCTCTTTTGTCAAGTTAGGGTCGTCAAGATTACGTTTCATCTGACTCGGCTGGGCAGCGTTCGGGAACCTACGGCACATCTTTTCGTCCAATATTCCGCAGTGTCTCAAAACGAGAGTCTTTGACCAGTTGCCAGTGATGACATATGCCACTTAAACGTGGTCGCTTACTATGGGCCTCATAAGAAGGCTCAAAGTCACCCAAAGGGCTATGGAGAGGGATCGCATCAGAAATGAGGCTATCCGCAGCAGAACCAAGGTAACCGATGTAGCCTTCCGAATCGCTAAACTTAAGTGGCAGTGGGCGGGGCACATAGCACGTAGAACCGATGGCCGTTGGGGCGGAAAGGTTCTCGAGTGGCGACCACGTACCGGAGGGCGCGGCGTGGGTAGGCCCCCCACAAAGGTGGACTGATGACCTGGTAAAGGTTGTTGGAGTCCGCTGGATGCGGGTGGCGCAGGACCGGTCACTCTGGCACTCGTTGGGCCTATGTCCAGCAGTGGACGTCTTTCTGATATGATGATGATGTCATCAGCCACAACTGGCACACGAAGAGTTGGATGCCGTATTCAAATTAAATTTTAATTTGTGATAGCTAATACACACTAATACATATGGAAAAGACAAAAATATGTACAGCCTAAGCCGTGTCACAATCGCAATGGTATCGATCCTATTTAGCGACGGTATCTGGCGATATAGAACTGCGCCTAAGCTATTAACTACATACGGTCAAACATCGCAACTGCTTCAACGCTGAATCGCTACTGTATCACACCACACAGCTTCGACGCTGAATCGCTACTGTATCGTCACTGCATCGCTTTCAAAAGTCACCGTGTCCAAGTGAATCGGTCCTTTAGACAAATGACCATCGATTGGATTCCAATTGTATCTGACGCCTGTCGCAATTTCAAATGATGGTAATGGTTAGAATTCTTGATATATGTTCCGAAGCATCGAAATGTACATTTGTATCCATTACGGTTACTTATTGCATAACGATTATCTGTTGGATGCAAAATATACTGGATGGTAAGGTATTTGTTTAAATCTAGTCCATTTTCGTAAAAGCTCTCAAGGCTTTTTACAAGCTTTTATTTAGTTTCACCTGTCCCGTTGTCTGTCTGTAATCAAATCTTGCAAGTTAAATTTAACCCACTTCCCGGTGACCGATTGAGCTGAAATTTTGGGTATAAGTATAGTTTGGATGACAATTCAATATTATGGTACCATAGAGCTTATCTGATGATGGAGACAGAAGATGGCCATGGGAATTCAGTACTTAATCGACGTAGGCCCGTTAAGTTTGGGCTCGTTAGAATCGTCTCAATTAGTAGTTGATGATGGTATACAGAAATGTACAGTCGGCAATAAAAGCTTGTATCAAAAATGAAATTTTTGACAGAAACTTTTTAATATTAGAACATTGCTAAAAGTGCCCGATATGTACGGGTATTGGGATATTAGGTAGGTACTTTAAACTTTATAAAATAGAACAAATAAATACAAAAGACGGGTTTAATGATTCATGGCATTCCAGAGAATGCCTCTTCTAATCATCTTCATCTTGCCACGATGGGTGCAAGAGATAGACTAACCAACAAAAATCAAACTTTTGTGTTAGTATCCATATTTTAAATACCACGAAGGCAATCCTTGACCCAAGCCGACCTAGTTGGCAGGCGGGCTGTGACAGACGGACAGACAAACGCAGGAAGCACTATTGTCGCTACTTGCGTTAATGGGACGCGGTGTGGTTCTATGTAGTTACCTGCAGTAGTAGGAAATCGATAAGTACTAAGCAGCGGTGGAAGTATTCATTTTAAATCAAAGGAAAAAATATTTTATTAATAGTATGATCTAGTTTCCTAACTTCTGGCCCCAGTATGCCAGGAGACCAATAGGTACTTGTAAATAAAAAGATGAATAAAAAACCGGCCAAGTGCGTGTCGGGCCCCACGCTGTGTAGGTTCCGTAGTTGCCTGTCTGTGTTTGTTACATTGACACGCGCCAAGTAAATGGTGCGGTTGTGTCGGTCGAATTTTTACGAAAGTTGGCCTTTTCAAGTTCATTTTAACTTGGTCGACTATTACTCGGTTAAGTTACTAGTAATGTCTACTTGGCCGTGATATTTTTCCTTTTAAATTCATTATAATATATACTACTGCCACGATTTTTTTCACATTCACAGTAGTCACTGTAAGACTGAAGAAAAATTTGAGCTTTAAAGCCACAGATGGACCACTAAGTTGAAAAATGGTTTTTAGAAACTCATAATATTTTTGAACATGCTATCCAGCGATAAACTACACCAAATGTTTAACAAGAAAAAAAATACATCCCCACTTTAGGTGTGGGGGACCTACAAAAAAAGTTTTTTAGCGTAATTGATTTATATACCCATGCCGAATAACAGCTTTCTAGTATTTCTACTAGAAAGCTGTTATTCGGCATGGGTATATAAAAGGGAAAGGGTCACTGAGTTCCGTTTTTGCGATTTTGGCTCCGGAACCCTAAAACGCCCAACCCTCAAAAAAGCTCAGCTCTGCCCGTAAAAACTAAAGTACTTACTTATTCTGTTTAATTAAACACAAATATTCCTAATTCAAAATTTACTTTATTTCGGGTTGGCAGTTGGCACAGACAAGTTCTGGAATCAAACGAAGCTTAAAGTTAGGCTTCTCAATTTTTTTATCACGCTAAATGGAGAAAAATGGTTACAAAAGTAAATAGAATGATATAAAGTATGAAAACATTGCAGAGAATATCTTGTACTTTAATTTGTTTCCATAATTGTTTTAAGATGTGTTTACACCAAATGACCTTATTTTCTTAATCTTTCGAATATCGTCGACTCGTAAATAACTGCGTCTGTATATACTACGCGGTCTGAATATACTAATAGAATACGCGGGGCAAAAAAATTGACAAGTAGGCAGTTCCTATATCGATAAACTCAACTATCGATGCTAGTTCTATATGTTAGCGATCACACAAGGGTTTGCTTGTAAAAATATGCTTTTATTAAGACTAAAAATAGATAAATAATAACACAATACTCTTTTTCGTTTTTAAAAACAATTTTATAATTTTACTCGTCGCAAGTGACAAGTACCTATTGTTTTATAGTGAGTGTCTAAAGTACCTAGCTAATTTACTTCTGTTTAATTATCTAAAGAGGTTGAGATATATAACTATTTTGTAGTGCAATAGGTATTACGCCCTACCTTTATATAACCTAGCGATTATTTAAAACAATAGAACAAAAAACACACAATGTTGGGGGCGATCACTAGTATATAGAACGAGCACCGATAATTTAATTTGTCGAAATAGGAACTCCCTACTTGTCAATCAATTTTTCCCTGCGGATTCCTATGTCTGTTAATAAATATTTGATCTACATTGTCAATACAGTCACCTTGATGTCCCAGTGAAAGAATCAACACCCACTTAACGTGAATCTAGTGTAGACCAACATCGAACCTCTTTCTAAGACCAAGGGCAGCGTGGGAGATGACAGTTACGCGTGTCCGTCTGTCTGTCGGTGCATTGGCATAGTTTTAGGACAATGCGCCGATAACTGTCGATGGCCTTTTATGTAAAACTAATGCGTTAAAGTGCGTGTTGTACACTTACGAGCACTTAATTGTGTCTTAGAGAATCTTAATCATACGAAAGACAGAAACACACCTGTAAAACGCTTGTTAGTAGTTATATTCTGGCATATTATTTCCTAAAAATCTAACAATATAAAACAATAATAATTTGGCATGTCAGAATAAAAAAAATACAAGATAAACATAATAACTAAAGCGATACTGAATGTTACAAAAAATAGCTCAGGATTAAAGATAATCTAAGAAATAAGGTAAAGCTTAAAACCATGCAGAAGGCGTGTTAATGACGCGGTTATCATGTGATAAACTTATAAGATGAGGTATGTCACTTTGTTTTGTCATTATCGCGCAATAAACGTTACCACCATAGGGCCCGCTAAGTTAAATCCTTTCCGTAATTTCTTGTCAAGTAAGTCATTAAGCCAGTATTATCACCAGCATTTATATCTGCTTGGACAAAGCGCACTTAAGTATCTGACACGACTCTATTTATAAGGCCATAAGGACGTGTCAGATACTTTTGCCGGCTTTGTTATGGCAGATATCATACCACTGTACTGTACATACAAAAACAGTTTGCAAATGCATCTGGACAATGGTTGGAGCAACACACAGGGCCTCACATTGAGGAAGTACTGTTGTGCTTATAAACATATTGAATAGTCGGTTACCATATTAAGTAATAATAAGGTTCACAAGCTTGACGTAAGCGCAGCTCACCGGCGCCTGCGCAGCGCAAATGAACGTATTTTCCTGCTGTTTGCAGTCGTATATAACCTATGGGCTCTATTGAGTAAAATTGATAATCTGGCATTAAGCTACGAGTATATGTACCTGCTACTTTCTAATCCTAGCATACAAACTTTTGAACACACTTTGGCACACACAAATGCTTTTTCCACATGGCATCGGTCTGAAACATTATTTTGAAAAAGTTAGCTTTTAAAGAGTGATAATAAAAACCTAATCTATTTTCAAAAGATATATAGATACATTTTTACGAGGTCGAATTTGGTATTCGAAGTAATAGTACATTACTGCAGAGGCCGTGAAGTAAGGGATTGCTGGACGAGACGGCCGAGTCGTAGACGAGGCCGGATACAACGAGTCCAGCAATCCCTGTTCCGGCCGAGGATTGCATACTGCTTTTCTCAAACAATGTGAGGAAATATTTAAATTAAAATAAATACAAGGTAATCAATTAAATAATAGGTAATTTGCCGCCTTTTTAATTTTTTAAACATGCCATTTGAACAAGCCTTTCGACCGCACATAAGTATAGTACCATAGTATTTTTTTTATGTCTCAATCATGCTTACAGAATCTAGTGGTGGTTGGCAGTATGTAATTTTTCCTTTGTCAGTTTAATATTAGTAAGCAAATTTAAAAAGTTAGAGTATCGGACAATAATGGTTTTACTTAGGGTTTTCATACATTACTTCTTGGCGTAAGGCCAAGAAGAAATGTAGGGAGCCTTAAACAAGAAACTTCATGTCTTCATTTCGTGATATTAACGCATACATTTCCGAGCATGTTTGAGAAAAGAACATTTTGAACGTTGATTGCTACTTTATTCAAATATAGGTTGGTGGTTGTATCGTATTTTATAATTATTTATATTTGGAAGGTCCCAAAAGTAAATTTTCAGCATGCGCAAAGTAACTGTATAACGTTCCTTCTATTTTTTATAAAATAGTAGGTCGCATTAACTCAAACTTGTTAACTTTAACTGTAAACTACAAATTAAAGCTTTAATTTCATTTATTTGCGACTATTACAAGTATCACACTTAAAACAAATACAAATGTCATTCAAATTTACCTAATATAACGAATGATACATACATTCGATACGTGTACTTTTCGCAAATACATAGTATGTGATGCATGCTTATCTATCTATTCAATCCTTATTGTTTAACACAAACAATTAAAAATTGCTCACTACGCTTCGATTTGTTAACAAACATTTGCCTAACTATATCCTATTAATCATAACCATAGTAACAGTTATCTCATATCTATTAAGACTAGTTTTTATAACTTCTATCGCTTGTCCGATCAAATTAGATAACATTAAAATACTTACATTATTAACATTAAGTCCCGTTATTTTTAATACTGACTACTGTATTCGTTGTTAAAAAAAAACCCAATCAATCCATAATTAAACAATTAATACTTGTTTTTGTAGCTACACGCTGCGTACGCGTCAACTTAAGGTCGGTGCATTGTTGAAACCGAAAGGCAGTATGCGAGTTCCATAAAGACCCCCTCTAAGGCTTTTTTGGTTAAAGCACTTTAACAATTACGGTAATTGCAAACGCTGGTAACAATGCATCGTGTGAGAACGTGTTCTATGTAGCTTTTCAACTTTGCTGTAATGTGAATTCTACGCAAGCGACATAAGACTCGGACTACAAGTAGTCAAAAATATTAGATAGAACCAAGTCATCCTCTGATGAATGCTAGTCCGCGGGAGGCCGAGCGAGGCCGGTGACTCAGTATGGTGGCCGCACTGGCAATGGCAATGGTCGCGGATGTACATAGGAATGCTACGGTCATGATCGGTTACATTACAACTGGTTCTGGGTCTAAAAGGACACACGTAAGAAAATTATGTATCAAAACCGTCTGTGATTAGGTATGAGTAACAACGAGTGGCTTGGCTTCCATTTTCGTGCACCTTTTTTATTTTTATTTTTTGCGTACAGGATGACGGATTCTAACTAATACTGCAGGAATAACTGCAACCCAAATTGAACTTGAGAAGCATTTATGTGAACCTTCCTTTAACAGGTTTCACGCATATCAATGCGGCTTGTATTGAAATTATAAACATTGTCTTAGAGATGTGATAGAAGATATGATAAGAAATTGACGTTCTTTGATCTTTTAGAATTACCGTCGTACTTGATGTTTTTGCATAGGTATATCATGCTTTTAGATCTACTTTAGAGAGATACAACTGAGAAAAGATTTAAAAAATCTCTGCCGTAGACAACTTTAATATTTTCATTACCTACATCAAATCCATAAATGTCTAGAGGCTAGGTCTGCGTTTCCGTCGGTGTTAAGCTACTCTTTGTGTTCATACAAATCAGCCAAACTACCTTATAATCATGTCACTTGCATGGGAACGAAGCTAAGCTTAAGTCTAGAAGAGAAGCAGTTTACTTTTTAAAACGTATTTTCAGTGGTTGTCATCGGATTAGGTGACAAAATTTAGAAATCCCAACAATTGACAAGTAATTATTTAATAATTCTGTTGCAACGGCTTGGCCACAATTTGTACAAGTTAACCCTTTAATAAGCAAAGAACAGCGAAGGTCCTTTGTTCATGTCCCGGTGTCGCTGAACAGTCCAAACGATTCTGATCAGGAAAATAATACAAAGTATGTTCAGCCGGATGGACGTTGCGAATTAAAGGGCAATGTTCGTCACTTAAAGATTTAGTTGTAAAAGCACTCTCGGATGGCAATGATTAACCTCTGGTTAACCTCGAAGGCAAATCATCGAAATGCAAGTAAAATGGTCAAAGCCCAATGTTTCTCTGACATCCTTATTAAGCCGGTCGTTGACAGTAAGGTCAGACATTCCTTAACGAATGCAATCTGTGCGATTGTTATTTTTGGCGAAAAATGGTGATATCACATGAAGTTATGTATTGTGAATCACTTACAAAATAATGAGAGGGACGTGTATCGAATTCTTGTTGCGTATTTAGAGGACGTTGATATGAGCACAATGTGTGTTCGGAGTAAAACTGTAATTTAACGGCGACATTTTCAATGAAAAAATACAATCACGTATTACTTTAAAACATAAAGGAATTTTTATTTCCAATTTTGCATTTATTACCGCTTATAAAATTTCTGCGCAGAACGATCCAAATAAATACTGGCGTGAGAGAATTTTGATCTCGGCCTTCAACTCTACCGCGTACCTAAATGGCCGGAACTAATTAATGTATCTCGATACCTCGCAGTTCTGATTGAGCACCATAGATGGCGCCATAAAAATATATCTTACAGGCTTCATATTCAAACTGGTTTAAGAATCGTGTGTAATCGTAATCGCTTCTTCATTTCATCATAAAAGCCTCTACTCATATCCTATGCGTCTCACGGCTGAGAAGTGCATCTTTTCATGGATACGGTGGAATAGGGTTACTCTGATTGATTCGGGGGGCGACATTGATGAAATAGGTTTTTCTCCGAAATCATTGTGTTTACTTGTGGGTACAAAAATGGCAGCGAATATATTCGTATTCTAATTTGCTGTTTACTCGATTAAATCTTCTTAATTTCAAATAGCTCTGCTTTTATACTACATTCCAAATGATCAAAGTAGCCCCATTTTTTCCTAAAGTAAAACCCCATTTCACGGTGCCTTTGATTCTTTTCTATTTTTAGATATTTTTTTGCAACTTATTTTGCCTTTTTCGCAGTAAAGTTTACGAGTAAATCCAGACAGATATCCAATGTCACACTTTCCTGAACAGATACGCCAAAGCGTTGACTTTTTTAAACCGTGCGTGTTCGGATGCTGCCGTCAGAACGGCCAGTTGTCACGCATCCGACGCTACGTGATTTAAAAAAACAATGACTTTTTATGGGAATATACTCAATATGGCTGCGGCCTGAATTACGTAAGTTTTTTTCGTAATTAACTTATTTCGGCCATGGATAAATGGGTTTGGGTTATAGGTGATACTTACCTGATGTCTTATTTAATGGTAAAATTTTGTAGCTCCATCAGCGAAATGTCAACTTACCTGCAACAACATAACGGGTTCGTTATTATACGTAAACATTTAAAATTGATTAAAAACATTTCAATTACTTTTTAAGTAACGTATTTTTGAGATGAAAATGACATTATTACTCATTGAATCATTGTCAATTTTAAGGATGCGGTAACCTTCAAAAGCTGCATGCTCAAAATATGAATTGCAAATCAAACTAAATAAAAACAAAATCATGAAAAAACACAAATTAAAAGTTGCTAATAAGTCGACTAATCATTCAAACAATCTGTTGCTCGCCTCCGCAGGATTTACCCAGCACAACCCTGGTCGTATCCCCTGGGAGGTGCTAAATGAGCGGCAACACTTTCGGCGAAATAGGCGCTTATATAAAAATATCACATGGATATTCGCCGATTAAATTAAATTCAAACACTACATTGGTAAACTAAATCAACAGCTACTGGACCCTACCACCTGTTTAAAAATGTTCTCTCTAACATCTAAGTATACCAATATATTATAAAAGAGGAAGTCTGAGATAGTAGCTTTGTAAGTTTGTATGTTACACCTGCATGTAGAATGGACTTTCAGGATGGTTATAACCTATATTTTATCCGGTGGGTTTGCCTGTGTTTTTTGCAATACGCGTGTGAAATGCGCGGGCAGTTAGTAAATATACCTACTTAATAGAATCCCGATTAAGCAAATCGGACGAACCAATAGTATTTTATCCACGCTAATTGTCTCCTAACTTTGGTCGGTTTATAATTATCATATTCTAGCATCACCATGTTATCAATAAGTACTCCACTCACGAAAAACCCACCTGTCGCCTTTCATCGGCTAAACAAAGCGTATCGATGCAAAACATTGATTAGCCATCGATTGTCGATCTTCATCGATAAGGTCACATTAGTCACCGGCACCGCGGAGGGAACTGGTTTGTCGTTTATGTAGATATATTGGAAACATTGCGTTTTCCGACTGGCGTACATTGGCTGATGTATTGCGGACAAGATGGGCTTTAAAATTAAGAAATGGTAGATTTATCGTGATTGTTATTTATAGAAACGCTTTTGTTTTATTTGTGTATATACATGCAAAAGTGTATGCTTTGAATACTTCGTTTTAGAATCATCATCGTATTCCTATAGCGTTATTCCCGGTTGTGGCCTAATATTCAAATTAAAACATGCACAGTTAGCATCATATGTTTAGTAGCACCCAGAGTAGCCAAATATATCGTAACACCCCTATTCTCACATTACCTAATAAAGACGTGTAGGTACCGAAATGTTTGGCTACTTTGACTATTACTTATGAATATGATGCTTTTCGTCCAATATTCCGCAGTGTCTCAAGACGAGAGTCTTTGACCAGTGTGTGTTGCCAGTGATGACATATGGCACTGAACCGTGGTCGCTGACTATGGGCCTCATAAGAAGGCTCAAAGTCACCCAAAGGGCTATGGAGAGGGCTATGTTGGGAGTTTCTCTGCGTGATCACATCAGAAATGAGGCTATCCGCAGCAGAACCAAGGTAACCGATATAGTCCTCCGAATCGTTAAACTTAAGTGGCAGTGGGCGGGGCACATAGTACGTAGAACCGATGGCCGCTGGGGCGGAAAGGTTCTCGAGTGGCGACCACGAACCGGAAGGCGCGGCGTGGGTAGGCCCCCGCAAGGTGGACTGATGACCTGGTAAAGGTTGCGGGAGTCCGCTGGATGCGGGTGGCGCAGGACCGGTCACTTTGGCACTCTTTGGGGGAGGCCTATGTCCAGCAGTGGACGTCTTTCGGCTGATGATGCTGACTGTACAACAAAGTTCCTCCCATCAGACCACCACGAAAATCCCAAAATTGGTTTTAGCAAGTTTCTTTAGGTAAATTGCGTATAAACGTCTCTTCCATTGCTATATACGTGGCGAGATGAGTCTTAGGTAATGAACATTAATTTAATTGTGTGTATAATTATGTGTAAATACAGTCAAAATATCAATACAAAATACTTACGCAACTTACTTAAATATGGGAAGCATTAGTAAATCAGGCATAATAATTTTATGGTTATTTTATCTACGAGTATTGCAGAATCAGGAGGGTAGTAAATATTTACATTAATAAATCAATAAAGTCATTCGAAAAAGTTTATCATCTTATCAATGACCTCTCCCAAAATTCGCTGTTGATTATCCAATACAATAAAACTCATTTAAACATAAATAAGTGGAGCCTTATAAGTGTTTATAATAAAAATCATAAGCCAAGTCTCAAGGTTGGCAGTGGGCCGGCGTGGGCCGTGTCCCAAGCGATACAGTTTAGTTGACTTCGCGAAATATATTTTAAATGATCGGAACATTGTTAATACAGAGGCTATATTCTAGTCTTCCGAACCGGTAAATAAAAAGAAATCGTTACATCGTACTGAGACTAGCATATTAATCTAGATTCTGGTCTCTAGCCTACCTTACCGGTAGAATTCCTTTCAAGCTTAAACTTCGAGTGTTCGTTCTTCAAAATTAATAAAGGTGAATAAAACGAGTCCAATTATAAATACATGTAACTTTGAAAAACACACACAGGTACACAATAATTATTATATAACCCAATGCAAAATATTTAATGTATTTTTAGTTTACCGATAATGTTTAAATACACCTACGTACATTTATTCTTCTACATACATAAAAAAGTGTTTGAATAGTGTACGTTCTTTTATGTATATCGACTATAATACGGAATAAGACACAATTTCCGAACTTGGCGCGCTTTCTTTCCTAATTCGGACGTAACGTTCTCAACGCCAAAAGTGTATTAACCATTTATTAGTTTAATTAATACAAATCGACTAGAAACCTTCAATTGCTCGGTTACATCATTTATAGGGCTACGTCGTTTAACCCAATCTTATCATTCAAGAATATACGATCATCAACTGAAGGTGAAAGTACGCGGTATTGCAACTACTATGAGTTGTTTACAACTTCTTATTACTACTTTATTCGTTTTAAGACTGATGAGATGCCCGTCTTATTTTAAGGCGACTTTAAAACGTCACGCTCGTTATAACGTGAGCCCGATATGCCGTGCACTTTGCGCGAGCACTATATAACCACCAACTTCAACTTTATCATCATCATATCAGCCGAAAGACGTCCTCTGCTGGACATAGGCTTCCCCAAAGAGTGCCACAGTGAACGATCCTGCGCCACCCACATCAAGCCGACTCCCACGACCTTTACCAGGTCATCAGTTCAGTAACCATCAACATCTACATCATCGTCATATCAGCCGAAAGACGTCCACTGCTGGACATAGGCTTCCCAAAGAGTGCCAGTGACCGGTGACCGGTCCTGCGCCTGCATCCATCGGACCTTTACCAGGTCACAGTCCAGTAACCATCAACATTCGAATGAAAATTCACATCGTCAAAAACGAATAATTATTTCGGACTAAGCTACATATAGATTTTAGAAAAGTATATGACCAAACTTTTTTTGGATGCGACGGAAAAAATGGTGATGATTTGAGAATCATGAGTTTTGAAAAATTCGAATTGGGAACGAGACGGCGAGGCTTTCGTTTTACCACAGTTTTACAGATCTTTATTAAAATCGACGATGTCGCGTGCAAAATCTAGCAAACTATAATAAACACTAGCAGGAAAATGTTGTAAATCAGCAATAAAGTATTGCGCATGCGCGGTGCAATTATAGCCGTCATTAATATGTAAACAAGCATCGCGAGGTTGTTATAATTATGAAATAAACACTGTGTGAACATCTCGATCTAATGTCGCATTATATTTAAGCTATACCTATTTCATAATTACAGTTCATTAATGTGTTTAGATATTTCATACATTGTGCTGAGTGGACTCCTTTTTCGCATTTCACGAAATGTATATGTATTGTAATGTTATATTCTGTTTTTTTGCGAAATAAACTTATTTTCTTTCTTTCTTCTTTATTGCAATGCGTTCTAATGCCAAGGTCATTAGAAGAAGTTTTGCACACTTATCTTTCTGTGTTATTTTATGGCAAATATTTGAGTACCGAATTTTAAAAAATCCGCAGAATTATCCAAAAACAACGCGTGTATCTTATAAATACAAGTAGTCCCGTATCTGAATAGTGTTTACTATATTTTTTAAATTAATAATAAGGATATATTAGTAATGGTTAAAAACTCACAAAAAATCACAACAATAGCGACGAAAAACTTCAAATTTAATTAAATTTTTCATGTCTTTATTACGCAGTTTTTATTACGATCAATACAAAATAATTACGAAACAAATGACATAATCAGATCCATAGATCAACCACGCACGCGCAGCTAACCGCTGTGGCATCGATCCGACGCGCAGGTTGTGACCCCTGTAAAATCATGGTTTTTGCGATCTAAGTATAGATCTTTTTTAAGTGACTTCATTAAACAGTGTTGCAAAATCAATTTCAGCCTGATCTCAAGGTACGTTCTGCGTTCTTGAATTTGCTTTTGAGCCACCAAAGATCCGAGGCGGTCCTTTTTGTTAGTCTTTTTGGTAATTTAGATTTTACTGTCGAAGAAGCCTGCTGTTGGAGGTGGCGAGTTGCGACCACGTACCGGCAGGCGCAGCGTGGGTCCCCTACAAGGTGGACTGATGACCTGGTAAAGGTTGCGGGAGTCCGCTGGATGCGGGTGGCGCAGGACCGGTCACTTTGACACTCTTTGGGGGAGGCCTATGTCCAGCAGTGGACGTCTTTCGACTGATATGACGATAGATGATGAAGCCTGCAGCAGATTTTATCATTGATACTTAGGTATACATATATGTGACGAAGTCTTATACTGATTTGTTTCTGTAATCACTTGACGAGGCCTTCTACGTCGCGGATCGAGTTTATGGATTATTTTTAGAAGTTTGGTTTTTGTTTCACTTAAACACAAGTTTTGTTTCTGTACCTACCGAAACTTAATCATTATGATTGAAATTAAATGAATTTGCCATTTCATAATACATATTAGTATACATAATATTAGGCAAGAGCTAAACCTGTTTAGAACTTAATCTCGCCTGAAGCCAAACTTTCATGGGCATCGATAGCCATCGGATAGAGCCAATCGATTACAACCGATTACTGCGACCCGCGACGAATCGCACTCGAATCGATTCAATGCCTGTCCACACTTTCGCTGGATTCGATTGCGTATTCGTAATTACTCAGTGTCGTGTATTTGGAGATTATTTTTTAGTTTGTAATATAAATTAATTGGCGATGAAGATGCACTTTCCTGATTGCGTAGGTAAAACTACTAAGACTAAGGAATCTCTGAATGGACCACCGCTTCGAATGCTTAGGTACTATGGTTAACCCCCGACTAAAACGAATATTATAAATTCAACACGTGTGTCTGTCTGTGGCATCGTACCTCCCTAACGGATAAACAGATTTCAGTTCGGTTTTTTAGTCGAAATTTTTTCAACAAGCAAATTTCTCAGCTCTTTTTGCTTTATAACACTTTAAACTCTCGCGCTTTATTTACATATACACATATTTAATAATATTGTTTTACACGGGTCTAACGCGATATTCATTAACGTTTAAGTATATCTGCCGTTTCGGTCGCACCGGTCATGGTCGCGGAGATGACCGACGCGACCCGACGATGATGGTAATTTCGTTTTCTTCTTCCTTCTTTTCTTCTTTTTTTGGACATTCTTACACCAATCGACATAGTCCCAAACTAAGCAAAGCTTGTACTATGGGTCATAGTCGACGATATGCATACTTATAAAGATAAATAAATTACTTAAATACATAGAAAACATACATGACTCAGGAACAAAGATTCATGCTTATCACACAAAATAAATGCCTGTTTTATCGGGAGTATTTAAAATACTCAATTTTAGGCACTGGTCCCACCGCCAGCTAGTAAGCTAGAAAAGTTGGGCGAGTAACGGTTCATTGCGTGCTGACCAGGCACAGTGTGATCAATCGACCTTTACAGATCCGCGATGTATTGCTACTCGCCCAACTTTTCTAGCTTACTAGCCGGCGGTGGGACCAGTGCCTTACGTAGGTAGTTACTTATGTCATGTGGCATAAAATCATTGGCATGATGGTAATAGCCAGGTTGTGTTGACAGGTAGAGACAGCGGATCCCCGGGAGGTATGTCGACTTTACTAACTTATTTACTTCAACCAACTAAAACAATTTTTATTATGTGTTTAATGACATAATAAGTTAACGTGGTATTTTACGGTATTTTATGAATAAAAAAATATAATGTTAGGTAGGTATCTAACTCGAAATTGTAAAAAGCCATTCCTGAACACTGTTTCATCTTCTCTCGTGCCCGGAAAAAATAAACGCGTCTCTTACGTCACCTTAGCAAAAACAGGGCTTATACACATAAAGTAACATGAACCAAATAACTATAACTGTTGTACATAATGGTACATTAGTACGACATGCTTCAGTAACTTAATTCCATTAGATATGGTTTTCAATTAATTATGAAACGTCTTTGGACAATGATCATTAGCTACTCTGTGGTCTGAGGCAATCATCAGCCTTGACTTAATGCATAGACTGATTTTAGGGGTCTGCTGTGGCCTGCACGAAGCTTCAAGTTATAATTTTACAAGACTGGCACTGGGGACCGATTTTTGACTTTCTAGCGCTCGACTCTTTCACTCGAAAACTGACAAAAATGATGAAATGCTATTTTGAAATGACGATAGAAAATTAAATAAAGAGCTGTATTGACCACTCGTATTCAATTATATCGGTAGAAAGTAAGTGCCTGTAATTTTGACACTACAATAGCATTTACTTTTATTTAATTTTCGAGCGCTCGAAAGTCAAAAAACGGTCCCCTGGACTGAAACCCAGGTCAAAAGGCCAGGCATTATATGTCAAGTACTTCAGTGATGCCAGTTTTATTACTAAAATGGTAACTCGACTTGAAGCTTCGTTAATTGGGCCGTTAGCTATCAAAGTTTAAGTGGTGTGCTAATCTATCAATCTTTGTTCAGCCTTGTTCCAAAACTTATATGTTATTAGCTTCCGCCCGCGACTTCGTCCGTGTGGACCCGGGATAAAAACTATCCTATATTTTAATCCAGGCTATAAACTATCTTCGTGCAAAATTTCATTTAAATCGGTTGAGCGATTTAAGCGTGATTGAGTAACAAACATCCAAACATCTAAACTTTCGCATTTATAATATTAGTAGGATTGATTCTCGTAAAAATAGACCGCATTTGCCATATAGTCATTTAGTTAGGGGAAGTAAGTGTACAATTAATTAAATAACTAGTATTAATAGATACAAAGAAGAAGAAGAAGTCAGCAGAACATTAGGCATTAGGTGGTCAAGAACTATTTGAACGATCAGAACGCCTATAGTCGTCGCAAATGTTCGTGCATACAGCAGAACTATTGTTACCTGAGCGTGCAGGACAAGACCAACTTTAGTAAATCTGTATACGAGTTACACTTTTTGTGACAACACTGCGATTAAAAAAAAATGGTCTCTGTCACGTACTGACAAAATTGCACATAATTGGATACTTTTTGAAGTAAGTACATTGATAACATAATGTCAAAGTCACTACGGAACCCTTGACAAAGCTTGATTGTTTTAATTTCGAAGACAAAAACCCTGAAGGTCCGCCCGCAATTTTATTATTAAGAAATAATGCCAAAATGGCCAAAAACGGTTTAACCTTACCTTCGACATCCGCTCATTAACTTTTTCTACTTATTTTTAACCAAAAGACATTGCATGTTAGACATACTTTGTACTCCAATCAAAGAAGCATGTTTCTACTCCGGCCATCACGCTTAAAATCCTTATTGAGCTTACTATACTAGTTTGATTTGTGTAAGATATACTCCCCTATTTATATTTAAAACAGTAAAAGCTCTCGTTAGTTTAAGGGCTCAATTCACAACTTGAAGTTTATGATGTCATTTATAAACAGGCAATAAATACTCTTTTGTACGGGACTTCTTCTTCTGGACTGGTTTCATATATATATATATATATATTTTAACATGAAAATATAAATTATGTGTACCGCAAATACATATACTTTCGCCAAACTGCGGAGCAGTTTGTTGGCGATTAATTGACTATTAATACTATGACTTTTGCATGAAAAATACATAACAATATCAAAATTTCTCATATTTTATACGGAATAGAATTTGATTAAAGAAAACCGCAATGAGCCAGTATGAAAGGGTCTGCGCTTAACAGTGGCATGTAAATAGGCGGATGATGATGATACGACGATGATGGAATGAGACGCAAGACAATTTACCAACGGGGGTAAATTTTGTTAGTGCCGATTACCTCGTTTATTGGACTAATAATACTTAGCTCCAAATGCGTGCTTAATTAGCTTAATTTCGCCCTAATGGCCCGTAACAGCCCTTTGTAATTAAGATTTGCGGGAACCCAGGGACAAATAACAGTACAGTTTAAATTATTTTGTATTGTGTGCAATTTCGCTAATTACTTACACTTACGTTTCATATCCGTTGGCCGTGTAATTGACTGGTGGAGATTGTTTCAATTATGTGTATTTGTGGCAACAATTATTGATGTAGGCCATAGTCAGTATATAGATACTCCTACGGTCAACGGTCAAGTGATATCCTACGGTGTTGTGGCAAAGAGCTGACAATATAAATATTAATAAAATACAATAAATATTTGGGGACTATCTTACACAAATCAATCGTCCCCGTGTGGTGTCGGGCTAGTTTCACCACCCCGCCCTCTTCCCGCGGGTGTCGTAAAAGTCGACTAAGGGAGCAGGGTTGAAGTGTGTAAGGTACATGACCCATGTAAGGCCCACCTTATTTGTTTTAAAGTACAGGGACAAAACTGTTAGTCTTAAAAAAAAACAAAAAACTTGTATCAGTCATATATTCAGTAATCAACGTTCTGATAATACTTTGGTTTCCGAAACCGACGACAACTATCAACTATGAGCTTTTTTTAAAAAAGCTACTTCTGGGCCTTATTAAGATCACAGTTTCTTAATAAGGCCATACCCTGGCCTTATTAAGGTATATGAAATAATTATATAAATCTAAACTTTAATATTCAGTACTTTCTTTGGAATCAGACCTTAATACTAAATAAACTGTATGTTACATCCATACAACAAAAAATATATGTTAAACAAGCGTTCATGGAAGTTAGTAAGAACATAAAAAAGGAACATAAAAACTTCTTATTAACAGCAATTACTTACTAAAGAACATAAAAACTTAACAACATAGGAACTTCTTATTCACAGCAATTACTTAAAAAAGTCAGTCTTAGTTTAATCATTAGTCTTCAGTAATCAGTCTTAGAAACACAACAATTCCAATTACTTAATTTAAATTCTAAACGCAAGCCATACGTTAGTTTTTAAGGCATGCTACAGGGCATTGGAAGTCTTCATCGTCTGCATCAAGGCCCACACATATCTCGTGATACCAGGCACCACACAGTTTACATTGCCTCATATCTAAAACCTTATCTTCTTTGCAAGCATGACAATACCAAGCACCAGCTGATGACTGCTGCTTCTTTTTAGTCGCAACAGATTTTTTACCCTTACCTTTATTGGTATTTGGCCTGCCTTTTGACTTGGTAGATAATGTGCTTTCCTTTCTTGTTGCAAATAGATCTTTAGTTACTTGTTGTCCCCTATAATTTAATGCCTTCTTTCGTGGTGCAGCTGTGTTAATCTTAAGAAACTTTGGTGTCGGAATGAGTTTTTGAAATGGCGACTTTTCAGCTGTTATAGTGCTGGCTTCATTAACCGAGGAATCAATGACAGGGGTTTCTTCATGGGACGGCTGAATTGGTTGGCGGTTTTCATCATTGCAATCGAAAGCTCCTGTATGTGGATGACTTGGGGTAGGAGTAATAGCACCAGTTCTTAATAAAGACAATGGGGTATTATCGGAGTCTGAATCGGAATCGGACTCAGAGCCTTTGTTTTTGTTCATCGGTGTAACATTTGTATTCTGCGAGGTATCCTGACTAGTGGACGGCATAACATTTTCACAGCTTGCTGGAGTAGGCAGTTGTTCTGTTAATACAGATGGAGCGAACGCCTCTTCGGGGATAGCTTCGGGATCAAATGGATACAGACCGGTTGCTTTGAACCCATTTACGATATTATCATGTGTCATACATTTTGGCCAAACATCTGACAAGATCATGTTGAAACTGGATCTGTTTAGTTTTCTCTCTGGATGCTTTGAAACAAATTTTAACAGCTCCTGGTCCCAATGGTGCTCAAACGAACGATAGACTGACTTATCCAGGGGTTGGAGCTCGTGTGTCGTATTTGACGGAAGGCAATACAGAGTTATGTCATGTTTTTCAGCTTCTTCTACTATGCTGTAATCGAGATGGCACGCAGCTCCATCAAATACAAGGAGACACTTTCCTGAAGTTTTATGTTTCGCCAAGTGTTCAATAAAACAAACAAAAGTTTCATGTGTCATGTATCCTTTTGGAGTCATTTTGACCATCGATCCAGCTGGTAAATTGTCAGTAAATTCAGGTTTCAATCTTTTCCCTTTGAACAAAATCATAGGAGGAATTGCGTTCCCAATAGCATTTACGCAGCCGACTACTGTGACGCTTTCTGCATGTTCGTTAGTTATTTGATGCAGTCTTTTTACTCCTTTTTGAGCAAGCACGGTTTGCTGGTGATGAAGTGATATGCGACAGCCCTTCTCATCCATATTATAAATGCATTCAGGTCTATTTTCAATTTGAAGTTCCGTTCGTAGTCTCTTCACTGTATCAAAATGGTCACTGACAATAAACTTATTTAGTTTTTGGGCCCTGGCTGGGTTCATCATCTGGGCTTTTCGCTGAGAAAGTTGGGGATGTCTCTTCATGAACAGTTTCAGCCATTTTTTTCCTGCTGTAGAAGTGTCATCATTAAAGCGATTAGGTATGTTGTGTTTTTCACAAAAAACGTATGCTTGCTTTCGAACAAGTTTAGGTGTTAGGGGCATTCCCACTCCAGCTAAGCGTATTATCCTACTAACTAAATCTTCTTCTTGTTCTGGGGTTAGGGTGGCTGATCTTCCTAACTTCCTTTCCAATGAGCCAGTCTTTAGGTGGTTCCTCAATGTTCGTCGTGGAATCTTGTATCTTGTAGCAGCTTCTCTTTGAGAAAGAATATTTCTTTGTACAGCCCTCATAGCACAAGTAATTTGGTGCTCAGACCATTGTGCACGTTTCCGCTTTGGTTTAGGTGCTGGATTGTCGACAGGTTCCATGATTCTACTGAAACAATAAAATAAACTAAACTTTAATATTACATAGTCATAATAAGGCCCAGGTCAAATCCTTGTGGGCCTTATTAGGCTAGAGTAGCAACATCTTACGATAAAAAAAATAAAAATGTATCCCGTAAATTTTAAACTAAATTTTTATTAATAACACTAATAAAAAGCTACTAAACCAATTGCTATAGTTAAAATAAAAATGTATCAAAGTAATACCAAAAATACTTACGTTTTTGTGCGCCTATAATTTATAAGAGGCCGCGTGTGAGCGCACGCGCTACCATCTATCGACTGCAAGTTCTGACACGATCGCCTCAGCGCGTCGGTTTCTATGGCGACGACGGGCGTTCAAGGTCAGATACTCGTTGACTAGAGCTCGGTCCGTTTGACTTGGTAGATTTGGATATTTAAAACGTGGGCGTTATTAGGCACTGGGCCTTACATGGGTCATGTACCTTAGTGGGCGATAGGCTAGCAACCACTGCGATACCACATTTTGTCGATCTTTTATACCCATATTTATGCTGAAAGTGGCACTGGAACATAAGTTTCATGTGCTCTGCCTATCCCTTTTAAGAATAAAGGCGTGGATCTATGATTAAATGAATAAATCTTACACAAATCGACCTAGTCCCGAACTAAGCGAAGCTTGCACTATGAATACTAAACATACTTATATAGATAAATAATAGAAAACATCCATGACTCAGGAACAAATATTCGTGCTCATCACATCCTTACCGGGTTTCGAACCCGGAACCTCCGGCTTCGTAGGCAGGGTCACTACCACCTAAGCTACGGAGGTCGTCGAATATAGCTCATGGACGTTTGCGTCTACGGAAGAGTCATCAGCGCGTTGCCAACCCTTTGTTTATATGAGTATTCGTTATGTGAAGTGATAAAGATAAATTTACCTCACTCTCAACACAGTGAGTCTCTAGCTTTTTTCTGTTTTGCTTTAAGATTGACTGGTAGAGAATGCTATATATGACTTTCCGCCTCTTGCAGGAAAACTTTTTCAGATGTGCAATAAAGACTTTTAAAAAAAACAGTCGTATCGTTGGATCTACTTACCAACATATGTTTTATAAGCACACACACACGCGCACGCACATAGCATTGCAGTGGTTGTGAAGTTTAGGGAGGGTCCTGGCAGAACATCAGCGATGTGGCTGTGGCTGCTGCCGCATCGTTATGCTGAGCCCATTCTTTGACACGACACATGGCTCAGTTATTGTACTTTCTTGTAGTTTTCATTTGCTGTTATTAACCAATCGCCAGGAGCGGGTCCCAGCGGCGCCGGGGACGCACCCGAGTCTTGGCCTTCGTGAACTCGCCTCGACGCAGCAGCTCGCACCATCCGCGGGTTAGTAGCATGTTCTCCTGTTCTTTTTTTATATTATGGGTACGAATAAAGTTTTTATCTATCTATCAATAAAAGTGTTATCCAACAGGTCACCGGGAAGGAAGTGTAATAGGTATTCCGATCACGAGCGCGCTTCCGCGGGGACCGCAGTGAAACGGCCGGGGGACGCCTGCGCAGCTCCGAAACGTAATCACAAGCGAACCCAGTCTTCTATCAGGCTAACCATTTTATATATACTAGCTTCTGCCCGCGACTGCGTCCGCGTGGAACTCATTTATATCGTAGCTGCATACAAACTTTTGCCCGGGATAAGAAGTGTTATATATGTTAATCCAGGCTGTACACTATATTTGTACCAAAATTCATCTTAATCCGTTCAGCCGTTTTGCGCAACAAAAATCCAAATATGTAAACTTTTGCATTTATTATATTAGTAGGATTATTAGCAGGCAATCTTATGTAAATTAACCATTGTCATCACCCCCTAACCGTTGTCCCGCTTATAGGTACCTTAAATACATCCTAGATACCTTATTATACCTTATTAGGTATAACATACATTTAAACTTCTTGTTAATTCTGTTACAGACTTTGTTTCGAATGTAATGGATAATATATTGCAATTTTGTTTCTTTTTTCATTTAGTGGCATTTAGTTTGTTAACCGTTTATATATCGGTTCTTAATCTGCAAATTTTAAATTATTATTGTGCATGATTATTATTATTTATGTGTTGAGGCCTATTTGCAGAATAAATAATTGATTTTGATTTTAAAAGAGGGTCCGCTTTATTTTTATTCCTATTACACATAAGACTTGAATAAGTCTAAGACATGTCCTCTGATGCCATCGTACTCTAGCTTACGAAGCATTATGTCGTGGTCTATTGTGTCAAAAGCGGCTTAAAGATCAAGAAAGACACCGGCTGCTTTCAGTTTATCAGTTATGTCATCAATTAGAGTATCCAAAGCTTCAGAATTTAAGTAATTACAAAACTTTGTAGCCGCTACAAAAATATACCTATACTCCAAATTTCTTTTTGAGTTAAACGCCTTTAACATACGGAGAGACGAACAAACACCACAAACACCCAGACATGACGAATAAGAGTTCCGTTTTTGCCATTTTGGCTACGGAACCCCAAAAAGTACAAATATTGAAAGCAACGTATTACCTATAGGTATTATACAATACAATACAATACAATACAAATACTCTTTATTGCACACCTCACACAAACAAAGCAGTTAAAAAGAGAAACAATACAATAACATGTAGGTAGAGGTAGACAACAGGCGGTCTTATCGCTGAAGAGCGATCTCTTCCATTATTATTATATTCGGTATTATTTTTTATATTCGGGATCACAACAGCCGTAGATATACATTTTACAAGAGTATGGTTACATCGTGGAAGGCCATTTTCATTACCTACCTATATCTTAGGTTGTCAATTTGGCAATTATGACATCAACCCGTGGCTTATTGAAACAAATCGACCACAAATACCATCAATCTTAGATTCAATCAATCGGCTAGATCAAAGTAACCACAAATATAATATATAAATAGATACTTAGTGCAAAAGTCCGTAATTTTCCTCGTACATATAAAATAGATGAAAGGTCAACCAACATCCTTGAAATGTGGGTTGAAACAAAAAATCAAACTACGTAATCGATTTTTTCTTACATTAATTAATTATGATAGAAAAACTAGACGTAGATTTGATGATGATAGTAATGTTAGTTTCAACAAATAGCAACGCATACAATGCTCACTTTTAACATATGGGCTAGTAGGATAGAGGTTGAGCTAATCTAGGAATCGACCGTCGATGAGATATCAGCAAATGTGATTTTTGTCGTAAAACACAATTATCTAATACTAGTGGATGCGGGTGGCGCAGTAACTTTGGCACTCTTTGGGGGAAGCCTATGTCCAGCAGTGGACGTCTTTCGGCTGATATGATGATGATGAGGATACTAGTGGCTATGTGAGCTCAAGAGTTCTTGGCCAGCCTGTCTTGTTTTACGAGTATTTCAAAAAATCTATATAATTATTGAACCTGCTCACACATGATCACGAGAATTCGTTGAGACATGCGATCTGTAGAGGAGAAAAGATCACAGCTCATTAGAGCCACCCGGCACCCGACCTGCACCGCCTCGCCTCGGAACTCTACTAACTACGGAGTTGATGTAGTGAGCGCATGCCCGTACAGATCCATATAAAGAATACTAACCGCTCGAGGCGAGGCGGTGCGGGTCGGGTGCCGGGTGGCTCTAATGAGCTGTGACCTAAAAGCCGGACATCTCGACATCCGGACATTCGAAAAAAAATGGGCCCAAGCTGAAGCATAGCTCGCTTCGCTCGCTCTTTCAATTAGACTTTTCTGAGCATCTTGTTCGCTTAGATATAATTGTTGTAATTGCTGGCGACTGTACCAAGATTAAAAGCTTTCCGAAAGATTTCAACATTAATTACCGCATTGAATATTAATCCTGACACTTAACTTATCCAGTGAAAACAAGCAACAATGGGGAAGGCCGCTATTAACCGGATCGGTCAGAGTAAGGTAATGTGTTTCATTAATCATTCTAGATCATCTTTGTGCAAATATTTGGATTATTTAACTGGATTCCGTATGTATTTTTGTCACTTAGACAACAAAATCACCTATACGTGATAGTGCAAAGTTTTTTGAAAACGTGAAATAACTAAAATACTTATATCAAAAAACCTATTACACGCACGCCGCCCACGCACACACGCACGCCGCCCACGCACACACGTATACACTCGCACATGCGCCCTTACGTACTTATTTTTTATCTTTATCTTATCTTACTTAATATAAATTAGTTTCTTTTGGCTGGAGTGAACAAGCAGTAGCACTAGTGTTAATAATAAATGAAACCTAATAATAAAGGCATCTATAATAAATAAATAGCTTCTGATCAGTTCGTTCATTATGTTAAAAGGACATAATTTAAACATAAACCTCTTGTTTGTTATTACAACTTACTTTCATGTGAAGAGCGGTTGTCTCTGGACACAGGTACCCCGGTACTTAAAAAGAGACACCAACCTGTTTATCTGTTACGTAGACCTAATGATACCTAATAAATGTTTTTTATTTATTTAAGTATTCCTACCTTATTTCTGCTTCTAACATACGTCGTATTTAAATTAAAAAGAAAATTATACAAAATATTTAGACCGATTAAAGAGCCTTTGAATAATAACGAAAGATGTCGTTGCTACTATTTAACCACCGACCGAAACGAAGAGGTGTTTTAAGTTTAACATGCGTATCGTAGCTCCGAAACGGATCAACCGACTTGAGTGCGGTTATTTTTACGCGAATGCCCAATGAAAAGGAGTGTAATGTTTTTTATTCAAAAGTCTTGTCTGTCGTGTTAATTAGCTATGCATATATTATATTATTGTAGCATATTATTACGACAATAATCAATATATGTTATGTGAACATTTTCCTCGTATTTGCATTACATCACACAGTACCCTAAAACCGCGGAATGACTCAAAGTGACTTGATGATCCCAAGGAATTGAAAGTCATTGTACTGCGATAGCATCTACGGATGGAAAAGCGAGCTTTTTAGCAAATGAGTCAGCACTACCTTATCACAATTATAATATTCTTTAGATTCGTTATAAAAGCTTGTAACTCAAATTAAAATTAGATTGTTCATAGATCAACATTTCTGAAACATATGCCCAGTTTAATACAATCAGGTCAGAGATAGTTACTAATAGTCTAATACAATCTCTGTTCGTGAGACATTTTTGAGCCGAGCAAATGGAAACAAAAATTAAAGTATATTATTATACTTGTCTAGATTTTAAAGGAAACACTTTACTGAAACCCTAGGCCTTGCAAGCATTCGTATTCGTATACAGTGTGTCCCATGTAAAAGTGCACAAAGTAAAACTAAATAACAGATCAGTACCTACAATACAATAGTAGGTATTACATACTAAATGTAATGTCATCTACATTTATAAAGACATTAAATTAAGTGTAGCTACAATCATTGTCACCATCGTGGTACAAGAAGAAAATCATCTACGAACCATGAAATATTACCAAAGACATGAAAATTGTTCATCCTAAAGCCCTCAAAGATAATGTAAAGTGACTAAGCCACCGACTTTCTCGTCCTGTAAAAGAAAGTGATTATGGCTAAATTCGGTTTGTATATGGCGTCGCCGGGGGCTAGGCCTTCTACAGTTTATGGTTCATTGTCTTTGCAAACGTTTGCTACACCTACTGGACTTTCTCAACACTTATACGTTTTTGGGAGCTTTTGTGAGATAACGGTGCTTTTATACTTGCACAATTTTATGATGGGTCATGGCAGGGGTCGGGGATACTTTGCGAGACAAAACATTGATATAAGGGAGCGACCACACTGGTGCTTAATGCTGCGTATACGCGTTGACATGTCGTATGCGTCACGTATTCTTCATACATTTTGCTGCGTTTTACGCTGCGTTAGCGTATTTTGAGCAGCGGTGTGATCGTAACTTAACCCTGTCATGACGTACCTGTCATATCGATTGGACGGGTACACTACATAATTCCGAAGCGTCATTTGTCCGAAAGCATATTTTCACCGAATTACATAATTTCGGAAACCATGTTTCGCTGACGGATTTATTATTTTTCGGGGTATGAGTACCTATAGGTACTAACCTAACCTTTTTATATATTGCATTAAATCATCCGCGTCCACATTTTCGTTTAGCGGAAAATGGCGTTCGGAATTTAAACATTTCGGACATCCGTTTTCGGATAACTAACTCTTCGACATTTTATTGTATAATTGGACACATAATGATAAGTGTATATCACTCTGCGGAATCTCCCAAAGTCTACCTATTACTCATCGTAATTTGTGCAAATTATATTTCAATGTTATGGTACATACGAAATAAAGTTAATATCTCTTTTTATATAAAAAATAATAGCCTATTTAACACGACTTTTTCATTGAAACTTCACATAAGTATACATATAATTAGAATTACTGTTAATCACACCAGTGAATATAATCGCATCATCTATACTATCTAGGTAAGTACTTAAATGCTGAGTAACTTAGATTGTTACTTTGTATCCTCGGAACTACCTACTCATGTAATTTCAGAACATCTTTCACCAGTCTATGAGTAGAATAGAACGTCTTTCACCAGTTTGAGTAGAATAGAACGTCTTTCACCAGTCTATGAGTAGAATAGAACGTCTTTCACCAGTCTATGAGTAGAATAGAACGTCTTTCACCAGTCTATGAGTAGAATAGAACTTCTTTCACCAGTCTATGAGTAGAATAGAACGTATTTTACCAGTATAATGTACAAGTATAGAATGTAACTTGAGTACGGTTAGCACAAGACGGCGAGCGAGCTGTGACGCAGCGAGATAGACTATCCGTCTCCTTCCAAGCCTTCTAATTAGATAGAGACGTATAGTCTATCTCGCCGCGAGACAGCTCTTGAGCTAACCGTGTATAACAGACAATTCTATATTTTATCGCGCGGTCCCGCCTGAGGTGTTCCATCTATACTGACATTTTAACCTACCTTAAACTAGTGAATGATTATCATAGATAAACCCCAGTTAGACGCATACGCCAACAGGATGCGCGTGCGACGCGCTACGAATCATTAACTAAATAGATTATCATTCATTTGTTTTTATTATTTCGTCAGGGATTACCTGTGGACTGCCAGCCTCTAGGAGGCACCTCTTTTGCAAGCTATTTGTTATCGCTGGATAAATCGACACATAATATCAGGGCAATCAAGGGCCTTTTTATGTTTTCTATTAAAGTTAAAGTAAATATTCATACACACACTAACGCCAAAAGCAAAGTAACATTACGCTACGGTAAAAATCTTCACATTTATGACACAAATTTAAATTTATGAACAGACAGTAGTGGTCCTCATAAATATCCATCAAAGTTATTTGAGTTCGGATTTCGTTAAAATTCGATTGTTATCTATAAATCTATCATGTGTGAGAAAGGGGCATGTTAGGTAACAAAAACCTGTTAAGTTTTATAAATAATCTCCAAAATCGAACATACAATCATCTTTAGAGTATTCACAAACCGATAATAAAAATACTGACACCGCTATCGACTTTTTGTCATTCTAAGCTACATTGAAAACCACTATGCCACGAATGTCATTTCATTACCCATTCATGTATGCACTGGCACGTCTGTTCTACTGTTAATCTATGCTATCATGACGTGCCTCTCTGTGACATAATGCCACCCATACATATATTACGGACCATACAAGCCGGTACCGTCATGCTGTGTTAGTATTGTTTTATTGTCTCATATTCGTATGCATAGTTAGGATTTGGCCTAAATTGGTATGATTCCAAATTCGTTTTCGTAATATATAAGTAAAGCAATACAAGCTCAGGTAATAAAATATTTTATCTGTATTAGAAGAATGTAATCGTCAAATTTTGGCCTTTTCTAGAACTAATGCCAAAACTTAGCATTGTTTGAAAAAACTGCATATGAAAATATCAAGCCAATATGTTTTTGCCTCTAGTCCATTTCTCCCACATTTCCCCTCATGTTTATGCATATTCACTTTCGATTAAATAATATGGAATAAAGCGAACATTCACGTCAAAAAGTAGATACAACTATAAGTGATGCTCATTTCGAGAAAATCTATTAAGACGTTTAAGTGAGCCTTTTGGTTACGCTTTATTTTCGTCAAATTGTTTTATCCCGTCAGGGTTCCATATTTCTTTTACAGAACCCCAAAAAGCACTTAAAGTTAATTCCTTAATTTTAGCCGGCGTTGTCGTCGCTTGTCGTCGGAGTGACAGCTACACGCGCGCGACGCGGAAACGCCGAGTGTACCTTAAACGGTACATTACGAAATAATTGGTATTGTTCGCTATTATAAACTGGGCTTAAAATGTATCAGTTTAAGTAAACGAACACATTTGATAAAATATATATATATGTATATAATCTACTAAGTATGTCCTGGGTTTTAATATTTAAGTACTTAGGTACACAACAGACCTACAATTTACTGCCACTCGGCACAAGGGAAAAAACGTCAAATTAAAATGACTAAGTATATTGAATATGAACCAAAAGTAAAGTTACCAAAAATAAATTTAGTAATATCAAGGTTGTTGCCAATTGTTAAAAAAATAACCTTAGGCTGCGTTTACACGCGGGCGTGATTTTAAGCGACATTACGCCTGTGCGCAAACGCGCCTCTAGGATGGCTTACTAAGGTGCTATACTAATATTATCAACAGCAAAAAATATTACAACATACATGATTGACAATGCGTTTTTTTTATTTTATTTTTTTATTAATATTATCGTCTGTCTAACACCAACAAGGCGGCTAGAGTGTTACGTTGTACCGACGTAAACAATTAATTTACCTGTCGATTTGTTTGTCTGGTTTTTGTCCCATGATGTCATGAAGTTGTTTAGCTATCTATAGGTCATTGATTAAAAAAAAAGTTAACACGTACGGATCCAATAAAGAGAATTCATATTTTATAAGTGCGGTATGAGTCATTAGTCATTACAAACGAAACGGTACAATGATGTAGGTATATAAGTACTATATATTTATTTAACTATATTTTCTTATTTTATGTGCTATTAAGTATTTTATTTAAAATTGTGGATATAATATTGAGTATTTCTTGTGATGTTTTCGACGTTTAGTCATTCATTATTATTTATGACGCTTACACAGTTTAGTTGAAAAGTGCACTTTACACATAATATATTTGGCTTATTATTAAAATATCTCTACATGTTCGATCCTGGAACTAAAACCGAAAACATTTCCAATAATTAGCGACGAAATCAAATTCGTCTCATGATATTAAATAGTTCTGCATTTCACCCTCAAAATAACTTTATTTCTAGAGCTCCGGCCCAACACCAAACAAATCATGAGTCACAATAAGATCCATATCGAGATACAACCATTAAAACTTAACACGACAGTAATTAAGTGTATTTTTAAATTGTAAACGCCATCACTCTTTTTTTTTACCAGACTTAAAGACGTTTTTTTTAATCATCCAATCTAAAGTTCGTCGATTACGGCAATAATGTCTCTTAATGACGACGCTAAAAGGATTAATTGGCTTTTAAATATTTTTATTCACCCCTTAATTGAGTCAGACAGACAGAAAACAGAGTAAATTATTATGACGTGTAATTTTAAAGACGGTGTTCATTGCCGAACAAGTGCGATTTTTTTTCATTTTGAAATAACAGTTTATGTATAATTATCTACTATAGGGATAAGCGCTTTAGATGCAAAGAAATATGTGTAAGTAAAAATTTACTTAGGTTCTATAATCATAGCCTCATTATCATCAGACTATATACGTCCCACTGCTGGGCACAGGTCACTTCCCTGCGCTTGCCCACATACATTGGTATATCTATAGTTATCTTGAAAAAAGAAGAAAATGAGTTAACGAAATGTTGATTTTCATTACATACACTCAATAATTTACTACAAAAAGTACGGTTTTTAAATTAAACAAGTGCTGAATCTATTTTTTATTTATTTAAATAGATATGTTTCCAATGATAAAATGGGCCATTTTAAGGAAACTTGCACAGGCGACATTTTCTTAAAATTTTAATAAAATCAGTTTTTTTCTACTCAGAATCGAAAAAATGTTATACGAGAAAAAAAGTGTCCCAAGATTGTTTATTCCATTCCGCTACCGTTTCCATACTAAGCTTGAACGCTGGTAGCAAAACGGAAAACTGAAAATTATATGTAACATTTTGGATAGTTTTCTTCTCCTATTAGGTTAGAAAGTGCTCTCGATTCTGAGTAGAAAAAAACCCGATTATGTCAAATTTTTAAAAAAAGTCTAGTGTTCAACTTTCCGTAAAATGGCCCAAATTCACTTCACACTAAAGATGATTTAGTATGCATTATAGCAGGCACCATAGCATACAAAAGTACCACACTCATAATTGTATCATGGTTCAAGTTTATGGTTTATTGTACTTAACCTTAATAAATTAAAAGGAAAATACTTCATCAGTAAATAAATAAAAGTAACTCGCCAAATAGTTCCACTATAACAATGCTTCCAAACCTTAACCTGTTCACAGCAAAAACTAAAATAATAATAATAAATACTCTTTATTGCACCATGCCAAGAGAGAAACATCTTATAAAAAAACTACAAATTTTGATTTATCACGTATTTAACTCTTAAATTGATTGTTATAGCGGTAGAGGTTTCTTTAATTGCGATATTACAGTCTACTCTGTCATAATAGTGTAAAAAACTGGCCAAACATACTCTTAATAGGAAGCAAGGGCAGATTGCGACAGCGAGCCGTACGTTTTTTAGTTTGCAACCGAAATGGAGGTAATTATGACATGTTTGATAATGTGAATGTCATAAAATTATGTTAAATGGGCCTGTATGCTTGGAGTTTAAAAAGTACATATTTCGTGCTAGTGTGTTTGTCGTGATGAAAACAGCATTAAGATTATGATGCCTATTAGATTATGATATTTAGGTATTCCTATTCAATACTTTTAGACAGAATAACTTAAGACTAACACTTGACTGTAATTTTCTACTGGCGGCTTGAAAACGGGTTAATCTGATGATTTATCTACTCTCCTGAAATTTGACATTGTTAATTTATAACTATTGCCTGGTAAACCACGAATCACAAAGACTATCCTGATAGAACAATTGCTATGTTATGGTCTGTGGCCAACTCCGCGTGGTTAATGAAATAAGTTTAAGCGTGAAGTTCACTTTGTGCTTAATATCCAGACTCTTAAAGTATTACGAGTTTTGCTCCTGTGCTTGACAGACTCATGACAGATGAGTCTATTCTTTTGCCTTCATGAGAGAAGATTAGGTACATTTCACCCGGACCTCCTCTTTGACACTCAAGTTGACACCTGCACAGCTTAATGGTCAATTATCGCGCACTTGACATTAACGCCGCCAACTGTCAACCCCCACCATTTACTCGACCATTACGGACTTAAAAACATCCGTCAATGCCAAGAGCGTACAGAGATTTGCGGCATTTCCACTGATTTGATTAAAACTGGCTCGAATTAACATATTTATGTATGCTTTTTATATACCACGACGGCCTGTAAGTGCACGATGATAAACAGACACCGTAGCATACGGAGGCTTGCGAATCTCGAGCGTTGCCGACCCTATAATTAAGTCAGATCTTCGTAGTCGTTTTTCTTAAATGCTGAAAATCGTGTCCGTCTTGAGACGCTTCCGCTATATTCTTGATTATGGACTTCCCATTCGGTCCTGTCTTCAACTGCACGTATGGCAGTAGGAACGGATAGCCCCGTGAGTTTTTATTTGATCGGACCAGCGGGCGGGCTAGCTGCCACGTGGACACTTTCCCTGGACTATAGACAGACTATAGAGCTATAGACAGATATAGCTATGCAACGCTATACAGTCTGAAATTCAGGAGCTCTAACAACACTTACCACCAAGTACACCACATATTTACAGAGCAAGTAGTGGGTTGTCTTGGAATTCGTTGCACCGTGTGGCGTCTACTTACGATAGCACCACCCCCTCTCTTCCACGGGCGTCATACCAGCATGTGAATAGGGTTTAAGGTTCTTTGGGTGATGGACTAGCGTCCTGTCACTACAATATCACATTCTTCATTTTTAACCTAAAATTGCTAGAAGTGATTTTAAAACATTCGTAAAGATAAGTTATTTGTTAATATGCCAAATAAGTAATCAAATTGAGACTTGTAAAGACATTTAAAAGTCCGATCACGAAGAACAAGCTAATAAGGTAATTTAATAAAGTGATATCAATAAATTAAGGTGGTCACAGCCAAACGAGGTGCGTAAGCGCATTGCCCGTAATGTAAAGTTCAAAGGCGACGATAAATGTCAACGCATACGAATTATTAAATCCGTAATTCACTCGCAATTATCAACACTTGTTTATGCTCGCGGTCTTACGTGTGTTTTTCAAAAGTATAAAGTACTTAATAAACTTTTAGGCATTCGCTTTAATTGACGTGGATTATGAGGGTCCGCTAGAAAGACGACCATCTATTACCAATTAAAAGATGTGGATTGGATTGGTTTGGGAGTTCTATCTTGTTTCAATGAATATTCAAACGTGTGAGAACGCGATAATACACTGATAATCCCGTAGGATAAGCATCAAGTTTCATTTGAATTTTTACTAGAAAATTGAAGGGAGCTCTCACTTCTATTAACCTTTGTTTCCCAATCCGAATAACATTTAAATTATTATTTATTTTAAATTGGTAAGTATATAATATTTTGTAAGCTTAGCTATACTGAAATTATATACCTACGATACACACAAAAATAATATTTATGCGCATACGGCAAGTTTTCAGTATTATTAGTGAACTCATAAATAACCAAAAGGAAGTATCCAGTTATTTATAATTAGTGTTTAAAATGTCAAGCCGGTGCACTGCCATGATCACTATAAGTCAATGCAATATCCCACAATCATACAAAATGTATGCCACATATGTCAAAAAAGATTTCAGATGGCTGCGATCTTCTGTCATGACATTAACGCAAGACGACAGAGATGTACATATCTGAAGTGACGCGACAGATCGATGTCGATTGAATATAATAAGCACGGTTAGAACCTCAGTCATCCGATGGGCTCTGACGCGACGGCTCCAATTGAGTCAGGCTACAGCACATCAGAAAGCATCACGTCAGATAAGCATAAATACGAGTTAAGTAACTGAATAGAATACAATTAGGTATATATTCTTCTTCTTCTACCTAGCGTTATGGCGTTATTATTAAGGCGGGGGCCTTTGCCAGGGTCCGCTTTCCTATTCGCTTTCCTCCACTTTGGACGTTCCTGGGCGTCTTCCTTTGAGACCCTGTTTTCGCTCATGACGGCCTTCAGCCATCGCTTCTAAGGTCTGCCGCGGAGCCCAAGTAGGTACATTGCATTCGGCAAAATGGTTAGGATTCTGCAGCAAGCTCTAAACTTCCAATATATTTTTCCCATAACTACGGTAACATTGTTGATACACAAACCACGAAGTAATTGTCATTCCGAATGGCTCCAATCCACGAATCATAAATAAATCAGGTGATTCTCACAATAATGATCGAACATGCAACAATGGTGGAAACGACGAGAACATTATTTTTAAAATACGTAATAATATTATGAAATTAGAGACATGCGTCGATCATACAGATACGGAAAAACACAATAGAAAAGAAAATAATGTAGGTTTCAGTTGCATAAAACTTTTCAAAGCAAACTAATGAAAAATTAAAATTGGCACACTACTTCTAGGGTAGTTTCGAACATTTCTATAAAAAAATCGTTTTTGTCTACGAATTCACTGAAACCGCAAATAACTTTGACACGTACAAAATCATCAATGAATTATAATTATGGTATGGAATGAGGAGTGAAAGACTTGGTTGTACGATTGATAAATTCTACACGGACCCAGGCAAAACGCTGTTTAGCAAAGTGGAGGCCAAAGCAAATAAATTGGGATATGTTTTTGCCAAAATCAAGGATGAACTTGTAATGCAGCCAGGTCAAACCTCAAACCACCGGATATTCCACAGCTGCCACGGAATATTAAAACATTTCCCACCTGTATTCAATTCGAGCCAATGTTGGCAGTCGGCACAGTCACGCTGTTAGAATATATATGGAAGTTCCTTTGAAGCGATCTGCTTTTCGAATTCCTGCTTTAATTACGTGGCCTGTTCACAAGAACCAGTGTGATTTCGGTTTATGCATACAAACTGACATAACGACTGTTGAAAAACTGAGTCCCAAAATGATACACTGCTTCATACTCATACACCAGTACGATTTATTCCGCTAATGTACAAATTCAAATAATTACCACGCTGGGGTCATTATAACGGGAAAAATCTTAACAGCGTGTTTCAGGATTTCTCATATACGTAACAGCGACATCTAGTGGCCTACTTGGCTAAACTATACAATCTTAGGTAAACAAACTAAACAAACTGAGGTGACAGTTAGACTACTGTTATGAATCTCCAGGTCAGGTTACGTGGGGCGATTACTTATTCTGTGCTTGGACAATGTCAATCGTATCGTATAGCTGAGGTGAGGATCCATCAGTCTTTACGTTTTGCATTCTACTCCCACAAAGTATAGTCGATGTCATGTATAGATTTTCGCCTTATATAAAATGAAAAGTGCAAAAATGTGAACGGATGTATGATGTAAATCGTACATTGCTTATACCCTTTATTTAACTACCACTTTCGGGATTTTACGTGATGTTTCAGCAATTAAATCATTTCTAATTAAATTTCATCCTATTTTTACGCCCCCGGGGTGTTATAAGTAAGTTTCACATGTATATGCATTATCTGCGTGTCTGTCTGAGGCATGGTAACTTAACTCCCAGGATGAATCGATTCGAGTGCGGTTTATTAAATCGAAAGTTTTGTCCGTCGAGATGGTTCTTAGCTATGGTTGACGTGTCGGGGATATTTAATACTTTTTCCATTTAAAGTAGCTATTCTGACAGTTAGCTCGGCGCATGGCAAAGCGAGCGCACGAAACACATTGAAATCAAATTTGAAAGCGAGGTTTCTGTCTCAAACACACCCCCTGAGTTGAGAGCAGTTGCGCTGCGCTTTGAGGGCTTAGATAGAAGTTGTTGCATTTTAATGAGCTGCTTTCAAGTGTCGTGCTTGAAAGTTTTTTTAAGACTTGCTTTCATGGAAAATACTGTAGAGTGTACACGGCACGAATTAAATGGGTCCGTGGAAATAGAACTTCCTATTTACATTGATGAAAGTGTTTTTCTTTTAAAGCTTTTGTCGTTGTATTACCTAGTTAGCTACCACCGATTGTAGAGTTTTCGATTAAAGGTGCAAAAAATCCACGTTACTAACATAAATGCATGCATGAACGCCTCTATTGTTAAAAGGGGTAGGCAGAGTACATGACATCTATTCTAATATTATAAAGAGGAAAAGTCTGTGAGATTGTAGCTTTCTAAGTTTGTATGTTTTGGGTAATCTCATCCTATTACAAGTGTTTTCTCCTGCGTATAGAAAGGGCTTTTTGAATGGTTATATGCTATATTTTATCCCGCGGGTTTGCCTGCGTTCTTTGCAATATGCGGGCGAAGCCGCGTGGGCAGCTAGTTATAAATAAATGCCGCTTCTAGCAAATTACACATTAATATAATGTGATATTGCAGAGATAGGTCACATTCGAAAACATATTGACAACGATTCGGCCGAACTTCACCTTCCCATACAAACGGAGTTTCGTTCTCGTTTTAAAACTACGTGGTGGATTGTGACGAAACTTTGCATATACAATGACATGAGGTATATCTATGTCTGTAATTAGTTTATATGGTTCCAGTTTATAAAACAAACGAAATACAGCAAAAACAAGTTTTGTATGAAAAACTTAAATTCGCTGTATTTTTTTTACTATGGTATCTGAAGCTACATAAACTAATTATAGAACTGGATATACCTCATGTCATTGTACATGCAGTTTCGTTACAATCCATAGTAGTTTTAAAATGAGAGCGTAACTACGTTTGTATGGAGAATCGAGCTAACTGCGGACTCGAGATATATCTGATTTGCCTTAAAGTTGACTGGTAGAGAATGCTTTATAGCATTAAGTCCGCCTTTTGTAAAATAATTAGTCTTTCGTGCAATAAAGATTAAATCAATAAATAAACACATATGACAGGATATTTTTATTAAGTAGCAGACTCGACTTTATCTAATTATTTGACTATATCGCAGTAATTTGCGCATGTTACTTCTACACTACAAATATTACTTCAATGACTTATCATTTTAATCACCTAACACCACTTCTTATGAAATAAACTTTTGCTCCTAGTGTCAACGGATAAAAAACATTAATTTATCATAGCCAATCGATAAAAACCATGTCGGCCTACGTATTTACATAGATACATAAACAGATAAGCTTTGCATAATACCAACATACTCATGCCGCTGTCAAAAAAATCAACTAGCATCACTATGTGCAAATCTAACTTAAGTTTAAAGACAGTGGCGCCCTCAATAACCGCAAATATAATTTGGTTCGCTTTTAATAAAAACAAACTTATGAAATACAGGCGGCGAATATTAGAACTTACAATAATGTTTAGAAATGTCACCTATGTAAAGATAGTGTCGCGATTTATAACTGCAAGTGTAGGTTGGTAAGAATTCTGCAATCGGCCTTGATCGGGGCTCTTCATCAACGCTAGCCGATCGCTACGCTATGAGCTCCAGTTAAAGTCTGACCAAGTTACGCGCAATTCTTAAGGATCTAAAGGTCAATTAATTCCAGTGAGGCGTTTACAGTGTAGAATGTTTAGTTAATGGGTAGTTTTGGTGGTATCGGGGGCGTTCGGCAATTAACGGCGATGCTCGTGGGCGGAGGCGCCGGGGTAAGTAGCGTGCTATATGGAGCGGTTTGGAAGGTCGCAGGTTCGATTTTGTGTTATATTGCATTTCGTATGAGCGTCCTGGTTTTAGAGGAGATATTCCGATAGTTAATTAGGTACTGAAAAATCTACACAACAGAGACTTTTCTTCTAGACGCAATATTGATCAAATTAAAAAAGCATCTTGTTCTGGAAAACCATACCACCACCAACCATAGGTACATCAACCAACAACCATAATTAGCTATAAGAAATCTGGACTGTTTTTTGTGCATTGCCTATTTTGATAGCACCTTTTCTAGGATACCTACATCAAATTATAACTAGATAGATTCAATCTCAAATTGTTCAGTAATAATAAAAAAACTACTATAGGTATCCACTAATATCATGTAATTGTTATGAAAGCCGTAGTTAAACACTAAACCACCAATTACTTACCAAATCAAGGTCTAACATAATAGTAATAAAGTGCGAGTTTATCATCGGTAATTATTATTTTATTCACTATATTAATAAATCAACTTATCGCTGCGCCGGCGACTGTAGCACAGATAAGTTACAACAGAGAGTGCACTCATATTTTCTAGTATTCTTTGCCCAGTTTATTCTAATTTTAAAGTATAGGTATCCTTCAGACTGCAAATACAATTTTATACATTAAATTGAATACAATTGTATACATCGAATTCTACATACAATGGTTGCCACTTGCGACCCACGAGACAAAAATATTTTTCATAATTAATTAGAAATGAAATGGAAATGAAAAAAATGTTAACCTTTTTTAAATATACTAGTTTTTTTGGAAAAACAATTAGCCAACGTGCCTATTGGTGGAGGTCATAGGAAAAAATACCGTTTTTTTTTTTTAGTTCATCGTGTGCTATTATGTTTTCTCAAAAGGCTAGGCCACAATGCCATTTAATATTCCCACTTCACACAGTACAGTGGCAGGTCGCTAGCTTATCACCCACAACACACTTTATCCCGTAGTCGCATTCTTCCACACCCATGGATAGAAAGGGTGCTATTTAACCGGACGCCCCACTGAGAGACTAGTTGTGAACTATCTTCTCATATTCCTCTGTCGTACGGCGCCTGCGCTTGGCGCTAAGCCGTGATAATTACAGTGTTCGTAATGATATGCTCGGTTATGCTAATCCGAACCCCAGCCAGGCTTTCGTCATGCCTGACTACAATTACGAAGTATATAGGTGTACTAATATTATGAAGAGGAAAAGGCTGTGAGATTGTAGCCTTTTAAGTTTGTTTGAAGAGGGTAATCTGTGGAACTATTTATCCGATTTCCAAAATGTTGATGATGGGTTGGACCAAGTATTTTAAACGCCCGCGTATCTCGAATAACACAGGTAAAGCCGCAGAGTAAAATATAGCCAATGTCCAACCAGAAAGTCCATTTTATACACAGGACAAAGACATTTTGAAATCGGATAAGTGGTTCCGGAGATGACCCCTCACATACACCTAGTGCCGTGCCTCACTGGGGCGCCGTGGCGACGTCGCCACCTACCGTATCCAAACAAATCAAATATAAATGTATGGAGGTTAACTCACTTGGAGAACATTGGCTACCACCCTGTTTGTATGGGACAAGTCGCCATGGTGTCCTGGAGAGACAAAGCTATAATCTCACAGAATCACCCCTATCCACGCCAGCACCAGCAGCTAGTGTGAAATAAAAATAAACTAGTAGTAGGTACTTATGTTACCCGCTTATTCTCCTTCCTTCTCGGCTAACACCTTGGACCGAGTGGGGGCACATTGAAAATCAGCGCTGGTGGGACATTTATGTGCCGCTGGCAGTTGCTGAATGTGCTCCTTTTGCTTTTATATAACAGTTTATTTTTAACATATTTATTTTGTAGTTTTTATGTCATTATGTTTTTTTTCTGTGTACCAAATTTCTCGTTTTAAAAACTTTATAATTGTGTTAATTGATATGTTTTTATTTTTTATTTTATTTTAAGGCAATAAATATAATTTTCTTTCTTTCTTCTTTTCTTTCTTTCTTTCTTTCTTATGTAGGAAGCTATAGTTATTCAATACTAAAGAATGCAGCAACTACGCAATTTATTGAAACTAACTCAACATATACACACATACTTAAGGTTCATCCTTCACCTTGCAACTGTAACGGCAAACACAGTGAGACATTCCGCCGGATAGGCGTGAGCGCATACTACGTGTACCTATGTGAGTCAGTTTACGCTGAAACGACGAAATAGGACCTGATTCACTATGCGAGCTATCCCTGTGTGCTTTCTTAAAGTTATTATTTTACAACATAGTTGGACGAGCGAGCGAATGCTTCTGCGTGGGCCAAAATTATTTCGTATGTTCGGCTGTTCTCCTCTAAACTTCGCATTTCTCAACCAATTCTCGTGAAATTTTGTGAGCAGGTAATTTTTTTTTTGTATAATCAATTTACTGAAAAAAATATGAAAAACGCGAGTTTTACAGCTCACAGAGTCACTAGTTATATAGCGACAGTAGGTACCTACCTATTAATATCAGAGTCATCACATATCAGATACGAGTTTTGTATGGATTATTTTTCCAACTACTCAAAGAGTACATATCTGAATGTCGTCCATCTAGACCAGCTGGACAGGGCTGGCTTCCCACGCGGCGGGTTCACCTGCATATATACATATATTATGAATGGTATGACCTACATACGAATAAATTAATTTAGTTTTTTCTCTTCATTATCAGAGTTCAGGGCTTCAATGTGTTTCACGACATCCATGCCCGTTTAGCTAATAATATACATATAATACAACGACCGTGGCAAACAAGCGTACGGCCCGCCTCATGGTAAGCGGACACCGCAGCCTATTGACGCATGCAACTACAAAGGAGTAACATGGGCGTTGCCGACTCTTGATATGTTTGAGGATTCGCCGTGTTGACAGCTGAAGGAACTGTGTATATGTCGGAAGGTCAGTTGTTGATCCTATTCGATTAGGCTACAATACTTTCACATGCCGCGTCTATCTTCGCGTAGACAATGCAGCGAATTATTAATTCTCTACAAAATAATCCACTCGTACATCGACTTCTTTCACTACTTTATTTCATTACTCGTTTTAAACAACGTAATCCTTCTCGCAGCATTTTCCAGTTGAAAAGTATTTAAAAATAACACATTATAATCCTATAACAAGAATGTATCCATTATATCGTAAGGACACTGTTGCGATGCATTCTTCTCTGCATATATTTATTTAATTTAGTTAATGTCGGTTATCATCTTTTTTATACTATTAATTGTCTTTAAATTTATTGATAACATGGCTAAATTTAAGAAAAGTATTAGATAAATATTTCATGACAATCAATAATCTCACCCAATATTGCTATCAATCCCATTGTTTCACTTTCACCCCATGATATTAAATAATTAAATTGTTTAATACCCACCGACTAATTTGTACAGCTATCGTCTAAAAATATATTGTATGTAAAATTATTTTTTGTGCACAGATATTTTGAGTTATAGACCAGATCCGAACATATTGAATAATTTGTAATATTCTATAGACTCACTTGATATGTGAGAAAAATAAATGTAATGAATAAATGAAGACGCAATTGGGATGTGACGCATTAGATTGATTGGAAGTATCTGTACCATAACATCTCTAAACTAGTACAACTCTTTTATAGATTTAGATTTACTAATAAAAAAATACATTATAAGTTGACTTTAAGCTAATTTACATGAATTATTTAATGATCGTCAAATAATGAATATTAATAAAATGTCACAGGTACAATACAACATTATTATGGACATATTATGTTAGGTCCTTACCTATGAAATTGGCGTTTTGTATGGAGAATTTATGAAAACTGTGATTTTCATACTTACATTGAATTTTGCGGATTATTCAGCAATGTCAAATTCAAACCAAACAAAATTTTGGTAGGAATATAGAAAACTTTTAAGCTACGTTACACATATCTTAATTACTTAAAAATAGTTCGCATCATAAAACTATACGTATTTCAAACACTTGAACCGGCAGCACATGAAAAGGGTGGTTGAAAAGTTTTAATTTGAAACACTAAATAAAAAATTAGAACCTACTATTTGTATTTAAAACCTTTTTTATATAGTCTGATATTGACATTATAAAAAATAATTTGGAAGTAGCAATAGAAATGAATAAATTACGTACAAAATAATATCTGTGGAAAAAACGCCAATTTCATAGGTAAGGATGAAAAATCATTAATGATAAAATCAAAATGAGGAATATAAATATTACTATTGACATCTCGTAATGATCGTCAAAATAAAAACTACAACATTCAATTATAAAACAATTTGATTAACCATGTCAAATATATTACATGTCCATATACTCACATACAGAATACAATGGATGTTCTAATAAAAATAATCTCAGCTGACGTTTGAATGTTTCGTCAGATGGTTCAGTTCGCAATTTGGCGGGACATATTCTAGTACTTTTTAGCACGTTTGGGTATGTACTAGTTTCTTCTTCTTCTTTCTTTAAATAAGGGAATATCCAAGCCACCGAGGTGCTTGTAAACGTACTGTTGGGACAACGTCTTATCACCATTATAACATAATTCGCAGCTATTTTTAGGAAATGAGAATTAAACGCATTGGGAACCTCTTTATAACATACGTCAGAATGAGTTAACGGGCCTTTCAAACATATATTTTGCGACTTCGTTTTTAAGCTTCTTCTCTTCGTTAACGACAACGACTCTCCACATCTCTTCGAAGGATTTTGGCTTTCTCTCAGCCTAGTTTCGATGTGTGTCTGACGAGCTCGCAGCGTCTCTGATTTAATCAAACTAGAGTAATAATCAATACAGTCAGATATGAGGTGGTTATCGGGATATTGACGTCTGATCTCGTGTGTTTTCGTAGATATCCTAACAGCTCGTCAGTCATCCAAGGAACATTCGACTTCTTTTTTAATCGCATCGGTTTGATCGGAAAGTGTATGTTAATGTAGTGTGTCAATATGTTAAATAATTTATTAAATTTGCAGTCAATGTCAATAGACCAGATCATAGATAAAATTAAAATTAAGTATAATGGGCAATGTCAGAATAAAATAAATATATTGAATCGCTATTAAACAATTGACGTTGTATCATATCATTAGGTTTATTTTTTGTACTCTTTTTGTCAGTGATCACATACTGCTGCGCGTTATGACCACTAATAGCGGTGTCTACAGGGCTGTTATTCGCTACGCGCTAAAGCGGCTCACCCCGTCGGTCACCCGCTACGAAACTAGACCTCAACTACGCTTAGTGACTACGCATCGCGGTGTCAAGATATGTTTGTGGGTGAGCGTTGAGGTGAGCTTAAAACCAGTTACAGAATAGGGGGGCAGGTGAGACACACTGACATAATCACAAGGGTTGTTTGTTATTCCGCAGTCAATCGATGACGCACAATCAGCTGTTATGCGAGTGGCAAAGTTCGCGGTGTTTACACAACCGAAACAATTTAGTACATCGTCGACCTGCCGTCTTGAACTGTCAGATAAATAATCAACATTTTGGTCGCCCACCATGAGAAACTTTATTTTTGTCAGTTAACTTTTTTTTGTATTAGCCTATATTGTGTCCCACTGCTGGGCAAAAGTTAGCTTAGTCAATAATAATTCTAGATGCTCTAAATATATGTCAAAATCTCCATTACATGTCCTATACAATACCTACAATAATAATCAAATTATAACATGGGATTTCAATAGAAGTAAACTCAAGGATATAATCTAATTACTTATACTTTATAATATAATATATATTTTTGTTGTCTCTTTAATTAAAACACGTACATTTTTAATTTGTTTCGAACATCATATCAGGCGAAAGACGTCTACTTCTGGACATAGGCCTCCCCCAAAGAGTGCCAAAGTGACCGGTGCTGCGCCACCCGCATCCAGCGGACTCCCGCAACCTTTACCAGGTCATCAGTCCACCTTGTGGGGGGCCCACCCACGCCGCGCCTTCCGGTACGTGGTCGCCACTCGAGAACCTTACCGCCCCAACGGCCATCGGTTCTACGTGCTATGTGCCTCGCCCACTGCCACTTAAGTTTAGCGATTCGGAGGGCTATATCGGTTAACTTGGTTCTGCTGCGGATAGCCTCATTTCTGATGCGATCACGCAGAGAAACTCCCAAGTCTCCCAACATAGCCCTCTACAAAGCCCTTTGGGTGACTTTGAGCTTTCTTATGAGGCCCATGGTACAGTACGATTACTGTTAGTTAAGACCTGACAGATGGATTGCCTTCATTTAATTTTCAACTTTAATCTTATACAAATAAAATAGTTATTACTAAATCGGTAGATGTGGGTAACAGTATTCTGAAAAATGCTTTATTTGTATGAAATTAAAGTTGAAAATTAAATGAAGGCAATCCATCTGTCAGGTCTTAACTAACAGTAATCGTACTGTAAGCGACTACCTACGTTTCCAACATGGCTTGTGTGAATGTCGACTAGAGGCACAAATACCAGTAGCGTGGCGACCTTAACAATAATTCAGTTGCAAAACAAAGATGGTATCTAAGCGTCTTCCATATCGGCGCGGCCTTGGGTGACCGCGCTGCGCTGCGCAAGACCATATTGCGAATACACTATGCAAATAATAGGTTGGAATGTAGATATATTTTTAGGCAACTTAAAAGAAAGATGTAATTCAGAGCATCAACAAATAATTTAAAAAAAACTGAGACAAATCGTCTTTTAGCGGCTTTTGTTTTGCAGTGACACTGACACTGTTGATTGCTGAATGCAGGCTAGTGCATTGAGCGTGAGAAGCATAGACTATCCTGGTCCAATTCATATGTAAATCAATAATTACCCATTGAGTAATAAATAATTTATGTACACTACTGAAACTAGCAATTTCTTGGGCCATTGGTCAACCGACAGGTGAAGTGACAGGTACATTTCTAATTTAAATAACGGCTGGTTTCGTCAGTCGGGTGACATTCTACAAAACGCTTGCCGGATTATCAGCTCAGCTGTGCAATTCGCAAGCAGTCTACTCGTCTCACCACTCGGCCCTAGTATAACTTGAACTGAAGAGTTCAGTTTTATATGCGACGAAGGTAGTAAACAAGCATACAGCGTCCCTAGGCTACCCAAACAACCTCCTATGGATGCTGGCGACTCCAGAGGTCACGTTATCGACCCTTTATTGATTTGAGAGTTTGTTGTGTTCACAGCAGATAGAGACAAATGCAGGTGCATTCCATTCTCATCCCAGAAGTTCTGCTCCAAATATGAGCGCAATGATGTCATTGCGCTCATAAAGGGCAAAGTTGGCAAATTGGTTGGTTGGTTAATTGGGCAAAGTTGTTGTGTTCCTCAAGAGTTAGGGAATGTTCCCCAACTCTCGAGGAACACAACAACTTTGCCCAATTGGAGAACAGACAAACTGGCTAAGGCTTGTTGTTGGTTGTGAATACTAGTGCAGTTTGTTAACACAGAACCCGTTTAGAGGTCCGTGGGAGGAATTTTGCACCATTGGCTGGATAATTCGCGAAACTATTTGGTCACTAAGCTTGGCCATAAGGAGGAATTATTGTAAAGAGCTACCAATGAGACTCACACTGTAAGATGGCGTAGGGGTGACAGAGATTCAATTATCACTTCAGTCTTCAGTTTAACTAATCTTTCACAGATTTTGCACTAAAATTACAAGAATCTGATTTATTCTGTGATTCTCTCGTTCACCAAGGTAATTAAAAGTAACCATTTGCCCGGCAGCATTATTTGACAAAACATGTTGGAATCTTCATGTTTCTTTTATCGAACGACAAATATTTTTCTGACATTTTTATTGACACCGAAGATAAACATGGAGGCGAGTTAAATTTTTGTTTTCGTTACAAAATTGGACTATATACGGAACGCTTAGAGTATCACCTTGATGACTGTCCGCAATCCGTTCCTCTGTCACAGACATTTTATTCTCCTTCTTTTCGTGTTAAACGTACCTACGTATTTGATAAGTATCCAAGTGGTTGTCAAGACATTTCCATAACGCGCACCACTCGAAAAAGGGGCCCTAGAAAATATTATCACATTTATCGATAAGATATAAGCATGTTTCATTAAAAGATAAACTGATAAGTTGTCCCTATTGATTAGTTATCAGGATCACTGATATAAATATTGAGTTCCGATATTTATTTACAAACATTATAGTTTATTCTGAAACTGGCTAACCGTACTGATTAAAAACAAACAATAATTTAAGAATAGCAAGAAAATATTTAAATGTTTACGTAATAAATACTGTTGTTACTTAATTCTTAAAATGAATGAAAATATACTTTATTGTGTACTACAAAGAGAAAAAACTATGAACAAAACATAAAATAATAATTATATGCAACCACAGGCAAATTGTATGGCCGATTATCACTTCCCAACTCACGTTTCGCGTAATTTTATTTCGCTGAGCGTTCATTTCCCAACTTAACAAATTTATTTGTTATATTTGCCAACTTAACAGTTACCAACTCAACATGTGGTCTGTGTATTATAATGTCATTTTTCAAAACGCCTACTTTCATGTTGTATAATGTTTTAGTTGGCATAACATACATTTGGTTGTTTATTGTTTACCAAATGTTTTATTGAGTATGTTGTATTAGGTATTTAGATCGTCGTAGGATAAAAATTACAATATTTGTATTGCTAACAAGTATTTCTGCTCTTTTATAAAAAAAACAACCTCGAACCACCTAACCGCCTCGAACCTATCCGCGATCCGAGTCGGTTTTGCCACTAAGTCCCTGCTGTTCCTGTTGCCGTTGTTCTTTGGAAAACTTGAGCGGTTCGCTTCTGTTGTTGATGTAAAATTACTTGTTATCATCTTATCATCCCTAGTTAGTTTGTTTTGAATTTTATGAATTTTGTAAAATCCCTGTTGTCACATTTCTATTTATAAATTGAATATTTTCAACCAAATCTTTTCTTATTTGTATCTTGCCTAATGTATGAAAAGGGAACTGTTGCATCGACTAAACGTTATTCGTCCAAGTGTTGTTCGACCAAGTGAAAGATTTGACAAATGATGACTCTGCCAAAAGTGTAAAGGCGTTATAATAATCCGCTTTATAATAATTCTGCAAATTAAAAAGTTGTCATGAAAAATTTTGGTAATCGTTAGTTATCAAAGTGAATCGTCGGCTTAACGTTAGTTGGCAAATGAAATTCGGCCAAAAGGCTGCGAAAACGCAGAACACCCAATTAAAACGATACAAAAATAAATATATATGTCAATAATAAATATAATTAACAATACATCATATAATTAAGTAAATGTTTACAACCACGTTTCTCCTGTTACGTTTCTACGTTGTTAGCAGGTCCTTAGTTTACACAGAAACGCAGCAACATTAAGTTTCGTATATATTCAATTTATATATAGGTCATACTCGTAGGTTAAAGTTATCCAATAGAAACGCACAAATTCCAAGGGCATATTAAATGTCCTTTTATGGAAACAAAGTTTCTAAAATGTCTTAAGCTTGGTTAGACTGGTTGATTTTTCTAAGATCACTATAAAATAAATGTACGGTGCCAAGGAACTACTTGCCACTACTATAACTTAGTAGGACTGCCTGTCTCGGAATAAATGCACGGTTACGCACGGATAGTTATTCAAAAGATTTATTCAAAACTCACCCTGCACAACGCCACGCCAGTGTCCAACCGATCCAGGAAGTTATCCGCATTGATCCTTAGCTCCGGATAGAGGATGGTCAGCCACTCGGCCAGGTCCTCTTTCATGGCGTACAGGTACTCCTCGGAGGACTTGAACGGCCTGAACGGCCGCGCCTCCAGGAGGACGGCGCCCGCTGACGACATTTTAGATGGACATTGGCTCTGAAACAAGAGGGATACTATGAAACATCAAATAAAGAATGGTAGAAGGGAGAAAAATGATATATTTATAGCGAAGGATTCGAGTGTTTACGCCCAAGATGGAAAAATGTTGGCTACCGAGAGGCACATACATGCTTTTCACACCTTCTATAAGGAAAATTGACATTAGACAGGGAATATCGGTGAGGAAAAGTACTTTGACCCCATTTTAGGCCATCAATGTTTATTTTCTGAATAGGTTAGGGTAGATAATAGGTTCGAATAAAAATGTGTAAACCACGGTTTATGTATACGTGTGTATGTATTTAACAAAACAATTGAAATACGTTACAGACTTATTTTAATTGATAGTTCATCATTTTCATTATCATAATAACGATACAAAATCATCAATGCCTTCTTCAATTAATAACAGCCTAAAAGGCAGGTGGCTGGTAGACTAATGAACCCAATTTCGCACGCGTGTCTTCCTGACTATGAAAAATCGTGACAAGTGCCACCCGAATGTTGTCAAACAAGCAATTACGGTTGACAGGAACAATTGCCACATCCATCAGATTCAAGGGTACCGTTTAAAAGTCAAACGAGCAATTAAACTGTTAATTAATAGCATCGTTTCGGCCCGTGATTCTACCGGCGCGGCGGTTCTCTATTGTATGGGCAAAAATATTTTCCCAAAGTGTCACTTCCCAATTTTCTTTCCCCAAATGTTAATTTGGCAAAAAATCACTAGTCAATTTTATCACTTGGCATTATCCTATGGCAAAATATTACTTCGCTAATTATTGTTTGGCAAAGTTTTATATAGTCAAGTTTCATTTGGTCAAACGTATTAAGTATTTGGCATAAGATTCGTTTTCCAAATTATAGCATGGCATACGATTCAGATCCTAATTGTGTAGTGCATACGAAATAAGTTGATGTGTTCTTTTGTATTATAGGTACTTAGGTAACAATACGTATATTATAATGCAAACAAGCAGCATGCATGCAAGCAAGCCCCGAGTCGGTTTCGCCCTTTTCACGAGAGTCTCCAGCGATTTTTTTTTTTTTAATGATATATGAGGCAAACGAGCAGTCGAATCACCTGATGGTAAGCGATAATCGACGCCCATGGATACTTACAACACCAGAAGAGTTGTAGGTGCGTTGCCGGCCTTTAAGATGGGAGTACGCTCTTTTTTTGAAGGCTTGAAGGTTATAACGGTCCGGAAATACCGCAGGCGACAGTTCATTCCAGAGTTTGGCTGTGCGAGGCAGAAAGTTTCGGGAGAAACGCACAGTTGAGGACTGCCAACCATCTACGTGGTGAGAATGGAAAAGCTGTCGCGTAGGGCGATGGCGGAAGGAAGCGGCGGGGATTAATCCGAACAATTCATCGGAACACTCCCCATTGTACATGCGGTAGAAAATGCAAAGCGAGGCTACATCTCTACGCAGTGCTAAGGGATCAAGCCGATCGGAAACACGCTGGCAGCCGACAATTCGAATCGCTCTCCGTTGAATGCGGTCTAGAGGGAGGAATTGGTACTGAGGAGCCCCTGCTGCACAGATGACAACAGTATTCCATATGTGGACGGACCTGCGCCTTATAGAGCTGTAGGCGGTGAGCCGGCGTGAAATACTGTCTCGATCTGTTGAGCACACCGAGCTTCATCGAGGCTAATTTGGCCTTACCCTCCAAGTGGCCGCGGAACTGGACTTCTTTCGAAATGTCGACGCCAAGGATTCCGATGCTGGCTGTGGCTGCTAGGGGAGTGCTCTCAAATCGTGGAGATGCTGGAAACGCTAACTTTTTTGCGGTGAATGCACAAACTTGTGTCTTCGTGGGGTTAAAACGGACTAGATTAAGTCGGCCCCATTCTGAGACTTCTTTTAGGGAAGACTCAATTTCAGACACAAGTTTGTTTCGACTCTCAATGACGTTTTCCCGAGAAATATTGGCACGGCCGGTGTAAAAGGCATCGACGCCACCATGCTTATTTATGTGTTATTTAAAGTTCTAATCAAAAAAGGAGGGTGAATATTTTGTCCTAAAAAACATCAATTTTTGTACTGATAAAATGTAAATTAAAGTATGTTATGTTTTGCATTTGTTTGTCTTTTCATTTTAGTTTGTATCAAAAATAAAATATTTGCCAAAGTTATACTATGTTAAGTGTGCGAAATGAAAATTTGAACAAATGTTTTGTTTGGAAAATAATATTAGACAAAAAACTATTTCCTTAATAATCTTTTGGCTTAATAACACTTGACAAGGTAAATGATGCCAGATGATATTTTGACCAAATAACCAAATGTGAAACAAAAATGTGCTATTTGTTCGTTTGGGAAATGAAACTACTGCCATAAGTTTTGTGGGAAGTGATATTTGGTAAAAAATATTTTGCCGAAACGGCAGGATACCTCTACCGGCCAGTTTTAGTACGCAGTCAGACTTTGTTTTCGGAAACGTTGGTATAGATCGATCATTTACCAAGAAGTGTCTCCTACCTATGCTACAAACACCAACTTCCAGAACTACTTTTTGAACCAGTGAGCTTCATCTTAGGCTCTGTCATCGCTTACCACCAGGTGAGACTAGGGTCAATAACTGGACAGTCTTTTATAAAAAATATATATATGTTTAGTTCGAAATGAATGAAGAGTACGGCGCATCCTCCTGTCTGTGTCTGAAGATAATGTCTTTATTACTGATGGCGATGGACCGTATTCACGAGACAATGTTGTTTCGCTTTAATTCTTAGCCTTCAGTAGTTAGGAACAACAATAATATAAATACGTAGAACAGCTATTGAATTGAGAATCCTTATCCTATATCCTATCCTAGACTATTAAACGAGCAATATTTGTCTGTAAATATAAATATTTGAAATAGCGAAAACGGCTCTAACGATTTCAATGAAATTTGGAATGTATGGGGTTTACGTCTGTGAAAATCGGTTTTCTCCGTATTTTCTCTATTTTCAACCGAGCAGAGGTTGGACACCCAAGCACTTTATTGAAATTAGGAAAGGAATCTTAGACCTGGAAATAAAAAATAGGTTATAAAAAAACTGCCACTGGGATAATTGTCTAAAAGTGAACGTCACTTTAACTTAGTCCAGTTAACCACACAGTTTTCTATCTGTTTGTTTTAATTCAGACCGTTTAAGCGTGCCAGCCTGAATAAGGAAGCAATTCGGCACGGCCGAAACGGGAGCGTGCGTCAGCCATTGTGCGCGCGAAAGTGCGCGTGCGCAGGAGCAATGCATTTGGAGGATATGGTGACATTAACCACAGTAGATATATGGGTACAAGCAGTAAAACATATCCGAACAGGCATCCGCTGCGAAGCACTCAGACACGCGTCGATACAGTAAACTGGAATGCAAGTCGGGGTAGTCGGCGGTACAGCAATCCGCGTGTACCGTCTGTATGCCACATAGAACTGGTTTTAAAAGGAGCGCAGGTGTAGAACGGTCTTGAATGAAAATGAAAAAAAAATAAGCTTAAGCGACGCTAGTTGAGATACCGCTTTAGCTAATATATTTACCGAGCAATACAGAACACAACAGTATTTTGAAAAAATTAAGGGTTGATTTCAGACGTTGCCGGCGTTAAAAAAAGCCGGAGTTTTCCAGGTACCTATAGAATCTATATCTTGAAGACTCGGGCTTCTTTTAACGCCACCAACATCTGAAATCAACCCTTATATCTGTTGCGTCCCTAAGGCGTCCCTAAGGAGGAACTGATTGAATGATAGGTACGTTGTCCGAGCAATTGATTCCAAAAGCTCAGTTGCTGGTAGCAGCGCGGTTGGCCGTAAGGTCGCAGGTTCGAATTCTTCTCGAAGCAATTCAATTTTCTAAATAAACATTTAATTTGAAATTTATTATTATCAAGCAGCAGTGGTTAGGTCGAGTTTGACGTCTTCTGATGACTTTTAACTAATTTGCTTTGACTACGCAAAAACATAAATTTCTTCTTACTTTTATAATTTGCTCTCCCTTACCCCCTACCAAGCGCTCCCTATGGCACTGACATAAAAAGAATGGCAAAAACTGTCTATATTAGTACAGTTCGTCGCACTTCGCAGTATTTATCTACTGTCATCGAGGTTATCATACCTATCTACCTATCTTATGTTACCTATCTTATCTCATGTGTCGCTCGTAAAAGAGCATAAAACACCGTTAAAACGAATGCGCTGGAGTTGTTGTAGGAAAGGGATGGATGATATGTTTAGTTTAACGTGTTTGTCTAGGCGTGAGCGGTGTAAATGACTAATGGGGGAAACTCAATACTTCTGCTTGTTTAAGTTTAGAATTGGTCAAGAATCAAGATATGGCGGATGATATTAATCCCCGGCTAATTAAGGCCTCCACCCACCGAACGCGTGTCGTGCGCGGCGCGTGTCGTGCGCGGCGCGTGTCGTGCGCGGCGCGTGTCGTGCGCGGCGCGTGTCGTGCGCAGCGCGTGTCGGGCGCGGTTGAAGCGGTATATTCACACCGCAAGCGGGCGGCGTGTAGCAACGCGTGTGCAGCGCGTGTGCAGCGCGGGCCCGCGCGGGTCCGCCGCGGCATATCTCTCTCACTACCAACACATTTAATATGTATCTCACTATCTCTATCACACTCAGCAGCGCGGCAGCCGCGCAGCACGCGACGCGCACGACACGCGGCCGCGCTGCCGAGTTGTAACTTTAGCGCCGCGAGCCCGCGCGGGCGTTCGATGTGTGTTTGAAGTGTAGTTTCAATGCTTTACAACTAGCGCGGGCCCGCGCAGCACACGCGCCGTGCACGACACGCGTTCGGTGGGTGGAGGCCTTAATGCCTCTACGGGTCATTACTGAATTAGATGATCCATATACGAACATTGTCGTCTGTCGGTTGTCGGTTGGTAACCGGAAAATGTCAGGTCAAATGAAACTAATGTAAGTGAATCCTTATAATGGTGAGGTTACACCAGAGCGGTCTTCGTAACAGATCATTTTGCATTTTTTTTTATTGTGTGTGTATTTGGGACTGTTTGCGGGAGGCCTATGTCCAGCAGTGGACGTCAATCGGCTGATATGATGACGATGAATTTGGGATCGTCTAAGATTCGTATAGAGCTTTGCTTTGATCAAGTCAAAGGACCCAAACTGGTATGCCCAGGATGGTATGCTCCTACCGAGAGGTGCACTTGCACTACCACATTTGGGGTCGGACTTGCATTGCCAACGCACGATCCAATTGGTGCTGACCGATTGGGTAAGGCATTTAGATCACAATGTCATTTTTTGAATGGGAAATGTACAGTTCTATCGACCTAACGCTCATTCAAAAAGTTACGTAATTACCCCTTGGTGCTCATTTCTGAAACGCACTATTACCTTCAGGCGATTGCATACTAGATGCGAATTATTTATCGTGGTCAGTGCACTCTGGCTTGCACTACTTCGCTGATATATAACGTTTGAGAACTTGAAATGTATTAATTAAATGGGTCATGTCCTGTTATACCCAGCTCAATACGAGCCTAAGGCCAAAACTAGTTGGCAGACACGCGAAAACCTACAAATTGATTAAAAACACTCCAAAAGTGCAAAACTTAAAGCGACATAGGGTATTAACACTCCTAACAACATTTGACAGTGACAATATCAGGTCGTCGGCCGACGGGCGAGCCGTGACGGCTTTCGCCGCCGACGTCTATTAGCGTCAACGTCAAATGGAGCGGTATAATGAGATTGATGTAATTAGTGTTAACACTACACACATGATAATTAATTGATTTATTCATTGAATGACTGAAATGAATACCTGGATTGACAAACGGGACGGCCTGCCCTTAAAAAATGACAAATAGGAGGTTCTGCTCTCGACTGCCTCCTTCAATATTCAACTTATGTAAAAGATTTTTCATAAAAAGATGTTTCCAAAACCAAGCTGGTGTTTCAAATACTGGTGATTCAAATACTGGTGTTCCACATGTGAAAATCCATCGAGCCTTTCGGACTGTAGTTATAGAATTTTGGTATCCACATACATACATACGCTCGAGAAACATAACCCTCCTTTTGAAGCAGTTGGGTAATAAGCACAGAATAATGATGAGTTTGTCCCATAGAGAAAGGTTATATATGTCCCATAGAAATCCTCTATCTCTAGTTTGACCATATCTGTTTATTAATTTATTATAAAACAAACCGTCATACAAAGATATTCGTACAGGCTATCTTAGTACTAAACAGACCTATAGTTTCCAATATAAATAAAAACTTAAGAATATATGTTAGGCTAAAATCCCTATGCTCGAGTCGATCTTATAGTGCTCAATAGTTGACATATATTGTTCACTTCAATTTGATTTTCATGTCGTCTGAGTTTGTGTCTACTAAACTTTAGTAAACGGTAGTAAAATATGTTGTTGTTTTTATTTGAGTCTTAATTGAATGATCGAACTAAAAACCCTTGTTTTTATTCCGTTGATAATTTCAACCATATTTTTTTTTCAATCAACCTCATAACTTATGCAATAAGGAAATAGTATGCCGCATATCCCATTAAAATCCATAATCAAGGTAACTAATATATGTCAGTTATACATTTTTTTAATTTCCTGTCACAATATTACAAAATTATTAGCATGAGATTATTAACCAGTCTAATGGCAAACCTTGCAACGTACATTGACACGTCAATAGGTACGTAAAATTACCTCGCAGATAATCTTATTATGGCTAATAACCTCATTATGGAGTCTCATTTTAATCATTGTTTTGGTTGAGTAATAAAGTTTTTGATATATTTGCTACCGGATTTGAATACAAAAAGTTATTCATTTGTAATGAAATTACGCTGATAAATTGATTGAAAACATCAGAAGAAATGTATTAATTACTAAAAAATATTTATATTGAGATAGCTTTTAAGCTAGTGCAAAGTTAGCTGTTCGGCTTTTAGGTCATAAAATCATTTAAATATATATTTGATTTACTTAAGTCCGTCTAACATTTACAATCTGAAGGATGTACTGTACATGTCACAAACGAAATTCCTTTTATGTCACCTTTTATGGCACATAAATCATGTTTCACTAAGTTGACGCAACGCCCAGCTATGCCGACGTGACTACGCAGCGATGACACTCGACAAGTAAACATTATTTCAGCATTACTTCCACTGAAAATATGTCATATTCATTGCTATCATTAGGTTTGGTAAATTTTATAACAAATTTACCGCATAGGTATATTCATGAGTGGGTATAACGGGGTTTATTGGTAGTTAGGTACTGTTTGGCATTGAGTCTTAATTGAATGATCGAACTAAAAACCCTTGTTTTTATTCCGTTGATAATTTCAACCATATTTTTTTTTCAATCAACCTCATAACTTATGCAATAAGGAAATAGTATGCCGCATATCCCATTAAAATCCATAATCAAGGTAACTAATATATGTCAGTTATACATTTTTTTAATTTCCTGTCACAATATTACAAAATTATTAGCATGAGATTATTAACCAGTCTAATGGCAAACCTTGCAACGTACATTGACACGTCAATAGGTACGTAAAATTACCTCGCAGATAATCTTATTATGGCTAATAACCTCATTATGGAGTCTCATTTTAATCATTGTTTTGGTTGAGTAATAAAGTTTTTGATATATTTGCTACCGGATTTGAATACAAAAAGTTATTCATTTGTAATGAAATTACGCTGATAAATTGATTGAAAACATCAGAAGAAATGTATTAATTACTAAAAAATATTTATATTGAGATAGCTTTTAAGCTAGTGCAAAGTTAGCTGTTCGGCTTTTAGGTCATAAAATCATTTAAATATATATTTGATTTACTTAAGTCCGTCTAACATTTACAATCTGAAGGATGTACTGTACATGTCACAAACGAAATTCCTTTTATGTCACCTTTTATGGCACATAAATCATGTTTCACTAAGTTGACGCAACGCCCAGCTATGCCGACGTGACTACGCAGCGATGACACTCGACAAGTAAACATTATTTCAGCATTACTTCCACTGAAAATATGTCATATTCATTGCTATCATTAGGTTTGGTAAATTTTATAACAAATTTACCGCATAGGTATATTCATGAGTGGGTATAACGGGGTTTATTGGTAGTTAGGTACTGTTTGGCAGAAGAATTTGTTATGCTAAGTCCTGAAAAGTTAACGGTTTCATCATTTGGGATATAAAACGTATGCAAAATGAAGGTATATATCATATAACATAATTTTCTTAAACCTGTAGAATAAGGAGCTAATATATCTTTAACTGAGAAAATTGGCGGATAACGAAAGTTGTCATAGCGTTTAGAATGCGGGTGTTAACGTTCTTAAGTCCAACTAAGTTAAACGCAATAGCTTACTGAGATTTTAGTTTAATTAAGTCCGCTAGTATACTTGTCACTATAATAACATATTAATGTTATGTTTTACAGATTTACCTAATTAATTAAAGAAATAATATTATACGCAACAAAAATGTCCTGATGGTAATATGAACGGAACGGTCGGCAGAAGGAAAGTAACGTATTAACCATGTATTGACTTCGCGTTGATAGTACCTTTTCACATTATTTTTCAGGGTATTGTGCTACTAATTTAGTACATTTAAATAATTGCGCTACGGTGACATAGTTCTTAAGCTAAACACATGGGTTTTATTCATGTTTTAATTAAAATTACAGTCATTCGACAAAACATAATATTACGAGAAGAGAGAGCCGTATCCAACCAATAATTCATAATAAAAATAATAATAAATATAGGGGGACAATAATAATTGTGACACAACCTCATTTCAAGGATAGGTACAGTAGTGCTGCTAACTGATGGTGACCAAACTGCGAAAACTAGACGCTAATTACTTGAAAGGTTTGCGTGGTGATCGATCTGTATGTAGATCATAAAATCATTAATCTCATTTGACAAACTTCGCACTCCTAACCCAAACTCATATTTAGCAACATAGTCAGACATTATGTGAGAAGCTGGATGCGTGTGTTGACAGACGGTAGGGTCAGCAAGACAATGGCCGGTTGCGCAAGCGCACGGTTGGGTGACTTCCGTTGTCGCAGTACGTAGCGATAGCAGAAACTATTTGAAAATATTTTTATGGTGCACACAATATCTAAAATCAGACTAACACAGCCAAGCGCGTGTCGGGCCACGCGCAGTGTAGGGTTCCGTAGTTGCCCGTCTGTATTTGTTACATCGACATTTCGACACGCACGCGCCAAGCAAATGGTGTGGTTGCGTCGGCCGAGTTTGTACGAAAGTCGGTCTTTTCAGTACATCTTAAGTTGGTTGACTATTACTCGGTAACAATAAGTAACTATTTCCTTTTAAATTCATTATATGAACTACTGCCATGTTTTTTTTCACATTCCCAGTAGTAGCCATTTTTAGAGTTAAACAATCACCCAAACACGAAGCGTCGAAATTCTCTTCAGACAGTACTATACATTTTTTTTACGATAGTGACATCAACGGATATCCTTTATTTTAAAACCCAACAGATACAGAGGGATATCTACACTACGACGGACATTGACATGAATTATGATCAATGCCCAGCCTAGATGATTCTCATTCACATAACATTGAATTATGACACTCACTGCTACAGATAAGGCATTGCTTCAAAGGTCACCTGCATATAACATATGTCTATGTGATGAGACATAAATGGACAAGACGTATTCTAGACGCGGTGATAAGAGGATATAAATAATCATGAGGTTTATCTCTAATTATCTGAGGAACATCAGACAGAGACATAGTCACATACTTTGTTTCATGTGCAAGCAAGAACCTAGACGATAGACATATATAATTGACACTTCCACAATAGAAGATTGTGAGGGAGCAAAATGACATGTTTACGGCGAGGGAGGTATATTGAATCCTAAGTGAAACGAAAGATTCTACAATAGAATCCCGAACGTATTGAAGCATTCTTAAGTCAAATCTTGAGTGTACCGAAGAATTGAAGTGTTTGTTACGCCCAAGACGGAAATAACTTTGCTACCGAGTGGCACATACTACTTTTCACACCTTCTATGAGGAAGAATTATTCTAAACCCAAAGGAAGGAAGAAAAGTACAACTTTCAATCCTCATTTCAGGCCAATAATGACTCTTTTTGATAGCAGATGAAAAGTTTCATTGAAGTTAAAAATGTGACATATATTATTAAGTAACTATTTACGGGGCCCGGGGAGGGCCTATGAAATAACACTAGTGAGTGAACAATTTACCACCAAACTCAGTATTGCTTTGATTTTATTTGTTTTCTATTTCCGTCAGGCATTTTACGAAGCTACATGTAATTTTTTTACAAGTCATAACTGCTAACACTGAGGCTCTTGCCCATAGAGAGAGAGAAACGGCTCGACCAAAGTCAAGTGGCCATTTTGACCAGTCTGGCCAGTTTAAACTTTTATAAAATGTTAACTTGTAGCTCCGTAAAGTTTAAACTCCTTTATACGCCTCTTATAAAGCTTAGTCGGTTAAACTAGCGCGATGGCGTCTACTCCACCGAAAAGCGACAAGCTCTTTAACTATACTACTCAAAAGAAAATAGGGGCCACAAGCATGGTGATCGTTACGTGAAAATTATATCAAACAGTTTTTTTTTTTCTAGCTTTTTGACTTAAACTCCAGCATGAAAAAGTTTAGATTCTGAAAGATACGGGAGTTCATTAATTAGCCAGCTATCAATTAGTTTATGTCCAATAATTAACAATAAAATAGAAAAATGTAAGTGGCCCTTTTTTTTTTTTGAGCAGTATATAATGTCAATTCGGAAAATGGGTCCAATGTTATATGATTTATTTAGACACAATGTCTACTACCAAACTTCACAAGGCTGTGTTATTCTCGCACTATGGAAACCTCTGACCAAGCCTTGACGAGTTCAATTCGTGTGTAAGATTAGGAGCATAAATCATAAAACCACTCAGTTGATAAAAGCTATTCACCCCATAAACGCCCCTCAAGACGAGCCCTCATATTTGTGCCGCTAAAAAACCAAACAATGAAACATTATCAATAGAAAAACACTCTTGCCGATAGGCCCAATTTTATGATGAACTTAATTTACAACAACTAAGGGTTCAATAACGACTGCAGATTGCTAGAGTTTATATCTATATTTTTTAGTCTAAACCATAGAATATATATTCGTAAATAATCAACACAGCCGTTTCTACTCTCAAACGTAGGTACCTATCATTAATTGAAATATCTATTACAACGTATTGTATTATCTCAGTAGAATAAATGAGTAGTACTGTATTTTTTTATCAGTATCTTTCGTTTTTCTTTTTTAATCCGGCTATTTTCATACGACTACACTTGCATCTTTGTTTAACCTAGGAACTATTACATATCAGTAAAGTAACATTTGTTGAGCGTATAGTGTAATTATTATTTATTTATCTAAATGCTCATTAATTAACTACAAATCGGCCTAGTCTCAAACCAAGCAAAACTTTTACTTTGGGTACTAGACGAGGATAAACATAAATATATAGATAAATAAATACTTAAATACATAGAAAATATCCATGAATCGGGAACAGATCATCATATAGACAGATAAAACCCATCTAGTAGATAAAAAAAGAAGGACGGACGACACTGGTAATAAAGTTGTGATGATGATTGGTGACTATGACAGACTATCTTCAGAAGATGCCAGCTCCATCTTCACATTCGAATGGTCGGATTTGTCTTCTTGAGCCTCTGATCCTTATGAAGATAGCTCTTAAAACGGAAATTTGTAGTTTCAATTTAAGCCAATACATTATTTCTGAATACGCTTTTCCCCATTTTTAATTCAATTTTTATGCGCTCATCCTACTAATATTATAAATGTGAATGTTTAGATGTTTAGATGTTTGGATGTTTGTTACTCAATCACGCTAAAACGGCTCAACCGATTTGGATGAAATTTTGTACGTAGATAGTTTATAGCCTGAATTAAAATTCGTTTTTATCCTGGGTCCACGCAGACGAAGTCGCGGGCGGAAGCTAGTCATATATAATCCTCAAAATAACAGCGTCTATTTAGAACAAACTCTATTACAAAACCGCTAACATACTTTTCTGTCAACCGTACACCTTTACTAGGCTAATCTGTTTACAGCGCATCACCCGCGCAGTCTATTTAAGTATACACTCCATAAAACATAAATTCGTCCTTGAGACCAACCGTTAAAGATCATATTCGATTGGCTGGTGGATTTTAAAGTTCAAAAATTATACACCATATGCTAAACACAGCAACTCGGGTGTCTTGTTAACCGAAAATTAGTGTTGATGTATTGAAATTATGTTATTGTAATAATAATTAATATAAATACCTTAGCAACTTAGAAAAAGACTTATAAAAAGAAAACACAGAAAATTACTAACATAAACATCGTGAACAGTGGTTCCAACCTACCCCAACGAGGACAAAATGAGTAAACAAATCAAAATCACATTTATATGCTAAATCATAATTCAGAGGGCTTAAAATAAGGTTATGTTTAACATCGCGACCCTTAATGGCGCATTAAAGATTTATGCTGTATTTATTTAAATTTTACTAAAGGGTGGTCTCGTTCCTGGGCATCTCATTATGGCGTCCTGAATTGCAATTTTTATTGGAACAAATATAGTTAGCTACGGTCGTGACGCCAGGTGGGAAAGTGCAGTATTGTTAGCGTAATGGTGTGTCGTACTTGAGCAAACAATGCATAGAATTTTTATTGTAATTGTTACGCTTGGTTCGAAATACGTAGCCTACCTACGAGGTACATCGGTACATGGTTTGAATAATAATATTAACAAGATTTTATAATTTGTTAATTTTGGTCCCTGCCTAAATCATCTTTTCATAGATGTATGTCAACAAGTGTTGTTCCTTTCAGAAGTATAGACTAATTAGACATTCATGTACAGATATAGATACCTACGTGATTACTCATAATTACGATTTAATCGTTTGCTGAGTAATTATGTATCTTGAATTTAAAAGTATTTGCATTTTGCGAAGGAAAGTAAAAAATAAAAGTCCATACTTTTTCTAACAGTTACAGAAAACGAAAATATATGAACTCGTCACATTTCCAAATATAAGCCAGCTTTCAATGCTTTTCTTAAATATAAATAATACTTTTACACCTTGATTACCCACTTTCATTATCATACTAATCACTCAAACACTCATCAAAATTAGTATTTCCGAATACCTTTATCACTCACAGCACAACCTAAGACACATCCGACAACTACTGACAGTCAAATTAAATTAGCAGTTTATCCTTCCGTGTACTCTTAAAACGGCAAAAAGTTGTATGATTGTGTGAAACATAGATACATAGCACCTTTGTATATTGGTATAGTACGTATTTACATAAGCAGAGAGCATGTAATGTGCGTGAAGTCAGCGTTATCGAATTGATACACGCGAGTGACTTTTAACAGAATTGTTGAGTAAACAGTTTAATGATGTAGTATACACACAGTGGATGTATTACGTTTGACGTCCGTGGGTCTTAACTCTTAACTAGGAAGGTAAACTGCGGAGTCCAGACGGCTTAGCATGCGACGGCGCGCGAGCTCTCTCGATTTTTCTCGCACTATCCGTCTCGTTCTTATTAGAACACTTAGTACAAGAGATATAGTGCGATAAAAATCGAGAGTATGTTGCGGCCGTCGCATGCTAGACGTGCAGACATCTCTCTATCGATCTCTGTTATATTAAAGCGTTTTAATTTCGTTTCACTAGATATAACCCTTACATTGTAGCGTAATATGGAAAAAAATATCTTGAAAGTTTTAGGTGACATTATGAACATTGTCTCTTGCAAGATGGTCCTCATTATCCAACTACTACCCTAACTGACCTAATATTATTATTTAAAGAATATGAATATATATAAATATAATATAATAGAATGTACCCAGGCTTTTCATTTCTGAATAACTGTCAAGTATCATAGAAGATAGTTCACTGATCATTGTCGTGACCTTGAAATGTATCCTGTATCACGTCATATATGGAGCGTGCAATATTAAATAAGTGAAATGACCTTGTCGTCTATGTTTTTATGAAAGCGCCTTACATGTCCCGGCTCTGTAAGATAGTCACTTATTATGATTAACCTGACCTTGAATATTTAAAAAAAAATGTTTTTGTTTATTTTAAGCAAACCCCTTAGTCGTTCGTCGTATGGGTACGTCGTGTGTCAGCACTTGAACGTCGAGGTGACCTCGCGGTCCGGAAGCAAGCAGCAGCCTCGCGGTGACATTTGAGATATGGCCGTATCAGACTAACTGTTTCTCTATTTTAACTCGTTTACTACCGATTTATACTACGGTTACTATTGTTTTATCAATTGTATTTGATTTAATTTGAATCAATGGACACTGTTATTCTATTTGTTTTGCTTTACACTTCGGCTCAGTTTTTAACGTATAGTTTTTAAAATAAAACATAAACAGACCAAATTTAAAAAAAACATAATAAAAACCATGATTGACCCTAGTTTAGTAGCTAGCTTGCAATACATTCATATGCTAGTGATTTTTTACCGACGAATTTTTTTTCGAAAAACGCAAAAATATCCCCCTGTTGTCTACCTCTACCTACATGTTATTGTATTGTTTCTCTTTTTAACTGCTTTGTTTGTGTGAGGTGTGCAATAAAGAGTATTTGTATTGTATTGTATTGTATATGTATTGTAAAATTTGGTTTATTTTGTAAGTTTCAAAGACATTTATTTCATTTTATCCGTCTGTAAAAGTTACAAGCCTGGAAGTGTATAAAATTGTAATGACGAGAAACAGGCGTGACTTGTATTTATGTATGCGAAAATTTCCTTCATTCGCTATTCCATTATCTTCTGTTTATCACACAGATATCATTAGTTCAACTGGCTACAAAACTTAAATTTTTCCTTCATCCGTTCTTCTTTTATCATGTTATCTTACAGGATATCTTTTAGTCACTCTTGTCTTGGTCACGGAAAAGTGTTATTATTGCTACTGAACTCGTACCAATGAGAAGCTTGTTCTTTAAACAAAATACTCTCAACTGTTCGCGCTTTCAAGGTTACCAGTAAATACTAGCTTTATATAAATTGCTACAAAGAAATCCTCTACTTCAATCGGAAGTTGCATAGTTCACAAGCGACGCACGAACAATAATTTCTTTCTTATCATCACAATAGGCTGCTGTATACTGGTATCGGCTATTAATAAGCTTGTCGATAAGCAAATTCCTTAATAATGTGAAGTAGGAGGCTACCAATCCTCAGCATTTTATTACGACTACGATAAACGAATGCGGATAATGTTTTATTTTCCTTTTTATGACGGCAGCCACAGCAATAGTATCGGAGGAGTATTGTATATATGTATCTATGACACTGCACTGTGAATCGAGTAGAACATGCAAATGGGACAAAAACCCTTATCAAATATCCAAAAACTCATTATGGTAGGTCATTACTAATGAGTATACATTAAGAGTCCCACGTGTTATTTTTTCCTGCAACCCCCCCTTACATGAGTAATTAAGGTGACTATATAGGATGAGTGCAAATTTACTATGCATTCATTTGCGTAATTGCTCTTGGCTTAAAAATAATTGTGTGCATTTCCAAGTTATTTGTGTTTATTTCATTATTATGGATTCCAATTTGGAGGGTAAGTAGTATTTTTAGACATATATTGATTATAAAAATATTCATTGTATTTTGTAAAACATCAACATGTTTCCGAATAATCATTGGAATTTTACCCTAACTTTGACTTTCATGGTCAAGAAATTACATGTCGGCATCTGTCTACTCTGTGAAATTTATATATAATATACTTATAACTATAAACCGTCATATTTAATAAACTCCCTATCCAACTTTTGAGTACAACTATTTTTTTTTTTTTTCTTTCAGAATTCGATTTTTGCATTTCAAAAGTCAATTTCTTCGATGTATGGCAGAGACATTTGAAGGAAGCGAGAAACAACGAAATATATACATTTATATCATCTGAGCATGATTTAAGTGGAATAACCGAGGACTCCCAGAGACAAATTAAGGTAAAGATATCCCAATTTTCATCCAGGATAGCTCAGAAGTGGGATGCTGCTGGTAAATGTAGACAGCGATTTCTCGAGAAGAACTCTGACTGGCTTCATGGTGAACCTATCAAATTTGAAGTTCATAGACGTACGACGATGCCGTCATCATCCACTGAAGCTGTAGCAGGCCCTGGAAGGCCCCAGAAGGAATTCTCGGACTCTAGCCTGAAGACTAAACGACGACGAGTAGAGAATTTAGTTCAATCTACAAGTTCCGAGGAGTTATTGTTTGCAGCAGAAATTTCGTCACGTCAATCGGGCTCCAAGGAAGTGGCTAGAAGAATGAAGAACATAATTGAAGATAACAAGAGCGGCGACACCTCAGGCAACAAAGAAAACACCAAGTCATGCAAAGAAAACGCTAGATGTTTGACGAATGAAGAAGCTTTGGCGTGCTATATAGATAGCAAATTGACTACATGCACATACAACATCATAAGGCAGTCGACTAGTAAGGTAGGGCATACTGTATTTCCATCATTGTATTGTTTAAAAAAGGCTAAAGTTGCATGTTATCCTCCTGAAGATAGCTTTTTGATTAATGAAACGCGTGCTGAAATCAACGTTCAGGCAGTTTTAGATAAAACCGCTGAACGTTTGGTTTTATCACTGGAAGATGTTTTAGATAATTTAGTGTCCCCTTGTTCATCATTCAAACTAATTAGTAAATGGAGTTGCGATGGAAGTTCCGGTCATAGTACATACAAACAAAAGTTTACGAATAGTAATGACACTGATGAATTTTTGTTTGTATATTCGTTCGTTCCGCTTCAATTACGGGATGATGCTGATAATGTCGTTTGGCAGAATCCACGCCCGTCATCTACTGCATATTGTCGTCCAATAAAGTTTATTTTTTCCAAGGAAACAAAAGAATTGACTATTGCCGAAACAAATCGAGTCTTGGAAGAGATAAACGCTTTATTGCCAACATTATGCAAGGTGATGGGAAGGGAAGTTTCTGTTGAACACATTATGCTTTTTACCATGGTTGACGGAAAAATTTGCAATACTATGACCGAAACTTCTTCTGCTCAAAAATGTTTCATTTGTGGAGCTACTCCAAAAGTTATGAATGATGAATCTAGGGAATATATTGCAAATAATGATAATCTTGGTTTTGGTTTATCAACTCTCCATGCTTGGATTAGATGTTTTGAGTGTTTACTTCACATAAGCTATCGCCTTGAAGTAAAAAAGTGGCAACTTAGAGGAGAAGCCGATAAAGCGAATGTAAAGAAACGCTCACTAGAAATTCAAACTAGATTTAAAACGGAAATGGGACTGATCGTTGATAAACCAAAACCAGGCTTTGGTAATACTAATGATGGAAATACAGCTAGAAGATTTTTGAAAACCCGGAGCTTAGTGCTGCAATTACAGGGTTAGATGTATCACTCATTAAATAATTTGATATAATACTTCGAGTTCTATCATCGGGCTATGAAATAAATTTAGAAGCGTTTGAAAATTTGACACGGGATATAAGAAAACATTATTTAAATCTCTATTCGTGGTATTACATGCCTGTTACAGTACACAAATTATTGATTCACAGTAGCGACATTATCCGACCAGCACTATTGCCGATTGGACAGTTATCCGAGGAAGCACAAGAAGCTCGAAACAAAGATTGCAGACGATTTAGGGAACATCACACACAAAAACGATCTCGTCAAGCCACGAATAGAGATTTAATGAATATGCTGTTGATTACATCTGACCCTTTAATTAATAGTTTTAGAAATGTACCAAGGCAAAGAGTAAACTCGTTGTCTTCTGATGTTTTAGCATTGTTGAAACCCCCTAGAGTTAATGAAACTAATGTAGATGTAGTGTCTAGTTTGTTTAGTGTTGATGATCATGACACGTCAATTAATGATTCGCAGGATGAAGATGATGACGGTGAAAGTAATTAATATAATGACCGCTGTAATTAACTCTAATTGATTTATATGTACCTACTTAAGAATCCTATGTAAATGTAGTTCCTAATTAGTTTTACTTTTCCTTGTAATGGCATGATAATGTTAAAAATGATGTTGATTAAAAGATTACTGCAACAGTAGATTTAGTATTTTATGTGTACATGTAATAAAATATATAATTCATTATTGTACATTCACTTTTATAATATTGTTTTTTCTGAACCCCCACCCTACCCCTCTAAGTCACGAACCAAAGTACATAAACTATACGTATATGTATATTCATACATAATGAGCTCGTATAAGCTCAAAAAACTACTAAAATAATTTTGTCCCATATGCTTGTTCTACTCGATTCACTGTGCACTGTTGAAAAAAAAAACATTTACAAAACAAACAACTAGGTATTCCATGGCATCTAAAAGTAACATTAGCTTAACACATCGAACTAATCGAAAATCATACTGTCATGTAAGTATTAGGTAAGTATATGAAGATATATGAAATACAAGTTATGACAACTTATTTTATTAATAAATACATATTTTGAAGATATTGAAGTGCATCGAGTCCATTGTGACATATTTTTGGTAAATGCACTAATTAAGTTACATCATCTACAATATAGGTGACCTAATATTCTGCATATACGTGTAGTGTTAGATAGAATTTACTAGGAAGTAAATAAGACAGATGTTCATTAAGTTGGGCACTATCTACCTAACCTAATTAAGATAAATATACAACAGTCTGATGTTTGACAACCTTTAACAGTTTCACAGTACTTCGTAGATAATGTCGTTGATTGTACATGGAGTAACACCTACATTTATATTTTGTGTACAGTTGTTTGTTGTCCCTAAAATAAATTAATATACAATAAAATTAGAATCATATTTTTATTTTTTTATTTCCCAAATACAGTCGAGTTCTGCAATATCTATACAGAAAACCTTTAAAAAATATTTACACATGTACCTACCTTATGTCAGTAACAATAAAGTCTCTGTATAGATATTTTTGAAAGGTTGTCTGTGTAGATATTGGAGAACTCGATTGTTCAAGAAGATAATATTTACCTTCTTGTATTTGGAAAATAAATAAATGCAATATTATAAGTCTTGCTATTAGTTTTACTTGAAAAAAATAAGCAAGGCACCTACATTTCACAATGCCATGCATTTGTTAATGACAAAAATGTGAATAACATTGATGTAACCACGAAATGTGTAATTACAATACCGGCACAAATGGAACGCAAAATGCGCACAATTTGCAAAGTGAAGGTTTGCTTTTCAGTGTCTTCAACTGTTTCTGAAGGTTAGTAAAAACAATTGCTCGTTACGATGACACTAGATATATATCAGCTTAGTAGAACTGCATTAATCACCAGAATCGGTAAACAGATGTGATTCCTAGAAATTTGTGACTAATTCTTTTGATAGTTCCTTTCTAGTTCTGGGACACATATGTATCGCTCTAGTATTATGAGGATAAAATGAATAGCTGCGTTATTATATAAAAACATGAAGTAATGAATATGGATGGTCTTGATTAATAGGCAAATGATTTAACTTAAAAGTGAAATTTCAGAATTGTACCCTGTATGACATCAACATAAGTCAACCATGTATTATTCCAGTAATTTTCCAACGAATAACATTGTAAATTACTTTAGTTAAATTAAATAAGAAAAAATATTGATTCGTATTTAATTGCATTTCAGAACCCTCGTCCACCATAATTTGCGTTGTATAATAATTTAATCATGCGACACAATGACTCACAAATAATAAAATATTTTTATTTATAGCCTCAGTTGGGGGATAGTGTCATAATACGGTTTTGGATGGCCCTACATTAACTTGAATACAACTAACCTCCAAATTAAATTATATTTCGTGACCCTTTTTATTACTCAATGGATTATGTAAATTAAGAACAACTTTTTATTGGATTAAAGTGCCCAGTTCACTATCATACTTTGGCGCATATGTACCTAATGTTCGAAGAAGGCTACACATAAAGGTCGTTTTTATTAACATTAATATTAACTAGATAATATAGGTACGTTTCTCAGATATTTGTAACGCATACTGATAGCAGTATGCGTTACAAAGGCGTTAGCATAGGCTAATCCGCTAAGAATGTGCAGGTCTATTGAGATGATGAGATGCACCTATTTGCGTATTTTGCTGTTGATTGACTATATTTTTAGTACAGAATTTTCACTTTTGTTATCAATGAATGATAAACATGTTGATTTAGTATTCAACCATATTGTTTTTTACCTGGTTTTGATATCGCGATAGTGGTAGAGTATATGTCCCGAAACGATATACTCCACCGCTAAAGCTCAACTATGCAGTCCGCGGTCCCGGAATAGAGGACTTAATAACGGCACTTCCCGCGGGATTCCGTGTTTAATTATAATCCACTAATGGCCCCTACTTGAGTTGAGATGCATGTCGCCGGTGTTCTAAACTGGCTACATCGTACTATGTAATGAAGACATTTGAACTAAGAATCATGCTGAGTGAAAAGTGGTATTTTTTGTGGTCAATAGTTATCAGGTTTAGTCAACCACAGAGGTTTAAGAGGGGGTGCCACTTATGCGATAATGAGTCCAACCAAAAATAAGACATTATAGTTCTTAAGTTTAGCTATGGCTACAGGAAATAAACAATCCTAAGGCACTGGTCCCACCGCCGGCTAGTAAGCTAGAAAAGTTGGGCGAGTAGCATTACATTGCGGATCTGTAAAGGTCGATTGATCACACTGTGCCTGGTCAGCAGGCAATGAAACGTTACTCGCCCAACTTTTCTAGCTAACTAGCCGGCGGTGGGACGAGTGCCTAAGTCTCGGTGTGACCCCTAAACACGAAAACTACGAAGGCAATTTTTATTCTGTGGCACAGTCAGCATTATAATACATAGTAATAGCCAAAGTAGTCAAATATATCGTTCACGTCCTTTCTCCGACAGTAAAGATGTGTTGCCATATATTTGGCTACACATCTAACAACTATATGATGCTGATTGCTGCCAGTACCAAAGAACTTGAGACTAAAGACAACAGTTGCCACTATGTCACACTCGTTGTGTCTAAAATAATATATAAGGGTGGCAGAAAACATGAAAATGGAATATACCTACCTACAGACGACAGATCATGTTCACAAAGTATAATATTACGGCCCGAATTCACCAATGATTAATGTTAGGTATACATTTTATTTTCCTTATAGAACTATTATTTACCTTATACGCTCTACTATTTAATGTAAATTAAACAGTTTTTTTTTATCATGTAAGCCACGATCATTTTTTGTATTTTTTTAGAAAAGGATATAACAGCTTTTTGTAAACAATATAATTAAATAAAACCCTATCTATAAATGGCGAAAGTACCAATCGAAGTCCGGTGCAGATTACAAAGATTAATTTTGTGTCGTCAATAAAATTGATAATCCCTCATTTATCATTTATGATAAATAATTTTGTGCGGAGGGAGTTTTTGTCCTACAAATCCTACGTTGTAACCACAAGCATTTTTTGTAGGACGGGATCTTTTCTTTAGCAAATTATGTAAAATTGGATCAACAATATATGCTCGATTAAGTCAGATTAACAATCTCTAGTTTTAATATTTAGTAAAAACGTTTTGTAATGTAAGTAATGTGCCATAAAACAGAAAAGCGTCTGATCGTGATATAGTCACATTATTGATATTTATTAAATATCTAAGTAGATTGAAACAATTCACATATATTTTTTAGACTCATCAGGCTTATTATGTTGGTGAGAACTATTTTATCTTTATAGCGCAAGCGAACTCCATGGTTACCGAGAATCCAGATCTTTTCATCTTACTCTGCATTTTATCTCTTTCTATAAACTTAAAGGCGAGTGTATTAAAAATTTCCTGCTTAAAACCGTAATTTCATTTCCAAGAAATTATTGAATTCCGTATTCATACTTAAAAATGTCCTGCTTAAAACCGTAATTTGTTTTCCAAGAAATTATTTAATTCCGTATTCATACTATCTTCAGACTATAGTTCTAAATACATTTTATAAATAATTCAACATACAAACCTAGAATTTAAAAATATTTGAACAATAAAAAAAAGCCGAAAATAAAAATACCTTAAAAAATTAAAGAGTCCCACTGGTCCCAGTGAAAAATAAAATCCGTCAAAGAACCACTGTCACTGTTTATATTTTTTATTATTTCAATGTATCGCGTGTCAGTCGAGCGTGCGGCTTGCGCAGGAGTCGCGAGTTTACTGGCGAGCCGAGCTGCGCGGATACTGCTAGGGCTGGCGCATGAGAGCTGCCTATGTTTACTTCTTAGGTTTTTTTTGTGGGTAAGGGATGTGTTACGTTGTCCTTGTGAAGTGAATAACGCTTTAACGGTTAGCTGAAGTTACTTTTAAAGTATTATACTGTCAAGAAAACAAAGGTTTATGAATTTATAGGATTAAATATATTACAGAGCGATACATTGACAAACAAGTAGAAAAAGGAAGAGAAAATAGTTGTCAATGTCTTAGACAACTATTTCAAATTATATAAACTATGTCTACGAAATATTCATACAATATATATTATTACAATTAGGGTAATAATTTTTTTTGTTTGCCACGTACTTTGACAAACAAGTAGAAAAAGGAAGAGAAAATAGTTGTCAATGTCTTAGACAACTATTTCAAATTATATAAACTATGTCTCCGAAATATTCATACAATATATATTATTACAATTAGGGTTTTAATCTTTTTTGTTTGCCACGTACTCCCACGACTAAAAGTAAATCTTTAGAATGCCGAGTCTCTAGAACGTTGCTCTTATCTATCCCCTATAATTTTACCACCCCGGATTTTGTTATAGTTACTAACATATAAATAGTACTATTTTTGTCGTCATAATTAAATTTTAGTCGACAAGAGTTGCTAATAGTAATTTAACTTGAAACAATTTTCCTTATTGATTTGTCACAAAATTATATTCCAACTTGAGAAATTGATGTCTTTATTAGTGTTTATTCGAAATAAGAGTTATGAGAAATGTTAATGAGGCCAAGATCGCTTATTCAGTATTTGCGTCCTTAACACGAATTATTCATGGCATTTCTAAATAAATATGTGAACATAATTTATTTAAGGTAGCTAATTTACCTTCTTATTAATTATCTGTATACCTGTGTGTGTACGTCGTGTGTGTATGTCGACACTATTTCACGAATGCGAATTGTGCAGTAAAAATATATAAATATCAGGCGTTTTATGTGTCTTACAAGTCTTCGTGAATCAGAAATAAATTATAATTTCACGTATTATGTATCGTACTTAGAATAAGCACAACCAAATATCTACCAAAAAACATAAACAAAACCTACCTTTTCATCAACAATAGGTTAAAATCCAAAAATAACCTGAACTAGCCGAGCAACCCTGCGCACACGCACTGACCTTGGCTCGTGCAGTTCCGAGATCAATCTTAATGGCGTTTTTTTCGTTTACTTCATTTGGGCGCATCGCATGGGTTAGCGTCTTTGGAACGCATGGCCGCCATTGCTAAATTGTATTGTGAAATTTTGTCTAGAATAATTGGGAAATTGGACAGTGTGGCTGTGAAAATGTTTCCGCTAGAGTGACCAGTGTGTCATATCAGAAGAAACAAATAATGCACGCGACAGCTAGTTTGATACCTACGTAATGTTGTTATTAGATATATGTATAAAGAATTTTAAGAAAATACTTGTGGTGCCAATCGCTGATCAGACGTACTCTACTAATATAGGTACATTGAAAATGTATTTTTACATCATTTTGACAAGAAAGTCATGACCATGATTGAGTTCATTAGTATTTTTTTACCAGCCTGTACAGTTGAGTTCTCCAATATCTACACAGACAACCTTTCAAAAATATCTATACAGAGACTTTATTGTTACTGACATAAGACACATGTGTAGATATTTTTGAAAGGTTGTCTGTATAGATATTGGAGAACTCGACTGTACAAAGATAATTAATATTACTTATTATACATATAATGGCAGCTGAAAAAACACAACCTTACATTATGTATAGTCGCCGTCACAGTGTGTTTGAGGAAGAACTCAAAATTATACAATAAACAATGCGCAAATGTATGATGGCAGTGCGAAATATGTTTTAATTAAATAAATTGACAGGAAATGCTATTCAATTTCACACAGACTCAGGAATTTTCCTATATTATCTAAGACTCAGCTTAAATATTACAAACAGTACTTTGCTTTCGTCTCACTGCTCAAGTTCAAACCAAAACGATCGAAAGGTAAAAAGTTCATTAAAAAGATTATAAAATAATAATTATGTGAGGTGTAGACCTTGCAAATATGACTTTGTTTTCAATTTTTGCTCTTTTGAAATATCTGCTTATAAAATCTGAATCGATAGAAAAAAAACATAATTATCGAACCTGCTCACAAAATGTCACGAGATTCGATTGAGAAGTGGGACCTGTAGAGGAGAACATCCGGACAGACAGCGAAATCATTTTTGTTAAAGCTGAAACGGAGAACTTCGCTTCCTTGCTCGCTCGTTCAAAAATGAAAATATTCTGCGAAACAAAATAGTCTTCAGTACTTTTTAGATTTTACGAGTTTATCGGATTTCATTCTTGCGCTACTACATAAAATACGAAACTCCCAAATACGCACTGTTCGTCTACGTCTACGAGATACCTGAATTTACACCCCTAAGCAGTAAACACAATGAATCTTCTAGCTAGTTAAGTCCTAAGGAAACATCGCTATAGGATCCTACAGATAGATTATCAAAACGAGCAATACTTATTTGATTATGTTCCATTTAGTAAGTGTGTTCCTGCACGATGGACTGATCGATTTAGAGACATGGACCTGTCTCGAAAATTTTACTATTTTGTGAGGAACGCGTTGGGCCCGAGTCGAGAACGAAAAAGACGTGCTCGAGCGAAAATCACCAACCACGATCACCAGTCAGGATGGATACGACAATGAGGGCTTTCCATGTAGGGCGTTTATATGAACTTACAATACTGTCCACCATACTTTCATATTATTAGGGGAACATCCATTACATAGTGTTATTTTAATTGCGGCGTAATCGATTCGTGCGCACAAAAACGAGCTCCCAGACGATTTCCCTGCAGACAATGGGTAACTGACTATACCAGAACAATAATGTTAAAAAGGCATATTTAACATACATTTGTACATGGAAATTTGACCTTCGTGTATTGTAATATGGTACAGTTTTGGAGAGATGAAATAGGAAATTGAGACCTATCGAAAGTTGGCCATTAACTTCCATAACTTATGATTTTCTAGTAATCATTGCGAAGATGAAAAGAAGAGAGATGCGTGACCAACCTAATCCTAGAAACAAAAGCACAAACACTAGTGTTCATATTTAAGAATCGCAAACCATGTTGTAAGTAAAGTAATTTAGTTTTCCTATTTTATTCATATCACAAACAATATTCCTTTTAATTCCAATCCTTTTGCTCAGAAAAGAACTAAATGAAATTCCAAAAGGTTTTTAAGTTCCTTTTTGCACCTTTTTTAAATCTTTTTAAATTGTATTTTTCAAGTTAGAGATTTTTTTCATGTAACATCTTACATTTTTAACTTTTTATGACTTTAATTCCCTTTGAATAACATTTACTGCCAGATAATCGGAGACTTCACTATATACTACCTAACATTACGGTGATCATGGAATCTCTTTATCACAATATCACATGCCAAATTTCGCTCTTGATATCGTCGACATTTTGGAAACACATGACACACAACAATTTTTAAGACTTAGATGAACTCAATAAGATTTTTGACATTGAAACGTTTACATCGCATTTGAATATCTCGGTTCTTACCATATTTCTAAACATCCCTAGGATGTTAAACGTCTACTGTACAGTGTGAAACATCAAAAAACTGCCACTAGTACAATACCGTAGATGTATGAATGGCGTATTGATGTTTAGAAACAAAAAATGGACAGTTGGATAATGCATCCTTTACACATTCTTAAATCAAGCCGAAAAGGCTTAAGTCACAATGAAATCCATAAGAAAATACGACTATTTGATTATTGGAATAATGGTTTCCAGGTAGGTAAGCAATATGGGATAGATGGCGAAGGAACCTATAAAACTTTATTACTTTTTAATGGGGTTGGGGAATAGAGAAGGAATGCACGATTGATTCCTGTAGCATACGCAGGCGATTTTAGGTTGTCCGCATCAATATTATTGTTTGTAGACGAAGAACCAATGCACACTATCGAAAGCTGCTGTTTGCTCTTAAGGAAGAAAAGAAGATCGCCGTAAACAAGGTGCGTCGTTTGGATCTGTGGCATATATCTTCATAACACAAAAACATTATCTTTTTACAAAGTGTGGAGTGATTTTAAGCAGTGGGTTTCAAAAAGAAGTAGTTTTTTCCCCGTGTTGAGCCACTCGAAATATTCTCGAAATATTAGCGAGACCTTAGTCTGCAGCGCCCTCCAAAAATGATTATTATTTTTGAACTTATGAAATTTAAACAATTCATGTATTGCAGTCAGTAATTTATGCGAATTTCTAAAATAAGTTCAATATTTTAAGATCACAATAATAATCTTCATGTTATTAAACGCGTAACCTTCCACCATAAGGATTACCATAAAAATATCGTCCTCACAAGGTAAACATAATGCTCAACAAAGCACCACAATAAATAATAATCGGCCATGTTTAATCGCATCTGACAACAATATCGCTTCAAACACGAAACGGCTTAACTCTCAAAAATTCCATACAAACACATGTCTTTTCATAAACAGGACAAATTATGTTTAGTTATACCCTTGACCTAAATAGTCATATTATCTAGCGGCGAACGCATCTATATTCAAGTAAAGGTGACTACTATGATTGTAAAATACAGGATATACTTTGATAGGGATGACAGATTTTTATAGTAAAATCAGGAATTTTGATGAAACGTCATCTTGATAGGGGCTATTCATTTCAAAATAAGGGGGGGAGGGTCTGGCCATTGGATGACGATAGACATTTATTTAGGCCGGGAGGGTCCATTTTAAGGAATAACAGGATGAGGGTCAAAAATCGACAAAAAACGATGACGTAATTTATGGAATTAGTCAATCATATCATAAACGTTCAGTTCAATCTAAATATTTATATCCTCTACTTAAATGTTGTTGTATTGTTTATCTCCTAACTGCTTTGTTTGTGTGAGGTGTGCAATAAAGAACATTTTTATTGTATAGTATATCCCAATTAACATTCTTGTACTCAGTTAAACAATAAAAACAGATTCTATTCCATTCTTTTCTAATCTGTTGGTATGAAGTTTTCAGGAAAATAGGAACCAGCGACGCGACGTCACGATGTTCTATATTCAAACAGCGTTTATTTTTGACCATTCTGTAGGTATTTAAAACTTAAAAAAAAAGCAATAATATTTCGAAGCATGTTATTACCCGAGTAGTTTCTTCAGTTTTTTTTTATAGGTACTTTATGTAAGAACATTTTTTTTGACTTGTCAACTACCTACCATACCTTTTGCAATACTGTTCGATTTAGAAAAATAACCAATGATTACATTTTATTTTAATTTCTATCGCAATTACCTTTATTCCTATATTTTGCTACTTACTATGTACCTATATTTGTTGTTATTTTTTCACATATTTTTTACAGTTTTCGTGATGATGTACGTAATATCAACAAGTTAGATTAAAATTTCCACATTGTACGTCCAATTGCTAAACTTACAGCGTTCAATATCCCTCTAAAATATCAGCACGTCTATCATGAGACGGCCGCGACATACTCTTGATTTTGCTCGCACTATGCCTTTTGTTCTAAGTGTTCTAATAAGAGAGAGACGGTTAGTGCGAGAAAATCGAGAGAGCTCGCGGGGATGGCCTTAACATAGAATGTCAAAACAAATAAAATATCAATCATCAAACATGCATCGTCCAAAATCTCCTTATATCATCGATAATTAATCTTGTGTTCAAACAATGCTATGAAAGGCTTTATATCATTCAAGATAATAATTTAGTAAATCAACTCCTAGGTAATTCATACATTTTACTACACTTGCCTTTGCGTAACGGCAGTTCATTATATACGTTGTGAGACTGATAAAAGCTAAAAAGTCGTATGTCATAGGCGTTTTATATGTAGAGACGACTTTTATGGTATAACGGTGTTTTCTCCGATTTTCCTATTGTTATCGATTGGAAAAGCTCAAGAAAGCGCGGGAAAATAATAAAGTGGGTAACTTGTGGAGATTAATTAAGTGAAGCCGGGTGCAGCGTGTCGTCTCACTCATATTTGAAAAGAGAAATACGAATTCTGACGAATGAAGTATTTTCCAAGATGGCGGCGATTCCACAGGGTCCTGGCGCAGACTTTTGGGAGATGGATACAGCCCCAAACCTCACTGTATATCTTGACGCCGCGATTCGTAGTAACTTAGCGCAATCAGAGGTCTAGTTTCATTGGAGGGACAGGTGAGGCGAAGCCAATGAACGCATTGCGAATAACGGCAACGGCCCAGGGTCTCCCATAAACATTCGCAATAAATTGTTAAAAAATAACATTTTGAAATCGAACAATATTTCCGTATGGTGTTGGGCTAGCATGGCAACATCCTGTTTCTTCCCGTTAATGCCGTAAAAGTCAACTACGGGGCGATAGGCTAGCAATCTGTCACTGCAACATCATATTCTCTCCGTCTTTAAACATACTATTGCTTAAAAGTATCTGTTCAGGATTGCAAATTAAATTATCGCCTAGCAACGTTATCGGTCTAAGATTTTAAAAAAAAAAGTAAAAAAAATCTATATTCATTGTCTATGCAATGACCGGTCGAATTTGAGTCGTTTCGTAGCAGCCAAAGTTATCGTGTCGTTTTCGATTGGCTTGCTCTGAATTATTCCGTAAAACAACTGATTGTCGCGTCGCAGTTGTGAATAACATAATTATAATATATAAGTCGTGTGTGGAAGCAGAATCCAAGCATTAAGTCAATTCAGTTGAGTGCCGACGAGACTCCTATCGGTGGAAGCTCCAGGAAAGGTATTTCGCGAACTGTAGGTAAGTCGGCTAGCTGAAAGTTGGTGAAAGTACTCTGCCCTGGTAGCTGACACCGACTTCTGCATACTACAATCGCAGATAAGCCTGGTAAGTGCTCAATTCGATTGACTTTGAGACTATTCCACACAAACATTATTTCAGACATTTTCGTACGTTTTAATATCGTAAAATACAGTCCATTAGTAAAAAAGACATTTGGTCTTCGAGCCGCATAATATTGTAAGGCGATCGTGGAATATTTTGTGTTTTTAACAAGATTTTGTAGTTACATATAATTTTTTTCTCGTTGTACAAATTTGCGGGTAATCCTAGAAACGTTTGGGTTGATTCTCTTTGGATAGAAGGCGTTTTGTGTCTGCGTGTTGGTACACGTCGCGATTTGTCAAATAAAATAAAATCTAGTTTCGGAACGTTTCTAAGCTGTCAAATCAGTTATAGTTTAGTTGAGGTTAGAAGAATATAATAATAGTCGGTGTTTTGTTTATTGTGAAGTGTTGTTATTGTGCTTCGTACGGGTAAAATGACTGGAGGAAATAGTGATAACGCTAGTGGCATGTGTGATAGAAACCGCGTAGGTCGCGATTACGCGTTCGCTCGATTGGAGTACATCGCGAGCTCGGATTTAGCCGGGTACACGCTCGAAGATGTCAAGGCACTGGAGAGGGAATTCCACTCATTCCAGATAGAACTGTTATCGTCGCTGTCGAGCGGAGATAGGAAAAGTGAGCTACAAGTTTCATCGCAGTTCGAAATGATGGTTAAAGCTATTAAGTTGCGCTTTACTAATCAAATGTTAGAACAAAAGCAGTCACTTTCCAGTCCCAGCTCGTGTGTGCAATTGCCTCGTATTGTTATTGCCCCATTTAGTGGGAAGATGGAGCATTGGGTGTCTTTTATTCAAATATTCGATTCATTAATTCACAAGAAAGACATTCCTGCAGTTGAGAAGTTCCATTATTTGTTAACCAATGTGCAAGGTGAGGCTTTTAACCTAATAAAAAACTATCCCTTGTGTGACGAGAATTATGTTGCTGCTTATAACACATTGAAGCAGCATTATGAAAGGAAAAGAGTAATTGCTTCAATGTTTTATGAAAAGTTGCTTAGTTGCGAGTCTGTAAAATCGAAAAATAGTGTCGAATTGAATCGTGTTTGTCGCACCTTTAAAGAAAATTTAGAAATATTAGAAAAATATCAGTTACCTGATAAAAACTACATGTTGTACCATTTGCTGTGGTCTAAGTTGGATGTTTCCACCAAAGAAGCCTTTGAGTTGCATCTCGAATCAAACATTGACATACCAGATTATGGAGTGTTAATTTCTTTCATCGAAAAGCGGAGTCAGGCCTTGGAGAATTCGGTGTCTCGGGCAAATAGTGTTGTTAGTAAGCCCGCTTTTAAATCTAAATCGTCATTTGTTGTGCCGCCGGTGAGCCAATGTGTAATTTGTGCTGCTTCGGGTCACAGTTTGGAAAGTTGTGCTCAGTTTTTGAAATTGTCTCCGATGGAGAGATTTAATAGGGTAAAAGATAAGAGACTTTGTATCCTATGTTGTCGGCCATCACATGGAGTAAAAAATTGTAAATCAAGTGTCATGTGTCACACATGTAAAGGCAAACATCACAAATTGTTGCATTTTGATAAAAGCAGGGACTCTGAACCTGCAGTATCAGAGGTCTCAGATGCTCCGGTGACTTTGGCTGTTCCAAACTGTAATGCACAGGTGTTATTTTCGACAGCTATTGTGCTGATAAAAAATAAATATAATAAATTAGTACCAATTCGAATATTGCTAGACAGTGCAAGTGCTTGCAATTTCATGACTTTGAGATGCGCTCAAAAGCTTGGATTGTCCATAAAGAATGCTAGTGGGCAATCAGTGAATGGCATTGGCCAAACGTCAACGGAGACTCTGGGATCTGTCAATTGTGAAATTGTCCCTACAAATAGTGACTCTCATTGTAAATTTTCGTTGGAAGCATTCATTTTATCTCGGATTTGCTCTGATATGCCCTCGGAACAAATTAATGTCGCCTCGTGGGAACATATTAGAAATCTAAATCTTGCAGATCCATCGTTCTTCAAACCTGGACCTATTGACATGCTGGTTAGTGTGAATATTCTCGCTTCCGCTCTACAACCCGGTGTTGTCAAAGGCAACGCAGGGCAGCCTATTGCCATCCACACAGTGTTCGGCTGGATTGTAATGGGTGAGTGTGCCATCGGTGTTGCTGCTTCTCGTTCTCGTTCTCATTCTCGTTCTCGTAGTGGTTCCAGTGTTGAGTCGAAAGACTGCCTTCTTGTGTCGAGTCTTTCTTTGGACAATAATATAAAGCGGTTCTGGGAGTTGGAAAGTGTTGATGCTCCTAGAGCTGTTGTTTTTTCGAAATCGGAATTGTTGTGTGAACAGTTAATGGAATCTTCATACTGTCGCAATCCTGATGGAAGGATGGTGGTACCATTAACTTTTGTCAACGCTGAGGAAAAGCCTAAGTTTTCAGGGTCTCGAGAGATTGCTCTCAAGCGGCTCTTAAATTTAGAAAAGAAGTTTCTGGTAAATCCCAATTTTCGGCAAGCTTATGTCAATTTTATGGAAGATTATTTGGAGTGTGGTCACATGGCGGAAGTAGATCCCCCCTTGTCGTCTGAGGGTCACTTCTTCTATATACCTCATCAGGGAATTTTGCGTGACTCACTTACAACGCCCCTGCGCACGGTTTTTGATGCCAGTTCAGTGGATGCTACCGGGAAATCCTTGAATGCTACCTTGCTGCCAGGTCCCAAGTTACAAAAAAGTATATTCGATTTGCTGGTTCGATTTCGGTGGCATGCTATAGTCTTCACTGGGGACATCAAGCAGATGTATCGCCAGTTCCTTGTCGATCTGCAAGACTGCAACTATCAACGTATCTTATGGCGTCCATCCCCTGATGATCCTGTGAAGGACTATCGCTTGCTCACAGTTAGTTATGGCGTATCCTGTGCCCCATACCAGGCGCTCTGGTGTGTTTCTAAGTTGGCGAAAGAATTCTCAGCTCGCGCTCCCCACGGTGCCGCAGTGCTGGCTAGGGATACATATGTCGACGATATTGTTTCCGGGACGGATTCGGTCGAGAGTGCGATAAGCTTGCGCAAGGAGTTGGTGGACATTTTGTCATCCGCTCAGCTTCACTTGCGTAAGTGGACCTCTAATAGTCCTAAATTCCTTGAAAGTCTGCCTGGGTCGGAGCTATATTCGGAGCAACTTCATAACTTCGAAGATGTTCATGATTTGTCGCTGAAAATTTTGGGTCTTTCGTGGCTCCCGAAGGAAGATATTTTCACTTTCAAAACAATTCAGAATGACTGTCGCTGTACGAAGCGGTCGATCCTCTCAGACATCGCTCGTATTTTCGACCCATTGGGTTTGTTGTCGCCTGTCGTATTTTTCGCAAAATACTTAATACAGCGCTTATGGGATTCGGGTGTCGAATGGGACGGTGAAATCCCTAGTGCTATCGCTCAAGAGTGGAGTAAGTTAAAGTCACAATTGTCGGAATTAAGCTTACCGTCCATTCCCCGTAGAATGATTGAAACTTTCGTGTCGTTGCAGCTCCACGGGTACTGCGATGCTTCGGAGAGGGGCTACTGTGCTGTCGTTTATTGTCGGGTCGTTCAAAATGACGGCTCTACTGTCGTGCGTCTTTGTTGCGCAAAATCGAAGGTAGCTCCCCTTCGTAAGTGCTCGATACCTCGTTTGGAGTTGTTATCAGCCTTTTTATTGTCGGACTTGCTTGCTTCGTTCACTGAAGCTTTAAAAGATTTCCACACCTTTGACAGTGTCTATGCTTGGTCGGACTCCACTGTAGCCCTGACCTGGATTCGGTCGTGTCCCTCGAGGTGGAAAACCTTCGGGGCAAATAGGGTTGCGCACATACAGGAACAAGTTCCCCCTGAACGTTGGCATCACGTTTCTGGTTTGGAAAACCCAGCGGATTCCGGTTCTCGCGGTTTGCTACCCGCTGACTTGATCCAGAACCCGTTATGGTGGGCGGGGCCTTCCTGGCTGCCCCTTCCCCAAAAGTATTGGCCACAATCAGAGATGATTCTGGATGAGGCTGCTTCCAGTGAACAGAAGATTTATAGTTTATTCACAGCATCTAACGTCTCGTTTATAGACACAATTTTGAATCGTTTTTCGTCGTTGCAAAAGGTATTGCGCACTTTGGCTTATTGTTTTCGATACATGTATAACCTGCAAAATCCTTCGTCAAAAAATACAAATCCTAATTTGTCGTCTGAAGAACTTAACAGTGTTCTCCATTTTCTCGTGAAGCATGTCCAAGAATGCGCTTTCGCTTCAGAACTTCGTTGTTTGTCGAAGGAGAAGTCGCTCCGCTCTGTAGCCAAACCGATTCGGAAATTGTCGCCTTTTCTGGACGAATCTGGTTGTTTAAGGGTGGGCGGTCGCCTTTCCAAAGGTACTTTGTCGTTTGATGTTAAACATCCACTCTTGTTGCCTCGTGATCATAGGTTAACAACGCTGGTCATTGAGGATTATCACAATCGGCTTATGCATCCCGGATTGCAAACGCTGCAAAATCTAATAGCCCAAGATTTCTGGATCATGTCGTCGAAACGGGCTATAAACTCTGTGACTTCATCTTGCATGAAATGTTTTCGCGCTCATCCGAAGCTCGCTGAGCCTCCTATCATGGGCAATTTGCCAGCCTTTCGAATCAACCAAGTTAAACCCTTTTCGTCTTCGGCGGTTGATTACGCGGGTCCATTTGACACTAGTCTAGGTCGCGGTCGCGGCTTACGCACATTCAAATCGTATATTTGCGTGTTCGTGTGCACGGTCACAAAAGCAATGCATCTAGAGCTTGTTTCCGAGCTTACGACGGAAGCGTACTTGGCAGCTCTGCGCCGGTTTATCGCGCGTCGTGGTCGCTGCTCAAGACTCGTCTCGGATCAAGGAAGGAACTTTGTTGGTGCCTCCAATGCGTTACACGGTTTGATGTCTAAAGCTGCGCGTTCTGAGCAAATCGAATTCGTTTTCAATCCCCCGGGGAGCCCGCACTTTTCCGGCTTGGCAGAAGCCGGTGTAAAGTCGGTAAAAACACACTTATCGCGTGTATTAGGATCGCAGCGCCTCACTTTCGAGGAATTGTACACCGTTTTGACTCAAATAGAAGCCATGTTGAATTCGAGGCCTCTATCACCCGTTAGTTCAGACCCTAACGATTTTTCGGTGTTAACAGCTGGCCACTTTCTGACGATGGAGCCGCTCACTATATTACCTGAAAGTAATTTAGTTGATGCAAAGTTAGGCCCCCTTCAGAGGTGGAAATTGATACAAAAAATCCACCAAGATTTCTGGCGTAAGTGGCACTTAGAATATTTGCACACTCTACAACAGCGCCACAAATGGTTCGATGGTCAAAACCAAATAGATGTCGGGACTCTTGTTCTCATTGTTAATGAGCAATGTAGTCCAATGAAATGGAAAATGGGTCGGGTGGTTCAACTCCATCCAGGAACTGATGGTATCTGTAGGGTTGTGACAGTTCGCACCGAGTCTGGTGAACTTAAAAGACCAGTTGTAAAACTGTGTCCTCTTCCCTTACAAAATTAATTCGTTTTATCGTCGCTCTTATTTAGTGTAAGTTATAGATAACCTAATAGAATCGTACTTTCTCTAAAGAGATACAACCCATAGTAATAGTAAATCTTAAAATAACTTGTATTTTGGTGGGCGGAATGTTCAGGATTGCAAATTAAATTATCGCCTAGCAACGTTATCGGTCTAAGATTTAAAAAAAAAAAGTAAAAAAAATCTATATTCATTATCTATGCAATGACCGGTCGAATTTGAGTCGTTTCGTAGCAGCCAAAGTTATCGTGTCGTTTTCGATTGGCTTGCTCTGAATTATTCCGTAAAACAACTGATTGTCGCGTCGCAGTTGTGAATAACATAATTATAATATATAAGTCGTGTGTGGAAGCAGAATCCAAGCATTAAGTCAATTCAGTTGAGTGCCGACGAGACTCCTATCGGTGGAAGCTCCAGGAAAGGTATTTCGCGAACTGTAGGTAAGTCGGCTAGCTGAAAGTTGGTGAAAGTACTCTGCCCTGGTAGCTGACACCGACTTCTGCATACTACAATCGCAGATAAGCCTGGTAAGTGCTCAATTCGATTGACTTTGAGACTATTCCACACAAACATTATTTCAGACATTTTCGTACGTTTTAATATCGTAAAATACAGTCCATTAGTAAAAAAGACAGTATCATTGAAAATTACATGTCATGGCGGCACCTGCTGGGCACATAGGCGTTTATTGTCGATTGTATCACCATCATCATCGTCATCATCATCATTGTCATAACAGCTGAGAAACGTCCACTGCTGGACATATGCCTCCCAAAAGAGTGCCAGCAGACTCCCGCGACCTTTACCAGGTCATCAGTCTACCTTGTGGTGGGTCTACAATTGATGTGCCTCGTACGTGGTCGCCACTCGAGAACCTTTTCGCCCCAACGGCCATCCGTTCTACGTGCTATGTGCCCCGCCCACTGCCACTCAAGTTTATTCGGAGGGCTATATCGGTTACCTTGGTTCTGCTGCGGATAGCCTCATTTCTGATGCGATCTTGCATAGACTTTGTTGTCGGCTGTATTACTATTACGCACACACACTTTCCCTTGTTCCCCGAAGCTACCAGTATCAGAACTGATAAGTTTATCAGTCGATATCGTCATTTACGATGCCGTTTCCTTACGACGCCCTATTTTTAGAATTTTAGCGTGATTGTAACTCGGACCTTTTTACATGTGTCACACAATCACACATATCGTGAAAGATTAATTACATTGCACAATACATGATTAATTATTTACGAGTATTGATAACAAGCACAAACAGTTCAAAAAACTGTACCCCGACTATGTAAAAGTACCTGTATTTTTTTTTCATAAAAAGGTATATTCAGAGCAATGACGCGTAATTCAATGTCGGTGAGGCAACCGGCAACCTCCTTATACACGTGATAATCTTACTGAAGGCGACTGTCAAAGAGAAATGGCGGCGTATTGTGAAGCTTGCTGTTGACACCTGAAATGACCACGACCACTTTGTGGTGAGTAAAAACGACAAAGAAGAGAATCTCAACCATAATTACTGTTAGCTTAGTTGGTCAGGAGTAATGGCTGTTAGGTGATCATGTAAACTTTACGCCTGTACATAAACCACAGAACCACAGATTATTTAATTTTATGCCGTGACACCCTAAACTTTTATATAGGCTACGCCATATATTTGTGAATGTCCCGACGCAGGTCCCGTACCGCCAATTGCCCCGCTGATGCATAAAACACTGCATTTAGCCAGGTCTAAGGCAGCCCTTAGACCTGGCTAAATGCAGTGCAATAACTGGTGCGCTCACACTCGCTGATTAGAGCGAGATGGTTCTCCCCTCCCCCATTTAGTGCACTGCATTTAGCCAGGTCTACAGGCCGCTTTAATATTGGCGGTCATGGAAGTTAGAGGAAAGAGAGGTAGAGAGAGAAAGACAGACACACTGACACCAGCCAAGTAAAAAAGAAAGTTGCTGTCGAGTCATATGGAGACGTCAAGAGGGTGGGAGAGGACAAAAATCAGTAGCGGTTACTCCACCGACAAGTAGAGCGCTCGAAAAGTATGAATTTAATTTCTATTCAATGCGCTTAGTCAGTTTCGTGTAGGAGTTGGGCGGGCGGTAAAAATACCGCTCAACACTGAACTCAAATAGGGAGTAGTGTAGTGACACATGCTGTGACTCAGTCACTCGTTAACTGTAGTTTATTACGAGTACATTCGTGATTCAGTTTTTTTGAGTTGCGCTGAATTTCGTTTTATTTTGGGGACTTTAGTCAGATGTTGCTCGGATTCTTTTTATTTATATATATATATAAATTATAACTAATTGCTTCAAGGTTTATTTGAAAAGAACTGTTTTATATTGTACATATAATACTGTAGGTATTGAAAAAGAAACTTAGATACTAAGGGATAATGACGACCTCTATATAGCCTAGTTGGTAGTGACCATGCCTACGAAGCCGGAGGTCCCGGGTTCGAATCCCGGTAAGGGTATTTATATGTGTGATAAGCACGAATATTTGTTCCTGAGTCATGGATGTTTTCTATATATTTAAGTATGTATTTATCTATATATGTTCATCATCGCCTAGCACCCATAATACTCGTACAAGCTTTGCTTAGTTTGGGACTACGTGTAAGATTTCCCCAAAATATTTATTTATTGAACTTATTTTGTTTTGTTTTCAATGACTTAGTGACATTTAGTTTGTTAACCGTTTATATCGGTCGGTCCTTAATCTGCTAATTTTAAATTATTATTTTGTAAGATTATTATTATTTTATTGTAAATTACCGTTTAACATGTAAAAGTGCCCTCGTGACCTATTTGCAGAATAAATATATATTTCTTTTTTTTTATACATATTTTTTTAAATAATTTATTAAGAAAATGCTCACTGACACAGACATAATTATTTTCGTTGGTAATGTTACTGATATAAACTAGTGGACCTACCCCGCATCGCACCCGGCTCAAAGGTCCCCATGATGCCCACAGCGTTACCCCGCTGCACGGCGATGGATACCAGACCTCGTATCATGGTTGGCTTTATCACGCGATAAGTGACAAGATAGGAGCGTCGTCTTGCTTTATCGAACGGTGTCAGCCAGTGACGGACGCTCTATCGTGTGATAAGGCCGACCATGATACGAGGTCTGTTGAACCAAGTACGACCCGGAGCGATTTTAATTGTTAGTACTATGAATACCTAGTTATTAGCGTATATTATTTTATATTTCACACATCACTAAGTGTAGCCTAGTAATATAGTTTTAAATGTGCATAATATCAATATGATGTAAGACATAGGTTGTAATAAATATTAGTAACCGTGATAAAACACACCGGAAAATAAGGAAGGAAGCCACGGAAAAAGAAACAACATTATACATAGAAGCATGTTACCGTTAATATAGTAACTTAATACTTAATTGGCTCTAAAATAAACACAGCGAGGAAATACGGAAGGAAGTAACGGAAAGATTCTAAAGTAATTGATGTAAAATGTTAGTGTGTCTACACAATAATAGAGATGTTACGTTATAACGCGCGCGCGCGCACACACACATACACACACACACACATACACGCACATACACGCACACACACACACACACACACACACACACACACACACACACACACACACACACACACACACACACACACACACACACACATACACACACACACACACACACATACAAAACACACTGTATATAAGTTCATGGGTACTATTTTTAAAATCTTTAAAATTTTTACCCGCTTATTCTCCTTCCTTCTCGGCTAACATCTTGGACCGAGTGGGGGCACATTGAAAATCAGCGCTGGTGGTACATTTATGTGCCGCTGGCAGTTGCTGAATGTGCTCCTTTTGCCTTTATATAACAGTTTATTTTTAACCTATTTATTTTGTAGTTTTTATGTCATTGGGTGAATCAACTTTTTAGTGTCCTCCCCGTTTCTACTATTTGCTGTTTAAAAGGAGATAACAAGAAAATACGATGTCTGTTGTGGTTAATTGTTGTTGGATTCCTTACTCAATGAATTACAGCGTGAAACCACATAACAACTGTATTAAAACATATTCATTTGCCCTCAATTTCACCGGTTGTCCCGAACGTAAAAGTCCCCCGATTATGAAAATTGTGGTTTGTCACCTGGACAACCATGTTTTCCGCTAGAATACATTTTTTTGTGATGCAAATGATATTTGTTCAAATATACTGTTTATTTAGCTATAAGAACTTATAGATCTTATCAAATACACATGTGGTGGTAACTTGATAATGAAGAAAAAACTAAGGGTCAAGAAAAAGTTGATTGGCCCCATTATGTTTTTTTTTTCTGTGTACCAAATTTCTCGTTTTAAAAACTTTATGATTGTGTTAACTGATGTTTTTTTTTAAGGCAATAAACCTATTTTTCTTTCTTTCTTTCTTTCTTTCTTCTTTCATAACCATTTTTATGTGAACTTCATTATTGATTATTATTATGATCATAAGGCGGACATGCTCCAAGCGTTCGCATTTTGTACTTGTCTAAACAAAACAACTTAAGTTCGACACATCCTACGATACAATACAAATGCACACCTAAAAAACCGGACAAGTGCGAGTCGGACTCGCCCACCGAGGGTACCATACAAAATTAGAAATGTATAGTTTTCAGATTTTTCCCTACACATAGTATAGACGAGATGTTACTTGCCACAGAGTTCTACGTCAACCCTATAAATTTTGATTCCCTTGAGTGTCGAAATATACGTTTTTTGCTACATAAACGGCCGTATCTTTTTTAAGTTTGATTCTTTCACAGCTTCAAGGCATTGTAGACTTGAGTATGTACTTTTAATTTCAACTCGATACCTCCAGGCGTTCCTCTACTTTTATTTTTACTTTTCTCTACGTTAACTTAGAAGTTTGATTTTTTTCACAGATTCAAGGGACTGGAACACGTCACGCCATTCCGAATGAAAGACACGCCAATCTAATTTTCCGTTTTTCGTCTTTATAGTTTTTTTATCGCCTACCCTCTGATTTGTGCGTAAAGGCTTTTCGCATTTATGTTTCCCTCGATTTTTGATCAATCTCCCGCGCAGCACCGTAAACATTTCGGTGGGGACGGAGCGTAATCATTCTGCGCGTTAGTAGTACTACGTATTCCACGCTATAATGTTATAGGTAATTAGTAATAAGCCGTTCATTGACCGCGATGCGCTATGCGGCGAAATGCGCCGGTGCGCGGAAACGCGGGTTGGCGACACGCCAGCATACCTTTAGCTGGTATTCACAAGAACTATCGCTCCACACGAATCAGATAAACGTGATCTCTGATTACGTATAGTTGTCATGAACATCTGGGTCAAGTTATAGTAGTGAGAGATCTGTCCCTACCGTCGCTACGGCTAAAGCCGGCTCTTCAGCATCTCCGACGTTTGAATTGCGAACGTGATTAAAAATTACACTTATCGACTGACGATGACAAGCAAACGTAATGACCCTAACTATAGGAAGGAGCACGTGTTGTGCAGTAGAATGAGAGCAGTTGGCTGTTGGCTTTGGCAGTTGCAGCTTTTTAGCTGTCAAACATCGGGTGTCAAACATCCCCGTGTGGTGTCGGGTTAGAATAGCACCACCCCCTTTCTTCCTGTGGGTGTTGTAAGAGTCGACTAAGGGAACAGGGTTGAAGTGTGTTGCGGGTGACGGGCTAGCAACCTGTCACTGCGATATAACATTTAGTCGATCTTTTATACCCACATTTACGCTAAAAGTGGCACTGAAAAACAACTTTCATGTGCTCTGCCTACCCCTTTTAGGGATAAAGGCGAGAACGTATGTATGTATGTAAACGTCGGGTTTGTTCAGACAGAGGACCTTCTGTACGTAAGTACTATTATTTATTTAGTGGCAGTGGTGATTTGAGTGGAGGCAGATTGTGAATCGCATCGCTTCAGCGTGCCAGCAGACAAGCTATGTTGACCTAACCACACTTATGTATTAGATTATTATGTATAAGTAGTGTTCGGACCCGTCAGTGGGTCTCGAATTAAAAAGTAAAATACTACTGTCAATGTGACACTGGTCGATTGAGTTGGTTAAATCATTGTTGGAATCTGTTTTGGAACCCTAGTGCGGTGGTTCAGATAAATTCGTTTTGTATGCACGAGGCGCGAGATGGTGAAATTTGGAGCGAGTTGGCGTCTGCGAGGAGAGATTGGACGTGGCCGGGCGGGCTGGCGACAGGCCTCCACGGAGCCTTCGACGATGTAACTGGTACTCGACATTTGACTTGACCCTACTTTGGACTGAACTGCCCGTCTTGAAGCGAAAACGCCGGCACATTCGGTGAGTCCAAACTCGGTAATTTTAGCTAGTTTCAAGTTGTTAATATATGTCCCGCGTATCGTGAGGCGTCCAAGACGGCCGAAAGGTCACGTTTTGAACAAGTAGGATGAACGGTATATGCAGTTTTTCGCATAATAGCGGTCACTGTAGCTGATAGCATCCGTATTTCCAGAGGAGTCACATGCCCATTGCCAACACTATTACTTTGAGGATTAGTTGTGTCAACCGTGTCAGACATTTGGCAGACACGTTCAATCCTCACTCTACTCCCAACACCAGTTTCGAAGCCACTCAGAGGGCAAAGCCAAGATGGCACCCAAAAAGCTCGGTGTGCTTAACAGAGCAAAGCGTTATTTCTCCCCAGGACAGCGACTTTTATTATATAAGGCTCAAGTTCGCCCTCTCATGGAGTATAGCGGTCACCGCGTGGATACCAGCTTGGGCCTTTCGACTCGCTTCAAAGACGTGCTGTGGGAATCGTGGATGATCCCAGAATTACAAGCGGTATCGAACCGTTCCCCTCGCCTCCTTGTGCGTGTTCTATCGCTTATATAACGGAATTTGTAAACATTCCCAAGAAATATTCGACATAATGCCTACGGCTGCTTCCTACCACCGCTCGCCGTCGGCAGGGCATTCATCCTCACACCCTGGGACCTAAATGGTCGCGTACCGTACGGTTTCAGAGAAATTTCCTCCCTCTGACACTCCGGTTGTGGACTGCTGCCGAGGTTTTCCCGAGGGACTACAGTATGGGGCTCTTCAAAAAAGGAGTGTATACATTCTAAAAGAATCGGCAACGCGCATCACCCCTGGAGCTGCAAGCGTCCATAGGCTACGGTAACCACTTACCATCAGGTGAGATGTAAGCTTGTTTGCCACCAACGTCGTATTAAAAAAACAGCGGACTTTCTGTACCTCTGGCTACCTTACCCACCACCAGGCCCCTATTTCACCAACTCGACAATTGTCATCGGACAACGACAATTCTCTGTACATTGCTGGATTTACAAGTAACCTAGCAACCACCTTAAATTCTAGAACAAGCAATGTATGGCAAATTGTCAGTGTCAGGTGACAATTTCAATTCTCAAGTTGGTGAAATAGGGGCCTGAAAGCTACTCGCCATAGCAATTAGCAGCGCGCGCCGGCGGCTGCTCCTAATACAAGCGAGATAAATGCAGTTTTAAAACGATAAAGTAAAGTTAAGTCAAGTAAAGTAAATTTTATTTGCGAAGCACAGGTTATTACAGGTATCGCGATACACATATGTAAGAGAAAATCGACTTGATTTGATTACACAAAGTTTATACTTACATATATAAAAAAGTACAGTGAACTTTAATCCTAACATGCTACTAAAAGCTCCGTTCGGATCATCAATAGTGATACAGCACGTCAAACAGTGAACGTAATGCGATCGATCGATCACGCGGCTTGTTAGAAGAAGCCCGCGGCGCCTGCGCAGCCAGCGTAACGTGGTCCTTCGCGATTTCCATAGAGGTTCTAAAGAGCCATCGTCATCATAAACTTGAGAGCCGGACTCTTGTCGGTGGAGTAGTCGCCATTCTGCTCTTCTCTTTACCACTGTTTCGCGTACTTTTAGCTTGGTCCATAAACGCACAACGGTCTTCCCTGCCTCTCCTTCCTTCTATCTTTCCTTCAATTTTAGTTTTACTGTAATTGTTATGTCGTATTAGGTGCCCGAACACACTTTCCCTTCTCTTTTCAATCGTTTCAGTAGACATCTCCTTTCTCCTCTAGAGAGCCAAAGCCAAGCAATATTAGCAGCTTGAGGTAGTAAAACGGACCCCTAACTCTTTATGGGATGCGTCGATTCTTGTAAGGGGTAAGACACGTGTATGTTTTTTGTGATAAAACGAGACGCAACACTTCGGGAATGTTGTCGACCCTTTATTGATTTGAGGATTATTTATGGCAGCTAAAGAAAACTGCAGGTCTGTGCCTTCACTCTCAATACATCGCATCGTCAGGAGCCCTGGCAACTTTACTCACCAGAAACACAACGCCACATACCTGCAAACAAAGCAAGTAGTGGTATTATTATGGCTGAGGTCTACTGTCAGGTGGGTGTACCTCTCGAGGCTGCTCCGAATATGTGCGAGATGGCATTCCACTGCGCCCTACCTCACCTAGTTTTTCTTTCAGTTGTTCGTGGTGTCTCGGAGTTTGTGGAACCGATGACTCCATTTCGCTGGCTTGTGGCAGACTACTTGAGCATATTTATATTGGCAAATTATAAAAGGAGCTAAACAGTGTCCAATATGACTTCGAGGCTGCTGGGGCTTTATTTAATAATACACCAACGTAAATATTGTATACGGATAATTATAATGAATAGTTAAGAGGCCTCCTTAAAATGGCGGATCTGTCAAAATGCTTACAATCAATTAGTCCCGTGACCCGCACAATTCGATGACCCGTAATGTCCCCATTACGTGTCGATACAGCTATGTTTAAACTGTAATTGAAGTTATATAAACATACCTTAAGTTGTTGTTAACCTTTTTTTATTATTAACTCACTGGATAAAAGAAAAATGAATCGTACAAGAGGCGGATACATTCTGTACATGTAAGCAGAATGGACCTTCAGGATTGACATAATCATATTTTGTCCAACCTGCCACGGTTATCTTTAACGCCGCGCTCTGGACACCAGCGGGCAGCGGGGCGACGAGCGGCTGCCCATACATTGAAGTCGCCTGAATGTATGAACTGCCACTCGTGGCCCCGCTCTGCTGCCCGCTGGCGTTCAGACCGCGGTCTAATAACCGGGTGAAACCGTGAAGACAACCAGTGCATAATCACTATGTAAGTTCATGGGCCAATTTTTATTCTCTTGGCAACTTTAATTTTTAGTCACCATTTCATAATAGTGGGTAGGTTGGAAGCACTCGGAATAAAATAGTAAGACACTATCAATTTCCTATCATTTTCCTACAATTTTATTGATTGATTGAAGTATTGTAAACTTATTGGATTTTCGTAACTCCGGATATTTTGGTAAATACAAAATTTCAGGGTGCTTAGTATCGTATCAGAATATTGACCTAACAAACGTCCAAATTTAAGGCTAGTATATGAAATTTTCTACTACTTAGGTACTACTTTTCTTTAATTAGATAGAGAGACTGATCGCCTACACCTACACAACCTAATACATAACAGCTACCAAAATACGAGCTGATATTTTATCGGATCAGATATCCATAGCATCTTCCACAATTCCTATCACCACACGTAATAAGTCATCCTCGCACATTGTAACATATCTCTCACAATACGAGAATGAAAGTGACATCAATCACAGCATCCGCCTCCTAAGTGGACCTGGTTCGATTCCCAACATCTTTATTGATGGAAAGTGAAACAAGGGCCTCAATTCGGCTTGTATCTTTCACACCCTAATTTAATTTCAATGTGTTTCGTGCACAGCTCCTGCCTCTATAGCCGAGCGGTAAGACACGTGACTCAATCTAGAGATCGCAGCTTCGACGCCGGCGCGTACCACTGTACTATAAATATATCACAAATAGCCGATGTACAAAATATAATTTGATATTCAACAGTCGTTTGCGGTAAAGGAAAATATCGTTAGGAAACTGGTGTAATCCCAATGAGATCTAGTATTGTCACTGCATCAAGTCGGATGGCAGTCGGTTTCGTAAAAGTATAGTGAGCATTTCTCAAAAAAATGCCACTATTATTAATTGTACCTACTTCTAGGAATTTTATGTTAACTAATTCCACTCAGAATCAGGAGCTCTTTCGACCCTAGTAGGAGTTTTTTGTCTTACCAGGGTCGAACGCCACTATTCAATAATATTGTTGTTATGTATATTTTTCTAAGAATTTTATGTTATTTCCACTCAGAATCAGGAGCTCTTTCGACCCTGGTAGGACAAAAAACTGTCCCAAAGATATTTTTCCTATTATGTTACCACTTACCTTATACTTTGTATGGTGGTAACACAATAGGAAAGTTCAAAAATGTATGGACTTTTTGGGACACTTTTTTCTCCTATTGGGATGGAAAGACATCGTGATTTTGAGTAGGAACAACATAAAAGTTGCAGAAAATCTCCGAAAAAATGTAGTTGCATTTTTTTTCAGAAACGCTCTAGTATCTACGTCAAATTCCAAAGCAACTAGGGAAAGCGGATCCCGGTTCCTTTAGGATTCAACCGGGAAAAAACGCCAAGATGACCGTCTTCATGCATTAGCCCTAACGACCTGTGGAAGCGAGAGGTCGAAACAGAATGAAATGTGATTGGAATTGGAACCGACGAATAAAAGTGACCACTTTGTCTATGTGCAATTAATGGTGCGAGAGAAATGGCGTGTGTATGAAGATTGGTGTGTGGGTTTTGGATATATAGGCAAGATGCTAATTGCATAATTATAATATTCGTAACTTTTGAACCGACTTCAAAACAGGAGGAGGTTCTCAATTCGTCGGATGTTTTATTTTTGATGTATGTTCCCCGCCGATTACTCGAATTTTATAGGCACACTCCAAGCGATTTGGGTTTTGGGTTCACCTCTGTAGCCTAGTTGGTAGTGATCCTGCCTACGAAGCTAGAGGTCCCGCGTTCGAATCCCGGTAAGGGCATTTATTTGTGTGATGAGCCTGAATATTTGTTCCTGAGTCACGGATATTTTCTATTTATTTAAGTACCTATTTATAGTCTAGTACCCATAGTATAAGCTTTGCCTAGTTTGGGATTAGGTCGATTAGTGTAAGCTTGTTCCCAAATATGTAATTATTTACTGATTTGAAGTCGATTTAAACTTTGTTCTTAAAGTCAATTATTCATCTTATGGCTCCGCCCCGCCTACTTTATTTGCATAGTCAAGTGTAAAATAGTAATAGTTAGCTTTGGCACATATTTATTTATGAGTAAGCTGTATGTCCCCTTATTTTGCACTTGACTGTATAACGGGGTGGTACTGCGAAGATTGCTAGTCTATACCTACTTTATCTTATAAAGGAGTAAAGTTTGCGAGTTTGAAGCTTTTTGAGGTTGTATGTTTGTATGTGAGGTGATCTCCGGAACTACACATCTGATTTCAAAAATATCTACGTATATGTATAGAATGGACCTTCGGTGTGGAGATTGGCTATAATCTTTTCAGCGGCTCGCATATCATCATTCTATAGAGGAAAATTCTAGCTATTTTAGCTTTGTAAGTTTGTATGTAGGTGGCTATCTCCATTAGAAGTACTCATTCGATTTCTAAATTCGTTCACTTTTTGGATGGACATAGGTTATATATCCTGCGGCTTTGCCTGCATTCTTTGCAATTCGCGGGCAGAGCCGCTCGAAACGCTAATAATGTATATTTTGCTTACGTAAACCAAAAATGCTCGCATGGTGAGCATTTTACTGATGGTGATCAGTAAGACACATTGTCCAGGATCGGAGACATGTCAAATGACTGTCAATGGAGATCAGTCACACAATAAGCATTGTCACAGCGCCATGCATCCTACAGACAGACTTTCTATTTCTACACCATTGTTTCACATAGTTCAGCCAGCTTTAGTTGTCACATCTATTTACGAGCATCTTCTGTTTTATTGTCTTCGACCCATTTCAAGAAGCTACAAGTTACTCTGCAACTCTCTTACTATTGGCAAAACAGAGGCTGTTGACCAATAACACGGTTGGTAAATATTGCTAGCGACAAGCAATAAAACAAATCCGTGCAAACGTCCGATATGATGCACGCATACAGCTAGACGCGTCGATACAGTATACTTGAGCGATTCTCAAAAAAACGCCACTACATTTTTTCGGAGATTTTCTGCAACTATTATGTTATTTCCACTCAGAATCAGGAGCTCTTTCGACCCTGGTGGGACAAAAACTTTTCCCAAAGATATTTTTCCTATTGTGTTGCCACCATACAAAGTAAAAGGTAAATGGTAACACAATAGGAAAAATATCTTTGGGACAGGTTTTTGTCCCACCAGGGTCGAAAGAGCTCCTGATTCTGAGTGGAAATAACATAAAAGTCTTAGAAAAATCCACATAACAATATTATTGAATAGTGGCATTTTTTTGAGAAATGCTCACTTAAGTGCAAGTCGGGGTAGACGGCGGTAGATCTCGGCGCGCTGCCCGTGCGCCTCATAGAACTCATAGAACTGGTTTTAAAAGGCGCGCAGTTGTTGCAAGTTCTATATTCAAATAATATACCTACCCATTGACCATGTCAATAAAGAGTAGTCTTTTGATCAGTGTTGCCTTTCTCTATTCCCAATAGGGTATAGTTTTCCCTCTGGGAAGGTGGCACCCAATCCCGAGAATTGGTGAAGATTAACTACCTTCTCGGGATTCGGTGCCAAAGCGGACCCCGAACCGCCTTAGAGTACAACCGGGAAGACGCTATAAAGATGATGGCACTTGGAAACCTGCCGATTAGTAGAGCGGCTTTCATTATAAGATTGGTCATAATTATAAGTTCCTCTGCTGGGCAGCAGAGAGCTGAGAGGAGCGGCCGGTAGTCCCCACGCCTGCCCCAGTGCGTGCTGGGAACTTCACATACACCTAAGAAATTCTTCGCAGATATACCTATGCACGTTTTCACGCGATGTTTTCCTTATGAAATGCTACTGGTATTCCGTACATAAGTTCCGCAAACGCATTGGTGAGTGCTCGAACCTAAGATCGCCGGTGACAGCGGCGTGCTCGAACCACTAAACTACCGAAGCTTCGCTGTAAACGAATATGCAAATCAATATAAGTAATTACTGTAAGAGCAGACAGGGAGAAGATAGCGGAAGCGTACGTGTAGTCATTGTTGTCACTCGTCATTGTTCAGTGGTTAACGGCTCATGGAAGCTCCGGGAAGTAGGTTCGACGTAGGCGCAATGCATAAGACAAGGCGGGATTTGACCATTTGTCATAAACCCACAAACATAGCCAAAGTTAAAAGGTGACGTCGTCAACACGCTACGCTCGTAGCCGATCCCGTGGCTTTCCTCTTATGTAGCGGAAAGTGTATTAAAGAGATACATTAACACATTCACTGCCAGGAACCCGCCTAGCAGGCGGCTACGCCGTAGTCGCTTTCCGCTACATACGATGGAAACCACAGAATCGGCTACGAGCGCAGCGGCTAGTGAATTCTTGGTAATTAATGTGTTGAGGATGTCATCTGTTGAGTTTTTTGTTCATATCTCGTTAATTCTGATCCGTAAAACATTCCGGGGACGTCATATTTTGAATCTCCAAAGAAACCCCTTTATTGAGTAACTAGGCCTAGGGTCAGCTTTCCTAGGTGGCCCAAGCAACCAAACCTAATATTATATCATCATCATCATTATCAGCCTGTAATCGCCTATTGCTGAGCATTAGCCTCTCTTCGAGTACGCATTGTACGTTACGTACGTCAGCTAGATCTAAATGTCGGTTTTTGCATGGGAAAATGACAGTTGAGTTTTCCTAAGGTACGTTCGAAAGTTACGTGATCGCCCCTCTGGTGCATGTCGCAAGTGTTCACCATCAGGTAGGCCGTATGCGTGTTTACTACCATCGCAGTATGAAGTATGTACGTAGTATGGGTCAACCCGCTCTGCGCCTGCGCTCTGGGGCACACCACATAACGGCGCGGGAGTGGTGGCATCGCTAATGCGTCCAATTTTCATGTGTTTGCCGCCCAGCGAACATTGTCAACTCTGCATTAATCAGGCGCGAAGAGATAATACACTTCCTGGCAGGTGAAATCAGTTTACATGCTAACTACTTGCACTTATATGTGTTGGGCACCCTATTTTCCCGGTAAGTATTCTATTATCTTATCAAAAGCTTGCTGCGCGCGGTTGTGTGAATGTGGCATGACGGAAATTTGGGAACGGGACACCTCTGTTGCGGTCTCTGTCTGTCGCACCAATTAGGGCAGGTAAGCGCAACACAGGTGTCCTGTTTCGACATTTTATAACTCCACGCGCAGCAAGCGCCGGGGATTCCCTCGAGGGGGAGAAAATATGCGTCTATACATCTGCATCAAACTCCGACCGAAACTCTTTGAGATGAATACTGGCCATCCTACGTCGGCAGAATCTCACGATCCTCAGCAATTTGGGACCAATTGAGGAGGAGGGATATACTTGATACATGTTTTTTTTTAAATCCTAGCATATTTTTTCAGCATGAACTACGCATGGATAACTTTTGATCTGTAATTGTTTGATTTGCGTTCCAACGTTTACGCTAGTCTTTGGTACCTACAAAATTATTTTTGCATTTATATCGTTCATGATTCTCCGTCTGGGTCCAGCAAAGTTAGGAACAAACACAAATCCTAGTTTATTCGATTGCATTCCTGCACTTGAACTGCGCGCTATTAATATGTCCGTCCGTCTGTCTATTCCCGTCTCGCATTCTCGCGAGTGCACTTAATATTGGAAGCAAGTGTCAGCCCGGTAGATCTTGATTGCAATATGGCATTAATGCAAGCTATTTTTGTAGACGTATGATTTATTGCGATAGTATTTTACTTGAAAGTTTCCTAAGAATTAGGGTGTGGATAGTTCAATCCATAGAGAAAAGAGAAACTCTATCACGTTGTGTACTACCAGTTTGTGTTTAGTCTATTGTAAAAAATATGATAATTTTTCAGTTTTCCATTAAAAAAAAATTTTACTGTTTATTTTCAGAAAAAAATCATAATTCGTTTTTACAAGCTCAGTTAAAGTAATCTTTACATTTGAAGATTTTGCTTAACCAAGGAGTGCGATAATGTTAAGTGCTTATCATGTTATATTAGTATCTAAACATTTTCAACATTTATATTATATTATATATAATTTATTTATTTATTATTTAAGTGCCTTCTTAGTGATATTTTTGATGCCTTCAGGTTTTCTTTCATGTCGTCTATGATATGTCTAGGGAAGCTGTTCAGTATATAAGGTAGGTAAGAGGTCCATACCCGCTTGCCATATACCCATTACTCCGTGAGTTTCAGACCTACCTATTAGACCAGCGATCGAAAAAACCATAGAAGTCCAAGTAGCGCCGCAAAATGGCCCCACATGGGTTCCATTGCCATTATGCGGGGATGGGGGCCGGGTGTCAAAACGATGTTAGTTCGAACATGCGCATACCGGGTTTTAGGCACGTGTTTGGGTAGAAATTAGTAAGGAGCTCGCATTCTATGCTTGTTTCGTTCGCTGTATTAGACTTTATAAAATATATTGAAACGGGTCACTAAGGTCAGGTCTTTGAGATCGAATATCGCTCGACATGCTTCGCGTCCTCGAGAGCAAACCTCCACCCATTAGAATTAAAATTTAACGGGCCACTCGCGTCCGAAAGCGTTTCGTAAAAGTAAAAAAACTGATATTCAAGAATATATTCACAAAAATATGCATCTATGAGATTGTCTTTAAGCTGAAACACATCGCACTCTTCACATTTAGTGTACACTATACCGTTTAAAACATCTTCTTTGGCATCCGCCACCGCTATCCCACCCGACACCCTACCATCAGATTGTAGATTTGCTACTGCATGGTCGTAAGACCTAACTACACACTGGGTTTTTCTAAAACTACCCCAATTTAATTCTTCAGAAAAAAAAAACATAAGTGCTTACATCAAACATCAACCTTCATTCTGCACCCACCAATGTGTTGACTCCCATTTGTAGCAAGCATGCTGCCACTTCGAAGGGTACTGGCCACAAGGCAGATGCCACTCCAAATGCCCAACCTCGAGCACCCTAAAACCCCTTTGTTTTGCAAATTGTTCCACCGCATGCCCTGACCTGTAGCTGCCAACGCAGTGGCACCCGAAAACATTGCAATCTCCTACACCGCAATTGCTAACAATTCCATACAAAGTCTCATGCGTTCCATCGTCGCACACATTTGCGTAACAAGAACCATCCGTGTGTCTTCGTGGTTCAAAATCCTTGCACTGTAGAGAACATACGAGGGCTGTTTGATAAGTCATTTTAAAAAGTAAAAAATATAAATATTTTAAACAATTTACATTTATTTCTCAACATAGTCTCCTTTGAGGGCCAAACACTTGTTCCAGCGAGTTTCCAATTTTTTGCTCCCCTCCAAAAAATACGTTTTGTCGAGGTCTTCAAAAGAGCCGTTTACACCTGCGATGCAGACCTCATTTGTCAAAATTTTTTGCCCTCCAAGCCATATTTTCAGATTTGGGAATAGGTAATAATCGCACGGAGCTAGGTCCGGCGAATACGGAGCATGCGGAACCAGCTCGAAGCCCAACTCGTGGATTTTGGCCATTGCAATAGCTGACGTGTGCCCTGGGGCATTGTCTTGATGAAAGAGGACTTTCTTGGGGGACAATTTTGGTCATTTTTCCAACAATTCGGCATAAAAACGGTCCAATAACCCTGCGTAATAACGGCCAGTGATAGTCTTGCCCTTTTCCAAGTATATTAGGGTACCTCCCCTATACGTAACGTGGGGAGTGTTTTTTTTTTCATTTCAACCCTAACGTGTGATATATTGTTGGATAGGTATTTAAAAAATTTTTTTGATAATGTTAATATTTTCGGAGATAATCGCTCCAGAAGTTAAAAAAAATGTGCCCCCCCCCCCTCTAACTTTGAACCATAAGTTTTAAAAATATGAAAAAAATCTCAAAAATAGAACTATAAAAACTTTCTAGGAAAATTATTTTGAACTTGATAGAAGAGAGAGAATAGTTTTTGAAAAAAAATACAAAATAATTTCTGAACTAAGTGTAATTTAACCGTATAAGCAGGTGTTTATTGTACCTGTAATTTCTACAAAATCACAATGAAATGACGTGCTTTCAAATAAAGTAAAAAAACGGTGAAAATCGGTTCACGCAATAAAGAATTATCCCATAAAAATCATTTTCCATACTTTAAGCTCGCGCGCAATAGTTTACTTATTTTGCCGATAGATGTCGCTGTACGCGGAACGCTCACATTTTACATGGCGCTGTTAAGATTTTAAGATTTAATGGGGTCGGAGCAAGTGCGCCCATACATTAGGTCGAAAATTTTTCGTGCTCGAATTGTCTTAGTTGTCTTCGGTCGTTCGTTGTCTAATAATTAAATTGTTCGCTAAGTATTGCTTGTATTGTGTCTGTCTATAATACATGGTCGATTTGATTTGGGAATTTGAACTCTCTTGCTCATTCATTCGGTTCACGGAACGGGCTACGGAACCCTACACTGAGCGTGGCCCAACACGCTCTTGGCCGGTTTTTTTGATTGCTGTTTTGATTCAGGTGTATAATGATGGAACCAAGTTTCGTCCACAGTGACAAATCGACTCAAAAAAATCCGAGGATTACGCTTCATCTTATCCAAACATAGTTTTTAAATTCGCTTTCGTTCGCGTTTTGAGTGATCAGAGTCAAACAATTTTTTAACTGACAAAAACTTGTTCTTTTTTGCTGAATTTTTGACAGTCTTCATTTGAAAGATTGTGCATGCCAGTGTTAATGCCATTTACCAGAAAAAAAGGTTTTATAAAATGTTTTTAAAAGGACTTATCAAACAGCCCTCGTAACTACAACTTAGAAAAGTTGAAAAACCCCCGACATTTTCATTTCAAAGTCTAATATCTCAAAAACGGCTAAAGAGATTTTCATGAAACATAACTAAGAACACTCGGGATCACATTCGCTTTCGAATAAAAAAAACCTCATTCAAATCGATCCATCCGTTTGGGAGCTACGATACCACAGACAGATACACAGACACACAGACACGTTAAACTTATATCACCCCTCTCTTTGCTTCGGGGGTAAAAATCAGAATGCACAATGAACTGGTGAATTACGAAGATAGTGATGGCCTTAAGCACTTAAGACCTTGGGCAACGTATGAACTGATAATATGTGCCCTATTATCAGCCGCAAATGTAATTATAGTTTACTTGTGACCTGCCTCGTCTTTGCAGAAGTTATTTGGAATTAGGAACTTTGTTATTCCACAATTTAATACTAGTCTCGTCTCTGGGCATCTGGACTTGTTGGAACTAATTTCCCAAATGTTCAAGAAATATTTCGGTTTATTGATGTAAATTGTGTCCTTTTGGAGATGACTGACCGCAATGACAAGAAATTAGAACACAACGTATTAAGTTATTATAGCAATTAATACAATGCAACAGCGGGAAATTATGTTATCTACAGAATTGCACTATTTTCCTTATTAAGATTAAGGTAGATAAACACTCGAAGTAATATAATGTCGTGGTGATTAAACAGTAACAATTGATGTACCTTTACTATCCTGTGCTGATTTCATCAGTTTCATTTACAACGAACCCTACAAAATCTGAGATCTAAAAAAAAATGACATAAATCTCCTGTGATGTATTTGCGGATGGCTGGCCGTTAGTTGAAAGAGGATGCTTGAAACTGTGTGAAATTATATCCTAGCTTTATCTTGTTACATCGATTGTGTCAATTTATGTCTCATGTGTGTCTGTTTTGTGCTTATTTAGAAATATAATGTCAGGATAGTTCCTGTAATGTTACATGTTTTTCTTTATTAATAAATAAATAAACTTGTGAATGTTAATTTTACTAATAACTTATAAGTAAAATTAACATTAATAAGTGGCAAATAAACTTCAACGATGTTGTTGACTGATAACGCATTTATATATTACTAGCTTCCGCCCGCGACTTCGTCCTCGTGGACCCGGGATAAAAACTATCCTATATTTTAATCCAGGTTATAAACTATCTTCGTGCAAAATTACATTCAAATCGGTTCCGCCGTTTAAGCGTGATTGAGTAACAAACATCCAAACATCCAAACATTAGTAGGATTATTTTTTTAGTCTACCAGCAATTTTAAAATACCTCATGTTTTGCCGCGTGTGGGTGTTAGTTTTTTATTACGTGATCAACTTAATACAGGGTGAGCCAATAAGTTTTTGTTCCTGTCGATTTATAAGAAAAATTTTTCGTTTCTTATTTTTCTTACGGGTCTAACGCGATAGGTATTTGTTTACCGCGATATTTTTTTGTCTAAAAGCGCGTGAGTTTACAGTGTTATAAATAACTGTATTATACAAAAAAATAAAAATAAAAACGATACAAAAAAAATATTTGGTCTTCTGCGATACCTACAGGTAAAGCCGGTACTAGTACTACGTGTACACAATTTGCTAAATAAGTCTTTTTTTTTTTTAAATGTACATCTCATTTACAAGTCAGAGTATAATAATATTTTTAAATTTTTGGCCTGTGGTCAATGATCTTTTTGGAGAAACTCACTTACATTGTAGCATGCAAGGTCAGTAAGCAATACCTTGAGTTTTTTTGTAAATGAGGCATCACTCCCAGCTGTTTTAATGTGTTCAGGAACACAGTTATATATATGTGGATCCCGGCAACGCTGAGTGCCGCGCGAGCCTTAGCCAAGCGCCGGCGCGGGGGCTCCAGCAGACGCCGCCTGCGCGTAGGCCTTTGGGTGGGTTGACCGTAGGTTTTATAGTTATGTAGGTTGTTTCGTATGTATGAACAAGCAGTTAATATGTATACACTTGGTAACGTTAGGATTTTATGGTGTCTAAATATGTCTCTCGCGGGATGGTCTACTGGTTTTCGGTCGATGATTCGCAAGGCTTGCTTTTGAATTCTGAAGACTCTGTCACGATTGGCAGACATTGCCCACAGATCTACCCCTTGAATTAAAATTGAGTGAAAGTAACCGAAGTAAGCTTTCCTCAAGTTACTGGAAGTCTAATGCAATAGAACTAAAACTGACTTGAATGGCTCACCGGCCCGAAATGGGTCTTGGCCTCCTACACGACCTGTCGCCACTTGTCCCGATCTTGCACAATTACCCTGTTACATAATGGAAAGACGACATATATCATGGAGTTATCAGTTGCAGAAACAAAACATTAGGTGATCTCAATTAATTTAATGCCTTATTGGGCACCAAATATGTATTTTCTCAAAAGTTTCATAAATATGTATACTACAACCCTATTGTTGCAGAAATAAGGTCTGCCTACATATTTTTGAGACTTTGTGGTGTATACATATTGGTGCCCTTGACTGTACCATATGCATGGGAGTAGAAATTTGTTATTATCAATTTATTTAATATAAAGTTAATATATTTATTTTATCTATTTATACAAAGAATTTTATACAAAGAATTTAATACAAAGAATGGCTGCTTCGCCCGCGTATTGCAAAGAACATAGGCAAACACGCAAGATAAATATAGCCATACAGAAAGTCCACTCTAGACGCAGGTGAAAGAATATTTAAATTGGCTAAGCGGTTCCGGAGTAATCTCCGGAACCGGTATGGTAATCCATAAACATGCAAAAAAAGCTACAATCTCATGGACTTTTCCACTTTATAGTTTTAGTAGGTATAATAACAACATTCGGATACTGCCTCATATATGACAGTAGGTATAGAAAAGTTTATATTCACATTCGCAATAATTAGACCCTAAGTCAATAACTTTAGATTTGGCAGCCAAGCATTACTGAAACTGGACAACAAAAGGAACGAACGATGCATCGAATCTGTCACTTTGACATACACATTGTGTTCGTAATAAGGAGGCGACATACATTTTAGTCAGACTTGTTAAGTTCTGTGGATGATCTCAGTTCATTAGAGTTACAAAAGACAATTTGTAAAAAAAAAACTATGTAGATACTACACCCTCTATATTGATAATACTAACTAGAAATATTTATTGTTACTATCGGTTGAAATAAAATAAAAGCCTTGAAAATTATAGTAATATATGAAGACACGGAATACGTACGCTTTGTAACAATGCTTTTTGATCGAACAGCCTTATTTCTCATCACTATTGCTCTGTTACAGAAAGTTTTTGGATAGATTTTCCAAGTTTATTTAAGGTAGGTATATTGTTGTCATAATGAAATGAAATGAAATGAAATGAAAAATATTTATTCCAGACAGAGTCCATAGGTGCATTAAATCAAATTAAGTTAGATAACAATAGAATTACACAATTTAGGAATGTCAAAAAAAAAAACAACGTAAGAAAATAGAAAAAAAATAAAAAAAGTGCCATGTAGGCAGGTGTTGCTGCGAATAAATTCAAAGGTGTATGTGAAGTCTCCAACCAGCACTGGGCCAGCGTGGGGACTCTAGGGGTGGAGGCCTGTGCTCAGTGGTGGGACGTAAAAAGGCTACCGATGATGATGATGAATAAAATTAACTCTTAAGAGTGAGGGAAGCTTGCCAATTACAATATACTTGTCTACAGGGGCCCATTAGTCGCGGCTATAGGTTCAGAGAAATACAAAAAGAACAATAATAATATATTAATGGAGATCTGGATTGACAGAAGCGCGCTGAGTGAGTCTGGTCGATTTTTAGGTTATATCCTGTATCCTGGAAATATCCTTTTCTACTTACAGGTGGTGGTCTACTAATAATAGTCTAGATACTTAGGTTCACTAGTGGTTATAATATAACAATTCGTTTGGCCTAGCCAAACGATATTATGGTAGGAAATGAGAAGGAGAAGCCCCCGGATCCGGGCGGCGCCAATTCATTGAAGGACATGGATAACACCAACTCATCAACCGCTATGGACATTGCCTGTTGCCAAGATAATAACAATAGGCAAATACTTTCAGCAAAACGTACCATAAATCCCTCTGAATTGTCGCCGTCCGATAAGGCTATAGAGCCTAAAGAAAAAAAGTTGATCCAGGAATCTGCCGCCAGTTACGCCACTCTATACAAGCACCCCGACTTGGACAAGGACCGCAAGTATGGTAACGACGACGTTGGCCCATTTATTGTTCATGTCTCCCGAGATGCGGAGTCTCCCAACTCGGGAACTTCGCTTCAGCCAATTAACGTTGGTCATACCATGTCCAAAGAAAATGTAAGAGATATAAAGATTGACGGCATTAAGTCTCTGGGCAGAAACCGCGTCTCGATTGAGCTGAAATCAGCTGCAGCAGCGAATAGCCTCATTGATAACCCATGCCTTATTCGCAACAAGCTTACCGCCTCGATTCCCTCCTACCAAGTGTCCCGTATGGGTCTGGTGCGGGGTGTTCCTGTGGAATGGTCAATGGATGAATTTGTTACAGCTTCAGGTCTCAAGGAAGGTAATGGCAGAATTCTTAAAGCCCGTCGTCTTCAGCGCAAGGTGTTAAGAGAAGGTGGCCCCCCATCGTGGGTCCCAACTCAGTCAGTAGTAGCCACATTCGAAGGACAAGTACTACCCTCTAGAGTGTATGCCTTTTATACCTCATTAATTGTTGAAGTGTATAGGTATGTTCTTCCTACTATTCAGTGTAGAAAGTGCCTGAGGTTTGGCCACATACAGACCCAATGCCGATCTGATGCACGCTGCTTCAAATGTGCCCACAAACATCCCGGTGAAAGTTGCAACATAGCCCCAGAACATGTCACGTGTTTATACTGCTCTGGTCGCCACTTCGCTACAGACCAACGCTGCCCTGAATTCTGCAGACAAAAGGCAATTAAAAAAACTATGTCTGAGCTCAGCATCTCTTACCAAGAGGCGTTGACGCGTCACCCCGCTGTACGTAGGCCTTATGCTGACGTAGCAAAGGTTATGTTTGCTCCCGAGACAGGGACCTCATGCCATCTCTCCCAGTCGCCTGCCCGTCCCTCTCCCCCCCAGTCTCCCGCCTCCACTTCATACCGCCAGACGGTGTTTCGAAATCCGCGTGCTCATACTCCTCTGTCTCCGAGCTACGATCGTCATGCTCATCAAAACATTGTCTCAAGCCCTAGTTCTCAGGTGCCAAATGGTTATGCTCTGTCCCAGCGCATAGGTAAGGAGACCCCTAATGACAATACGTTGGAACTACTAATCATGCTACTGACCAACTTTATCGCCAAATGGAGCGATTGCTTACCGCCCGACGTTGCCCCACTTATGATGACCCTCACTGAGAAACTTTCTTTCTCCAATGGCTCCCCTGGCCAAATTTATGGTATGGAATAGTCGAAGTATTAATCCTAAAAAATCAGATTTGATTAGTCTAATCAATGACCACACTATATCTGTGGCGGCCATCTCGGAGACATGGCTGAGGCCGGGTTCCCGTTTTAGGGTCCCCGGCTTCGCATGTCTCCGTGATGACCGTGACGATGGCCGTGCAGGCTGTGCGTTATTGATTAATAGACGCTACTCTTTTTCTCAAATTTCTCTTCCTCCCCACTCCCAGGACATTAACGCAGTTGCAGCTAATGTAATGGGAATAACCTTCATTTCCTTGTATATTCCTCACCCTAACATAAATATAATTCCGGATCTCTCTACGATCATGTTCTCGGTCTCTCCGCCTCTTCTTATTTTAGGTGACTTCAATTGCCACAGCACCTCTTGGGGCTCATCACACAGTGATGCATTTTCCTCTTTCCTAGTAGACTTGTTTGATGACATTAATGTTACAGTCCTTAACGACGGCACACCTACTCATAGGGTGTACCCCGGGCAGGATCCTAGATCAGTTCTTGACTTGGTTGCATGCTCTCCCAACCTCTCCAGTGTACTCTCCCTCCAAGTCCTAAATCAATCCTTCGGTAGTGATCATTTCCCGATCATAATATCCAATCCAACATCCGTTCTCCCATCTCCAGCTCCAGAGCCCCTTCTGAAATATAGATTGGAAAAAGCTGAGTGGCCTAGTTTTTCACTTCATGTAGAAGACAGTCTAAAATTACTTGATTCCAACCTATTAGACTACTGGCAAAAATATTCACAATTTAAAAGCATTTTATTGGAAGCAGCTGATACTCACATTCCCAAGAAAAAACCGCATAACTCCAAAATTCCTTCACCGCCTTGGTGGAACGCTAAATGCACTACTGCTGTCTTGGATCGTGAGAATGCAGAGCGTAGGTACAATGAGTCTGGCCGATCGGATGATTTCATAGCGTATCAAAGAATCGCAGCTCGCACCAAGAGGGTCCTTAATAAAACAAAAAAGAAGGGTTGGAAGGGATTTTGCGAAGGCTTACACCCAAGGACTCCCCCATCACTCGTATGGAAGAATATTAAAAAATTTAGGGGCTCATTCAGACCCACCTGTTCATCGTCTACTAGTTCTTCTTGGTTAGACTCATTTGCAGACAAAATGGCCCCTCCGATGGTCCCAGAGGAGTCCTGCGTTTTCCCTCCTCCCCTCTCCCACCTTAGCTCCCTAGACCACCTCTTCTCCTATCCCGAATTAGAACTGGTGTTAGATGGGCTTCATAACAGCTCTCCAGGCGAGGACGGTATTCCATACAGCTTCATAACTAAATTAAGCCAATTTTCAAAAGAGTTCCTCTTGTCCTTGTTTAATTCGTTTTACGAATCCGGAGAGGTCCCGGTTGAGTGGAAGAACCAAATCGTTGTCCCTATCCTTAAACCAGGAAAGGACCCTCTGGAAGCTTCATCATATCGTCCAATCGCGCTTTCCTCAACACTCTGTAAAATTTTTGAACATTTAATTAAAAACAAACTAGAATGGTTTGTGGAAAATAAGAATATTTTAGCTAATTCACAATTTGGTTTCCGGAAAGGTAGAAGTACCATGGATAGCTTGAACATACTGACCTCAGACATTAGGCTTGCTCTTTCTAGTAGGAATCACCTGGTCGGCTGCTTCTTGGATGTCTCTGCTGCTTATGACAATGTTCGTCTTCCACTGCTCAGAGCTAAACTGCTCCAGCTGAGCATTCCCGCGAGGATCGTTCAAATTGTCTGCAAGCTGTTTATGGGAAGAACAATCAAAATTCGCTCTGACAACTCCCTATCCTCTCCTCTAACCTTATGGCAAGGTCTTCCTCAGGGTTCGGTACTGAGTCCAATCCTTTACAACCTGTACACATTTGATATAGAACAATCCGTCTCCCCCTTTTGCAATATTCTCCAATATGCCGATGACTTATGTATATATGCCGACGCCCAGTCAGTTGACGCCGCTACATCAAGAGTCTCCGAGGCGCTCAGCTATCTTCAGGACTGGTTGGATGAACATGGTCTATCACTATCTCCTTCTAAAAGCTGCATGGTCACATTCACACGAAGCAGAAATGTTCCCCCGGCAACCATCTACTGTGAAGGCGAGGTTATCCCCAATAAAGAATCTGTGAAATTCCTTGGGGTCATCTTCGATTCCAAAATGTCTGGTATTCCACACCTGGAATACATAGTCGGAAAGTGTGAGAAAGGTATTAATGTTCTTAGAGCCCTTTCTGGAGTTTGGTGGGGTGCTCACCCATTTTGTCAAAAACTAATATATAACGCTCTAATTCGCAGCCAGATGGACTATGGCTCAATGGTGTGGGAGCCATGTAGCAAAATGGCCTTAAAAAAATTTGACTTGATACAGGCTAAGTGTCTTAGGATAATTATTGGAGCCATGAGATCTTCTCCAAAAAATGCCATGCAAGTTGAAGCAGTAGATCCTCCACTCTTCCTTCGTAGACAGTTTTTGTCTGACCGATATGTTTTTAAAGCTTGCTCTATGTCAAACCACCCTCTTATTCCTCGTTTAGAAGCCCTAGCCCGGGAGGTATATGTAAATCCATATTGGTCAAATAAAGAGACACCAAGGACTGTTAACAGTTATTTAAAACTTAGGGCCCTCCCATACCCGGTATTCTCTACTAACACTTTCCCTCTTTTTGAAATAGACTATGACTGTATTGTTCATAAACCACAAGTTATTCTGGATCTAGGTATTTTTAAAGGTGATCCTGCAGCAAATTCAAAATTTAATAATAAATTAACTAAATGGCAGGACTATCTGCCTATATTTACCGATGCTTCCAAATTAGATCCTTCTGGTTGCGTTGGAGTAGCAGCTTGGATACCCAAATTCAAGATTGTCCTTAGTCACAAATGCCCAGCTCAATCATCTGTTTTCACTGGAGAGTCTGTAGCTATTTTAGAAGCTGTCAATTATGTAGAATCTCACAACATCCCGAAAGTTATAATTTTTTCGGATTCCAGAAGTTGCCTGCAAACAATTGTAGGCAACCATTTTAAAATGAAAAATAAATTTCCCGTAATTTTTAAAATTAAACAAACTATTTTTTCATGTACAAAGAAGGGACTTCAAATAATACTTGCCTGGATTCCCGGTCACTGTGGCATTGAAGGTAATGAACAAGCAGACATATGGGCAAAAGAGGCTGCCAATGTTGGTTCTCTGTCAATGAACTATATCCAGTCGTCTGATCTAATGACTCTCGCTCATTCTAACCTGAGAGATTCTTGGCAGGAGTTATGGGACTCTTCCAGGCTTGTGAAAGGACGTCACTATGGGTATATTCAACCAATCGTTCCATATAAGCCATGGTTCTCTCGTTTTCGCTCTACAAGTAAATGGGCCACCTCTACAATTTGTCGTTTACGGTTGGGACACGTTTGTACTCCGGTGTTCTTGTCCAAAATTCGGGTTCGGGATAATTCATTGTGCGAATGCGGTCTAGACGATGGCACCCTGGATCACATTTTTTTCTGCTGCACAAGATACAATTATTCGTTATATGATGTTCTACCTAAAAATATTCCGCGACCCGCCAACTTTCAATCGGTTCTTATTTCTATGGACCCTCCCCTTACTACTCTTCTTATCAAATATATACAAGAACATAATATTAAACTATAGCCCTCATTTTCTAATTTTCCCTAACCTTTAATTTTTTTTTCTTTTTGCTGTCTTACTGACTGTTCATCTTTTCCCTATGTTGGTACCTCTAACGCTCTGTCACCCACTTCCCGCTCTTTCTTAACTATAAAAACGTCTTGTGATGTCTGTGCTGTCTTTTTGATATATGTTATTTGTTTTAGGTTCCTGGTCCTATCCTCACCCACAAATCAAAAATTTTTTGTTGACCTATTTCCTCTCGCGTGGAAGTCAATATACATCGACATTGGCGAAATACCCCTTGCCAAAACACGCAAGGAGTGAAAAAGCCATTAAAAAAAAAAAAAAAAAAAAAAATGGAGATCGAAAAGTTTGTATGTCATGAAGCTTATGATTGGATCACGGGTCAGAACGATATCTGTCTCGTGAAATTAAAAAAACCAGTGCGGTTTAGTAAGAAGATTGCAAAAATAGATGTACCTGACAAAAACTTCGAGGTTAATTCAGGAACTATGCTGAATGTGACTGGTTGGGGTGGCACTAAGGATGATTCGGTAAGTCCATAAAGACTACAATTAAAAATAAAACAACAAAAAAATACAAAAGTTTTTCTTGAATAATTTAGCAAAGCAAGTGTTAACTATTTTGGAATCCGGGCTAAATAGGCTATCTTTTGAAGTTACTTGCCAAAATTAGCGTAGTACATTTTATTTTTTTAAATACAGACAGGTTAAAGTTAGTTGGTCTGACGATTTTCTCCATGCTTAGGAAAAAAATATTCAAAATGGAGGCACTTGTGTCATAACCTTAGTATGTAATTACTGAAAGGTGGTATGTAACCAATAAAATTATTGAAGAAAAGTAAAATTTACTAGGCGTAGTACTAATCTTCAATTAAAAAATGTTTTCTATTTTTTTATAACTGGCCTAACTTGGCCTGGCCTATCATCCGTTTTCGGCTTGATGTTAACTATTGGGACACGTATAATACAGTAAACCTGGGTACAAACGTCACTAAATAAATCAAGAATTTCATCACTGCTAAGCATAGACCTCTCTTCAAGTACGCCACCTGTCCCGATCCAAAGCAAGTCTTATCCAGAAGTGAATTAAGATACAGTGTTACGGTAAGATTATTGGAAATTGTAACATGTCTCAAAACTTACAGAAACTTGTTATTTCTAACTTTCCAGATCAGCGATCCTGATCCCGACCTACAACAGACTGTACCGCTCGTTTCACACAATTGTTGCCAGGAGGCTGAAAAAACAATGGACGACAATATGCTCTGCGCAGGCGTGAAAGGTCGTGGGCCATGCATAGTCAGTTGGTTAGCTGGTCGCTGGAGGCGCAAGAACGGTCACTTTGGCACTCTTTGAGAGAGGCCTTTGTCCAGCAGCCTTTCGGCTGATGTGATTATGATGATCCCAAGGAAGCGACCACGCCGCTGCTCAAAATACGCTGATGCAGCGTTAAAGTCGCAAAATTTAAGAAGACGTGATGCATACGACACGTCAACGCGTATGTACTTACAGCGTTAAGCACCAGTGTGGTTGGTCCCTAAATAAGCTCGGAGTCCGCTTTTGCACCTAATCTATATAAATAAAAGTAAAAGTCCTGACTGACTGACTGAAATCAACGCCCAGCCCAAACCGTTGATACTAGAAAGCTGTTTTTTTCACAATTGGTAGTTTATATAACGCAAACCACTAAGAAGTGATTTTTGAAAATTCCACCCTCAAGGTGGTAAAAAGGTCATTGAAAGTTTGTATGAGGATGGAGTACAATTTTAAGTGAGAAAATTTGTGAATGGACTCCTTATTACAATACAAGAAAAGTATTTTAGGGTTTTGGAAAAACCCACCCCTAGGTGGGTTAAATAGGGTTGCAAAGTTTGTATGGGAAAAAATTACCTCTTCACGCGTAAACCGCTGAACCAATTTGGATGCAATTTGGTATAGAGATAGTTTGAGCCCCGGGGAAGGATATCGGAAATCATCCCCAAAGGGGATGAAATGGGGGTGAAAGTTTGTATGGCGCTACGATATAAACGAGTTCCACGCGGATGGAGTCGCGGGCAGAAGCTAGTTCCTAATAAGAATTGTGTTTTACGAAAGCGACTGCTACTTCCAACCCGGAGGACAAACTAGATCTTGTTGGGAGCAAAAGCTCCTGTTAAACGTCAAATCATATTTTATATGTAAGATTTTTTTATGAACCAGTGACACCGCACACAACAATGCAATACAATGTTACCATAAACCTGGTCTGATGATCGACACGAAAGGTGGCTATAAGATCTCCTCAATTACATAAGATTTGGGCTCACTGGAACCCTCAACGAGAAGTTCCGCTCAAAAAGTACAGGCGGCTACAAAGGCTATTAGCAAGAATTCAATTATTGTCAGAAACTTTTTTTTTCACAGGGAGATGCTGGTGCTCCTTTGACGCAGAACAAGGTCCTAGTGGGTTTCGCATCGCACATGGTCCTGAACCAAACCGGCCACTTATGTGCCAGCGGCATGGACGTCTACACGAGGGTCGCCAGCTTTGTAGATTGGATCAACAACACTATAACAAATAACTTATAAAGTGAAGTAACCATTTGATTGAGAATGAAACAAGCATTGTAACCATATTGGGTTCAATGTTTTCTTATACCTGTAATTGACATATTCGCGAATTGATTTATTGGTATATATATTGATTCATGTGAAATTGTTGATTTTTAAAATAAATGTTTGATTTATTATTACTTACTTAGTAATAATAATAAATATTTTATTTAAGACAACTGGGGTTCCAAGTGGTGTTAAAACATACTCGTACTTATCCTAGGATAGTTATTTTATAAAATAAATTCAATTAAATTAAAATACACTGGTGAGAGCAAGTTTATTTTATCAATTAAGCAAAGGTTTATATAGTTGACACAATAAACCTGTTCAGAGTGAGGGTTTATTATTGCCGACATCCAGTACCTTTGCAAAGGACAGTCGTGTCCGTCAATACTTGATTCATTGAATGTTCAATTGATTGATTTAATAATGGACTGAAATAATAAATAATGGTCTGATTGTCAGGTACAGTCTGACAATCAGACCAGCCACACATCGTCTTAGTGGGTTTCGCACGTGATCCTCGACCAACTCGGTCACCTGTGTGGCCGCAGCTTTGTAGATTGGATCAAAGAGTCATTAAAAAAACAACTTGTACTTAAATATTAAATTATATATTAACAAATTGATTGATCAAATAGAGTGAGATTGAACGAATAAGTGATTGATTATTACTTATTTTATGTCTACTCCCTTTGTCTCTGTGTGTCTTTTGGGTAGTGAATAAATGTCTTCTTTCTTTCTCATTCTTTATTTCTTTATTTATTTTATTGATAAATTTAATGGTCACTTGGATCATTGAATAAGGGACTGAATTTCTAATTTAAGAATGGATTAGTTAATGACACTTGTGACATAAAATAATCATTTTATTGGCTATAGGTAAATCAATTTAGATGTAGTGACTAGGATTGATCAAGGTATGCTTCGGTGGTTTGGGCATGTTGAGAGGATGTGTGAAAGTAGGCTGACTAAGAGGATATACGTCCAGGAGATGGATGGAAGGGTCGGTAGGGGGCGGCCCCGGCGAGGGTATCATGACCAAATTTCAGCGATACTGTTAAAAGGCCAGGTCAGGAGTTCCCGCAACCGACGAGCCTGTATGAGGAGATGTATGGATGTGATCGAAGCGAAAGAAGTATGTAAGGACCGTAGTATTTGGCGTTCCTTAGTCTCTGCCTACCCCAATGGGATACGGGCGTGAGTATATGTACATACATATACTCGGCATGCATGTATGTATGTATGTACGCTATATCGAAGTGCTGAAGTGTTTGTACGAGAGCGCCACTATGTCAGTCCGACTCCAGGATCAGAGTTCGAAGCCTATTCCGCTGCAGCGGGGTGTCAGACAAGGGGATGTTATTTCCCCAAAACTGTTCACCGCTGCACTGGAGGACGTGTTCAAGACTCTAGACTGGAGAAGGCTAGGCTTCGACATCAACGGCGAGTACATCACTCACCTTCGGTTTGCTGACGATATAGTAGTCTTGGCTGAGACCATGGAGGACTTAAGCACGATGCTCGATGACCTCAGTAAAGCCTCCGAGCGAGTTGGTCTAAGGATGAACATGGATAAGACAAAGATCATGTCAAACCTCCATGTAGTACCAACCCCCATTTCAATCGGACACTTTACGCTCGAAGTTGTAGACGATTATATATACCTAGGACAGACTGTTCAGTTATTAGGTAGGTCCAACTTTGAGAAAGAGGTCAATCGTCGAATCCGACTCGGCTGGGGAGCATTCGGGAGGCTACGGCACATCTTTTCGTCCAATATTCCGCAGTGTCTCAAGACGAGAGTCTTTGACCAGTGTGTGTTGCCAGTGATGACGTATGGCACGGAAACGTGGTCGCTTACTATGGGCCTCATAAGAAGGCTCAAAGTCACCCAAAGGGCAATGGAGAGGGCTATGTTGGGAGTTTCTCTGCGCGATCGCATCAAAGAAAGAAAGAAAGAAAGAAAGAAGACATTTATTCACTACACAAAAGACACACAGAGACAAAGGGAGTACAGATACAATACAATTGACACATAATGTGTCAATCAGAAATGAGGCTATCCGCAGCAGAACCAAGGTAACCGATATAGCCCTCCGAATCGCTAAACTTAAGTGGCAGTGGGCGGGGCACATTGCACGTAGAACCGATGGCCGTTGGGGCGGAAAGGTTCTCGAGTGGCGACCACGTAGCGGAAGGCGCAGCGTGGGTAGGCCCCCCACAAGGTGGACTGATGACCTGGTAAAGGTCGCGGGAGTCCGCTGGATGCGGGTGGCGCAGGACCGGTCATTGTGGCACTCTTTGGGGGAGGCCTATGTCCAGCAGTGGACGTCTTTCGGCTGATATGATATGATGATGATGTATGTATGTAAATCAAGGCAGTTGTGTACTTTCTCGTCTGTAACTGTACTGTAAACAGTATCATGATTTGGATTGATCGAATGATCAATGCCTGTAACAATAGGATGTAATATACAATACAATACAAACGATATGAATACACTTTATTGCATAACTTAAAAAAACAGCACAAAACATGAAGTTTAAAGGGGTGCATTGCAAATTATCGCGTGCTTTGAAACGCCGTTATGAATAGATTCACAAAACAATAAGCTCTGATTTTCAGATATATGATTCTTGACCATATAATTATTTATCTGAATGAATCGATATTGATTGCCTAAAGTTTCCTCTATATAGAAAAAAAAACCAAAGTTGGGTCTTAATTTTCCTTTTTTTACTCAGCCTACTCAAACAATACATTATTTTACGACACAATCAAGTTAATACTATAGTATTTTAACTCATCTAAAATGACACAATGAAATATAAATAAAACTTCACTAAGTTAGGTATTTATCGAATTTGTTCAAAAAAGTCATTCCCGAAGTGTTGCATTTATTTTTCTCGTGCGTGGAAGGCATAAGCGTGTCTCTGTCAAGGGGGCGTGGTCGACTCAAGGCATCTCCTTAAAGTAGAGGTAAACAAGAGCCGATCTTATCACTAAAAAAATAGAAATACTCATTATAGCTTACTAGAAGAAGCGCACGATAATAACCATAGAATGCGAGCTCCTTACAAACTACCCAAACACGTGCCTAAAACCCGGTATGCGCATGTTCGAAAAGACGGCCGCCTGGCATCGTTTTGATAACCCGCATCATTTTGCGCCGCTATTTAGACTTCTATGGTTTTTTGGTTCGCCGACTAGAAGTACCTACCTAATATAAACTGCGAGCTGTGCGCACGCGAGTCCGCGTTTTTTCATTTTTTTATTTTTTATAAAATGGAATCGACAAAAAAAAATATTTACCTAGTTATTGAACCTACTCACAAAATTTCACGAGAATCGGTTAAGAAATGCGACCCATAGAGGAGAACAGCCGGACAGCGGGACATGCGAAAGAATTTTGGCACAAGATGAAGCAGAGAACTACATTCGCTTCGCTCCCTGGTACAGTCAAGTGTAAAAATATGGGTGCATACAACACCCATAAATATGTCCTTAAATATGTCAGCGGATTAAGGTTGGTATTTATTTATGAGATGATGTTATCGATACATATTTTTGCACTTGACTGTACAATAAGGACATATCTGTCTCTGAGCTGCTGTATTTAAAACATAAAATGTAAATAACTTTCACCGATAAAAAAATATATAAACACATACTCATAATCATGTCCAGTTAGAGAGTGAACTATAAAAGGCCACCCCACTTTATTCCAACCAATAAGGTCGATTTAGTCCATCTTTGTCTCAAATATCCGTCAACGGAGCATGAAAACGTCTATTCATTGCACACCCGATATCCTACATCCGTTTTGTCACAGAAATATAAATTGAACAGTAACTTCACGTAATTTTGTGAGGACTTTACTCACAAAGCAATTTATTAATATTTTGAGATAAGTAGTAAACTTGCTCTGCATTACGCATTTCGGAACGATCGGCTAGACATTGCTCAAAGCTGGGACGACGAGTGGAGGCATCTCCAAAAGAGTATGTGGAATTTAAAAAAAACCAGCGAACCTTGAACGGTTATCTTTTTAATGGAAAGACCTATCGCATCGAGTACTTACTATTTAGTCACCGAGACAATAAATAAGACATAAATTATTTACAAATATTATCTGTGTTTAAATCGGCAGTAAATAACCAATAGTTCTCTACCGGTATTGCTGAAATAATCAATCACAATCATTCATTCCGAAACGCTATTGGTATAAGATTGGAATTGTTTTTGGTATTAACGTCCTGACTATAGCGCACAGACGAACAAACGCACTAACCACTTTGAATCGCATAATTACGGTCAAATAATCCGTTTTTAGTAAAGCCATCTCGAAACCATGACCACTCAAGCGTAAACGACTGAAGAGACAATAAATAAAACAATCAATATTATGGCTCCATCTTACCCAAACCGAACTAGCCCCATAGTAAGAATCTCCATTAAGGGGGTGCAGTGGAAATTATCGCTTGCATTCAAACGCCGTTCTGACTAGATTAAGAAACAATAAGGTCTGATTTTCAGATATAATATTCTTGACTATATGATTGTTTATCTGATTGAATCAATACATGATTGCGTAAAATTTCCTCGATAGAAAAGAATCCAAGGTTGGGACTTTATTTTCCTTTTTTTACTGAGTGGGCTCAAACAATTATTTTAGGACACAATCAAGTATTTTATCTCATTTAAAATCTCACTTAATAAAATATAAATAAAATTTCACCAAGTTAGGTATTTATCGAAATTTGTATAAAAATGCCATTCTCGAAGAGTGTTGCATCACTTTTTCTCGTGAGCAGAAGGCATAAGCGTGTCTCTGTCAAGGGGGCGTGGTCGACTCGAATCAAGGCATCCCCTTAAGCATTTATTTATACTTATTTGGCAGTTACGCGTCTGTTACTATAATTTTCTGTGACCCGTGAGCCGGCAGAAATGGGTCACGTATGGTACACACGTGCTATCTAATCAGAGTCAATGACCTCTATATGCGTTTTTAAAATAACTAGAAGCACTATGAGCTGAAAATTAAGCAAGCCTGTATTTTTCAAAAATATAAGAAATATATCGGAAAACGGAATCGACACCAAAATCTTTATAATTTCTGAACCTGCTGAAAAAACTTCACGGGAATCGGTTGAGTTGAGAAATGTGACCTGTACAGGTGAACAGCCGGACAGACGCCGCACGTACAAAATTGTTTCATTCCGTTCCGACATTCACAGATTCAAAGATTTGTTTTTCCAACATTAGGTATTTTGTTAGGCATTCGTTATTAGGTATTTTATTTTTTCAGTATCACTATGTGGCGCCTTGCGGCATACAAATTATATTTATATTTTTGTAACATGCTTCTGCATAATCTACATGCAGCATCTTTTACAAATAATTTACATTAGGTAGCCAAAAATATTAAAAATAATATATATAAATTTAAGTTCTTAGTCCGTTAAAAAATGTTATTTAGTCAAAATTATTAAAAATATAAAAAATAGAGTAATTTTATATGTCATATATGTTCTAACAATAGTCTGTAGTTTATTAAAAATCTTGTGGGCCATTCGAAGTATGTTTTTTTGTAATAACGCAATTAAAAACAATTTCAAGTAATAACTTGAAATTGCTTTTAATTCATTCTGAAGGCGGGCACTTTTAAATTTACTAAATTGGTTTCGATTTTGAATCACAAAATTTACTATTTCATATATGTACAAACAAGGTAATGTAAGTATTTTTAACCTAATAAAACATAATATCATGATTAAAGCTTCTTTCTCTCTGCACGGCTAGCACGCGACGGCGCGCGAGCTCTCTCGATTTTTCTCGCACTATCCGTCTCTCTCTTATTAGAACACTTAGAAGAAAAGGTGTAGTGCGATAAAAATCGAGAGTATGTCGCGGCCGTCGTGTGCTAGACGTGCAGCCCCTTTTTAGCATCACATATTGTTATGCCTCGTATCGTACGGTAATTTACAGGCATTTAAGTGTCATCTTAACTCTAATTTTTACACTGCATGTATAATAAATAAAAAAATGTATAATCTACGTCTACTTATGTCTATTTCTAAATCTAAAAACGGTCGCCGGCCACGCGCTTGTGTCTAGAGTCGCAAGTACCTGTCATCGGAGACATTCTTTATCTTACCGCCCTAGGTATGTAATGTCATTATTCCATAGCAGTGCCCGATTGCAACGGTAGCTTCTATATGGACGAAGCATGGGCTCAGGACCGCTTCGGCCTCAGTTTCATTTCGGCAACTTCTTAAGTAGTTCTCATTCGCATTTGGTCTGCTGTTCCGATTCGCCAGCATTCCTATATCGTCACTTTCTTATCTCGCCCGCTTTCTTACGTGGGCCACTGTAGTAACTTGGTTATATTCCTAATTAGACTACAGTGCCGATTCGTCAACACTCCTAATTCGTCCATAGTGCTTACTCGTCAACATTCCTATTTAGACCACAGTGCCAACTCGTCAACTACATAGCAGCCCTAATAGTACATATACATTATGTCATATTGCCGCCGTGCCCATATGCTTGTACTCGTAATTTGCAAAAAATACATCTTAATGATCTTAGATACAATTAGTCAAGCGCGAATCTGATTCGTTTATGTAAAGGTTCTGTTTGAAAAATAGTTAGCTTTGTAGAGAAAAAAAAACTTTCTGGTGATCCACTTAAACCGTGATTAGTAATTTTTTGCGAAAAACTAACATTTTCGGCTACAACTATATGGTGCGCACCGTAAAAGTACCACAAGCAATGCAAGTTTATATGTTTTCAAAAATAAGAATCTCTTCTAAATAACCTTTCGGCATCAAAAAACCATGAATCCAAAAATATGTCGGATATTGTCTATGGCATTATTTCATAATTGAACGAGCGAGCTAAACGTCTGTCCGGCTGTTCTCCTCTATTTCTCAACCGATTCTCGAAAAAAGTTGTGAGCAGGTTCTATAATTATCGATTGATATTATTTCAATTCCGAATAAAAAAAAACAAATTAAGGCTCGCGAGTTCTCCAACTCAGAGCCACTAAATAGTTTAAGAGGTTTTTTTTGACGTCAAGGAAATGTTTTCCAGATCCTGCCCAGTCGCGGGCCCAAGGCGGGTATGACGGACTAACCGCGGCAAACGCCTTCGACAATCGATCTCTTTGTAATCGATACGGCAAAAGTTACAAAAATATATATACACGACCTTAATGTTAATTTGTTGGTTGGTGTTGGCCGTATCGATTTTTAAAATAAAAAGCCCTACGACTGCTGGCTCTGCCTTGAGTTGAGGGACGCCGCGGGATCTCTATCAGCCATTAGGCCAGCACTCAGGGCCAGCAATGTGCTGAGGTGAAACGGTTTTGTGGCACTGATTTTATATGCTGATCTGTTTTATTGTATTGTTGTTTGTTTGAAGACCGGTTAGCATAGTGGGTAGGACTGCCTACGAAGACGAAGGTCCTGGGTTCGAATCCCGGTGAGGGCAAATATTGTGTGATGACCATGAATATTTATTTCCGAGTCTTGGATGTTTTCTATGTCATCATCCCCCTAGCGTTATTCCCGGTTGTGCCCTAAAGGAGCCCGGAGTACGCTTTAACACCTAATCCCAAGATTTGTGCCTATGCACTAGGATGTTTTTAAGTATTTAGTACCTGGGCGACCTAGCTCAGCTCGGGTAAAAATATGCAGAAAACGAATTTTCCCAGATATGAGACATAGCTACTCGTAGATCGATTTTTCGGCCCCGTAAACCGCTGCTATTGCTCGTTAAATAGTACCCATAACACAAACCTTATTGAGATTACTAAGGGGCTAATTCGATTTGTGTCGTGAAGATAGTCCCCTGATATGTATTTATTTATTGTCGTTGTCACGTCTAAACAAATGCTTATTATATTCTATTAATTTGACCGTCGGCATCCCAGCGACCATTAAAGAGTTGTTTTTTTTTCGAAATTATCAATTGATAAAACATGGAACAAGTTTCTGTCAAAAAATTCATTTTTGGTACAAGCTTTTATTGCCGAATGCACTTTTCTGTATACCATCATCACCTACTACATTGAGACGATTCTAAAGAGCCCAAACTCAACGGGGTTATGTCGGTTAAGTACTGAATTCCCATGGCCACCTTCCGTCTCCATCATCAGATCAGCTTGATGGTACCATAATATTGAATTGTCATCCAAACTAAACTTATACCTAAAATTTCAGCTCAATCGGTCACCGAGAAGTGGGTCAAATTTAACTTGAAAGATATGATTACAGACGGACAGACAGACAACGGGACAGGTGAAACTAAATAAAAGATTGTAAAAAGAGTACGTCATGCAGCGAGGAACGGAACCATAAAATATATCACTTCACTGGCGACACTTTTTTCCACGTCTTCGTTCCTGGCTTGCAGTTCCTATTTATAACATAGTAAGTAATAATGTTGTAAGATACTAATTAGACACAATATATGTGACGAAGACGCGTCGCGGACGCGGTGTCTAGTAGAACTTATAAGGAGATGTGCTGTGTTGAACGCAGTTCACCCGTCACGCCTAACAAAACTAGTCTTATGATTACACTTATTTACTATGAATCGCTACGTCAAGATATATTAGTGGGTGACGGGTGAGATGAGATTATAACAAGTTACAGAATAGCTGGTCAGGTGCCAAACCTTGTCGCATTCTCTACCAGTCAATATTTAAGCGAAACTAAATAATAATTCCATAATAATTTAGAAAACTTTTGATTCCGTGCTAGAAGGCAGTGTTGCAGCGCGCTCTTGTAGCGTGTATGTAGAATAGAATAGAAAATATTTATTTCGAAAACAACAACCACAACACATTTTGCAGAGCTTAAAATAGGAAGTAAAAAATACAGAGTTGAGGGTTGTCTCCAAAAAAGGAGCCCACTCAGCTCGTGTTAGGGCACAGAGTGCCTCACGCTGGTTTTCAGTGGATCCATTTAAACAACACAACATATATAATTACTATACTACAACTAACCTAAGAGAACCAGTCATAGCGATGAGCGAACAAAATGTAGTGTAACAAAATCCCTAAACATATCTTTGCCATTGAGAACAAACCTAAATACCTTTTAAGTAATATCTACTTACGTTTTAAATTAAGAATATAGATAATATAATGTAGAGGGGCTATACCGAAGTTTGATCTAAAAATAAGAATATTTTAAGTTTATTTTTAATTGTAGCTATTGAACGTGAATTTCTTATTGACGGTGGGAGATTATTCCAGCATCGCGTTGCAGCGTACCGGAAGCTGGTGCGAAAACTTGCCGATCTGTGTCTTGGACCGATGAGACGGGGGGCGGGCTTCCATTTTGAGGATTTAACTTTGGTTTAAAAACGGCGTTACATGAGCTCGATGATGTGTCTGACGCCTTTGGTTGTCATTTACACAGGCGACACAACGCTGGCTCGCCTTGTATAGATAGCAGATAGTTATGCACGGGTTAAATTCCTTGGAATCGGATAAATTCATATCTAATTGGACTTCAAGGATAAAAATATTCAAGTAATCCTACTCGTACTGATAAGTGCGAAAGTTTGGATGTTTAGATGTTCTGATGTTTAGATGTTGACGTTTAGATGTTGACGTTTGTTACTTAATCACGCTCAAACTGCTCCACCGATTTGGATGAAATTTTGCACAAAGATAGTTTATTAGCTTGGATTAAAATTGAGGAGTTTTATCCCGGGTCTACGCAGACAAAGTCGCCGGCGGAAGCTAGTGTATACTAATATTAGAAAGAGGAAGTGTCTGTGATATTGTAGCTTTGTAAGATTGTATTGTATGTTAACCACTTTAATAAAACTTCCGATTTAATAAAACCTTTCGCCTGCGTGTAGAAGGCTAAAAGTAGGTTACATAGGTTGGGAAGTGAAATTAGATGAAAAGTATTGCTCCGAAATGGCAAAATCTATAGCCTATGTCCATTCAGAAAGTCCACGGGTGAAAGAATGTATGAAGTCGGTCAAGGAGTCCTAGATATTACCACTTACATACAAACTTACACAGCTACAATCTCACAGACTTTTCCTCTTTATAATATTAGTATAGACCACAAATTAGGTACCTTTGTAATTTTCCATTTTAATGTATTTTTAACCCTCGAATTAAATAATAAATCTCCAAATTTTAAACGACAAAGAATGCACAATGCATTGCCAGAATTTCGCCACAGGCGGCACAGTAAAGGTAAATCCATGTGCAGAAAAAGGTAAACATATTAATTTAAGTAGTCACGGCTTCTGTTGAAACTCGAAGCCTTACAAATTGAGTTAACTTGGGCAGTTTACTTAAAAATCGACAATTAGCGAGATTATGGAAGGAAAAACCTGAGTGCCGTTTAAGGCAAAATCTCCGAGCTGACATCTGTTTTGATAAGGTTGCAGAGTAGGAAAGTTAAGATCAGAAATATAGCTACAACACTTTATTTCATTTCATTATCCCTAGGAAATAAATTGGGAATAACGAATCTAGAAGCATCAGGGTCAAGTGAATGCAGTAGAAAGGAGAGCGTTGCGAAGTACTGTGTACTTTGAGGGATAGAATAAGAAATAGTGTGATAAGAGAGTGGTGAAAATGTATTTTGAAGGAGAGGAGAGGAGAAGAATAAAGAAGGGCATATGCTAAGATGGTTTGGGCATGTAGAGAGGATGGACGAATGAAGATTAAAAAAGAGAACAGGTGGGAAAAGTGGATGGTGCAGTTGGAAGGGGACTACCTAGGTGAACATTTTCGTTGAAATCGAAGAACCGAAGAAAGTACCTACCCTTAAACGACGAGCATTAGCAATGTCATGAAAGTGAATAAAGCTAAGGTTTGTCAAGATTACTAGCAAGTGGAAATCCGTGATCTCTGCCTACCCCTCCGGGAACGGGCGTTATTATATGTATGTATGTACATGTATATTTAATAACGTAGGTGTTAGGGTAAGCATCCACCAGAGCCGTGCGAGGAAAAAAAACCACTAATAGGAAGAAATGCGTGAGCAAGGATAGCAATCATATTGGTTGGTTTTATTCCCGGTCCGCTACCTCCCGCAGCTATGATAGATATACTATAGGTACATTATAATAGAATAGAATAGAATATATTTTATTTCAGTATAAGTAAAGGAACACAAAGCTACGGTAGCCTAGAAGCTACGGTAGCCTAGTGGTTCAGGCATGCGGCTGTCAAGCGGCGGTCGTGGGTTTGAATCCCGGCTCGTACCAATGAGTTTTTCGGAACTTATGTACGGAATATTTACCGTTAGCTTTTCGGTGAAGGAAAAGATCGTGAGGAAACCGGTCTAATCCTAATAAGGTCTAGTTTTCCCTCTGGGTTGGAAGGTCAGATGGCAGTCGCTTTCGAAAAACTAGTGCCTATGCCAAATCTTGGGATTAGGTGTCAAAGCGGACCCCGGGCTCCTTTAGGGGCACAACCGGGAACAACGCTAGGAGGATGATGATGATAAGTAAAGGAACACAGTAATACAATTACAGAAAATAACGAAAACAATGGAACTTATCAGCTAAATGTAAACTAATTACAACCTATACTGAAAACTGTGAACACTTAGCATAATGCCAGGTGCTACTAGAGCACATGACGCTGGTCTTCTATCTGCTAGCAGAATCACAAAAAAGTGGGATATTTTATGTTTGTATATACATCATTCTTCATCATTCAGGAATAATTGGCAAATGAATATGATAAAGTAATGTAAAAATACGGAGTGAAAGTTCTACCCAGAATCTAATTACCCAGAAGTAAATTTTTGTTTAGTGAGAATTTAACTTTTTAGTTTAACTTTAAAAGATTGCAACGAAGTAGCTTGCTTGTAAGATGGCGGTATGTTGTTCCAGCATTTCGTGGCGGCGTACTTAAAACTGCCACGAAATGCTGCGGTTTTGTGTTTGGGGCACATGAGAAGAGTACATACTCTCTGGCGTTGCAGAAACCAGAGCTTGTCATGGAGGTATCGAGGTCCTTGAGTCTTCACAATCCCGAACAGTAAGCATGCAAAATGCAGGGAGCGCCGAGACTCCGTGTTCATTAAATCGCTTCTGTTAAGATATGGAGTCACGTGAGTTCTTGGCGGAATTGTAAAACAAAAACGAGCGCACGCATTTTGCACCCGTTGAATTATTCTTTTAGTTTGCGATAAGAGGCAGGGGCCTATCACTCCTATCAGTATGAATAAGTTTTGAGAGTATAAGAGTATTCATGCAAAGAGTTATTCTGAGGTCATGGATAAGTAGTTGCGAACTGGGTATAAGAACTTAAGGTGGTTTTCCACCGGCGAGGCGAGGCGGGGCGTGGATGGGCGAGAATTGAAATTAGTATGGGACTTACTACCTATTTGCACTGAGCGCACTCAGTAGTAGTAGTGCTATAGAAACAGTTCTTAGCAATATCACAAACATGATTATGGAATCTCAAGTTTTCGTCCATGACAACCCCTAGGTTTTTTTTTTGTAATAGTACTTACCTACCAATACTTTATACCTACATATATTATAGGTACAGTAAGTTGCGTAAGCATACATAAAAGGGTAGGGTAAACTGTCGATCAATGAAACACCTAAATTTCAAGCCGGGATATCTCTGCAGTTTCTAAAGATACACGTCTGATATTTTGCACCATGATAGACAATTTATTTAGCTATCGTTTGGCATTTAAAATCAGAGCTTTACTTTAATTATTTCAGAGTTATTATAACTTTTTAAAAAAATGATATTTTTTTCATTGTGTCCATGTATATGTATTCAATAAAACACCTTAATTTTTACAATGAAACTGGGGGTTTCACATTGAAACAGTGTAAAAAGTACTTTGCTTTTACCTGTCCATCAATGGAACACCTAAATTTCAAGCTGGGATATCTCAGTAGTTTCTAAAGATACAAGTCTGATATTTCACACCATGATAGACAATTTATTTAGTAATCGCATGGTATTTCAAATCATTGCTTCACTTTTACGATGTCCGAGTTATTATATATATATTTTTAAAGAGCTTTGTTTCATTGTGTCCATATAATAACCCCTGATTTGTCCATCAACGGAGCACCTAAATTTCTTCACCTAAAAGTCGCCCTACCTCTGCAGTTTGGAAAGATACAAGTCTGATATTTTGCACCACGATAGACAATTTATTGAGTAATCGCATGGTACTTCAAATCATAGCTTCACTTTTACGATGTCTGAGTAAATATATATATTTTTTTTATTAATTTGATTTGTTTCATTGTGTCCATATAATGAATCCCTGTTTTTTTACAATGAAACAGGGGTGGATGGCACAATAAATCAGGTTTTCACATTGATTTATACCAATTAGGTGGGTAGGAAAGCTAAAAATAAATAAATTTTTAAATCAATATGTCTTTTATTTTAATAAAAACAACAAAAGAATTAAGTTTCAAAACAAAAAACGGGTATGTCCCCCCTAAAATCTAACAGGTAATCTTCTCTTCTTAAAAATCTAATCTGTGTGTACCTATGGCACCTACATACGACCTGCAGTCTCATTATTACGAATATCACAATCATCATTATTATTTATTTAGGTAACCTTTATTTTAATAAAAACTTCAAAATAATAAAATTTCAAAACAAAAAGCGGGTAGGTATGTCCCCCCAAAAATCTAAATGGTAATTTTCTCCTCTTAAAAATCTAAGCAGTGCGTGGGTAGGTACATACGTCCTGCAGTCTCATTATTACGAATATCACAATCAGCATTATTATTTGACATAGGTAACTTTTATTTTAATAAAAACTTCAAAAGAATAAAGTTTCAAAACAAAAAACGGGTATGTCCCCCCTAAAATCTAACAGGTAATCTTCTCTTCTTAAAAATCTAATCTGTGTGTACCTATGGTACCTACGTACGACCTGCAGTCTCATTATTACGAATATCACAATCAGCATTATTATTTGACATAGGTAACCTTTATTTTAATAAAAACTTTAAAAGAATAAAGTTTCAAAACAAAAAACGGGTATGTCCCCCCTAAAAACTAATAGGTAATCTTCTCTTCTTAAAAATCTAATCTGTGTGTACCTATGGTACCTACGTACGACCTGCAGTCTCATTATTACGAATATCACAATCAGCATTATTATTTGACATAGGTAACCTTTATTTTAATAAAAACTTTAAAAGAATAAAGTTTCAAAACAAAAAACGGGTATGTCCCCCCTAAAATCTAATAGGTAATCTTCTCTTCTTAAAAATCTAATCTGTGTGTACCTATGGTACCTACGTACGACCTGCAGTCTCATTATTACGAATATCACAATCAGCATTATTATTTGACATAAGTAACCTTTATTTTAATAAAAACTTCAAAAGAATAAAGTTTCAAAACAAAAAACGGATATGTCCCCCCTAAAATCTAACAGGTAATCTTCTCTTCTTAAAAATCTAATCTGTGTGTACCTATGGTACCTACATACTACCTGCAGTCTCATTATTACGAATCACAATCATCATTATTATTTGGCATAGGTAAACTTACCTAACTTAAAACGTACCTTTTATTTAACCTACCTTTTATTCAGACTTTGATATGAATGTTCATTCATACCTATAGGTAGCAAAAACGCGAATAATAAAAATTTGCTTGATTAGAGCTACAAACCGAAACTCATTAAGAATTAACGCAAATTTAGCTTCGGTGACAGACGAACTGGGAAAACATAGAAAGAATTTCGGTTTTTGGTGCCAGTAATTGTTGGCTTAGGCAAGTACATCTTTATATCCGTCGGTCTTATTTCTGAAAGATCTGGCTCCAGAGGCATATAAAATTTCATTTCAGTCTTTTTTTTCATTCTCATGAAGGAAACAATATATGCATTAGCACTTACTTTTTCAGTAATCAACGCGACGTAGCATATTTCAAGTTTTTTAGTTTCAAAACCCACCAAAACGTAATCGCCTACTTTCGGTTTTCTATTAATTGGTTTGAAATTTTCTTTCACTAATGGTAAATTATCTTTGGAGTTTTCATCTTCGTCATCCAAGTCAGAAAATTCTGTTTCACTTTGGCATAACACCATATCTACTTCTTCGCTAGTTTCTTCATCTGATTGTTTGACGTCATGTTTAGTCTTTTTGCGTCTTTGCTTTTCTTTTTTGTCACTCAGAACTGTCCGCTTTGTTTTCATGCTTGCGGATTTTCTTGCTTTAGCTTTGTTTCTTTCTACAGAGATTTCATTTTTTTCCGGCGTGTCCGTTGCAATCATGCTTCTACCCAACTTCCTTGGCTTGCGCCCTTCAGTTCGTGGGCCAGCTTTTAAAGGTGCCATAAAATCTTTGGGTGACTTGAATTTCATTAGGGTACCAGAAGAGGTGCTTGCGGCACCAAGAGTGTCGCAAGGCGGCGTCATTCCCCTAACCCTTTCTTCGACAGCAAAAGGCGGTGTTATTTCTCTTGGAGTAAGTAAATTCAAGTCCTGTGATGGTATGAACGCGTCATGCAAAAGGGATTCAGCAAAAACCCCATCTGTTTCCATTATGGATGGACTTTCACCTAGTGGTGGTGGAGAACTGACCCCATCTGTTTCCACCATGAATGCCATGAATGGACTTTCAGCTTGTGGTAGTGGAGAACTTCCAGCTTGTGATGATTGAGGACTTTCAACGAACGTTATATCTGACGAGAGACTGCCAGGACATATTGACTCGCAGCGCAGGTGGTCAGAGAAAGCAGATGTATGCAATTCTGTGGATGGTCCAGGCTGTTCCCTGTTGGTGATTGCTTTAGCAGCTGTGGTAGACGATCTTGAGGATGGTCCAGGCTGTTCCCTGTTGGTGATTGCTTTAGCAGCTGTGGTGGACGATCTTGAGGATGGTCCAGGCTGTTCCCTGTTGGTGATTGCTTTAGCAGCTGTGGTGGACGATCTTGAGGATGGTCCAGGCTGTTCCCTGTTGGTGATTGCTTTAGCAACTGTGGTGGACGATCTTGAGGATGGTCCAGGCTGTTCCCTGTTGGTGATTGCTTTAGCAGCTGTGGTGGACGATCTTGAGGATGGTCCAGGCTGACCTCTGTCAGCGATTACTGAGGAAGCCGGTGTGGGCAATCCCGAGAAAGCTTCAGGCTGCTCTCTGTTAGTAACTTCTGATGGCAGAAAATCAACATCTTCAAAAATGTCTGCGTTATATGGAAAGATTCCACATTTTTTGAACGCTGCTGCTATATTCAATGGCGTCATTGCCTTTGGGTAAGCTTGACCCACACAGTCGGCGACATTGTAGATTGTCATTTGTTTGCCGGGGTTTCGTCGCAACCACGAATCTACGGCACCGTTATAATAGGTTTTAAATGGTCCGTTTAAGCCAACATCAAGTGGCTGCATTTTAGCTGTTGTGTGTGGGTGCAGAGTAAGAATACAGACCCCAGACTTTTTGGCCAAATCTAAAGCCTCAATACTTAAATGGGACTCATGATTGTCCATGATCAATAATGCGGGGTTTTCTGGAGACGCACATGTATGTGTTATGAAATGCTGCATCACTTGGACAAATAGCTCGGCATTCATCCACCCACTGGCGGCAGCCAGTCCAAGGGACCCTGGAGGTGCACCGGTCAACATATAATCCTTGTAATTTTTTCGCGGGAAAACAAGCACTGGAGGTAAAGCTTGCCCTGAAGCGCATACAATAGCACACGTCGTGACTAGTGTCCCTCTTTCGCCGCTTGTTATCTGCCCTAGATTGTGCCGGCCCTTCGGAGCCATGACTTTTTTTGTTTTTTGTACGGTACCCGTTGCAGTTTCATCTAAGTTGTATACTCTACAGCCAGTTCCGAAAGTCGGGTGTCTGTCCATGGCATTTTGCAAATTGGTAAAAAAATTACCGACCGTGTGTCTATTAAAGGCAGTAGCCCGCGCTAGACTGCACGCTTCAGGCTTTTTTAATGATAAATCAGGGTGCCTACCCCTAAAAGATCGAAACCACTCGATACCTGCCAATTGGTCAGCCTCCCAGCAAGCAGGATATTTAATTTTATTTATACGTGCCATCTGGAACGCAACGCTTCGGACATCTTTACTAGAAAGGCCATAAAACTTTGCCGCGCAATCTATTACGTATTCTTTTAGTTCAGCTTCTTGTTCTTCCGAAAAGGTTCTGTTGACGTCGTAATTCGGAATTAATCTTTGATTTATTAAGTTAGCATCATTTACAGCTGCAAACTTCTTTGCATAGCGATATAGCGTCGGATAATGAACATCACATTCCTTTGCCGCCTTTCTCAAACTCATCCCCGTCCTATATATTTGGATGGCACGTAACATATTTTCGGCCGTATGGTCTCCTTTTTTCCTCTTCAATACTTTTGTACGTCCCATCTGAATCAAAAAGATATACCAAATAGGTAAGCTTTTGTGTTTTACTAAGAATAGGTAGGTTACCTACCTAAGGTATTGTGTGTTTCTTGTAGACAAGGACCAACATTATATAAATATAGGTAGGTACCTATATTGGTCTTTGTCTACAAGAAACACACAAACAAACAACAAAAATCTTGTTTACTTACCTACGAGTAATTTTTTTAAAACAGGATTTTTATAAGGTTCATCAGTATTCCTAGGTTCACCCTGTTTTAAAAAAATAAAAAATATGTATTTATCGCCAGAAAAACCTACCTTGAACTTTTTTACGTGATCTGTGCTTAAAAAATGATGACTTGAGTTTAATTTATTAATTTCGTGGCATCTACATAAATAAACTTTAAATTTTATTATACCTATATATATTTTATTACCGCACCAGAATTTTGGCAACACCGCCCCAAACATGTAACAAAATATCCTCCCATTTTACTGACGTCAGAATATATTCCATACCATTATATTTATTGAGCTATTAAAAAAAACATTTAAGTGTATTATTGAATAGTGGCACAATAGGAATGACAATCACAAATTATCATCACGAGGCCAAATCATGCTCATTCTCAAAACTTATTAAACACCCCTCGTATTATATAATTTCCTAAATGAACTACAATGAAACTAGCTAGTGCAACAATGAAACATGTTTCATTGCCCACCCCACTGGAATGTTTCAACGTGAGACAACCAGGTGGTTTTTTATTTCCGTTAAAAAAACTGTGACAAAGAGTGAACGATTTCCAATAATCTTTAGGTCTAAATATAGGTAAGAATATACTGAATGCATAACAATATTGAACGGTAAGAACTCTTTATCAGTAGCATGCTAAAAAATCACCAAATATGGAAAAAAAATCTTACTTTGCCGTCGCGAAATCACAACTGTGCTCCTGGAGACGTGTTGCTTCGACGCGGCGCGTTCCCGAACTGGGCAGGCGGGGGGGGTGTACTGGCTTGTCCTTGCGTGATATACTGCACTGTTTGGCAACGTCGCGTTTTCGAGATATCGCAAAGTTTCAACGTGTACAATTGTTTCAATGTTCGACAGTTGACCCTATACGTAAATACTCACCCTAATAACAGTAATTAAGTAACACAATTTTTCATGCGTACTCTGTGACGTCTTAACCGTCGCTCGGATGCGCAAATAGTTTTTATCCCAGAGTTAGTGGGCGGTCGTTACATAACAACGCTAATTGAATGTACATGCATTAACATAAACTTAATCAACCGTTAACACGTGCTGCCTGGTAATCTGTAGAATTAAGTTTTTTGGGAACGACATTTACTGTGAGGCCGAAGAAAACATTCGACCAATCAGGGCCGCCGCGATTTTAGTTGTTTTATTATTTCCGTCAATACTCCCTTGATTATTTTTTTATACAGCGTCGGTGGTAAACAAGCATAAGGCCTGCCTGGTAGTGAGCATACGTCGTAACCTATGGACGCTTGCGATATCGGAAGAGTAGAGCTGATTTTCCACCGGAGAGGCGAGACGAGACGAGGCGAGGCGAGAATTGAAATTTGTATGGCACTTACTATTTCCACCGAGCGCGCATGAGGAGAGAATTGAAATTCTCGCCTCGCCTCGTGTCTTCTCGCCCCTCCGGTGGAAAATCAGCTTTATAAGCGTCTTGCTAATTTTATTCTTTATTGATTTAACGATTCGTTGTGGCTAAAGACTAACTAGCATAAAAAGATCAAAAACTACGTAGTAACTAAGCGTAGGCAGAGGTCTAGTTTCGCGACGGGTGACCGGCGGGGTGAGCCGCATTAGCGCGTAGCGAATAACAGCCCAGCGCACCCTCGAGGGCTCTGGGGGACTTACTCATCAGCTCACCACCACGAACACTAAACTACATTTTCTTAGGCTTCTGCTGCTTGGCATGTGGTGGTTGTCCTGCAGGCGGTGCGTTGCACCCGGGCGCACGGTCCTAGGGGGCGCCGCTCGCCGGGCGCGCTCGCTAACGCTATAGTGGCGTTAGGCGCTAAATATGAAGGGTACACGGAATGAACATGTCTATACTTACTCACTTTTTTTTGAAAATTACTTTTTTTATCATTTAGATCTCGTTATGAACTATTATTTGACATTAACGTCATCTCAAATAAAAGTGACACGACATGTTCTTTGCGTGTACGTACCCTTCAGATACTCACTCTTACGATAAGAAATCTAACTCTATAGCTATTTTCAGAGCAAAGAGGGAAATCTGCCGAGTGACAGCATAATTACTTAAGTAGTGACAGTTTTCCGTTTCAGTAAAGAGTATAAGTATTAAGACAATTAAATACACATTTTGTAGAAGGCCGTTACTAATTTTACCAAAAAAATAAACTGGATTTGGCTTCGCTTGAGCTAGCTAACTGAGAAAGTCCATAAAAAATCCAAGCCCTAGTATAACAGTAACCAAGGATTCTAGTGCGTCAAATCTCCATACATCAGCTCAGTGGGGACACAGTTCCTACGCAGAAGTGGGCGGCGCGGCGTATCGAATCTAAACACGTACGGTGTCACTGTACGTACGCGGGAATGGCGGACTCGACGTGCCCTCACGTGGAACTCACTCGTTCGCCACTTTATTGAAATGTTTAAGTATAAGTTTTTTGAGGACCGCTTTAGCTTAGTTGGTAGTGACCCTGCCTACGAAGCAAGAGTACCTGGGTTCGAATCCCGGTAAGGGCATTTATTTGTGTGATGAGCACGAATATTTATTCCCGGGTCATGAAGGTTTTCTATGTATTTAAGTATTTATTTATCTATATAAGTATGTTTATCGTCGTCTAGTACCCATAACGTACGTACGCTTGTTCTTACTGCTTTGCTTTTGCGATTTGAGTAAGATTGTCGGAAAATATTTATTATTACTATTTATTTATTATAATTCAATTCATTTTCGAAATACGATGGCATTTCACAATTTAAAAGCGCACCTATACGAATACAAATCTCATTTAATTGTATGTATAATATGTTTTGGTGGCTAAAAAACTTAGTTATATTAATGTGTCTACCTAAGTTTTCTGCCAGAATTAAAAAGGAGAAGTAATTAACACTCACTATGTGTACTTATGTTATATAGTTTGTCTCACATTGTGTTCTCTTGCTTTAGGTTCCTCAAGTGATCAAATCTACTTTTTTTGAAGACTTTCGTGTAGCTCCAACCTTGACGCTGGCATAATTGTCCCACTGGACAAGTAGCTATTAAAACCAAAAATCGATCGATCGAAGAAATTAACGAGAGAGAGAAGATCCCAGAGATGTTTTAGATCTCCGAGCGTCCAAAACCGAATACTAACTATTCCAGTGTTCTTATAGATATATAATAATACGGTCACAAAACGGTAAAAAATATGTGCACGAGAGAAGTCGCGGGCTGTACTAAGTATGTTTGTTTAGGTAATCATACATATAAACTTGTAACAGTAGTATGTCCGTAAAGAGATAATCAGCATGGCATCCCGACAAACCACTTCAAATTGGCACGAACAAGCATACAGTTTCGCGAAAACATTATCATTATGGTTTTAGCGTGTGTACGTGAACCCGCGGTACAGTCGGTTTCAAATACCTTTATTTTTGAACGAATAAACTTTTACATATTATTTGCGTTTTTTGACGACTACGTTTTATGCAGTTATCAAATTCTTTGTTGAGAGTCCAATGAGGCCAAACGGGAGGCTTTATTAAGTGAAGTTTAGGTTGCATTATGAGATCAGCTCGTCGGTGCCATAATATTGCGTTTTCGCCGTAGTTACATAAATATACAACAGGACCAAATGCGTCAAAATGGCCCAAAACCAACAGAGCTGAGAGTTAGGTCATTGAAAAGATCTGCTTATCTACTTTATTCATAAAGCCCCTAGTTTAGGTTCTTATTTTCCGGACTGTACTAAAATCACTACTAAACACTTAATGATGACTAATGCAGTTGACATCCGCGCCCGCTAATAAACTAACTAGCGGGTAACAGTTAGGCGACAGTTCACGGGGCCATGGAACTTGATTTATTGGGTATCGATGCCTTTTGATCCTTATCTGTGTCTATAAAAGTACCGTAACTGGCCTTAACCTGGTTTGTGGAAGCGTGGCGTTAGGCGGGGCGACACGCGTCTATAAGAATTACCACAAACTTAGGTACGTCTGCTGTGTAATAGAGTTTAAGCGCACCTTAATTCATGTCTAAGACAAACAGTGTAAACGCACCATGTACTCTGTGGGCCACACTGGCCCGGCCTCTAGCAATGTCGTACGTCAAGCGTACACATAGCCTCGATATTGCTATTACCTATAAATAATATTAAGTATTCATGCAAATAAAACCCCAAAAGACCTCCAATGATTGTTTTAATCAACTAACATCCGAACTAATATTATAAATATGAAAGTGTGTCTGTCTGTTACCTCTTCACGCTTAAAGCATTGAGCCAATTTAGATGAAAGGTATATGGAGATAGTTTGAATCCCAGGCAAGGACATGTGTTAGTTTTCATCACGGAAATTATCCCCCATGGAGATGAAAGTTTGTATGGAGCTACGATATAAACGAGTTCCACGCGGACGGAGCCGCGAGCGGAAGCTAATACATCTATAGGGAATAAAATACGGTGGGTTGGTTTTTCTAGGAGTATAAAAAAGTTATCCAATTGTTGTCTAACCGAACGACTAGGGGCCAGTTCCACAAAACTACAAGTTACAATTTTACAAGAACAGGCATTACAGGTCAAATGCCCAGTCGTTATTGGTCAAGTGCCTCAGTGTTGCCCACTTAAACGTGTAAAACAGTAATTTGTAGCCTCGTAAAACGGCCAACAGCTTGAATCAGCTGTCAGATCTCAAATGTATAGTTACTTATTTATTTCAGACATAAGAATATATGATTAGGTACATAAAAATATCCGCAACGCAGGCTTCGTCAATTGCGTAGATACAAAAACACATCCCCTAGTCCCTTATCTAACAATGATAGAATCTGCACCAGACTTCGTCAACAATACGTTATAACTTAAACTAACAATAAATCTATAACTTAAATATCTAAAGTCTTTAAATTAGTCTTTATCATTAACAATCTCCATCATTTACATCGACTTTGACAACAAATCAGTATAATTTGTCTGGTCTTTAAAATACTTGTATTTCCTCCTACTAGTATGTAGTACTTTAACTAACTAAATGTCCTTTTCGAGGTATTGACAAGTCGCAAAGTATGCCAGATCAGAGTAAATTATTACTACGATGGAGCCCCAAGATAAAAACACAGTAAAAATATCGTGTTGTCAATTTGTCAGGCTCAAATAGGCAATTTACGGACTCTACAGTCTCCTCGGTACCCTGGGATTGAGTTGCAAAATGCGTCGCCCACGGGGGCCCACCGGTGGGCGGAATGGCCGGCTAAAAGCCACTTGATTGTGCGTTTCCATTGCAAGGGGCGATACGTCAAGAACTAATACTAGCTAATGGTAGTATTGAGCTTTATTTATTGTCCCGTAATACTTATTTATTAAATTTTATTCATTTATTTAATGGTGCTCCTCGACGTGAGTGTAGACTCATGCCCACATAGTAGTATGTACATAGTTAATATTTTAGTTTTGTTAGTTTAGTTAGTAATTACTTTAAGTAATTAGTTTACAAAATCCGATATAAAATACTTTCCATCAATTAAACAAATGGGTGTTTAAATTTCAGAAATACCTATTATAAAACACTTGCCATGTAAGCTTTAAAAAAAACAACTCCAACTACTGATACTAGTTCACCTTCCAGGGTCAGATGAATACAAATTCCGACCGATCAATGCTCATATATTGATTGTCTTGGACACAACTTGGTTCTAAACTAGGTGTCTAGTAAGTTGATTTCCGCACAACGTCTGACCTTTTAAATTTCTCCACATATATTAAACCACCTTTTCTTCATTTTATTTTATTTTTTCATTTTTTTCGGTCTGAGGTGTTCCTTTATCACAGGAGTATCGTGATACATATGGTTGAGATTATTTAAGCCTTGAGCCTTCTTTTTATAAAATGTAACCTTATCCATAGAATTGGAACCTTCTACCATGGTCGGTAGAATTACTTTTTGAATGGACTACTTTAATGAAATTCGGCCAACTCCAATAATCTCAAGTAGGTATACAAATATGCTAACGTCAATTAAGTCACGATAGTGGTGCAATGGAGAGGCGTCCACGCACGTTCGTTACAGCCCGGCACCTGGCCATATACCGACCTGCCGAGCGCCCAATTTGGCCAAAAGCTCTTTAGCGACTTGGCCTAGCGGCTAAACCTTTTATGTTTTTTTCTTCAATGATACTTAGGGCTGACAACATCACTTTATTCTTATACAGGGTAGCATTGTATATTTAATTGAAACTTCAATTATGGTGAGATTAAAGATAGGTAAGTATACTTTGTAGATCAAGGTTACTATAAAATACGAGTGTTATGAAACATACATACCCTGTGTATGCATCGGCAACATTTGTTGATCTATTACACGTTTTTTCGTAAGACACGAATAGTAGTAATTTGTTCACCAAATGAAACAAAATTCAAAGTTGAAATGAGTGACCTAAAATAATACGCATAGTGAGATACTTCCTATTAACATATATTATAGACTATTTGATACGTTGACTTTTACAGGTTTTATAAAAGCTTAGAGGAAGTTAATAAACAGAGGAACTAGATAAAAAGGAAGTGACTAAAATATGAATGAGTGGCATGAACATGTGTGGTAAGTGGTAACCTATCGAAGTTTCGAAAAACACTTGCCCGATTTTCACTTGTCCGAAAACGGTTAACCGAATTCTTATAATCCATATACTTTGTTTACCATACTTTTGAAATATCGCTGGTTTGTTTTCCCACATTGTCGTTTTCCCGAAACTCAATAACCCGAAGAACGATTGCCAACTTTATTATTTGACAACCGAATTGTTTACCACCTTTTCATAATTCTGATGCTACGTAAAATCGGAATCTCATTTTACACGATTAAAAAAACATTCAGATATGCTAAAACCCTAAAGAAGTGCATTTTAAAATTGCAATGCGAAAATAAACTTTAGGGTTAGGTTACATTTAAAACTGTGACCTTAAAAAATAAACAATTGATAGAAAAGGCGCTTAGGTCCAAACATTTAAGTAACAAGAGTGCTGCACGAGTTCTCAAAACGCGCAAAAGGGGGGGGGGCTCGGAGGGCGAAGCCCCCCGCAGTAAAAAACAACAAATGATCCTAAAAATGGTATTATTTGTAGGTTAGGTTAGGGTTAGCTTCTGTCCCTTAGAGCGGAAACAGGCACCCCGCGAAGCGGGGTGACGTCGACACGCTGGCGGTTAGGTTAGGTTAAAGTGTCTGTATTCACTTACCCACACTAAGGGTCAAGCAATTAATATTGACGCCTACGCTAATAAAATAGCAAACCAATGTATCGAGGATTTGCATCGACATGCTACAATTTCGATCTTTTAATATAATAGCGGGATAATAATATTTCGGACTTAATACTTTTCGGCACTTAAAACTAGTTGGCAAATGATCCTTCGGAATTTTAATAAGTGTCTATTCGAAACATAAGCGAAATAAAATTACAACGAACTGAGAATTGGGAAAATAATAATATGGGAAAAGAAATTTCGGGCAAACAAAAATTCAGCCAACTGATAAAAAGGGAAACGTTTTCGGGATTTTAATATTCGGTAATACGATTTTCGAGTTTATGATAGGTAACCGTGGTAAGTAGGTATGCATAACTCTCGATTTAATTTAACCATTTGCAACCAGCCAATAAACGGCATGATATCGCGACGCAAACTTCCGCGCCATGTTCCCAAACATTTGACTAAATTTGAAAGCATTTGTCATATTTGACAGATCTTCATGTTACAGAATCCCATTTCTAGAGAGTTGTGAAAAACTGTAGCTAGGAATTAGATTTTATAGTTATATAGTGGTTTATATAGTGGACTGGATTGCGTTTATAAATAATAGTCTAGGTCCAAAACTGTACACTCCAGACGCAACGATACGCAACTTGTGTCGTCCACATCTGATTTCGCTGTGCATGTGGTGCAGCCGACATAATGTTGCGTCTGGACTTGGGAATAATGATATTAATCTCGTCAATAGTTTTGACAACCCTGTACTAAAGGACAAAGGCCGATCTCATTCCAAATATAGAGATTACTGTGATGTGGTCGGAAGTAGAACATACGGAACCGTTCAAATTCACACGAACAAAGGTCGTAGCGAACAATTTGATACATTCTTTACTCCTTTTGGACTTCCACGCACTTTCAAGCACGAAAAATATTGTAATAACAATAAAAGACATGGAAATCAACTTACAAATATTGCCGGACGTACGAAGTGTCTAAATATGGAAGTAATATGACGCAATTTGAACAAGTAACGTTAAAAGAAAAAACAGATGATTTAAAAAAATCTGTGGTGACCCTGTCAAAGATAGGTTTATGATCTTTCCATTTGTCGTAAAAGGTGACCAAAGTTAAGACTATTACGGTCATCTACCTACTATTCATTTTAGCGAACTTTTTCCGTTTAATGTCGTGCCAAAATTACGTGTTATGCTTATATTTAAAAGGAAGGCTCACCATGAAAAACTAGGTAATTTATTTAATTAATATACGTCTGTACCTCTCCTAATACAGTGGATAGATAAAATTAAACGAACATTACAGTGCAAAAAATCTCATCCAACATCACGTAAATATATCGGGTATTCAAACGATTATGAACTCTATGTCAATCTTGCAAGGACTCCGATGCACGTACAATATACTTGGTCTTCATATTATACCTGACCAAATTAGCTCCTCGTCATTGTAACTACAGTGACACATTCCGTTCGTCGCAGTTCTATTAATTTACTGAGATAAAGTCCTAAGATAATCGAGAAAAAATCGTACCACGTTTTTGCGTTTGAGTTTCGCGATTATAGACCTTCAGTGAAGGCCACAAGGCTTTGACAGGCGTAAATTTGTATTTTTATTGAGCGGGGGTGGTGTAGGCGAGAGTTGAGCAACATTACAAGACACAAAAGAATGTTGCTAAGGATCATCAACTTACGCAAATTTAAAAGATAACGGTTAGGACTAAAAAAATGGTTTATATTCAGATCGATTGATCCATAGTTTAAATTGTTAGTTTACTATTTAGTTATAATGAAGACTTATGTGGGTTGCACTAAACCGTCTGTCATCGTAAGCGGTGTTCGTTAAAACCTTTTTGAGTCACCTTATTGCATTTGTTTCCAGAACTATTTTTGTGCAATACAGTCCGACCGAGGCGTGAACGTACTATTTTTATTTCTGGCAATGTTAAGATTAGTGACGTTAAAAATTTAATCAATAATAAACAAGACATAACATGGATTATTTCGCACTCCCGATAGCCTCCTCAACCCAGTATTAGAAATGTTTCAACTTTTCACAACTGCTTATCAATTTATTATACATTTCTTGGAAATAAACATTATCCTCATAGGGCGGTAAAACCAAGAATGTCTGAGATCGCTCGTAGTAGACGAGCCGACGGCAAGGGTGATAATTAGGTATGCTACCATGGGCTTTCTTTATTACCGCCCATGATGATCCCAGGAATTGGAACTTTCCGTACGCGTAGCGGTCGGTAATTTCCATGTAACGCATCTACGGCTCCTATTTGGAAAGCACGCGTGAAAAACGTGACGCATGTGTTACGCAATTTACAAGAAGACAACGAAGGGCCAATATAATAATCATAATTTGACGACCGCTTTAGCGTAGTTGGTAGTGACCCTGCCTACGAAGCAAGAGGTCCCGGGTTCGAATCCCGGTAAGGGCATTTATTTGTGTGATGAGCACGAATATTTGTTCCTGAGTCATAGATGTTTTCTATGTATTTAAGTATTTATTTATCTATTTAAGTATGTTTATCGTCGTCTAGTACCCATATTACAAGCTTTGCCTAGTTTGGGACTAGGTCGATTTGTGTAAGATTGTCCCGTAATATTAATTCACTTTCATTATTTAGCAGTTCGTCCAGTGACGTATATAGGTACCCGCCTCCGAGTGGTTGGGGACTCCCATAAAGGTGTCGACTATTGCGTCACACCTGCAGGGGAATCCCCAAAAAATCCTCTCATGTACTTAGGCCAATCAACTAGTTAGTTCCAGCTGGTATTCTGTCCTATCAGGAGACAAAATGATAGAGTTTCTTAGAGAAGTTATTACTACATGGATTTCTAACAGGACGGAAGAGGATTCACAAAAGAAGGGGTTGAACATGACCACAAAACTATCCTGAATAAAAGAAAATCTCACTGCAAGAAACAAGTTAGATCTAGTATAACTTGACCTCCCTCTTCTCAGCAACTATACGTAATCAGAGCGCAAACAAACATTGGTCGTTCTACAAGCGCACCTACTTTACGAATTGCAGTCTTAATTTGACTAATTGCAGTAACGATGCAATAAACTGTCACACGATACAATGCGGCCGCAACAAAATGGCCGCTGTCAAATGCAATTCCGACCGCATTCCGAGTATTCCGACATTACTTACATTTAAACCAATCAACGAAATGCATCCGACTTAGCCCGATCAACAAGGATCTTTTGAGACGTATAAATACCCCATATTATTTATTATTTCATGGACTACTTCGGTCTGGTCTTAATGCTAAATGAGCCTGGGTTCAGCTATCTTAGAATTGACGTAGACAGTTCTCGCAGAAACGACTTCCAACCTAAAGGATATTAGATAGAGATATTTTGTGTCGTGGTCTGGCCGCCAGCGGGCAGCGGGGCGACGCTGCCCATAACCACAGTATAGAAGAATAATACAGTAGTTAATCAGAGGCCGTTTAGGAGCGTTCGTTACCTACTTTCGCTCGATGCGCAGGGCTGTGTCACGTATGCAAAGTATTTCTGTTACAGTTTAATAGACAATATTGTATACACAAAGTATTATAGATAGTTAGGTATGTGTTTTTAGTTTCCGACTTCATCTAATATTTTAAAAGCACTATACTATGCCTAAAATATTTCCTAGTAAGTATAATAGTTGCTAAACTGCACTCGGTTGGTAGGTGCTTAGTTACAAGCCTATTCGGCTCCTTTTGATATCGTGGCACTGGCGGCTCGCTGTCTTCATACCTACGAGGCGGCTTCCTTTGACGCGGCGAGTGAGAGCGAGCGAACACGGCAACGGCGCGGCCCCGATTGAAGCATTCTCCATCATTCCCCAAGGCTATGTGTGTGTGCGTACCGAACACGCGCGCATGTGTGCAGCCGTGCGATGTACCTTTGTTCGAAGTTTATCTACTGTTCCTATGCTGTGCCATAACCATAACTATATTGAAGTCGCTCGAATATATGAACTGCCACTCTTCGCCCTGCTGCCCGCTGGCGGTCAGTCCGCGGCCTAAAGAGTGTATCGTTGGTTGGCCAACCAAGCCATGAGCCCTGACTGCACTTTACTCGCGACCCAGCACCAGTAAATTAGTTTAAGTATAATTTGTGCAAACTGTCGTGACGGTCATTTGGCGGTAACATTGTCTTAAAATACCATCAAGCGGCGGTAAATACATAGATACATTAAGCTAAAGGTAATGTAATACGAACAAATGTAAACCACATGTGACTAAACAGTATCGTGGCAAATTGTGTATGGGGATCAAAACCCTCTGGGGAAGAAGCGTTCGAGGGACCCAATGTGGTAATATTAAAAAGAGGTTGATAGGTTATAAGCGCTCCAACTGAGTCAATTGCACTGGGTTCCAACCCGTGCTGGAGGTCACATTGAAAATCGCGCGCCTTACCGCAACTTGACAAGACAGGTTAAATAAATTGTAAAACACTGTTACGCGCAACTAGAACGCGCAATTAGATGCACTTGCGCAGCGCCCGAGAACTCCCGTAAATCTTCATCGCGTCCCGTGCACGCAATTACCAGAGCCACGTGCTTGGTAATTGACACTAACTAACATTCCACGGGACTCACGTCGCCGCTTTTAACTAAATATAGACAAATAGCATTTTCTCAAACGTGCAATGAAATGTTGACGTTAAGTTCATTAAAATATAATAAAATTAGCTTCTGCCCGCGACTCCATCCGCGTGGAACTCGTTTATATCGTAGCTCCATACAAACTTTCACCCCCCATTTCACCTAGGGTACCTTACCTTATAGGGGATGATTTTCAGGATTAAATCTATCCAATATCGTTCCCCGGGAATCAAACTCTCTCTACTAAATTTCATCCATACGGTTCAGCGGTTTAAGCGACAAGATGTAACAAAGAGAGAGACAAACAGACACACTTTCGCATTTATAATATTAGTACCTATGGATTATATGGATATTAAGTTTCGGGTGCGGCGAGACGAGAGGTCCATAAGGGCATTTCATACAAAATTGGAGCCCCGGGCCTGCAAAGTGACCTTCTTTTGTTTCAGTATCAATTTGTGATCCAATCCAACATCATAAGTTCAGCCATTAAAAACTCGTGGGCGTTTATTTGTTTATTTTTCATTGCCTGTTTGAGAAAAGCACTATCCCTATCTCGGCCCTCAGTCGGATTGCCTGCCTCATATCCCTCGCTACGCTCGTGCGTCTATATCTACTTGGCCTGCAATTCCTATTTTTACTGCCTTTGCAGTAGGTAATCTACTAATTACAGTCGCTTCAGTAAAACAAATGCCTATCTACGCCTTTTCTTGGGATTAGGTTTGGTAAACCCACGAAAGAATAAATTAATGAATTAACTTCGCCCGACACCCGTACTACACATAACTCTGCAGTCCGCACCCCTATACCAGCAATTAAAGCATACCGGGTCAAAATGAGTCTTATATCGTTTTCCGCAGCTGAAAATATTCCCACACATTATTTATAATAATCAAATCAGTTCAAACGTGAAAATATGTTTTAACCAATAAAATAACTAAAATATTTAATGCCGTGTTTTTTTTTATTAGAGTACGGTCCGCTACCAGACTTGTAAGACGCGGTGTTCAGTACGGTACAAAATACATAATTTTTGCACAAAGCCTGTCGCAGAAAGTCGCGGCCTGCGGTGGTCTAACGCTAGGTTCTCGGTAGAGAATAACTCTCTATGGCTCCTTTACAACCGAGAACACGCTAGGAGTATGACTTTGTCTGTGTAGATATTGAAAGTATGTGACGATAAATTAAATAACGAGAAGTCAACGAAGGGCCGAAGCAATAATCATAATTCACTTTAGTACTCTGCGTCTGACGACATTCAATCGCAGTGATATACCCACCGTAGGGTTGTTAGGGGATTCGCCGAATTCCTTCTACGTTAGGAATATTCCAGTCATTCTCGTCTTCGGGGCTGAAGAATCGCCGCGACGCGAGACCATAAAGTCTACCCTCTCCTCTTCTCTCTAATCGAACGAGTGAGAGAAGCGAACGAAGCTTTAGCTTGGGCCGAAAACCGTTTGTCTGTCCGGTGTCCGGTGTTCGATCGTTTGTTCTCCTCTACAGGTCGCATTGGGAAATGCGGTTGGGAAACCGATTCTCGTGAAATTTTGTGAGCAGGTTCGTTAATTATAGTTTTTTTTTGTCGAGTTGATTTTTGTAATATTAGCCCACTGACTACTGAGGCCTCTTTTCAAGTACCTATGCCACCCGTCTTGATCCGTAGTGACCCCCAATCTTCCTAATTTCCTGGTAGACGGAGAGAGAGCATAGCCAGCCGAAAACAGAAAGTGAATAAATTAAGTAGGATGTGTTATGAGCTCATGACTGGTGCGTGTCAAATAAAGGTCTTCGTATAATCCTGTCAGACTATCGAATAGCTGTCTGAATACTAAACAGTGTATGTACGTCAATAGCTTACATTGAAACCCTAAAGTGTAAGGTAATTAGCCAAATTACCGTGACCTAAAGCTGCTTCTACTATTATCATTTATGCATACCTAATGTATCTAGCTGCTATCAAATAAGGTACGGTATCAAGCTGATTTTCCACCGGAGCTAGAGGAGCGAGACGAGACAAGGCGAGACGAGAATTGAAATTCGTATGGCAAATTTTCAATTCTCTCCTCGCGCGCGCTCGGTGGAAATAGTAAGTGCCATACGAATTTCGTCTCGCCCCTCCGGTGGAAAATCAGCTTCACGGTACATTTCCAGAGGAATTTCCTCCCGCGAATGCTCCGGCTGTCCAATGAACCTATTACCGCAGTTTTCCCGAGGGACTACAGTGTGGGGTCCTTCAAGAAAGGTGTGTGCTGATTTTTAAGGGGCAATGCACATATGCGAGTCCCCTGCAGGTATTGCAGGAGTCCGTAGGTCACGGCTACCGCTTATCATCAGGGCAGATACCAGTGGCGTAACTATAGGCTGGCAGAGCGGACAAAATGGCGCGGCCCTGGGGCCCCGCGGCCAGAGAAGCCTGACCCGGGACCACATGAGGAACCTACCTAATATTAAAGAAGAAATCTCTAGCAAAATCTCTCTCTCTAGAAAATCCGTTACTACGGGACCCGTATGGTATAGTTACGCCGCCGGCAGATACGCCTATGTTTGCCATCGACATGACTAAAAAAACATGCATCATAGCAAACAAGTTGCTCACAAGTATTGGAGATTGCTAGCTCACCGCACATAACACATTCAATCTTATTTTCGTAGTCCACACCGACTGGAAAGAAAGGTTCCCCCACCCGCAGGTATTGTAGGAGTATAATGACTCCTAACAATACCTGATGGGGTCGTTTTAGAAAACTACAAATATTTGCCTCGCGTCTTTCCTCGACGTCTCGCATCGAATCAGCGGTGAAAGTTTTATAAGGCATACTACCGCTGCCAAGCGTCCCCCCTCTAGGAACAGACTCGCACACTGGCAGAAGACACGCGCTCCTTCCAACGACTTTGTCCGTCCTGCTGAAGCGCTTCCCGCAGGACACAAACAGCCATGGCCTACCTGGAGATCCTTAAACAGACTACGCTCCCAGGTAGGCCGCAGCAAGGAAAATCTCATAAAATGGGGTATCCTGAGTGGCTCAGACGCCCGGTGTGCGTGCGGGACGACTCCTCAAACTATGGCGCATATGCCGTCCTGCCCGGCGTGCCCGTACGCATGCTCCAGACAAGACCTCCGTGACGCAACAGACAGGGCGTTAGCCATCGCTAATTTCTGGTCCCGCACAATCTAACCACGGCTCAAATAGGAAACCATCGACACGCGAAGAAGGAGCGGTGAAGTTCTATGTGACCTAGGGGCTGTATTCCACTTGTTTAAAATCTTTTTCCAATGTATTTGCATCTCAGATTTTGCTTATAAAATGGACAAAGATCTTGGACAACTTGAATACCATCATCTATATATGTGCGAGCGACATCGTCGACAAAGCGTCTCAAATTATTCGTCAGTGACCTATAATTAAAGTGGTCACAAACACCATTCCTTATTACAATACGATTGTAGCCGCCCTTCGCCTCGACTAATTTAACTGCTAGATAACAATTGCAGTTAAACTAATCTATCCGTCTGTCTACTAGTCAGGAGATAAAACGACCAGCATCACATAACAGTATAATAGTATAACATACCTGTATATCTAAGGCCATGTTCATGGATACGCGGAGAGTTCGGCGTTGCGTCAAATACAAACAAAATGGCGTTGCATGTTTACGTTACACCTGGCCATAAAGTTGCCATTGCAGCCCGCTTCTTTCAGGCCAGGAGGAAACGTAAAATTTTGTACTCAACACGGATAGTAATAAAGAAATCGTCAGATCGCGCTTGTCGTCCCTGCCTTTGGCTCGGACGTCAAATACCTGCGACCTGAGTTTTTTTTTTTGTTTTACCTTCCTAGGTGAGTCTTGTACAGGCGTAATTATGACATCGTTTTCACACTCGCCTGACAGCCCGCGAGGAATTGAAGAACCTTCTGTCTCTATTGCTGACGCCACAGCTAATCCTCAAATAAATAAATGGAAGGAAACACTTTTGTAACTCCTCTTCTCTGCGCACCATCAGGCCGGTCACATGATTGTTTGACTGTTTGTCACGGTCCCCCAAAAAAATCTACTAACATGTTGCAATCATTGTATACCAATTGTCACAACCTCATGTCAACTAATCTGTCAATTTCGACTTCCTGTTGTCAAGCGGGCCCGGACCGCCCTTTCTTTGTCACTGTCAGCTGTCAAATGCATTACGTCATGAAAACTGGCAAATTTCACGCCTCATTGTGGCGTTTCATTATACTGTCATTCATTATTTTATCGACTTCAAAAGGCTTTAAGAACAGAGGCAATGTGAGTTTAGGCTTCGAGTCGTAAGCAACAATATTCGAGTGAAGTCCGTCGAGCGCTAGACGCTGAAATAGAAACAAAGAAGAAGGAAAAACCACTTAATGTATTGTTTTGTTATCAAAAGAATTCATCATCATTTGTATCATATGATTTTTTTCGATAAATGTTAATAAATACATTCGATTTGTGATGTTTAATTCATATTTTCTTATATTTTAGACAAGATAGATAAAATACCTACTTTCTGTCATTTAATAAAATATGTGTTTTCCTTTATTGCTGGTGCAAAGTCCGTCTCGTCCCGAACGTCACATACGCCTAAAAAACTTTATAGCCACAAAACACTAAAAATATATATACGGCACATCTTTCCGTCCAATATTCCGCAGTGTCTCAAGACGAGAGTCTTTGACGAGTAGTTGCTCACTTCTATATGGGACAGGAAAATCATGCAGAAGATCGCAGATGAAACTAACAAGTACGCTTGGCAAACGACCGGGATTTGTATATCCTAAACCCACTAAAATTACGACTAAAATAAAACATTTAAAACTCTGGAGCCCCAAAATACTAAACGTATACCGAGATTAGTTAAACCTAAAGCCAGTAAAAGCTGCAATCGTGTCGTGTGTCACTCAACTTGTCTAAACAGAGGTACCACGTGTGCATAAAGGGTGCACGTATATGGCGTGTGCTTCGTGCATCTACCCGCCGCAGTGCACGCGCAGTTCTCATTAACAGTAGGTACATTGATTTAAACATTCACGATTTTCACAAATTCTTTTTACTGAACGGGACTTCGGGTGAGCATGCACCAGCTGTCCGAGGTTGCGAGGCGGTGGGCGAAGAGAAAAAATCCAATAGGGAGCGACGCGTTACCGCGACCAGCACGGCTATCATGCGACGGCCGCGACATACCCACTCTCGATTTTTCTCGCACTATATCTCTTTTTCTAAGTGTTCTAATAAGAAAGAGACGGATAGTGCGAGAAAAATCGATAGAGCTCGCGCGTCGTCGAGTGATAGCCGTACTGCATGGCTATCACAAGACGGCGCGCGAGCTCTCTCGATTTTTCTCGCACTATACCCCTCTTTCTAATTTATCTAATAAGAGAGAGAGTGCGAGAAAAATCGAGAGAGCTCGCGCGCCGTCTTGTGATAGCCGTGCAGCACGCTAACGGTAGATTTTTTTTACCAGCCAGTAAAATTGTGCTGCAATGCAATCGTGTGTCACTCAACTTGTCTGAACACCGGCACCAACACGTGTGCGGAGATAAAGGGTGCACATATATGGCATGTGCATCGTGCATCTAACCGCCGCAGTGCACCCACAGTTCATATTATAAACAGTACAGTGACCAGCATTATCTACTATAACAAAACCGGCAAAATATCTGACACGTCTTAACCATAACGGCTCTAGAAATAGAGTAGTATTAGATATTTATGCGCACTTCGTTGTAGCAGATATTAATGCTGGCGATTGTAGGTACATTGACTTCTTCTATACTTTTGGACGACCGCTTTAGCCTAGTTGGTAGTGACCCTGCCTACGAAGCAAAAGGTGCTGGGTTTGAATCCCGGTAAGGGCATTTATTTGTGTGATGAGCACGAATATTTTGTTCCTGAGTCATGGATGTTTTCTATGTAAGTATTTAAGTATTTATTTATCTATATAAGTATGTTTATCGTCTTCTAGTACCCATAGTACAAGCATTGCTTAGTTTGGGACTAGGTCGATTTGTATAAGATTGTCTCCTTATATTTATTTATTTATTAAACTAATATTTATTTAAATCAGGCAACAAATGCCCATATCATCATTATCATCGTATTATTAGCCGCAATACGTCCACTACTGGACATATTTTAGGCCTCCCAAAGAGTGTCACAATTACCGGTTCTGCGCCGCCCGCATCTGACTAATAGTAAAAAGAGGAAAAACTGTGAGGTACTTACTAGCTTTGTAAGTATGACTGGAACTCCTAATCCAATTAAAAATTGTGTTCAAGTTTAAAGAAACGTTGAAAAAAAAAGTGAAAACGTAACTTTTAGGTGTTTGGAGTACAACTAGAAAAATTATAAAATAGTAGCTAAATGTTTATTTTTGTATACTCGTATTTACCGTCAAATCCCATAATTGATTTATCCGTTAATATACGTTTTAGTATTGTCACAAGATATAATTACCCAGTTTTACGAGTTGTATACTGGCGACAAGGCACTGGCAATACTTTTACTGCGGAATATGGACTAAATGTACAGGCCATCTGCACTCCATAACATGGTTGCGTAATGTGACACTAACTCAGGGTTGTCACTAACCTGAAACATGATTTATTTTGACATATTTATGGTGTAAAATTTAACCTGCATCCGTTTTGCCAAAGCGGTGTGGGTTCTTCGTTGTGTTTGATCTTTGTTTCAATAATAACAATGTTATGGGGTAAACCACTTTAGCACATTACACGTCACATTACATATATAGAAAGGTTATAATTGAAAATGCTTCTGTCAAAAATTTCATTTTTGGTACAAGCTTTTATTGCTTTTATTGTACTTTTCTGTATACTATCATCAACTACTCATTGAGACGATTCTAACGAGCCCAAACTCGATGGGATTATGTGGTTTTATTACGGAGTTCCTATGGCCACCGTCCAGCTCCTTCATCAGATCGACTCCAAGTCATCATAATATTGCATTGTCACGCGATTTATATATGCATGCAAAATTTCAGCTCAATCGGAAACCGGGAAGTGGATCAAATTTAACTTGCAAGATTTGATTACAGACAGACAGACAGACAACGGGACAGGTGAAAGTAGATAAAAGCTTGTAAAAAGGACACACAGAAGAAAGCATATTATTTCGATCACAATGAACTAGCAGGTACTACTGTCAGTCTCTCCTTTCATACTCACTAATAATGACAAACTATTAAAAGCAATAGGTACGTTGTAGGTACTTCGTGAAATTCATAACGTTTCTTTTCGCAAAGCCCTTATTGGCAGATATATCTATTCCTTAGACTGACGATCACGTTGTACATTCTTACAATATTGACACTTAATATAAAGTTCCATCGCAGCGCCAACCCTACCACCCGCATGTGGCGCGCGCGCATCCAAAAAGCGATCACAGCGTCCGCCGCACCCCCCTCTCCCTTCTCCCCCCCTACCCCTGGACCACACTAAACGCGGCACCACGACATCCTGTTTAGTTTCGACGAAAACAAAGGGATTCTGCTTTATGTTAAATATGCTGTACGCACAAATGCCGAGTTACTGTGGCTTAATTCTGGAATTTATTCACGTACTTAGTTTGTTTTAGTTTAGATGACGAAAAGTACTTAAAGCCGACTATAGCTTGTTAAGACTGAGAGACCTTATTGCTCTCGCTAGAGACAAGTTGACAGCTATGTCAACACAACGAATCCTCAATTGAACAAAGGGTCAGCTACGCGCTTGTGACTGGTGAGAAGTGATGATGGAGTTGTAAGCATCCATTGGCTACTGTGCTCCAATACCATAAGGAGGACTACCAAAAAACCGGCCAAATGCGAGTCGGACTCGCGTACGAAGGGTTCCGTACCATTATCTATAGAAACGGCAAAAAAAACACGTTTGTTGTATTGGAGCCCCCTAAAATATTTATTTTATTCTGGTTTTTAGTATTTGTTGTTAAACGAGAAGTGGCAACAGAAATATATCATCTGTGAAAATTTCAACTGTCTAACTCTCACGGTTCATGAGATACAGCCTGGTGACAGACGGACAGCCAGACGGACGGACAGCGGAGTCTTAGTAATAGCGTCCCGTTTTTTACCCTTTGGGTACGGAACCCTAAAAAAGAGAATGCAGCATTCAAGTACACATAGAGCAAGCTCCGAAACCTAGGCCATCCCTTCCTCTCTCAGAATAATAGCTTCTTGAATCTTAAATAAGAGACATTTACTGTCTAGTAGCCCGTGTCCTAATTTGCCTTCTCCGAATCATTAAAAAAATTCAAAACACCCATTCCTTAAACGACAAAACCATACAAGCCATTATAGAACACATGTTTTTACCAAACACCAAAATAGTTCAGCAATGCAATCAAATCAAAATTACACCTTAAAAATAGTCGTATACGGTTCAATTTCATATATCACTAAATTACATTTATAGTCATTCTTAAAAGGACTTAAATACCATGTATTGAACGTGGTTTTTTCGACAAGCTTCGGTTGTCGTCTGCCAACTTGACGAAATCCCTAAGAAAGGAAGCGAGGCTGTAAAAGATTAAGCATAGCCGTAAAAATGTAAAGTATACAAAGATGGGATGTTCTGGGGCAAAAAAGCGTGCATGCATAAACAGCAGTTAATCGTTTATGGCGTGGAACATAAATATAAATACGTAAATATTACGCAGTTATAGTTCGCATACACGTATATCTTTTAAGATTTTCAAAAGCAAAAACAAAAGAATATGTTTTTTTTGTACTCATTTTAAAGAGAAATACATACAGCCCGACCAGGAATATAAAAAACCTGCTCTGGGGGCGCTAAATTACCATTAATTATGGCAACACTAATTAATTGCTATTGCACACACTATATGATGTTACCTACCAGTCATGTTGACAACAAGGTCGGTGATGTTATTTAAAGGAATAGAGTGTAATCCTGACTTTCTCTCCGACAATTACTATTAGTCATATTGTAATAGTACATTACGTACCTAGGGCGGTGAATTCGTGAATGGGCCAGATCGCAGGTGTTTGTGGCCCGAACCGCAGGTGAGGGCCATAAATATGCGATCTGGGGCTTTACGAATTACTGCCCGTGGTACGTAATGTAGCGCGCAGTAAAACTAGCATTATGGCCAGGTGTGACGTAAATTATATTAAAATAGTCCTCGGCATTTTAACGCACAAATTACACACAAAATCCGACAAATAACCACGTAAAAACGACACCTCACTTTGACAGTGATTGACAGAAGGCATTAATAACGTCTTTAAAGTCACTGTTGCCAGTTGAAGAAATTAGTTCCTATAGTTTACCGGAATATGGCGAAGTTTTTTATTTTCCTGGTCAGGCTTTAATATGATCGAATAAGGTACAAGCATAATATAGAATGTGCTAAATAGGACCCTTACTCAGCATGTTGCTAAAAAGAACCTAAATGGTCGCGTCCGGCACGGTTCCAGAGAAATCTCCTCCCTCAAACGCTCTAGTTATGGAATTAAGTAGGTATACTACAATTATTCGCTACGCGCTAATGCGGCTCACCCCGCCGGCCACCCGTCTCGAAACTAGACCTCTACCTACGCTTAGTTACTACGCATTGCGGTGTCAAGATATATTTGTGGGTGAGCGTTGAGGTGAGCTTAAAACAAGTTAAAGAATAGGGGGACAGCAATCACAAGACGGCGCGCGAGCTCTCTCGCTTTTTCTCGACTATAAGTTTTCTAATAAAAGAGAGACGGATAGTGCGAGAAAAAACGATAGAGCTCGCGCGCCGTCTTGTAATAGGCGTGCTGTTATAAAAAAGCTCCAAATATATCGCTGAACGTCTTAATATAATAGAGCCCACACACTAACTTAATCTTAATTCCAGGAACAGCGCCCCCGGTGATGCAGCAATAAAGCTTGTACAAATAAGTTAACGTTAATTATACTTTAATGCCCCCATGCTGCTCTATTTGTAGTGTTTACGCGGGATCTGATCACATTGACGACCCGTTGCCGCTTGCAAGACGGAGGTTAGCTTTTATCTTATCGTGTGACAGAGTTTAGGTACCCTTGTTTTACAGACAGCACGTCTAGCACACGACGGCCGCGACATACTCTCGATTTTTATCGCACTATACCTCTTCTTCTAAGTGTTAAACAAGAGAGAGACGGATAGTGCGAGAAAAATCGAGAGAGCTCGCGCGCCGTCGCGTGCTAGCCGTGCTGACGCTTCATCGAATGAATGTTTCGCCGAAAATTAATTCCATCGAAAGCATTTTTTTTTTCGGTAACAGTGTACATCTTTCAGGATTTTAACAAACTTAACCTTACCTAACAAGTTCTACACAATTGACTTTATCCCAAAAAGTGAGACAAAAAAGTTCGATGAAACGTTTGTCGGTAAAGTAAGGGTTTCCCATGTGGGTGGGATGTTCGCTAATGTGCCCATCACACCCTTAGGTATTATCCTGAGCTAATAAAGCCGGCACACAATGAGTCACAAAGTAAAGCGCGGCACACACGTGCAAACACACGCAGGCTGTTATCGCTGCAACTGGGATAGGTCGTTGACATTTAAGGCGTTCGTTACACTGTAAATCGTGTGAACAAATTTTTAACTCAAGAGGGGTTATACCTAAAACTTATAAAGTCTCTGTTACCTAAAATGTGTTTTGTTTTCCATAAAATGTCATAGTGATAACGAATGTAATAAAAACAAAACTAAAATAAGTTTGATGGACGATTATGAATAAGGGTATAAAATGTTTTTTCATCAGACGTAACTAGATGCATAATGGCACATTTACATTGATCCCATCCGACAGGCGAACGTACTTACGTCGGCGTCGGCGTCCGAACGAGGTTGACATTTAAATTGAATCTGTTTCAATTCAAACTGATACGACCGCCGTGTGAGCACTATGAGTCTCTTTGAAATCAAATACAAGTATTGGCGATCACGTTCCCGCTCATGCATAACAAATGTGGACGAATGGGAGCGGTGGTGAGGTAGGGCACAGCGAAATGTCATCCCGCTCGAATTTGGAGCAGCCCAACTGGGGAAGTACCTCCGCCTTGCAAAAGACCACAGCCATAATAACACTACTACTTGCTCTGTAGTAGTGTTGTGTTCCTGGTGGTGAGCAAGGTCGCCAGAGCTCCCGAGGATGCGTTGTGTTGAGAGCGAGGGAATTTGTTCCTTCAGCTGTCGACACGGCGAATCCTCAAACATATCAAGGGTCGGCAACGCCCATAATTCTCCTTTGGAGTAGCATGCGTCTATAGGCTGCGGTGCCCGCTTACCATCAGGCGGGCCGTACGCTTGTTTGCCACCGTCGTAGTATTAAAAAAAAGCGTGATCCCAACTATAAACCACAGAATGGAAAACCTGATTAGTAAATGTGGGATTAAGTGAGAACATCGTAGATCTATGCTAAGCCCGCTATTCTGTAACTTGTTTTAAGCTCACCTCAACGCTCGGTCACAAACATACTTGACGCCGTAATTCGTATATACACTCGCGGACAATGAATACGAGTCGGTAAAATACCGTCATATTTCCTAAAATAGTGCGTAAGAGGTTATACAGTTAATCCTGTCATGATCTTTATTTAATTTTACATATAAACTGCTAATAACAGTAAAAAAATATAACGTTACCAGGTTTAAATCGGACTCGTAAAACCCATGAAAAAAAACAACGTTAACGGAGCGAGATATCGCAAAAATCGTGATTTTTGGATATCGATATTTTTATGATAGGATCCAGGAAATTGCTAATACAGTTGGGTATTGTAAAGAATAGCATATTATGTAAATAAAACAAGTATTAAATATTTTAAAAAACCTATTGCAGTTATTTAATTTAGGGTGACCCGTATTCTTTGCCCGCGAGGGTAGTTAAGCGAAAGTAGAGATCTAGTTTCGTCAGGCGTGACGGATGGAGCCGGGCGCATGTCGACCCCGGGGTCCCGTAACCATATATGAAGAGGATCACTTAAAAAGCTGAAAAATTTCTGTCACGCTCTTCAATTGTTCTTACGGCTTATAGTCTGCCAGATATTATTGATTCTGATGAGCGAAAGAAAAACCCATAGAAGTCAAAGTAGTGCCGCAAAGTGGCTCCACAGAATGGGTGCCATTGCCATTATGCGGGTTGGGGCGGGGTGTCAAAACGATTCCAGGCAGCCGTTCAGTTCGAACACGCGCATATACCGGGTTTTAGGCACGTGTTTGGGTAGTTTGTAAGGAGCTCGCATTCTATGGTTTTTCGTTCGCTGATTCTGATTCAAAGATTAGTCATGGCAAACATACAGCGATAAACAGACTAGAAAGAAAAATAACGACTCTGTCGCGTCACGATATGGCCCCAACGCAGCATGATGCTGGCTTTGCATCAAGTGCGTCTATTGGAGGCATTGCAGGAACACTGTAAGTATGAATATATTAAGAGTCCGCAGTAAGCTCGATTCTCCATACAAACGTAGTTACGCTCTCATATTAAAACTACGTGTTGGATTGTAACGAAACTTTGCATATACAATGACATGAGGTATATCTATGTCTGTAATTAGTTTATGTAGCTTCAGATACCATAGTAAAAAAAATACAGCGAATTTATGTTTCGCATACAAATCTTATTTTTGCTGTATTTCGCTTGTTTTATACACCGGAACCATATAAACTAATTACAGACATAGATATACGTCATGCCAATGTATGTGCAAAGTTTCGCCACAATCCAACACGTAGTTTTAAAATGAGAGCGTACCTACGTTTGTATGGGAAGGTGAAATTCGGCCGAGCTTACTGCGGACTCTTAAGAGATGTATACATGGTACAGTGTCATATTATCTCGCTCATATTTGATGTAACCCGACTGGGGAAGTACCTCCACCTTAAATACAGAAGACCGTAGCCATAATAACACTCCTACTTGCTTTGTGGCCACCATTAGGCAGGCCTTAAGCTTGTGTAAAAAGTAGCCAAGTCAAGGCTTGAGCATCAATTTATCCTAAGTTATCTGCTTTGCGTTAATAATTCGACTGTTCAAATTTAATAAGTTACACTTTTAAAAAGCAAATATTGTTGTAGTAAAACAATATAAAATGTTATGGTCTCAAGAATACATTTTATTTAAGGATTATCTACTGAACTTGGCAACCATTTATATCTCAACTAGCTTCCGCCCGCGACTTCGTCTGCGTGGACCCAAGATAAAAACGATCCTATATATTAATTCAGGCTATAAACTATCTACGTACAAAATTTCATCCAAATCGGATGAGCCGTTTTAGCGTGATTGAGTAACAAACATCCAAACCTCCACAGATCTAAACATCCAAACATTCACATTTATAATATTAGTAGGATTACAGATTCTTACTATTGAACTAGGCTCCCATTTTCACATTTATGTTTTTGGTGGGTTGATATTACGTTGTCAGCGATAAGACCGCCTGTTGTCTACCTCTACCTACATGTTATTGTATTGTTTTTCTTTTTAACTGCTTTGTTTGTGTGAGGTGTGCAATAAAGAGTATTTGTATTGTATTGTATTGTTGTCGTGGACCCTAATACTCGAGTCCGCAAAGAGCTTCCGTGAAAGCGATAATACTACGACCTTGCGGTCAATTTTACAATAATTCAATTAATTACCATCTCGCAATCGAATTAATTAAATCGTTGACAGCCCTGCGTTACGGCAATGATCGATGGTCGCACGCGCAGGGTGTCGACACGAAAAATATTTGGACGCAAACTGACAGGTCAAGTGCGAGACGTATTTCACTTCACTGCACTATACCCTATTCCATATGAAATAAAAAACCGGCCAAGTGCGTGTCGGGCCACGCGCAGTGTAGGGTTCCGTAGTTGCCTGTCTGTCTTAGTTACAACGACGTGCGGTGCGGTTGGATCGGCAGAATTTTTACAAAAATTGGCCTTTTCAATTACACATTAAGTTGGTCGACTATTACTCGGTAAATACTTATGCCTACTTGTTCGTGATAGTTTTCCTTTTAAATTCATTATATGTACTACTACCACGAATTTTTTCACATTCCCAGTAGTAGCCATTTAGCCGGCAGGAGGGGGGGGGGGACACATCTCGCAGACGAATTACTGATTTGAAAAATGGTTTTCGAAAACCCATAATATTTTTGAACGAGCTATCAACCCCACACCATTGGTTTGACGAAAAAAATTAATTACATCCGCGCTTTAGGTGTAGGGGAGGTACCCTAAAAAAAACTTTTTCCAAATTGTATTGTACTGTTTTGTCGGCGCGATTGATTCATATATCCATGCCGAATCACAGTTTTTTAGTAGTAATGGTTACTGAGCTAAGCCGAAGACGTACGGACATGGCGAAACTATAAGGGTTCCTTGTTGACTACGGAACCCTAATAAATGAATAAATCACCCTATACACTTCCCACTGCTGGGCACGGCCTCCTCTCATGGATGAGAGGGAACGGGCAGTAGTCCCCACGCCGGCCCAGTGCGGGTTGGGGACTTCACATACTTCACCTTTGAATCATAAATAAGAGTGTTCTTTGAATTTCTGCGCAGATTCCTCAAGATGTTTTTCCTTCACCGACAAAGTAATATTAAATGATGTGAAATCCGTATAAGAATAGAAAAATCGTGCGCTAATCTTCATGCGATTTCAAGGAAAACCAATTTGAATCGCAAAAAAAATTGTAGATATCACTATGTTTCAACAGCACTTAATGATCGAAATAAGTATAAAAATAGTACAATATTCTAGTATCTTAAAGATAACAGAAGAAAATCGAATCAAACGAATTTGTTTAAATGCGTGGCCATGCCCCGCACCATTACATAACAGAAATTGCGCTAAGTATATTATACCATGTATACTCTGCCTAAATACCCATTTTGGGAACACAGGCATCAGTAATCAGTATGTATGTATATAAAAATCTCTCTGCCCGCGGAACCCCACGAAAACTAGATCATCCGGTGAACTAGACAAGCACATTGAGCATTGACAAAGATACAGTTAACGCGTAGGCGCCTCGTCATTACATGTAATGGTGACAAATAACCGACATGCGATTATACTAATCAATATGATGACGATTTCGACATGAACCACTAAAATGAAGTATACTTCAGATTACTTGAGTTGGCCGAATTGCATTATAGTAGTCCAATCAAAAAGCAACTCTATCGTCCGAGGTAGAAGATTCCAATTCCAATGACAGTTTTATAAAAAGTCGGTCAACTAGGTATACAATGAGGTTATTGTTCAACGCACTGGGCTGGCGTTAGGACTACTGCCCATTACATTACCTTCCCTCTCACCCGTGAGGGGAGGCCTGTGCCCAGCAGTACGGGACGGGACGTACCGATAAAGGCTGATGATGGAGACAAATCAGGCTGAAACCTGCAAAACGTCGACTTATCATATCATAATATCATTTATTTGCATTGATCATACATCGGCATACTTAAGGGGATGCCTTGATTTGAGTCGAACACGCCCCCTAGACAGAGATACGCTTATGCCTTCCGCGCACGAGAAAAAGAGAGAAAAAAAAAAATAGGGAATGGCTTTTTTGGACAAATATCGATAAATACCTAACTTAGTGAAGTTTTACTTAAATTTCATCGAGTGAGATTTTAGATGAGATAAAATACTACGGTATTAACTTGATTGTGTCGTTTATTTGTTTGAGTAGGCTGAGTAAAAAAGGAAAATACAGACCCAACTTTGGTATTTTTTTCTATCGAGGAAATTTTAAGCAATCGTATCGATGAAATCAGATAAACAATCATATAGTCAAGAATCATATAGCACGCGATAATTTCCAATGCACCGCCTTAAGTGGCAGTGGGCGGGGTACATCCCGGGCCGCCCCACAAGGTGGACTGATGACCTGGTAAAGGTCGTGGGAGTCCGCTGGATGCGGGTGGCGCAGGACCTCTTGGGGTTTTCCAACCCAGACCGGAGTAGTGAATGGAGGTAGGTATATCCAGAATGGTAGTTTAATAAATACTTGATATATGACCAAAAAGTTAATGATATGTTTTTATTTATTTAATCTCTTGTTTAATCATTATCAGTGACTCAAAGTTTACTTATTTCATCTTATCACAATTATATATTTACAAGCACTATCTAATTATTGAAAGCAGGCAAATATTTAGATAAATAGATACCTAAATATTTAATATTTTCCCACGCATTCATCAGAATAGGCTATTCTACGATTTTTTTAAATATATTTATAATGTTCGATAGTCAACTGGTATTTTTATTTCCTCAAAATAATATCGCTTTAAGTAAATAAATAATGGTTGAAATTTGAACATTATATATTCGCGCCAAAAAGGCAGCCGCCATTATCGTGACGTCATAACTGCAATAACAACCACAGACTACTAAGAAGATACACGTCAAATGTGCATGTACTTCTTTTACTTCTAATCTATGCCTTCTGATAGTTCTGATTTTTCATGGATTTTCTAACTAAAAATGAGCATTCATACTCGTTATAGATGGTGTGTTGCGCCAACTTGTAATAGTTCAACGTTGAAGACTCCTCAAAAGATGTAAACTTATCATCGGAAATATACAATATTATATTGTTGTAATATAGTTTCAGAAAATGAAACAGAATATACTTACAAAGCTGTTTTGATATTTCTGCATTCAGCAGAAAAGAAATCTGTATTATACGCAAAGAACTTTGCAATCATTACTGCTATTTTCGGTAGATTTGTATTGTCAGCTTTTATAAATCCAACCTCTATCATAGATGGCGTAAAATAGCGTATCAAATCTAAACAAATACAATTTGAGTCCACAATATAACTATTTTTTAACTTTTTGTTGTTGTTTACACCGAAAACTCGTTTTAGTATTTGCTGTTCTGACGTCACTCACACAAGACAAAATGGCAGTCAGCGTTTTTGGTCACGTGATATACAGATAATAAATATACGATTTTAATTTTGAAATTAAAAATATTTCTTACGTTTTCATAACAAAATAGTATATTCGTATTTCCTAAAGTCAACACTATATACACCGTGCCCGCGAATAACCCGAAAGATTTTACCTACGTATTCCCGAGGTCAAAAGAAGTAAAAAATGTCATATGACTCTAGGTCGATTTCGCCTTAGATTCAGGGTTAATGTCAATTTAAAAAAAAATTAACACTTGTAACTCAACTGAAAATGCCCGTTTGGTGATGATGTCACCGGTATGGGGCTAAGTATAAAGACATCTTAAGTGACAGATGTCAATGTGATAAGGAACACATTGCTTAACTAGTTATTATGGAAAAAAAACTAAAAAAATCATTTTAACCGACTTTTTTTCTAGTAAAAAATGCTTTTTTTGTTTAAAAACGTTCAAAGAGTTACAAAAAAAAATTAAAAAAAAACAGAAAAAAAAAATTTTTTTGGTGAAATTGACCAAAAGTCATATGACATTAACTTCTTTTGACCTCGGGAATACGTGGGTAAAATCTTTCGGGTTATTCGCGGGCACGGTGTATAGAAATAACATACTTTCAAGATTTAATTGTGATAGACGAAAATAGCCTATTAGATTCTAGTCCCGTATCTTGTATTTTTACGAGTACTTATGTCTATGTATGCTATCATTTTTATTGAAGTTTTCTTAACAAATTATATCATAATAAGTATATATCCATTTTTTTTTCAAAGTTATAGTATTTATTTGTATGACATAGATCACAATAGGTGTAGTCCAGTCAATGAACTGACAACTTGTATGGAAAAAATGTCAATTTGGGAAATAATTTATAATAGCTTCTTTTTGATGTGTAACGGATATATTATCAATTAAATAGTTACCCAGCGACAAAATCCGACAAAATTTCAGACATCAAAAAAATGATAAATTAACTAGCTTCTAAAAAGTCAGAAAAAATATTAATAAACATGTTTGTCTTTATTTTGGTTCATTTACATTTGCTCTATAATATTCAATATAAATACAAAAAAACACAATGCATGCTTCATTTAAAGCTACATAATTACTTCCGGGTGGAAAGTTTGCCGGATTCTTGAATAAATCATCTTAGAATACAATTTTAAAATGAAATCAACAAAAAAAACGCTATTATAAATTAATGTTTTTCAAAACCGTATTTTGCCTGGAGTAGTGTTACAGTTTGGTAAATATGTATCACTATGCCTTACCAGAAGGTATACAAATTTACTGCCAACAAATACTGAAATCTTTGACAGTCCTCCTTATTTCCTCATGCGTTACACCGACATCATCCTAAAGGAGCCCGGAGTTTACTTGCTATCCCCAAGAATTGGCGTAGGCATTAGTTTTTGCGGAAGCAATTGCAACATGTCTTATTGGAATTAAGCTTTGGCCAAGTGAGTTAGTTCTAAAGCCGTCCGAAGGCCACTAATTACTACCGTCCCCTAAAAACATATATCATAAATTAGTATAATTGTTGTCCTTAATGCTTGATTACTCCGCTTATTATAATTTAGTAATTAGCGGTGCCTGCGTTTGAACTGTCAATGAAGGCAAACCTGTAATTAATTAGTATAAATATGCAGAGATTATTAGAACTGCATCCATACTAATTAAATATGCGAAAGTATGTCTGTCAGTATTTTATCTTTTTGCGCTTAAATGGCTGAGCCTGTTTGAGATAATTTAAGTCCAGGTAAGAACCTCGAAGAAAGAAGAAAAAAACCCTACTTATCTAAATAACATACTTTGTTAACATGCACTTTATTGGCTAAAATATAGTCACGTTCAAATATTTGTTAGCACGCTTTTCACTTCGATATAATCTGATGGCGATTCGGACAAACAAAACTTTGGGAAACGAACGATTCATTCTAAGGAACAATTCGAGGTTGGTATACTTAAACAGCCGTATAATTCTGTCACCTACACCAAGGCATTGACATTTACTCACAAAGATGTCAAATCAGTGTCAGCCCATTGACATCCACTGACCTATCTGTCACTTACTTCCGCCATCTTTGTAATACGTTCTGACGTTTAATTATTATAATTCGTGTTTATTGAGCTATACAAATTAATATGGCTTATGCATAAATTGGCGCAGTGATAGGTGGTCCGGAACATAAACGGATAGGTCACTTGCAGCCAATGCGACTCACAACCGCTAATAATAATAGTGTTTACGGACAGAAGACCTACTGTGTAACGAATCAAGGTCCCTGGACATAGGTCTCCCCCGAAGAGTGCTAAGTGATCGGTCCTGCGACACCCGCATCCAACGGACTCCCGCGACCACGTCACCAGTCAACCGTGTGTCTACCCACGTTTCGTCTTCCGATACGTGCTCTCAACACAACTAATCCGTAAATGAATAAAGGGACTTCCAGAATCGCAAGCGTGCATAGGCTATGGTATCTGTTTACAATCAGACAGGCCTAGTGATGTGCCGTTCCCAGGAATATTCCCCAGGTGGGAATATTCCCATACAAGGGAATATACGGGAATATTGAAATTGTGTATGTTTATATATCTTGCTATTCCATGATAACTTGGGCCCTTGATTTTTTTACCAAGACATTAACCAGTGTAATTTACCCGCAAAAGTAAATTCCCAATGTTCCCGGGAATATTCCCCGGAACAATGGGAATATTCCCGGGAACTATGGGAATATTCCCAGTTATTGGGAATATTCCCCCATCAAAAAAAAACAAATTATACAAAAGTACTTCTGAAAGTAACAAAAACGATACAAAGTTAATAAAAAAAACCACAATAAAATATTATACGAATACAAAATATGAAAATATTTACATATTAAATGGTAATTTAGATAAAAAGTCAGAATTAGTACAACAATGCAGTTTTTGGCGAATGGCACTTTATTTGTCGGGGCACTATTCATTTTATTTTCTTTTATTAAAACTTTAATTTACTAATTTGTATTTCAATATTCCCCTATTTGGGGAATATTCCCTGGAACAAGGGAATATTCCCGGGAATATTCCCCGGCACATCACTAGGCAGGCCGTTCTTTGTGTGCAAAAAAATGAAATATAATGAATGTTAAACATTTGTACGGAACCCCATAAGTTTTCGCGGGCTAGGCGACAACATTTCTTTACCCTAGGACGAGCCAAATCTCAGCATGAGATCCTGGAGCCCCCTGCATGAGAGCGCAGATGCGGGGCACCGTGGAGTTTTTAGTGGATAGAAATACGACATAACCGGGTAACTGGTACCCGGTGCGAACCAGGTACGAAAAAAAAAGGTTGCCGCAACTCGACGTGATTATGTGCGCTTATTTTGCGTGTACGGAACCCTAATAGTAGGGCAGCCAACGGGGCGCGCGCTGCGTGGGTTCGGCACACATAACTTGTTGAATGTTAAGGACGACTTTACTGTATAATTAATTGGGCATGCTTTCATTACATATCTCAATAAGTGTTTCATAATGTCAATAACTGGTCAAATATGTGGCCTTTTGAACCGAACACAATTGAGTATTGCAGTTGATTTATACAAGAATTTTATTAATGTTCACTGCATAATGTAGTACTGGCTCTGTAGGTACCTGTGGTGGGTAAGGTCGTCGGCACGGCTATCACAGGACGGCCCGCGAGATGTGTCGCGGCGAGATAAACTATCCCTCTTTCCTCTAATAAGAATGCTTAGAAAGATTCGCTATTGCTGCCTAGGATGCGCTGTATACAGTCTACGAGAAATGGGATTGGTCTTTCGACAGTTCCAATATGACGTAAAGAGTGATGTGGCTAGAGCAAATCGATTGTCATAATATCCGATTACGATTGATGGTGGCTAATAAAAGGAATCGATTGATTACTGTGTAACAATTATTTTTAGGAAATCAAACAGATAGCCTATACATAGTCGTGACAGTAATTAAAAAAACACATTGTTATTTTCCTATATTGACAATTATTTCATTCATTCCGATTTATTTCTAAATTGACAGTCTCCAATCGATTGAAGCAGTGTAACACTAAATTTTAAAAAAAAGTCGTTGGACGTAATTGTTCGCATACCGAGTTTTCAATGCATTTTTTTTTTTATTTAGAAACGGAAACAGTCATAATAAACTTGTTACATATGTTGTACACAATTTAC